>JAECXX010000127.1:0-1200000 GCA_018153305.1 Drosophila kurseongensis | reverse complement strand
CAGACAGGGGTAGCTGGTTCACTTCAGAAGAATTCGCGGAATTTCTAAATAAATAATGTATAAAGCATGTTAAAATTGCAACGGGATCTCCGCAAGCCAATGGCCAAGTAGAAAGGGTCAATCGGAGTTTGGGTCCAGTGATAGCCAAGTTAACGGATTCTGAGAAAGGTATGCACTGAGACACAGCGATTGAAAACGTAGAATATTCACTCAACAATACAATTCAAAAAAGTATTAGTCAAATTCCAAGTAGGATGTTGTTTGGCATTGAACAAAAGGGAAAAGTTGTAGATGAACTAAAACAAAAACTTGAGGAAATGGATAATGTAGAGGAAAATAGAGATTTAAATAAAATTCGAAGAGAAGCAGCTCAAAAGCAAAAAGAAGCACAGATGAACAACGAAAAACATTATAATGAAAAAAGGAAAGAAGTTGCTGGGTACAAAATAGGTGACTATATAATGGTTAAAAATTTTGACAGCACTCCAGGACAATCAAGAAAGCTAATGCCAAAACATAAAGGGCCATATATGATAGACAAGATTTTGAGTTTCCAATTGTCACGTAACCCGTACAAGGGTATATGGAGTAGCCAAAACATAAAACCTTGGATTAATAAAAATACGAAAAGTTAAACTTATTGTAAATAGTGTGTAAGAAGATGATTGTAATTCGTAAAGATCAGGAGATCTTAGTTGTCAGGAAGGCCGAATTGTAGCAGGATCGCCTGTTACGTTACTGTTTATAGTTGCAAATGCACATGTATAATAAATATAACAACAAGTATATTTCTAAGTTAAGTATAAGGCCAACTATCACTGTTATAATTATGTATATGTATTCAGATGTTATAATTATGTAGGTTTATCGATATGTATTCAAAATGCAACTCTGAAAACGAGCGCGGAGGAAAAGAATGAAGGGATAGTCAGTCGTCGTTCTGCAAGCGTGAAGTGTGGATGCAAGAAATAAAGACTAATTGATATAACCAAACGTATTTTAAATACCAGTATCACTAGGACCCCTACAGCGTGTTCATGCATTCTCATACAGGGGTGCATGCGTGCAATCATTTCATTTCTATGCATCAAAAATATTTTGTCTTTTGCTACTTTTCAGACTTGGTACCCTAACAATATGGGCGTATTCACAATTTGGTTAATACAAAAAATAAATATATTATATGTTATAGTATATTTTTTAATATTTCAACATAAATTTCATTTTGGTTTACAAATTCAAGTCAGTGGTAGCAGTAAAATGTTTTGCATATATGTATGTATTCCAATTAATATAAATCAATCTACTGAGATAGGAACAGGACATATCGCAGTCGGTGTCACTTAAAACACCGACTGCTCTTAAGTGGTTCAGAAAACTTCAAACCAAATCAGCTTTGGCTGTTGTTCTGCGAGCGGATGGTGCCTGCATACCCTACCGACGATTGAATTTTAGGGGCTTTTGTTTTGCTTACATTTTTTTGTTACACTTGTTTCGAATGTTATATTTCTTGGAAAATAATAAATTGTTTAATCACTAAAAAGTACAGAAAAATAAAAATTTAATTTTGAAAAAAAATTAAACCTCTTTTATTATGAAAGGCAAAAAATTCCCTGAACCATATAAGGGTTAATCCACTCTTTCTATTGTCGCTCTTCTCGCACTTACTAAACAGTGCCCATTTCACTCGCACTCATTGTTATGATTGTAGAGGTAGCAGATTTAGCCGACGGACTAACTTATGTTATTGTATCATGGTCCGGGGCCTATCGCTTAGAGCCCTGGGGCCTGCCGCCAAGAAATTTTTGTGTCTATTTTAGTTGTATGAAAAAGGTTGACCAGTCTTTATGTTTTATGGTTAGTGTCTGTATGTACCTAGTAATCCTGAAAATCCTCCCGTGAAGTTATCCCCTAAAATTACAAACTTGTTGCCATTTGTGGAACCCCTTGTGATAATAACACGCAGAGAGGTAGTTTTGTGTTGTGGCTTCCCATTAATGTAGGGAAGCTATCTGAGCTTCGAATAAAAAACAAGACCGCGAGAAGTGAAAAAGGACTATAGAAACGGCCAGAAGTTAAAATACACACGAAACAAAATACTAATAAATAAGATAAAATGAATGCTTATTTTTAGTTAAATCTACAATGTTTTAAAGTTAAAGTTCCTGGTAATTCCAATAAGCTTACGAACAAAAGTCATGCCAATCACCGTTCTAAGGTTTGATAAGGATTTTAGATTAATTAGAAGTAGTCTATTAAGATAGGAAAATAAGGCTGGCATTCCAGTTATGCATGATTTTACGAATACGTGGCATATTGTTGGTTCACCCTTTTATCAAAAAACAAAAAACAAATCAAAAACATGTGATAATACAACACTTAAACAATACTATAAAATATTGAAAATTAAGTGAGATATACCCTCAAAAAAAGGGGTTTGCGGTGTACATCGTAACTAGTCACAGAATCATCTGGAATCAAATTGCAATAATTAAAAGAAAAATTCACCCAAGTAATGCTGTAGTTTTTATTTAAAATTTTTGAAGACACTTAAAGGTGTAAAAACTCGATTTTTCCCAAAATAAAAAAAATAGACAGCGATTCCTGCGGAATTTAGTAAAGAAGTACCGTGCAAAATTTCAAAAATCGTGAAGCTTCCCATATCTTTTTTAAGTTTTGGTAGATTATTATTTTGTAATCAAGTTGCAGAATTCGACGTGAGGATATGATTGCCAAGACAGAGATATTGTTAAAGAAATGACAAGAGGCAGAGGAAGAGTCTCCTTCTCGTTAATTTTTATACCCTTGCAGAGGGTATTATAATTTCAGTCAAAAGTTTGCAACGCAGTGAACAAGATATTTTCGACCCTATAAAGTATATATATTCTTCATCAGCGTCACCAGGAGATTCGATCTAGCCATGTCCGTCTGTCCGTCCGTCCGTTTCTACGCAACCTAGTCCCTCAGTTTTAAACCTACCTGCTTGAAACTCTCCCAAAACTTGTCTTTCTATTGGAGGCACTATTTATGTCGGAACGAGCCGGATAATATAGCTCCCATAGGAAATTTAATGGAATTACGGTTTCAATTAAATTAAATCGAACATCTACATCATATAGCATAGAAAAATAAAAAAAGGTAAAAAAGATTTTATTTTAAAAGATTTTATTAAAATATTCCCTTGAGATATAGTAATTATTTACTATATCAGAATTACGCTTTTAGTTTTGTGAAAATCGGACAAAAATATCATATAGCTTTTTTTGTAGCGGGAGCGGGAGTTTATAAGCCAATGCAGACTGTTTGCCTTCAGCCTTAGGTGAGTTCGTTTAGCTTCAATATGCGTGCGCCAGGTAAGCCGTCTGTCGAGATGTATGCCAAGATACGTTACTTCATCTGACTGAGGAAGCACTGTGTTGTTTAGTGTAAGGTTTGGGCAATTTCGTCTATTTAAGGTAAAGGTTACGTGTTTACATTTTTGTTTGTTTACTTTTATACGCCAGTCTGAGAGGCAATTCTCTGGGTCACTAGGCCAGTGTGTAGTTGAACCAGGGAAAACGAAGTCAAGTTTATTGCTAGGTTTTATAATAGCGTAATACAGTTGTCTACCTTTCGGCGTCACGGGGCGAGATCCCCAGTGCGTATGCTTGGCGTTATAGTCTCCTGCTGCCATAAAGTATTTGCCTAGTGAGTTGAAGTAGTCGATTAATTGTGCGTCGGATATCGTGAATCGAGGAAGACAGTACCGCTGCTAGAGCTAGATTGTGACAACCCCAACTGTATATTGATAGATGTAATCATCCATCAGAATGATTAGTATTGTAAGACATATACGCTCGTACATACATACTTTGTTGCAATCTGAGTATCATCGTTTCCATTTTATTTTCTGTGTGCTCTGCAGGTTGGTAAGAGGCTGTAGGTGGTGATTGGACATTGTAAGCAGGGCTCGCATGATCCGAATTTTATGACGCTTGCAAAGCTTACGTTTTTAGTTAAAGTGGAACTGCCGAGTGAAGATCGGACTGCTGACGAAAAGAAAACTTCAGGTGTGGATTTGGAGGGTATCAATGGTGTGTGGTGAGATCGTGCTGTTGACACTCTTTGGTTGATCCGACTTTTTCCAGTGTACAAGGACTGGACAGCCTCTGTAGTTTGATGTGTGGTCTCCTCCGCAGTTACTACACTTTTTGCTATTTGGCTCGTTTTTTAATTCGCACTTAGCAGAGGTATGCAGCCCTCAGCAAGCGACGCATACAGAGCGGAGTGTGCAATAAGATTTGGTGTGTCCGTATTCCTGGCAATTCGCGCACTGGATTGGGCCATTGCGTTTATGCGGCTCTTCAACCGTGATTCTGCGATGCAATAGAAACTAGAGTTTGTAGATGGGATGGACATCGTTTTTCTTGGGGGCCTTAGAGCCAGGTTCAAGTTCCACTTTAAAGAGAGGTTGCGGTTGTTTGTTTCGGTTACGTATATTTGGAACAGTTCTTACGTTAAAACCTTTATCATTTAGTGCCTGTTCGACATTGCTTACGTCTATTTCCATTTCTTTTATGACAACTTATTGACCTTTACTACTTTTTAGCTGGTAGGTATTTTTCTTGGCGTCTAGGAGCTCCGCCAATTTTCTAAAGCTTTCTTTACTTTTGACTGGGACCTTTGTTTCATGTATGTCTCCTTTAGTCAAGGGGATTATGTGGAAGTTATCTTTACCAATCATATCGATTATTATATTAGCAAGGTTGTTGGAGTTTTTCTCTCAAGTATAAAGCGGAAGCGGCTTCGCTTTTTTTTGTCCGTATCCATGACTGTAGAAGGGATTTCGTCGGACGTGTCAGCCAAAATTTCAAATCTATTTGCTGTATTAGAGTTTTGCACAGTTTCTTGGCTTGAGGGAGCCCGTTTGGTTTTTGCGACGTTACCCATTTTCTAGTGCGGTGGACTTAGTTTTCTTTTAATGTTTATGTAGCGATCCATGCCAGTCTGTATGGTCGAACCTTGCTTTTTAATTGGAGCGTTTGTCGGTGCTGCCCTAGCTAATGTCGTCACTGTGCTGGTAACCGTGGCCAGGCATGTGGGCCGTTGGGGCGAGGCAAGGCAATATCATATAGCTGCCATAGAAACGATGGCAAAATGCAGCGCAAAATCGACATAGCTTCATTGTTTTTAGTAATATAGGCATAGAATTCTAAATGCAGTATTTTTGTTATAACTGCAAGGGCATATAAACTTCGCTTTGCCGAAGTATGCTTCCCTTCTTCTTTTTACAACTTCCACTTCTGCCAATTTGTTAAGATTGTTATTTTTCATAAACGTTAATTTGCTCAGCCAGATCAGTCCACTTGTTAAGGCGGAGTCTCACGGACCCAACCGACCGATATAAGAAAATAGAGAAAAAAGTCCGGGGAAAAGTAAGAAATTTTAAAAAGTTTTAATACCCTTGCAGACTTTGCCGAAATTGCTAAAATTGAAATAGTAGCGAAAAGAATTGGGTATACATAAATAAATTAGATTTGCATAGTTTCATGTCAATAGCTTTTATACTGCAAAAATGTCAAATTTTTATTTGAAAAATTATAGAAAAAAAGGGATATTTTCGCCGCCTTTAACAAGTATTACTTCGGAAGCTATAAGATATAGACGTCCGATCGGCAAGCGTTTTTACCCAGATCAAGATATGCTTAAATAAATAAGACTTAGAAAAATGTATGTCAATAGCTTATACACTGCGCGAAATATTCTGAAAAACATCAAATTTGGACCGATTTCGTTTTTTTGTTCCTATGGGAGCTAGACGTCCGATCGGCACGCTCTTTTACCCTGATCAAGGTATGTACCTATGGGAGCTATAGGATATAGACGTCCGTTTGGGGGGGTTTTTAAACTTGATCTGCGTACACATGTTTTAGGACGACTGTGAAAGTTTCAGATCGCTAGCTTTTGAACTAAGCTCGAAAACGGTATTGAAACAGACGGACAGACGGACATGGCTAAATCGACTCCCCTATTGATTCTGATCAAGAATATATATACTTTATGGGGTCGGAAACTTCTGCTTCACTGCGTTCCAAACTTCTGACCAAAATTATAATACAATCTGTAAGGGTACAAAAAGAATGGAAACGTATAACGTATATATTTGGTCTTGCTAAGTCAATGACAATTGTCCTTTTAAGAACAAAAAATTTCATATTCCGTAAAGTTTGCCAGCTATTTGAGTTTTAATTTCAAGTTTATGTCTGCTCAAAATAAGCTGTGAGCCACTGTACATATTAGCCAAATTTCAAGCAAAGAGATTTCTGTGCCATCCAACCTTATTATGTTTTGGTCCTACGAACCTCGAAAATAATAGTGCTGAACCTCAGCTGCAAATTAAAAAAATAGGTAAATCTAAAAATTCCGGCTTTAAACATATTTAAGATCACAATAACTATTGAAGAAAACCATTCTCGTTTAAAAATTGTAAAAAATCGAACGGGATCATTTGTGCCAAAACCCAAATAAAAATACACCTAACATATAGCGATTATAATGTATGGAAGATTTACGTATTGGAAAATTAAAATGCAAAGAAAAAAACATCTACAATTTTTAAAATTTAAAAACTATACATTTTTTTCTCATGTTCTACCTAGAATTTAAAATTGTAAATTATTTAGTTCTCCTTAATTTCATCAAATGGTTGATGAGATAAACATCCGGAAAAAATTAGTTTTTTAATTTTCAAATAAATCTTTACGCTTACGTATTTTTAACAAGAGCGAAGGCAAAAAATTGAAACATTCGACCGCTTCGACAGGTCGTATTTTGTCATACACCGCTATTTCTCAAAAGCCAATTATTGTTCTTCTTGGATGCTATCCTCTTAGTTAAAGCGATACATTTCTACCGATCGTAGCTAGCTCATTCCGACGATAAATTTGTGTTTTTTAAACGTTGTATGTATGTACATATCTGATTAAAATCGTAACATTGGGAAAAATTACAGAAATCTTTTCAGTTCGAATTGAAATGTACATATGATGTATGTGCATACAAATGTGAACCCTATACATATTTATCAAAAAATTCTGTGTCACCCCCAATAAACATATGTACATAAGTATGTACATACATGTATCCATACATTCACATTGTTAAGCTTAAAAACCTGTTGCGCACAAAAAAATGGCGATTAACTCCCACTAAAGTTTGGCTTTAACCAAATTAAATTTGAGTAGACAATTAAAAAACAAATTATATTTTGTTTTTTTTTTTAATTACATCTTTTTAATTGAAAATAATTTTACATGTTTTTTGTCTGTATATATTTATAGTTAAATAAAAAAAATACATAAAACCATGAAATAATTTTTTTGTTTTCTTTTTATTATATGCAAATATATAAAACTTTTTTTTGGGAAGGTGGGTATCAGTTTAGACGAATGTTGTTTTAAATATTTGGTTGAAGGAAATGTGTTTCAAAATTGTCCGTCTTCAGAATGTGCTTTTGAATATAATATATGTACATACATATGTAGCTTCAATTAAACCACTTATAATTGTGGATTCATTCATCAATTCTGTAAGCGTATACCAAAGAGTACCATCAAAGCAAGGGGTTTATATACACACATACATATGTATGAACTCATTTAAGTAAAGTATAACTTTCAAAAACAATAAATTGACTAACATACATGTATACATACATGTGTAAATATAAAAATGTCGAAGCAGCTTGCAAACGTTTCTTTGCTTGTGTATGTACAAGAATTGATCAATGCTATATATGGGCTGCCTGCACATATGAAAATATTTTCATATTAGTTTGTGTGTACAACCGTTTGTGTGGATTAATTGATGAATATTGTTACTTATTATTCGTTATGGACTGGGCGAATGTGTCTACAAGTGCGTCAAAATTAATATATATTCTCAATTAACTTTGTATGTAAAAGTGAAAACATTATTTTGATTATTTAGTATTTTCTATGCAAAACAACACTCAAAAGCACCTACAAAAATTAACGATGGTCCAATAAACATATAAACGCATAAAGGAAAAAAAACATGAAGGGCAATACGAGTGACTGCTCAAAGCTAACAAACAATAACAAGTGCCCGATTCGGACTCTTATCATTTCGTTTTTATCTATTGATGTTGCCTTTTCGATTAGCCGTTTCGCCAGCAGCTCGTGGCTTCAACTTTTTCATTGAATTTGTCTTAATTTTTTTTCGTTTACGAGCCCTAGCTAATCGACATAACGCACTGCGTTTCAAGACATTGTTACATTACATGTAATTCTAAACATTTTGTTTTGATTTTGCTAAATATTTGAAAAAAACATTGTTCAAAATCTAAGAGTAAGCTTTTAAAAGTTACCAACACATAATTAATTTCACATAGTAAGACATAAAGACTTGGTGTATTTTAAAAATGTACGTGTCCTTTCTGTGTAAATCAGAAGAAATTTAGGTACATATTTCGTATTGTTTTTTGGGTTTATGATTTTTTTTATTTCCATTTTGGTAGAATAGAATTATGATTAACCGCAAAGTGACAAGAGGTATGCATTTTAACACAGTAAAGAAAGACAAATTATTAAAAGATATTAACGTACCTATTGTAAAATGTTTCTTAATTTAATTTTGAATATTTTTTAGATACTAAACCATGTACTGGAATTTTGAATCAAGATCAGGAAGATCAGATGAAAATATGCGGCTACCGTCGTTCTCATATACGAACTGTCTTTTGCTGGGCTGGTATTTTTTTAACTGGTGGTCTACTGCGGCTCGTTTTATACTGGTGGCGCCATTTGTACCTATTTGCCACATGCTCTCAATGTTCATTGGAGGAGGCAGAACAAGTTATGATAACAGAGGATTATCAAGGAAAGCACAAACTGTATCACGTAAAGAAAATTCAGGTTTTAACTGTGAACCACCTTAAGTAAGTAAAAATTGATTCGCATAAACAAAAAACAATTGTTGCTAAACTACAAAGCATTTTATCAGGGCATTGTTGCATAAGGACCTGTCGGGCACAGAAGTCATGAGTTTAGAAAGTGAAAATGTTGAAAATGCGTTGCAACTATCGGTTCACTTTAACTCTGCGCAGTTCAAAAGTATGTAGTATACAAACATATAAAGAAATTACAAAATATCCAATGTATTATATTTTTAGGATGTTCATCTTTACGTATATTTCGGTGCAAGCAATTGGTCTACGCTTGGAACAACAGTCTGAATTGTTTCCAAAGGATAAATGGTCTCGACTTAAATGTTCCTTGTTCATATTATCACCAACAACGTGGATTAACCTTGAATGAACAGATTTCAAGACGAGTAGTTTTCGGGGAAAATCAAATAACTGTGCCACTGCGAAATATAAAAACATTGCTTTTTTTGGAAGTACTTAACCCTTTTTACGTTTTTCAAATATTCTCAGTGATCCTATGGTTCACATATGACTACTACTACTACGCTTGCGTAATACTTTTGATGTCAATATTCGGTATAACTGTGTCTATTTTGCAAACTAAAAAGGCAAGTATAACGATACAAAATTCTTTAAGTCTTTTTTAATTACATGTTTTCTTAGAATCAAGATGTGCTTCAAAAAACAGTATATGACACTGGTAATGTTAGTGTTGTTGATCATAAAGGTCTCTCCAAAGAGTTTCCAACGCGTGCCCTAGTACCGGGAGACATAATTGAAATACCTTCTTCAGGCTGTACGATGCAGTGCGATGCAGTATTATTATCAGGAAACTGTATTTTAGATGAGTCTATGCTTACTGGCGAAAGTGTACCAGTGACCAAAACTCCATTGCCATCGAAACGTGACATGATTTTCGATAAATCAGAGCATGCCAGGCATACGCTATTTAGTGGTACAAAGGTTATTCAGACTCGATATATTGGATCAAAAAAAGTATTGGCATTTGTGATAAACACTGGAAACATAACAGCCAAAGGGGAACTAATACGATCTATTCTTTACCCCCCACCTGTAGACTACAAGTTTGAACAAGATTCGTATAAATTTATTCAGTTCTTGGCATTAATTGCTTGTATTGGATTTATTTATACGCTTGTAACAAAAGTAAGTTATTTTATATCATTTAATAAAGACAAATAAATTTTCGTTTGTATCTTAGATATTGCGTGGAACGGATCCCGTTAAAATAGCAGTTGAATCTCTGGACCTTATAACAATCGTAGTTCCACCAGCACTACCAGCGGCAATGACCGTCGGTCGATTTTATGCACAAAAGCGGTTAAAGGCTAGTGAAATATTTTGCATTTCCCCACGGTCTATTAACGTAGCAGGAAGCATAAACTGCTGTTGCTTTGATAAGGTTCGTATCATTAGATAAATCTATCTATTAACATTTTAAGTCAAATTTATTTAAAGTATGACCATAGACATTTAGTATGTCTTACCCGAGGATAGGTTTGGATTCGATGGTAGTACTTTTACACATTTCTTATTGGTCCATGTGCTTATGTGAGGTTATAAAAAATATCGACATTGTGTTTTCCAATCGTTTGAACTCTGTTTAGTACTTAAATTTTTATACCCTTGCAGAGGGTATTATAATTTTGGTCAAAAGTGTGCAACGCAGTGAAGGAGACATCTCCGACCCTATAAGGTATATATATTCTTGATAAGGATCGCGTCCTGAGTTGATATAAGCATGTCCGTCTGTCCGTCTGTCTGTTTCTACGCGAACTAGTCTCTCAGTTTTGAAGATATCGGAAACTTTGCACACACTCTTCTTTCCTTTGCACGCAGTATATAAGTTGGAACGGCCGGGATCCTTTAGCTGTCATATAACTAACCGATCGGAAATGCCATAACTTTGGTGTTTTTGAAGTTAGGAAGTTGGAATTTTATATTTATTTTTTTTTTACTTTTGCCCAATCAATCCGATTTACCAAATTTCATAAGGATCGACCGAATATATCCTATAGCTGCCATATAACTGAACGATTGAAAATGCCATAACTTTGGTGTTTTTAACATTAGGAAGTTGGGATTTTTTATGAGTATTAGGAATGCATCATATGAATAATTTTGGAGAATATATATAACGTAAAATTATAACATTAAAATAAAATCAAAAAATAAGAAACTAGTCTTTACACTATAAATAATATTATGTAAGCTAAAATTTCTTAAAGCTTAAAGAAAAAATGGTTTACAGCCTCTTAGTACTGATCCGATTGACTTAATTTCTTTTGAAGTTATTTCTCCCCATAACCAAATTTTGAAAATTTTAAAATTTTTCAATATTAAAAAATTTGTTTTAATAAAAATTCATTAACACATTTTGCGGGGTGGGAGTGTAAACTTTTATTTTCTTGCTCAAACTAACTTCCTTATTTTTTTTCTACTTCATTTGGTTTGGCATATTACGTCGAAGAAGACGTCTACCCTATAAGCATACATATTCTTGTTAAAAAAATTAGGTAAACTGATCAAAGTTTCGACCATAACTCCACTCCAGTAATAACTGGCCCCAAAGTTTTTTACAGGTAATGCAATTATCTTTGTTTTGATTTTGTATAAGAAAGGGAAAAGGCAAACTTCAGCCATCCCGGCAGCTATAACAAAAATGCAAACAATATTGTAAATGTAAATTTTTCGATAAATTTGTCGATTGTTCCTATGCAGCAAAAAACTATATTAAAACAAATATTTATATCTACAGTTATATTTGAAAAACAATGAAGTTAAATTGAATTTACAATTCATTTTCGGATAGTAAAGCTTTAAAAATCGAACATATTTAAATTGACGGGTCAGAGTTTATGAAAGGCCTTATCTCATCTGATAACAAGAACGAATACTATGTTGGGAAAGCCATAGCTTTAATAATTTTGAATAATTAATGAGTTAATTTGACTCTTTTATTACCGATCAGAAATAATTTTTAACTTGAGTAACGTGGGCTATGCGGTTATACTTCCGTATATCGCTACACTTAGTAAGTAATATATTTAACAGCTATACATTTTAGTCAACTCAAGCTATGGGTCCGAAGGAATATAGAACCACACTAGGCAAAAACAGTGGAAAGTACGCATACATGAACGGAAGTTTGTAACGAAGTAAATAAGACATTTTGGACCCTAAATGTATGTATGAAAGACAATGGCCTTAAGGAGCCGCACATTAACTTCAAGGGATAGGCCGCTAGTCATATTGTCAAGCTTTGTTCTTGCTGATCCACAGTCTCGATCAATTTGTCCCTTCCAACAAAGGCGACTTTGGTACCGAGGTACGTCACCTTATCTTCGTGCCTATTCCCATCAATGTAAAGGCTACTTGGACGGCCAGGGCGGAGAGCAAATGTGGCATGCTGCGTTTTGTCAACATTAAGCGCAATGTTCCATCGAAAAGCCTAGCTAATGTCTGGACACGTCGGCCGGCAGACGTAGTGGTGCTACCAGCTGCAAGAAATGCAGTGTCATCTGCATATGTGGCCAGGAGTGTACCACGAGCAACTGGGTTTGGAAGACCCGAAGTGTAAATTGTTTACAGGACCGGACCAAGGTCGCTTGAGGACACAAGTACGAATTGGGCGAAGTCCAGAACGTTGTCCACGAATATCTACAGCAAACTATACAATGAGATTCCCGAGTATCTCAGGCGAAAGCGGCATTAGCTTGTAGATCAATCTTTCGTGCCAAACCCTGTCAAAGGCCTGTCGAACGTTGAGAAAAACAGCTGAGCCCTCGATAGCACTATGGTGACTACGGAAACCACACTGGTGGTTCGGAAGTGCGTCTTCAAAGGAGTTAATAGCTAGAAGTCTACCAAGCATGATCCGCTCAAAAATCTTGGAGAAAGTGGACAGCAAACTAATCGGCCTAAAAGATTCCGGGCAATATGGGTCTTTCCTTATTTTGCCACCACTATGACTAATGCACGTTTCCAAGGTGATGGAAAATGACCAAGGTCCTGGCAAGCATTAAAGAGGAGACAAAGCTGCGCAATGACAGAGCTAGGCAAAGCCTTTGGTACTTTGCCATCAATCGCGTCCATGCCAGGAGCTTTAGTAGTAACCATTCGCGCACCGTATCTTCTTTTACTGGACGGACAGCAACAGGAGGGCCAAAAGGAAAGCCCTAACCTAGAGATTGTTGTCTGGACCTCTTCGATTGCTGCAAATTCAAATGGAGTAAAGCTATTCTCAAGATCTGCATATTTGAGTCAGCAATAACCGACGTCCGTGTATTTCCCCGAGGGCACGAGCGCCTGCACCCCCAGAAACTGTGGTGCGCATTCCAATCCCCTCCAACGAGAAAGTGGCTACCTACAGAGCCAAATAAACGCAGATATTCCACAGCCGACCAAGACAGTCGGTGACCAGGTGCACAGTAGACAGCACCAAACGAAATTCTGTCAAACCTTGTGACCAAACTTATGGCAAATGATTGCAGGTGAGGCTCCGATAATGTGGCGCTTAGGTGATAATCTAATGAGGATTTGACGAGGACAGCACCACCACGATGTCGATCACTTGATGTGATGACTGTCTTGAGGATGCAGAAAGACGCGAAGTAAACCATGCATTTTGAGCAGGGAGGGCTCACTATGATTATAACCATAGTTAATCATTTGAGTTGTTCACCATTTATAGCCAAGCACTTTGTCTCATGGTCACCAGCACATCTGGCACACTTAGGCATGAGTGAACAAAAATTTTTAGAATGTCAAAATTCTTGACTCGGAACCGCCTTAAAGGTGTGGAGTGGTTGCATGTAGTCCCTTGATGACGACTCGAAAGGCATGTTTATTTTTAAATTGAAAAATGCTGACAGGAATTACATGCCAGTTGTCTTAAGGCGAAAACCACAAAAGATAGTAAGGCAAGTAGTTGCCTAAAATCAGCTTAAAGGTGGTGATTGAATCATTAATAGGAGTGGAAGTTATTGTATCATCATTATCATCGTCAGACAAAATAGAAAAGCTTACCTAAGTAGGTAATCTTTGTAATTGTGATTGCATGATCATGCTTAAGGCTGCAGCTTGAGGACGTTTAGGAGCGATAATTTATTGATACTACTACCTCCGATTATGACCAGATTTCGTCTTTTCCTGATGTTATTTACCTGAGTAAAGCGTTCTTCATCGGCAGCATTCTTACTAATCCACTTGGTGGTAAAAATGGTCATAGTCGGATCAGATGAGGTGTCTGGATAAATGGGATCATCAAATTCCAGATTCTCAAAACTAAAATCATCAGAAGTGTCTTAGAGGCACCTATTGGCATCAAAGGCAGTCACCTTTGCACTTGGCTTTCATAACAGCGGCTTTAGCAGCTTCGTTTGTATTGACCGGTGGTCGCGTGACTTGGTCCTTCGCAAAGACCGGGTGCTTAGCCACATGAGAGTCCCGACTGGTTTCACGACCAGCTTTCGCCGAGATGGCTTGAAATTGAAAGACATATTTTTTGGGAACTATACCAGCATCTGACATCTGAATAAAGAAAAATAAAGTTTAAGCGCAGCAGCCGGCTTGCAAACACCGAAGGCAAGGCCGGCGAATGTTTTGTTAAGAAAGTCAAAAAAAAAAAACAAATCTTAGACACAGGAAAACAATTTAAATGCGGGAGCTATGAAATAAACACAACCGGTTAGCTTGACACATAAGTCGAAACTATCTTATATGCGAATTTCGAAACATTAAAGAAAAAGAGACAATGCACAGAATCAAGAAGCAGATTTGTTCTGTCCTCACACTGTGCCCAAACCCAAACGATTGTTAGACATTTTAAATATATTTGCTAGTATTTTTATAGGTGAGCCAAATTGTCATAATCCGGCTATTAGAGATATCTATTCATAATTCTATGTGTTTCCCTGGTATATTATAATATAACAAGAAAGGAAAGCTAACTTCGGGCGGAGCCGAAGTTGATATACCCTTGCAGAATAGTCTGTAAATTATATTCTCCAAAATTATTCATATGATGCATTCTTAATACTCATAAAAAATCCCAACTTCCTAACTTTAAAAACACCAAAGTTATGGCATTTCCAATCGTTCAGTTATATGGCAGCTATAGGATACAGTCGGCCGATCCTTATGAAATTTGGTAGGTCGAATTGATTGGTCAAATATAAAACCCATAGAAAATCCCAACTTCCTAACTTTACAAACACCAAAGTTATGGCATTTCCGATCAATCAGTTATATGGCAGCTATAGGATATAGTCGGCCGATCCTAATGAAATTTGGTAGGTCGAATTGATTGGCCAAATATAAAACCCATAGAAAATCCCAACTTCCTAACTTTACAAACACCAAAGTTTTGGCATTTCCGATCAATCAGTTATATGGCAGCTATAGGATATAGTCGGCCGATCCTAATAAAATTTGGTAGGTCGAATTGATTGGCCAAATATAAAACCCATAGGAAATACCAACTTTCTAACTTAACAAACACCAAAGTTATGGCATTTCCGATCAATCAGTTATATGGCAGCTATAGGATATAGTCGGCCGATCCCGGCCGTTCCGACTTATATACTGCGTGCAAAGGATCGAAGGCTGTGTGCAAAGTTTCAATTTGATATCTTAAAAACTGAGAGACTAGTTCGCGTAGAAACAGACAGACGGACAGACAGACGGACAGACGGACAGACGGACATGGCTATATCAACTCAGGAGGTGATCCTGATCAAGAATATATATACTTTATAGGGTCGGAGATGTCTCCTTCACTGCGTTGCACACTTTTGACCAAAATTATAATACCCTCTGCAAGGGTATAACAATATAACATATTTGGACAAATACAGTTTGTCAATAGTAAAATTTCGCCATAAAAATTGAACATTTTTCTTATTTAATATTTTATATTAAGGCATTGGCTACCAAAACACAATTTAAAAGAAATAAACATCAAATATTCGGCTGTCAATTAATTCTTTGCAAAATGTAAGCTTAAGGCTCAAAGAGACGCTTAAAAAATCAACGGTTAAGTAAATTCGCGGACAAAAGTGTGTTGGGATTGCTGCTACAATGCTTTCTGCTATCAACATAGAAATACGTCCATGTCTCGACGCCTAGTTGCTGTACTGGATACTAAGAACACCACACAAAATATTAACCCAAAAACGTATATAGCTTTCAAGTTATCAATAGTTATTAACTTTGTGCTTGCGTTTTGCAAACAATTAATTGACATCGAATTTTTGGTTTTGTTTTATTTTTTATATTTAGTATTATTATTATTATTTTATTTATTTAGTATATGCAGTTTTTATACTATGGTCCAGGTCACTAAAACTTAAATTTTTCAAAATCGGAAAACAACGAACAACTTTTTTTATACCCTTGCAGAGGGTATTATAATTTTGGTCAAAAGTGTGGAACGCAGTGAAGGAGACATCTCCGACCCTTGATCAGGATCGCGTCCTGAGTTGATATAAGCATGTCCGTCTGTTTGTTTCTACGCAAGCTAGTCTATCAGTTTTAAAGATATTAAATTGAAACTTTGCACACACCCTTCGTTCCTTTGCACGCAGTATATAAGTCGGAACGGCCGGGATCGGCCCACTATATCCTATATCTGCCATATAACTGAACGATCGGAAATACCATAACTTTGGTGTTTTTAAAGTTAGGAAGTGGGGATTTTCTATTGTTTTTTTTTTTTGGGCGACCTACCAAATTTTATAAGGATTGGCCGACTATATCCTATAGCTGCCATATAACTGAATGATTGGAAATTCCATAACTTTGGTGTTTGTAAAGTTAGGAAGTTGGGATTTTCTATGAGTGTTAAGAATGCATCATATGAATAATTGTGGAGAATATAATTTACGGAATTTTCTGCAAGGGTATTTCAACTTCGGCTCCGCCCGAATTAACTTTCCTTTCTTGTTTTTTTCTAAATTTGCTTTGCTATTTATTGATGGAATCTTCTCCTTTCGGATACTAACAAAAAGTTTATCAAACCTTATAGTAATCTAACAAACATTCATATGACTGGTACTGAGTAGTGCTGAGAATTATTGCTGGGTTGGAAGGTCGTTGCGTTGTAGGAGGGTTCTGCTGGAAACCCGAGACAAGCCTTTTGCGAGATGATTTGGGTGCACGGAGAGTTTTCGATTGTGCGCGCTGCATGACAATGTTGCTGCTGCTCGAGTTCCCCCATAGCTGGGACCCATATGTCCAGATAGGCTTGAGAGTAGAGTTGTAGAGCAGGACCTTGTAGTCCAGACGCAGGGGGGATAAAATGTTTAATATCCAGTGGAAGCTGCTGGCTTTTTGTTTTAGATGTAGTTTCTTGGATTCGACGTGTGTTCTCCAGGATAGTCGTCGTCAAGGTGGACGCCAAGATACGTTACTTCGTTGACTTAAGGAATCGGCGTACTATTTAATGATAGTCGAGGGCATGTTTGCCCGTTGAGAGTAAACGTTATGTGTTTACATTTTTGTTCATTTATTTTAATACGCCACCTCTCAAGGTGATTGGCTAGTTGTGTTGTAGGTCGGCTTGGGCTCCTCGAGCGACGTAGGATTGCAGTGTCGTCAGCGAACGTAGATGTTGTAAGCTGCTCGTTTGTACAAACATCCGCTGTATATGGGACGAACAGAGTAGGCTCAAGTGCACTTCCTTGCGGGACTCCAGCTGCGATAATGTAGTCGTCAGATTTTGTTGTGTTGCACTTTACTGCGAGGACTCTGTTGTACGGATACGACTCAAGTAGTTAATGAGTGTATGTAGGCAAGTGTGTTTTGATCTTATGAATAACGCCATCGAGCCAGACTCTATCGAAGGCTTGAGATACATCGAGGAATATTGTGCTGCAGTATTCCCGATTCTAAAAGGCTGTGCGGATTTCTGATGTTATTTTGTTAACTTGTTCGATTGCACCATGTCTTTGACGGAAGCCAAATTGATGTGCTGCGATAACATTGTGTGCTTCCAGATTTGGTATTATGCGTGTAAGAAGGCATTTTTTGAACAATTTAGACAGACACGGTAGTAAAATTATTGGTCTGTAGGATGAAGGAATTGTGTGGTCTTTTCCGGTATCATTATGATAGTAGATTTTTTCCTTTTGCTGGTTTGCCAAGCACGTCGCAAATTGGTGTCCTTCCCTTGAGGTGTTGAAATGGTGGCTGGGTTCGTTCAATGGGTGAACTTAAATACCTTTTATATTTTTAGCGGTTGGTTCTGTGCGACGTCAGCCTGTGGGGTGATCTGTAGCTTCTGGGCTTTGAAAAAGAGTTGTTAGGACTGGAGAATTGTTTAATGAGAGGTCCAAAACCGAAAAATTGATCTCTGATTTTTCTGGGGTCTGCTGGCCAGTATGTGGGGCTCCCAAAGGAAACATAGTCCAATTTGTTGCTCAGTTTTATGATTGCATTATATAATTGCCTTCCTTTGGGAGTCACGAGTCGTGATCCCTAGTGCGTAAGTTTGACAATATAGTCTCCTGCAGCTATGAAGCGATTTACAAGTATGTTGTAAAAATACCTGAATAGTTCTTCAGAAATTGTAAAGCGAGGCGGGCAGTTGAAAGGTGTCCGTTACCCGACTGCACTTTGATAGACGTGGCCTGAAGTAATTAGTTGCAAACCTTTCGTGAAAGTGATGTTCCCTTATTAGGATGCTGGTTCCGACGTGGGCTTTACCTGGATGATGTGCGATAGAAGGTTTAGCCTCTTAT
This sequence comes from Drosophila kurseongensis, assembly GCA_018153305.1. NCBI lineage: Eukaryota > Metazoa > Arthropoda > Insecta > Diptera > Drosophilidae > Drosophila > Drosophila kurseongensis. Next base: position 1,181,313 of record JAECXX010000127.1, on the reverse strand, counting down.
TTGAAAATTGTATTTTTTTGTGAGGTGCGTCTCTATCAGTAGCATAATGTCGATATTTCATTTAGGAACTGTGTTATTTCAAGTTTGTGCCGGGAAACGCCATTGGCGTTCCACATGGTTATTCGTAGATTTGCCATCAATTATTTGGACTGCTTAGCTGCAAGCAACTGTAACACCATGTTCTGGTTTTGAATCAGTGTTTGCATAGTCGTTTTCATGAAGGACATAAATTCCATCATACTTTGTTGCATAGTAACCATCATATCTGCCAGTGGGCTTTGTGACTGTCCAGGGACCTGCTGAACGTCTCCTAAATTAGACTGGAGTGGGTTGTTCGTTCCTGCTCGAAGGGCATCGGCGTATGAAAATCCCTTATGGGTATTTAGCTGAACAAATGAGGATCGTGCAGCCGTCCTGAAAAATACTTCCGGCCTCATTTTTGAATAAGTGTACACGTTTTGAGGGTTTTGGAGACGCGTTGTTGTCACTCGTCGCATGCGGTCAGTCAACTCCTTGTAGACCACACAGCCCCAATAGGTTGTCGTGTGATTTCCTCCGCAGTTTCCACATTTCTTCTTTTGGGGGTCTTCCTTGTTGGCAGAGCAATTAGCGGAATTGTGAAAGTCTCAACCAACTACACATACTGATCGAAGTGTGCAGTATGTCCTGGTGTGTCCGTACTCCTGACAGTTTGTACATTGCACAGGACCGTTCCTTTTATGTGGTTCTTCTACCTTAATTCTTGGGTGCAATAGGTTATAGATGGGGTGCACTTCATTTTTCTTCAAGACTCTGCTGTCTGGCTCCAGTTCTACTTTGAAGAGTGTTTGTTCCTGTTAATGATGTTACTAACGTACTTTGCAGAAAAACCATTTTCTTTGAGGGCATCGATAACTTTATTGGGAATTACGTCGGGCTCGATCCCTTTTGGTACAACTTGCAAGCACTTGCTGTTTTTTAGGTGGTACGTGTAGTAGTTCTTCTTAGCTTCGTCTAGGTATTTAGACACAGCTCGGAAATGTTCTTCGTATTCGGTCTAAAGTTTGGTTTCGTGAATATTTCCTTTAGTGATCGGAACAACATGAAAATTTCCAGCCCAGACCAGCGCAACAATTCTGTTGACCAGGCTTCGAGCTTTTCTCCCTAATGTAAATTTTGTAGGGGCTTTGGTTTCGAATCTCCCGGGTAATTCGTTGTCTCTTTGGACACGATTTATTTTTGGCTTATTACCCACCGCGGTGTTCTGCGGGCTAAGCTTACGCTTTAATTGGATGTAGCGATCCATGCCGGTCTGAATGGCCGGTTCCGATTGTTGAATATTTTCTTGGTTTTGTTTTGTCATAATTATACCCGTTACTCGTAGAGTAAAAGGGTATATTGTATTCGTGCAAAAGTATGTAACAGGTAGAAGGAAGCGTTTCCGACCCTATAAAGTATATATATTCTTGTTCAGGATCACTAGCCGAGTCGATCTAGCCATGTCCGTCTGTCCGTCTGTCCGTCTGTCTGTCTGTCTGTCCGTATGAACGCTGAGATCTCGGAAACTATAAAAGCTAGAAGATTGGCATTTTGCATGCAGATTCTAGGAGTTCCTACGCAGCGCAAGTTTGTTTCAAAAAGGTGCCACGCCCCCTTTAACGCCCACAATCGCTTATATACGATTTTAAAAATTTTAATATTTCGGAAAAGTAAAAATGCAGTTTTATTGTGTTTATCAATACCTATCGAAATGTAGAAGAAATTTTTCAAATCGGACCATTCGTTAAAAAGTTATGCGTGATCAAAGTTTCTATCTCCATCTCCCTCGCACTCCCTTTACCTGAGTAACGGGTATCTGATAGTCGGGGCACCCGACTATAGCGTTCTCTCTTGTTTTAGTTGGCGTTATATTGGGCGCTGCAGTCGACGACATCGCAGTCGATTCCGTGGTAAGAGCCGTTGCTGTAGGAGTTGTTGGTTTTGCTGTTTCTTTTGGTGCGATTGCAGAAGTTTTACCGATGCAAGTTGCAGATGTGCCAAGGGTTGATTCTGATGGTGGGGGGTTTTACATTGAGAACTCCACGCCGTTGGAGTGGGAGTAACAGTGAGTTGAGAGGGTGACAACGATTGGGCTCTTTGGGTATTGACTGACAGTAGAGCCGGATGGGTCTTTGTAGACGTTTTTTGCAGTTCGCTATCGCGCGTAGAGCTCGGCTCACCCAGCTTATGCGCTCTTTATTTGGTTCGTCGGTCATTAAACTTTTAGCGTGGCACTATTATAAAATAATTTGCACTTGATTTAATCATATCACTGATTTTTTTTTGCTCTTTTCGCGTATTAAATAGTTTTATAAATTATAATTGTCTTTAATACATCCACTTTCTTCAACTTTTCCCGGAGCTCGCGCGAAAAACGTCCGCTCTCTTCGGGGTTTATTTATATACATACATATGAACATATTTATTATGAATTTCAATACTTCAGAGAGTACCCAAACGTTGTTATTGAGAGGGATCAGCTTGGATAGCATAATTAGCATAGCAAAGTGTTCACATAAGTTCATAGCTAAAATCTATTTCCCAGGACGAATAGATTAGTAAACATTGGCAAAGCGTTAAGCACATTTTCTCGTGTCAGAAGTATCGTTAATCAGTTGACTTTAAGGGGGTCTTGAATTTCGACCTTTTTTTAACAAATAATAAAAAAAAGCAATAGATATTTATACCCTTGCAGAGGGTATTATAATTTTGGTCAAAAGTGTGCAACGCAGTGAAGGAGACATCTCCGACCCTATAAAGTATATATATTCTTGATCAGGATCACCTCCTGAGTTGATATAGCCATGTCCGTCTGTCCGTCTGTCCGTCTGTCTGTCCGTCTGTCTGTTTCTACGCGAACTAGTCCCTCAGTTTTAAAGCTATCGAATTAAAACTTTGCACACAGCCTTCGATCCTTTGCACGCAGTATATAAGTCGGAACGGCCAGGATCGGACAACTATATCCTATAGCTGCCATATAACTGATTGATCGGAAATGCCATAACTTTAGTGTTTGTTAAGTTAGGAAGTTGGGATTTCCTATGGGTATTTTATTTGGCCAGTCAATTCGACCTACCAAATTTCATAAGGATCGGCCGACTATATCCTATAGCTGCTATATAACTGATTGATCGGTAATGCCATAACTTTGGGATTTGTAAAGTTAGGAAGTTGGGATTTTCTATGGCTTTTTTATTTGGCCAATCAATCTGACCTACCAAATTTCATAAGGATCGGCTGACTATATCCTATAGCTGCTATATAACTGATTGATCGGTAATGCCATAACTTTGGGATTTGTAAAGTTAGGAAGTTGGGATTTTCTATGGGTTTTATATTTGGCCAATCAATCTGACCTACCAAATTTCATAGGGATCGGCCGACTATATCCTATAGCCGCCACTTAACTGAACGATTGGAAATGCCATAACTTTGGTGTTTTTAAAGTTAGAAAGTTGGGATTTTTTATGAGTGTTAAGAATGCATCATATGAATAATTTTGGAGAATATAATTCGGAATATTCTGCAAGGGTATTTCAACTTCGGCTCCGCCCGAAGTTAGCTTTCCTTTCTTGTTTTACTATCCGTTTTTTATCATTTGTGTATTAAACTTAAAGGATTTTTTCATCAATTTTTCAATTTTGTCATATTTATACCCTTGCAGAGGGTATTATAATTTTGGTCAAAAGTGTGCAACGCAGTGAAGGAGACATCTCCGACCCTATAAAGTATATATATTCTTGATCAGGATCACCTCCTGAGTTGATATAAGCATGTCCGTCTGTCCGTCTGTCTGTTTCTACGCGAACTAGTCTCTCAGTTTTAAAGATATCGAATTGAAACTTTGCACACACCCTTCTTTCCTTTGCACGCAGTATATAAGTCGGAACGGCCGGGATCGGCCCACTATATCCTATAGCTGCCATATAACTGATTGATCGGAAATGCCATAACTTTGGTGTTTGTGAAGTTAGAAAGTTGGGATTTCCTATGGGTTTTATATTTGGCCAGTCAATCCGACCTACCAAATTTCATAAGGATCGGCGGACTATATCCTATAGTCGTCATATAACTGATTGATCGGAAATGCCATAACTTTGGTGTTTGTAAATTTAGGAAGTTGGGATTTTATATGGGTTTTATATTTGGCCAATCAATCTGACCTACCAAATTTCATAAGGATCGACTGACTATATCCTATAGCTGCCATATAACTGAACGATTGGAAATGCCATTACTTTGGTGTTTTTAAAGTTAGGAAGTTGGGATTTTTTATGAGTATTAAGAATACATTGTATGAATAATTTTGGAGAATATAATTTACAGACTATTCTGCAAGGGTATATCAACTTCGGCTCCGCCCGAATTTAGCTTTCCTTTCTTGTTTTAAAAATATTATAGATTACAAATTGTTATTTTTTGTTGGCTAAGAGAATATTCATGCCAAATTTCAAGTAAATCGACTGATTAGAACTTGAGATATAGTGACGACCGCATCAAAAAAAGTAGTTTCGAGAAAAACGCGTTTAAAATTTTACATTAAGTTTCGGGCAGCGTAACTGATAGAATATTACGTATAAATTACATTCCCTTAATCAGCTATCCCAGCTCCATACAATGACCTTCAAGCGATTGATGCAGTATACTGGAAATAAGGGTATTGTTATAGAAAAAGGGAGAGAAAGTTATTCATACTAAGGTAGCCCGGGCTTCCAGCCACTTATTGTTCCAGTCGTTCGCTCAACCGGTCTAGTTGCCACGTCAATAAAACGGCTATAACTTTAAAAATAATTTGAGTTTTGAAAAATCATTTTAGGGAGATATTTTTGAATATCAAAACTATCCAATTATGGGAAAATTTTTTTTTTCGATTTTCCTTAATTTCAAGACTAAAAGCACCCTTAAGAAGCACCCAAATATGTAGGGTTTGCCGCACTATCAAACAAAGTGATTTTACTATGAATAACTTAACTACTTTTATAATATTTTTCTATATCTATTTATCAATTTAACGACTTTATGCCAAAAAAAAATGTATTGGCGAATATTGTGTATTATAATGCAAACTACACAAATTAAAAAGTAAAATCATTTATAAATCAAATTCGGTTGAAAAGAAAAATGCATTTTTATGAACTATTCATATATAATATACACACTTTTTAATTATTTATTCATTTTTTCAGACTGGAACTCTTACTGAAGATGGACTGGATATGTGGGGGGTTGTGCCAAAATCATCAACTAATCAATTTCAAATACCCTTAAAAAATGTGGAGCGTCTACCTTATGATCATTTTCTTTTCTGCATGGTAACTTGTCATTCTATCACAGTAATGAAAGGCACAATGATGGGAGATCCGTTGGATTTAAAAATGTTTCAATCAACGGGTTGGACACTAGAAGATTCTAGTAACATACCAGATAATGAAAAATATGGTATTATTTACCCAACAATTTTAAGACAACCAAGAATTTGTCGTTCCGATTCTACTTCACTAGATATGGGAACTAAAACTCATATTAAACGACAATCCTCTGTAGACGATTTACTTGCCACTGTTGGCATCTCGCATACTCAAAAGAATTTTGATCATGGTATAGTTCGAGAATTTCCATTTACGTCGAGTCTTCAGCGAATGTCTGTTATTACTCGTTGTCTCAGCGACCAAGTGTTTAATATTTACTGCAAAGGTTCCCCTGAGATGTTGCAAAAGCTGTGCACACCGCAAAGCTTACCCGACAATTACTCCGAACAATTATCGGCATTTGCCAAAAAAGGATACCGAGTTATTGCCATTGCGTTCAAAGCTCTTGCCCACAAGATGAACTATACAAAAATACAGCGACTATCCCGCGAAGAGGTTGAAAACAATCTTGAATTTCTTGGGTTCGTTATACTGGAAAACCGTCTAAAACATGATACTGCTAAAGTTATCAATGCACTAAACTCAGCCAATATTCGAACTGTTATGATAACAGGCGATAACATATTAACCGCCATGAGCGTTGCTCGTGATTGTGGCATCGTAAGTGCATCACAAGCAGTTATAACAGTGCACGCAGATTCGCTTAATGATGGTGCGCATACTCAGACCAACCCCACTGGATCCGAATGTATTGTTGATAAAAATCAAGATATACACTACAAGTTACAATACACTTTAGATTTGGGAAGTAAAATCTCTTCGTCTTCTCATTTGACATCGAGTGCTAATGGTAATGTGTTTCCCAACGAAAATGGTACAAGTGTATGTAGCGTCGATGGTGCTTCAACAATTTTTCGGCTCGAGTCGACGAATTCATTAGTTAATGAATTGAGCTCAAGTTATGCAGAAAGTGTTTTGCCGACAAGTGATAGTTTGGCCAGTGTAAAGACCACAGACACTTGGACCCACAATGAGGGATCCGATATTGATGTTGAGCTTGGAATGAAACGCCCACATGACGAAAGCTGGCGCCAACACTATATATTTGCAATGGATGGTAAAACATGGCAAATTGTAAAAGACCATTTTCCCGAGGAAATGGAAATTCTTTTAACGCGGGGATCAATTTACGCTAGAATGTCGCCAGATCAGAAACAGGCACTAATTATAGAACTTCAAAATTTGGACTATTGCGTTGCCATGTGCGGTGATGGTGCCAACGACTGTGGTGCGTTGAAAGTTGCTCATGCTGGTATTTCCTTGAGCGAGACAGAAGCGTCTATAGCGTCGCCGTTTACCTCACGCAATCCCACGATTTCGGCAGTTTTAAATGTTATCAAAGAAGGACGCGCTGCATTAGTCACTTCTTTTGGTATTTTCAAGTATATGGCAGCTTACTCGCTGGTTCAGTTTATATCTGTAATGATCTTGTATTCCATCGACTCGAATCTTACCGACAAACAGTATCTTTATGTAGATCTTGGGCTGATATCGATATTTGCCTTCTTTTTTGGTAAAACTGAAGCATTTAATGGAAATCTAGTAAAACAAGTGCCACTCAGTTCATTGATATCGTCCACGCCACTAGCATCTCTTTTAATACATCTTACTGTTGTAACAGGATTCCAGGTAACTGGTAAGTATATAGATGAAAACTAAAACAAATAGTTTTTTTTTTAATTATATCATACTTTTTAGGTTGGATTCATCTTCATCAACAGCCGTGGTTCAAACCTTTTCAGCATGCGGACGAGGAACATTTGGGTTGTTATGAAAATTACACCATGTTTTGCATATCTAGTTTCCAGTACATAATACTAGCTTTTGTGTTTTCAAAGGGTGCGCCTTATCGGAAACCATTATGGTCGAACTGGCCCCTCTGTTTGGCATTTATTGTAAATGCTTGCGTAATAGTCTATTTAGTTATATACCCCAGCGACTGGGCAGCCAATTTTTTTCAGCTAATTGTACCTCCTGTTATGAGCTTTCGTTACATTATGCTTGTTTACGGAGCAGCAGCATTTATTTGTCATGTTTTTGTCGAGTCTTTTTTAGTTGAATATTTAGTCTTCAAAAAATACCAAGTTAGGCGGGAACAAAACTGGGTCACATCGAAGCAAAAATACATGCGCCTGGAGTACGACATTTCGAAAATAGATAATTGGCCACTGATAACTGAAGTTTACGAACCAAATAATTGTACCGACTGGGAAATAGAACAGCCCACATATGTCAGTTTGCGTGCTGAACAAAATCATGATATGCAACTTGGAAAATTTCCTGGATTTCTATAGAATATTTCATGAAATAATAAAATATAGTTAATAAAAAGTGCGATAAAATCTCGCCTACACCTTTGTATATTTAGTATTGCCAATTGCTTAGTTTTAAAAAATATGCATAATAATCATTGTAAGGGATTTAGTCAAAACTATTTTGTTCCTATATAGTTTCGCCATATAATTGTAAGATATACCATCCAGGAAAATTGTACTTACATCGAAGTGAACTTTGTACAAACTCTTCAAAATATGATTGGTCTTACTATGTTTATAATGGCGGTTATATATTCTTAATTATCGTTAAGTGTTTAATGTTTAGTAAGCGGTCTAATTTCTTTTTGACTGTACATTACTTAATTCGAGTAGGTATAATTTATGTTTTGTTAACTATTTTATTCTCTTTCTTAAATGTATTAGATAATAAATATAATAAATAACTCAACCGTAAGGAATATTGATCTATGAAGAAAGGGCGCTACCAATGCAATTCATTGCATACCGTTTGCAAAATGATTTCTAATTGTTTTTTTTTGTTTTTTTTTAGTTTACACTTTAGATTTTTTGTTTTCGAAGTCTTATCAGCACCGGCGTTTTGATTTCGTGTCAAACGTGCAATACATTTTTTACGCAAATACAACAGCCCGTATTTGCATTTTTAAAAAATTGTACATCGCAAAAATTGTACAATGGCAACTTTTCATTAGAGCGTTTTAAAGTTTTGGATACCCAAAAATCGCATACAAAACGAGATAACTTACCAACGTTCAACTGCGCATAACTTCGGAAATTGTACTTTGATCAATCTGAAATTTTAACGCAATATTCAAAGAAATATTGTGAATTAAAAAAAAAATTTTTTTTTAAAGGCAAACAAAAATTTAATACAATACACCCTTAATAAAAAAAAAATTGACAAGTATGCTTCAGTTATCTACAAAGTGGGAACTACAATGTAAATGAGCAAAAGGACGAACATGTTTCCTTTACCCTATACAGACAAAATTGAACTGCACCATCTCTCAGCAACATCAACATTCCACATCAACCTTGGAATGCACTTGGCGTAAGCACATCGAAACTAAAAACAACTATTGAAAATTAATCTGGAAGTCTGCATTGGCTAATAAACGACTGACACCTCTAAAAATGGAGTAAAGGCACTTTTGTAAAAAAACAGTCCTCAAAACAATTTGGGCATATGGCTCCGAGCTATAATCCAGAGAGCTCAATCACAGATATTGCGAACTATAACTTCGTGCCCGGGAATAAATTATTTATAAAGAAATCGACAAAGTAAACGCCAAGTATAAAAGGTAATAGGCTTGTGCAGTATTTAAAATATATAGTTTTTAAATAAATATATTTTAATAATATTTGCCTAGTTGTCGTCTGTCTCTAAGAGAGAAGATTCGATAAATAAAAGGAAAACAAGAAAGGAAAGCTAACTTCGGGCGGAGCCGAAGTTGATATACCCTTGCAGAAAATTTGTTAATTATATTCTCCAAAATTATTCATATTCTTAATACTCATAAAAATCCCAACTTCCTAACTTTAAAAACACCAAAGTTATGGCATTCCAATCGTTCAGTTATATGGCAGCCATAGGATATAGTCGGCGATCCTCATGAAATTTGGTACGTTGGATTGATTGGCCAAAAATAAAACCCATAGAAAATCGAAACTTACTTATTTTACAAACACCAAAGTTATGGCATTTCTGATCAATCAGTTATATGGCGGCTATAGGATATAGTCGGCCGATCCCGGCCGTTCCGACTTATTTACTGCGTGCAAAGGAAAGAAGGGTGTGTGCAAAGTTTTTATTCGATAGCTTTAAAACTGAGAGACTAGTTTGCGTAGAAACAGACAGACGGACAGACGGACATGGCTATATAAACTCAGGAGGTGATCCTGATCAAGAATATATATACTTTATTGGATCGGAGATATCTCCTTCACTACGTTGCAGACTATTCTGCAAGGGTATATCAACTTCGGCTCCGCCCGAATTTAGCTTTCCTTTCTTGTTTTAAAAATATTATAGATTAAAAATTGTTATTTTTTGTTGGCTAAGAGAATATTCATGCCAAATTTCAAGTAAATCGACTGATTAGAACTTGAGATATAGTGACGACCGCATCAAAAAAAGTAGTTTCGAGAAAAACGCGTTTAAAATTTTACATTAAGTTTCGGGCAGCGTAACTGATAGAATATTACGTATAAATTACATTCCCTTAATCAGCTATCCCAGCTCCATACAATGACCTTCAAGCGATTGATGCAGTATACTGGAAATAAGGGTATTGTTATAGAAAAAGGGAGAGAAAGTTATTCATACTGAGGTAGCCCGGGCTTCCAGCCACTTATTGTTCCAATCGTTCGCTCAACCGGTCTAGTTCCACGTCAATAAAACGGCTATAACTTTAAAAATAATTTGAGTTTTGAAAAATCCTTTTAGGGAGATATTTTTGAATATCAAAACTATCCAATTATGTGAAAATTTTTTTTTTCGATTTTCCTTAATTTCAAGACTAAAAGCACCCTTAAGAAGCACCCAAATATGTAGGGTTTGCCGCACTATCAAACAAAGTGATTTTACTATGAATAACTTAACTACTTTTATAATATTTTTATACCCTTGCAGAGGGTATTATAATTTTGGTCAAAAGTGTGCAACGCAGTGAAGGAGACATCTCCGACCCTATAAAGTATATATATTCTTGATCAGGATCACCTCCTGAGTTGATATAGCCATGTCCGTCTGTCCGTCTGTCCGTCTGTCCGTCTGTCTGTCCGTCTGTCTGTTTCTACGCGAACTAGTCTCTCAGTTTTAAAGATATCGAATTGAAACTTTGCACACAGCCTTCGATCCTTTGCACGCAGTATATAAGTCGGAACGGCCAGGATCGGACAACTGTATCCTATAGCTGCCATATAACTGATTGATCGGAAATGCCATAACTTTAGTGTTTGTTAAGTTAGGAAGTTGGGATTTCCTATGGGTATTTTATTTGGCCAGTCAATCCGACCTACCAAATTTCATAAGGATCGGCCGACTATATCCTATAGCTGCCATATAACTGATTGATCGGTAATGCCATAACTTTGGGATTTATAAAGTTAGGAAATTGGGATTTTCTATGGCTTTTATATTTGGCCAATCAATCTGACCTACCAAATTTCATAAGGATCGGCTGACTATATCCTATAGCTGCTATATAACTGATTGATCGGTAATGCCATAACTTTGGGATTTGTAAAGTTAGGAAGTTGGGATTTTCTAAGGGTTTTATATTTGGCCAATCAATCTGACCCACTAAATTTCATAGGGATCGGCCGACTATATCCTATATAGCCGCCACTTAACTGAACGATTGGAAATGCCATAACTTTGGTGTTTTTAAAGTTAGAAAGTTGGGATTTTTTATGAGTGTTAAGAATGCATCATATGAATAATTTTGGAGAATATAATTCGGAATATTCTGCAAGGGTATTTCAACTTCGGCTCCGCCCGAAGTTAGCTTTCCTTTCTTGTTTTCTATATCTATTTATCAATTTAACGACTTTATGCCAAAACAAGAAAGGAAAGCTAACTTCGGGCGGAGCCGAAGTTGAAATACCCTTGCAGAATATTCTGTAAATTATATTCTCCAAAATTATTCATATGATGCATTCTTAACACTCATAAAAAATCCCAACTTCCTAACTTTACAAACACCGAAGTTATGGCATTTCCGATCAATCAGTAATATGGCGGCTATAGGATATAGTCGGCCGATCCTTATGAAATTTGGTAGGTCATATTGATTGGCCAAATATAAAACCCATAAAAAATCCCAACTTCCTAACTTTACAAACACCAAAGTTATGGCATTTCCGATCAATCAGTTATATGGCAGCTATAAGATATAGTCGGCCGATCCTTATGAAACTTGGTAGGTCGGATTGATTGGCCAAATATAAAACCCATATAAAATCCCAACTTCTTAACTTAACAAACACCAAAGTTTTGGCATTTCCGATCAATCAGTTATATGGCAGCTATAGGATATAGTTGTCCGATCCCGGCCGTTCCGACTTATATACTGCGTGCAAAGGAAAGAAGGGTGTGTGCAAAGTTTCAATTCGATAGCTTTAAAACTGAGAGACTAGTTTGCGTAGAAACAGACAGACGGACAGACGGACAGACAGACGGACAGACGGACATGGCTATATCAACTCAGGAGGTGATCCTGATCAAGAATATATATACTTTATAGGGTCGGAGATGTCTCCTTCACTGCGTTGCACACTTTTGACCAAAATTATAATACCCTCTGCAAGGGTATAAAAAATGTATTGGCGAATATTGTGTATTATAATGCAAACTACACAATTTAAAAGTAAAATCATTTATAAATCAAATTCGGTTGAAAAGAAAAATGCATTTTTATGAACTATTCATATATAATATACACACTTTTTAATTATTTATTCATTTTTTCAGACTGGAACTCTTACTGAAGATGGACGTGATATGTGGGGGGTTGTGCCAAAATCATCAACTAATCAATTTCAAATACCCTTAAAAAATGTGGAGCGTCTACCTTATGATCATTTTCTTTTCTGCATGGTAACTTGTCATTCTATCACAGTAATGAAAGGCACAATGATGGGAGATCCGTTGGATTTAAAAATGTTTCAATCAACGGGTTGGACACTAGAAGATTCTAGTAACATACCAGATAATGAAAAATATGGTATTATTTACCCAACAATTTTAAGACAACCAAGAATTTGTCGTTCCGATTCTACTTCACTAGATATGGGAACTAAAACTCATATTAAACGACAATCCTCTGTAGACGATTTACTTGCCACTGTTGGCATCTCGCATACTCAAAAGAATTTTGATCATGGTATAGTTCGAGAATTTCCATTTACGTCGAGTCTTCAGCGAATGTCTGTTATTACTCGTTGTCTCAGCGACCAAGTGTTTAATATTTACTGCAAAGGTTCCCCTGAGATGTTGCAAAAGCTGTGCACACCGCAAAGCTTACCCGACAATTACTCCGAACAATTATCGGCATTTGCCAAAAAAGGATACCGAGTTATTGCCATTGCGTTCAAAGCTCTTGCCCACAAGATGAACTATACAAAAATACAGCGACTATCCCGCGAAGAGGTTGAAAAAAAATCTTGAATTTCTTGGGTTCGTTATACTGGAAAACCGTCTAAAACATGATACTGCTAAAGTTATCAATGCACTAAACTCAGCCAATATTCGAACTGTTATGATAACAGGCGATAACATATTAACCGCCATGAGCGTTGCTCGTGATTGTGGCATCGTAAGTGCATCACAAGCAGTTATAACAGTGCACGCAGATTCGCTTAATGATGGTGCGCATACTCAGACCAACCCCACTGGATCCGAATGTATTGTTGATAAAAATCAAGATATACACTACAAGTTACAATACACTTTAGATTTGGGAAGTAAAATCTCTTCGTCTTCTCATTTGACATCGAGTGCTAATGGTAATGTGTTTCCCAACGAAAATGGTACAAGTGTATGTAGCGTCGATGGTGCTTCAACAATTTTTCGGCTCGAGTCGACGAATTCATTAGTTAATGAATTGAGCTCAAGTTATGCAGAAAGTGTTTTGCCGACAAGTGATAGTTTGGCCAGTGTAAAGACCACAGACACTTGGACCCACAATGAGGGATCCGATATTGATGTTGAGCTTGGAATGAAACGCCCACATGACGAAAGCTGGCGCCAACACTATATATTTGCAATGGATGGTAAAACTTGGCAAATTGTAAAAGACCATTTTCCCGAGGAAATGGAAATTCTTTTAACGCGGGGATCAATTTACGCTAGAATGTCGCCAGATCAGAAACAGGCACTAATTATAGAACTTCAAAATTTGGACTATTGCGTTGCCATGTGCGGTGATGGTGCCAACGACTGTGGTGCGTTGAAAGTTGCTCATGCTGGTATTTCCTTGAGCGAGACAGAAGCGTCTATAGCGTCGCCGTTTACCTCACGCAATCCCACGATTTCGGCAGTTTTAAATGTTATCAAAGAAGGACGCGCTGCATTAGTCACTTCTTTTGGTATTTTCAAGTATATGGCAGCTTACTCGCTGGTTCAGTTTATATCTGTAATGATCTTGTATTCCATCGACTCGAATCTTACCGACAAACAGTATCTTTATGTAGATCTTGGGCTGATATCGATATTTGCCTTCTTTTTTGGTAAAACTGAAGCATTTAATGGAAATCTAGTAAAACAAGTGCCACTCAGTTCATTGATATCGTCCACGCCACTAGCATCTCTTTTAATACATCTTACTGTTGTAACAGGATTCCAGGTAACTGGTAAGTATATAGATGAAAACTAAAACAAATAGTTTTTTTTTTATTATATCATACTTTTTAGGTTGGATTCATCTTCATCAACAGCCGTGGTTCAAACCTTTTCAGCATGCGGACGAGGAACATTTGGGTTGTTATGAAAATTACACCATGTTTTGCATATCTAGTTTCCAGTACATAATACTAGCTTTTGTGTTTTCAAAGGGTGCGCCTTATCGGAAACCATTATGGTCGAACTGGCCCCTCTGTTTGGCATTTATTGTAAATGCTTGCGTAATAGTCTATTTAGTTATATACCCCAGCGACTGGGCAGCCAATTTTTTTCAGCTAATTGTACCTCCTGTTATGAGCTTTCGTTACATTATGCTTGTTTACGGAGCAGCAGCATTTATTTGTCATGTTTTTGTCGAGTCTTTTTAGTTGAATATTTAGTCTTCAAAAAATACCAAGTTAGGCGGGAACAAAACTGGGTCACATCGAAGCAAAAATACATGCGCCTGGAGTACGACATTTCGAAAATAGATAATTGGCCACTGATAACTGAAGTTTACGAACCAAATAATTGTACCGACTGGGAAATAGAACAGCCCACATATGTCAGTTTGCGTGATGAACAAAATCATGATATGCAACTTGGAAAATTTCCTGGATTTCTATAGAATATTTCATGAAATAATAAAATATAGTTAATAAAAAGTGCGATAAAATCTCGCCTACAACTTTGTATATTTAGTATTGCCAATTGCTTAGTTTTAAAAAATATGCATAATAATCATTGTAAGGGATTTAGTCAAAACTATTTTGTTCCTATATAGTTTCGCCATATAATTGTAAGATATACCATCCAGGAAAATTGTACTTACATCGAAGTGAACTTTGTACAAACTCTTCAAAATATGATTGGTCTTACTATGTTTATAATGGCGGTTATATATTCTTAATTATCGTTAAGTGTTTAATGTTTAGTAAGCGGTCTAATTTCTTTTTGACTGTACATTACTTAATTCGAGTAGGTATAATTTATGTTTTGTTAACTATTTTATTCTCTTTCTTAAATGTATTAGATAATAAATATAATAAATAACTCAACCGTAAGGAATATTGATCTATGAAGAAAGGGCGCTACCAATGCAATTCATTGCATACCGTTTTGCAAAATGATTTCTAATTGTTTTTTTTTGTTTTTTTTTAGTTTACACTTTAGATTTTTTGTTTTCGAAGTCTTATCAGCACCGGCGTTTTGATTTCGTGTCAAACGTGCAATACATTTTTTACGCAAATACAACAGCCCGTATTTGCATTTTTAAAAAATTGTACATCGCAAAAATTGTACAATGGCAACTTTTCATTAGAGCGTTTTAAAGTTTTGGATACCCAAAAATCGCATACAAAACGAGATAACTTACCAACGTTCAACTGCGCATAACTTCGGAAATTGTACTTTGATCAATCTGAAATTTTAACGCAATATTCAAAGAAATATTGTGAATTAAAAAAAAAAATTTTTTTTTAAAGGCAAACAAAAATTTAATACAATACCCCCTTAATAAAAAAAAAATTGACAAGTATGCTTCAGTTATCTACAAAGTGGGAACTACAATGTAAATGAGCAAAAGGACGAACATGTTTCCTTTACCCTATACAGACAAAATTGAACTGCACCATCTCTCAGCAACATCAACATTCCACATCAACCTTGGAATGCACTTGGCGTAAGCACATCGAAACTAAAAACAACTATTGAAAATTAATCTGGAAGTCTGCATTGGCTAATAAACGACTGACACCTCTAAAAATGGAGTAAAGGCACTTTTGTAACAAGAAAGGAAAGCTAACTTCGGGCGGAGCCGAAGTTGAAATACCCTTGCAGAATAGTCTATAAATTATATTCACCAAAATTATTCATATGATGATTAATACTCATAAAAAATCCCAACTTCCTAACTTAACAAACACCAAAGTTATGGCATTTCTAATCGTTCAGTTATATGGCAGCTATTGGATATAGTCGGCCGATCCTTATAAAATTTGGTAGGTCAGATTGATTGGCCAAATATAAAACCCATATAAAATCCCAACTTCATAACTTAACAAACACCAAAGTTATGGCATTTCCGATCAATCAGTTATATGGCAGCTATAGGATATAGTCGGCCGATCCCGGCCGTTCCGACTTATATACTGCGTGCAAAGGAAAGAAGGGTGTGCGCAAAGTTTCAATTCGATATCTTTAAAACTGAGAGACTAGTTCGCGTAGAAACAGACAGACGGACAGACAGACGGACAGACGGACATGCTTCTATCAACTCAGGAGATGATCCTGATCAAGAATATATATACTTTATAGGGTCGGAGATGTCTCCTTCACTGCGTTGCACACTTTTGACCAAAATTATAATACCCTCTGCAAGGGTATAAAAATAAATCGACGACAGATTCAAAATGGAAAATAATATTTAATAAATCTATTTCTCAAAAGAAAAATTCGAGGGAATTTTATTGGTTGATTTTATTGATTTATTGATGATGATAGCTATGATAGCCACATTCTATGAGTAAGTAAAAATTTTATTATATGTACCAGTGCTCAATAACAATTCTAAAAGTTAAGATTGAAGAACACACCAAAGTTATCTCATTTCTAAACGTTCAGGTATATAGCAGCTATACGATATAGCCAGTCCATTCTTTCTAACTTAAGAAACACTAAAGCTATGGCATATCCGATCAATCAGTTATATGCCAGCTATCGGATATAGTCGCATCGGTTGGCCGAAAATAAAACACATAGAAAATCCCAATTTCCTAACTTTACTAACACCATAGTTATGGAATTTGCGATCATTCAGTTATATGGCAGCTATAGGATATAGTCGGCCGATCCTTATGAAATTTGGTAGGTCAGATTGATTGGCCAAAAATAAAACCCATAGAAAATCCCAACTTCCTAACTTTACACACACTAAAGATATGGCATTTCCGATCAATCAGTTATATGACATCTATAGGATATAGTCGGCCGATCCTTATGAAATTTGGTAGGTCGGATTGATTGGCCAAAAAAAAAACCCATAGAAAATCCCAACTTCCTAACTTAACAAACACCAAAGTTATGGCATTTCCGATCAATCAGTTATATGGCAGCTATAGGATATAGTTGGCCGATCCCGGCCGTTCCGACTTATATACTGCGTGCAAAGGAAAGAAGGGTGTGTGCAAAGTTTCAATTCCATATCTTTAAAACTGAGAGACTAGTTTGCGTAGAAACAGACAGACGGACAGAGGGACAGACGGACAGACAGACGGACAGACGGACATGCTTATATCAACTCAGGAGGTGATCCTGATCAAGAATATATATACTTTATAGGGTCGGAGATGTCTCCTTCACTGCGTTGCACACTTTTGACCAAAATTATAATACCCTCTGCAAGGGTATAAAAATAAATCGACGACAGATTCAAAATGGAAAATAATATTTAATAAATCTATTTCTCAAAAGAAAAATTCGAGGGAATTTTATTGATTTATTGATGATGATAGCTATGATAGCCACATTCTATGAGTAAGTAAAAATTTTATTATATGTACCAGTGGTCAATAACAATTCTAAAAGTTAAGATTGAAGAACACACCAAAGTTATCTCATTTCTAAACGTTCAGGTATATAGCAGCTATACGATATAGCCAGTCCCATCTTTCTAACTTAAGAAACACTAAAGCTATGGCATATCCGATCAATCAGTTATATGCCAGCTATCGGATATAGTCGCATCGGTTGGCCGAAAATAAAACACATAGAAAATCCCAATTTCCTAACTTTACTAACACCATAGTTATGGAATTTGCGATCATTCAGTTATATGGCAGCTATAGGATATAGTCGGCCGATCCTTATGAAATTTGGTAGGTCGGATTGATTGGCCAAAAAAAAAACCCATAGAAAATCCCAACTTCCTAACTTAACAAA
The DNA here is from genome assembly GCA_018153305.1 of Drosophila kurseongensis. Classification (NCBI taxonomy): domain Eukaryota; kingdom Metazoa; phylum Arthropoda; class Insecta; order Diptera; family Drosophilidae; genus Drosophila; species Drosophila kurseongensis. The sequence goes on along the minus strand of JAECXX010000127.1, from coordinate 1,163,251 downwards.
CACCAAAGTTATGGCATTTCCGATCAATCAGTTATATGGCAGCTATAGGATATAGTTGGCCGATCCCGGCCGTTCCGACTTATATACTGCGTGCAAAGGAAAGAAGGGTGTGTGCAAAGTTTCAATTCCATATCTTTAAAACTGAGAGACTAGTTTGCGTAGAAACAGACAGAGGGACAGACGGACAGACGGACAGACAGACGGACAGACGGACAGACGGACATGCTTATATCAACTCAGGAGGTGATCCTGATCAAGAATATATATACTTTATAGGGTCGGAGATGTCTCCTTCACTGCGTTGCACACTTTTGACCAAAATTATAATACCCTCTGCAAGGGTATAAAAATAAATCGACGACAGATTCAAAATGGAAAATAATATTTAATAAATCTATTTCTCAAAAGAAAAATTCGAGGGAATTTTATTGATTGATTTTATTGATTTATTGATGATGATAGCTATGATAGCCACATTCTATGAGTAAGTAAAAATTTTATTATATGTACCAGTGCTCAATAACAATTCTAAAAGTTAAGATTGAAGAACACACCAAAGTTATCTCATTTCTAAACGTTCAGGTATATAGCAGCTATACGATATAGCCAGTCCCATCTTTCTAACTTAAGAAACACTAAAGCTATGGCATATCCGATCAATCAGTTATATGCCAGCTATCGGATATAGTCGCATCGGTTGGCCGAAAATAAAACACTTAGAAAATCCCAACTTCCTAACTTTACTAACACCATAGTTATGGAATTTGCGATCATTCAGTTATATGGCAGCTATAGGATATAGTCGGCCGATCCTTATGAAATTTGGTAGGTCAGATTGATTGGCCAAAAATAAAACCCATAGAAAATCCCAACTTCCTAACTTTACACACACTAAAGATATGGCATTTCCGATCAATCAGTTATATGACATCTATAGGATATAGTCGGCCGATCCTTATGAAATTTGGTAGGTCGGATTGATTGGCCAAAAAAAAACCCATAGAAAATCCCAACTTCCTAACTTAACAAACACCAAAGTTATGGCATTTCCGATCAATCAGTTATATGGCAGCTATAGGATATAGTTGGCCGATCCCGGCCGTTCCGACTTATATACTGCGTGCAAAGGAAAGAAGGGTGTGTGCAAAGTTTCAATTCCATATCTTTAAAACTGAGAGACTAGTTTGCGTAGAAACAGACAGACGGACAGACAGACGGACAGACGGACATGCTTATATCAACTCAGGAGGTGATCCTGATCAAGAATATATATACTTTATAGGGTCGGAGATTTCTCCTTCACTGCGTTGCACACTTTTGACCAAAATTATAATACCCTCTGCAAGGGTATAAAAAACAGTCCTCAAAACAATTTGGGCATATGGCTCCGAGCTATAATCCAGAGAGCTCAATCACAGATATTGCGAACTATAACTTCGTGCCCGGGAATAAATTATTTATAAAGAAATCGACAAAGTAAACGCCAAGTATAAAAGGTAATAGGCTTGTGCTGTATTTAAAATATATAGTTTTTAAATAAATATATTTTAATAATATTTGCCTAGTTGTCGTCTGTCTCTAAGAGAGAAGATTCGATAAATAAAAGGAAAACAAGAAAGGAAAGCTAACTTCGGGCGGAGCCGAAGTTGATATACCCTTGCAGAAAATTTGTTAATTATATTCTCCAAAATTATTCATATTCTTAATACTCATAAAAATCCCAACTTCCTAACTTTAAAAACACCAAAGTTATGGCATTCCAATCGTTCAGTTATATGGCAGCCATAGGATATAGTCGGCGATCCTCATGAAATTTGGTACGTTGGATTGATTGGCCAAAAATAAAACCCATAGAAAATCGAAACTTACTTATTTTACAAACACCAAAGTTATGGCATTTCTGATCAATCAGTTATATGGCGGCTATAGGATATAGTCGGCCGATCCCGGCCGTTCCGACTTATTTACTGCGTGCAAAGGAAAGAAGGGTGTGTGCAAAGTTTTTATTCGATAGCTTTAAAACTGAGAGACTAGTTTGCGTAGAAACGCAGTGAAGGAGACATTTCCGACCTAAAAAAATATGTTTATTCTTGATCAGCATCACCAGGAGATTCTATCTAGCCATGTCCGACTAAAAAAGTTACATGTTTTTATACCCTTGCAGAGGGTATTATAATTTTGGTCAAAAGTGTGCAACGCAGTGAAGGAGACATCTCCGACCCTATAAAGTATATATTCTTGATCAGGATCACCTCCTGAGTTGATATAAGCATGTCCGTCTGTCCGTCTGTCCGTTTGTCCGTCTGTCTGTCCGTCTGTCTGTTTCTACGCGAACTAGTCTATCAGTTTTAAAGATATCGAATTGAAACTTTGCACACACCCTTCTTTCCTTTGCACGCAGTATATAAGTCGTATATAAGTATATAAGCTATATCCTATAGCTGCCATATAACTGATTGATCGGAAATGCAATAACTTTGGTGTTTGTAAAGTTAGAAAGTTGGGATTTTCTATGGGTTTTATATTTGGCCAATCAATCTGACCTACCAAATTTCATTAGGATCGGCCGACTATATCCTATAGACGCCATATAATTGATTGATCGGAAATGCCATAACTTTGGTGTTTTTTAAAGTTAGGAGGTTGGGATTTTTTCTGAGTGTTAAGAATGCATCATATGAATAATTTTGGAGAATATAATTTACAGAATATTCTGCAAGGGTATTTCAACTTCGGCTCCGCCCGAAGTTAGCTTTCCTTTCTTGTTAGAAATATAAGCGCAGAAATCGAAATGTAATCGTTTTGTAATAACGGCAAGGGTACATCAAAATATGTTATGTCGTTTTATAGAATATTTAAGGCAGGCTTGCACCTTGTTGGCTTGCACCTTGTTGTTCTTGGAAAGTTGGTAGGTATGGAAATAAAATTTTAGCCAGTTTTAGGGTACAGTTTATTGAAGCTACACAATTTTTTTGAGTGCGATCCAAGCGAAGTGGGGAGGGGGAGTACCCAACAATGGCGGCATGTCCGCGAAAAACTCGTCCTCATGGCGGATTTTTTGGAATTTGAAGAAATAATCTGAAACGCAAAAAACGAATATATTCTTAATCTGTACACTTGTTCGCATGGCTTGAACTAGGATAATTGAAAAAACATGAAAAATGCAAAAATAATGAGCTTTTGAAAAAAAAATCGGTTTTTTCCTAATTTTTTCGTTACTCATTATTTTTTTAAATAAACAATTTTTAATATTTTCAAAAGATCCTAGTTCATGCCATGCACATACTTCTGAGGAACATGTATAAAAAATTTCATACCGATTGCTCAATTTTTGCGGCTTGTACGACTTCCGCCAATTCGGAAAACATGGTTTCGAGAAAACGCGTTTGAAAATTTGCACTATAATGGCAACGCGCTTGACACCGGTCCACCAAACGGCCGATAACTTTCGTAATTCAAGAGATTTCGACTTGAAATTTTAGGAGAGTAAAATTGAAACATGTATGTATCCGAAACTGCAAAAAAAAAATTTATTTTTTTGACCTCACAACGTGCAAGCCTGCCTTAATTTTCGTAACTGCTGCAGGGGTATATAAATAAAATGATAAAACTTGCCAAAGCAGATAAACGACCATCTGGAACACGCGAACGCACATTTAACGCTCCAACAATAGATTAAGTTGTCATCCTGATTGTTGGTGAGCAATTGGAAACAGGCGATATTGTGCTTAAACGTGGTGATACTGGGCATCTGCAACACATATGTGAAACACATCAATCATATGACGCATTGCAACCCGCTGATGTTTTGGCAAGAAAAAGATGGATATTATTTTAATATTTTATTATAAATCCATTGAATGGTAAGTATCAATATCATTATACCCTTGCAAAGGGTATTATAATTTTGGTCAAAAGTGTGCAACGCAGTGAAGGAGACATCTCCGACCCTATAAAGTATATATATTCTTGATCAGGATCACCTCCTGAGTTGATATAGCCATGTCCGTCTGTCCGTCTGTCCGTCTGTCCGTCTGTCTGTCCGTCTGTCCGTCTGTCTGTTTCTACGCAAACTAGTCTCTCAGTTTTAAAGCTATCGAATTGAAACTTTGCACACACCCTTCTTTCCTTTGCACGCAGTATATAAGTCGGAACGGCCGGGATCGGACGACTATATCCTATAGCTGCCATATAACTGATTGATCGGAAATGCCATAACTTTGGTGTTTGTTAAGTTAGAAAGTTCGTATTTCCTCTGGGTTTTATATTTGACCAATCAATCCGACCTACCAAATTTCATAAGGATCGGACGACTATATCCTATAGCCGCCATATAACTGATAAATCGGAAATGCCATAACTTTGGTGTTTGTTTAGTTAGGAAGTTGGGATTTTCTATGGGTTTTATTTTTGGCCAATCAATCCGACCTACCAAATTTCATAAGGATCAGCAGACTATATCCTATAGCTGCCATATAACTGAACGATTGGAAATGCCATAACTTTGGTGTTTTTAAAGGTTAGGAAGTTGGGATTGTTTATGAGTATTAAGAATGCATTCCATGAATAATTTTGGAGAATATAATTTACAGAGTATTCTGCAAGGGTATATCAACTTCGCCTCCGCCCGAAGTTAGCTTTCCTTTCTTGTTTTTTTTACATTTATTTGGGGAAAAAACTGATTTAAAATAATGGTTTGCAAAAAATGTACATACAATATTTTTTTTTTTTGTGTATTAAGTTACTTCCTGTCCCTAGAAGAGGATATTAAATCTAATGTTTTAAATTCAGGTGAAGAAACTACAAAGAAATTAAGCACAATGAATTTTTACCCATATCGTTTGATTCGTCAAAATTCTACCAACTATTTGCTGCGGTTTCGTCGATTTTTTCAGCAGTATTGCGTCGACATGTTTGTCAAAATAGAAACGGAACGTTTAACTTCCATTAGGTTAACCCAAGCCAAACTACGTTCTGAGGAGTTTAATTAACAATGCCGCGACCAAGACGATCAAATCTTTCTTGACAAAGCCGTAATAAACAAATTTAAAAAGAACAAGAAATTCCACGTGTACAAGCCGCGTTAGTATGGCTCGACTTCGTGCTTCTCAATCACAAGACCAAAGTGAGGCACCCGTGAAACGGCTCGGTTGGCAATTCAAAATCGTCGAGCGATCAACAGAGGTCAACGAATATATAATTTGCGACGCAGACCAAGAAATACATATATCCTTTATTTATTGGATATTATTAATGAGACTAAAAATAAGTAAATCAAATCTTAAAAATAAAACTTAACTAACAGTCATAAAGACTGACATTAGACTAAAGGGCCCTAATAATTATTGCTGGGTCATTTTGATGTAGCCGAGTTCTGTTCGAGCTTATTTGGGTAACTGTAAGTTTGTTGTGGTAGGCCGCTTTCTGCTTTGATATTTCATCTTTTACCGGCGGTATGCCAAGATCCCTGTGGATGTTTTCGTTCTGAACATACCATGGTGCCCCTGTGATTGTTCGCAAGATTTGTGATCGTGAGCGCTGTATAACGTTGCTGTTGCTCCAGTTCCCCCAAAGCTGGGAGCTTTGGTCTGTACGATAAGGGAATTGTGTGGTCTTTCCCAGGCTTCGGTATCATTATGACAATAGGCTTTTTCCCGTTATATAGTTAAATAGTTAGCTTATAACATCCACTGCACAGTTTGGAAGTTCCACTATCATTTCGTGTGTTATTAGTCACCTCCGGGAGCCTTCTTTGGTGTTAATCCTAATGACAATTTTAAACACTATCGGCTCACTTGAAATTTTAGTGCGATGCGACGGTACATCAAAAAAAGTGTGGCGCCGTTTTAAAGTGTACTTTAGCCAGTTAGCTCTATGAGAAGTCAGCCTGAACATTACTTCGGGGCTTTAAAGTAGAGTTATATAAACCAGCGAGTGGTCCCATGATAAGTCCGATAGCGATTTTACGCTTACTTTCTTGGGATGTTCTTTGTCACAGCGAAGTCAATTAAGTCCGGAAATTTTCTGGGATCAGCTGGCCAGTATGTAGGGCTGCAAGAGCAGACATTGTCGAGTTTGTTGCTAAAATGTATAATTGCTTTTTACAGCTGCCTTCCTTCCAAGCAACAGTTTAAAAATAATAAAAAATGTAGAGGGCACAGGAGATAATAGAGTTCTCAATCTTGTTAAAAATGAAAACATTAAAACACTGGGGCTTCAATGGGAACCTCAGAAGAATTTATTCAAAAACAAGAAAGGAAAGCTAACTTCGGGCGGAGCCGAAGTTGAAATACCCTTGCAGAATATTCCGAATTATATTCTCCAAAATTATTCATATGATGCATTCTTAACACTCATAAAAAATCCCAACTTTCTAACTTTAAAAACACCAAAGTTATGGCATTTCCAATCGTTCAGTTAAGTGGCGGCTATAGGATATAGTCGGCCGATCCCTATGAAATTTTGTAGGTCAGATTGATTGGCCAAATATAAAACCCATAGAAAATCCCAACTTCCTAACTTTACAAATCCCAAAGTTATGGCATTACCGATCAATCAGTTATATAGCAGCTATAGGATATAGTCAGCCGATCCTTATGAAATTTGGTAGGTCAGATTGATTGGCCAAATATAAAAGCCATAGAAAATCCCAACTTCCTAACTTTACAAATCCCAAAGTTATGGCATTACCGATCAATCAGTTATATGGCAGCTATAGGATATAGTCGGCCGATCCTTATGAAATTTGGTGGGTCGGATTGACTGGCCAAATAAAATACCCATAGGAAATCCCAACTTCCTAACTTAACAAACACTAAAGTTATGGCATTTCCGATCAATCAGTTATATGGCAGCTATAGGATATAGTTGTCCGATCCTGGCCGTTCCGACTTATATACTGCGTGCAAAGGATCGAAGGCTGTGTGCAAAGTTTCAATTCGATATCTTTAAAACTGAGAGACTAGTTCGCGTAGAAACAGACAGACGGACAGACAGACGGACAGACGGACATGGCTATATCAACTCAGGAGGTGATCCTGATCAAGAATATATATACTTTATAGGGTCGGAGATGTCTCCTTCACTGCGTTGCACACTTTTGACCAAAATTATAATACCCTCTGCAAGGGTATAAAAAGGGTAGTGATATCAACATTATAAATGACCCATTGATGGTTGGCTCCTGTGACTATTTCAGGAAAACTTTTTATTCCAAATTTATTAACAGTAATCTTTGCTGGAAAGGTCCGTTATGGCTAGCTGAGTCCAAAGATCATTTGGCCTCGCCAGCAATCCACAAAAATTGGACTGAACAATTCAATTTTAAATAATAACTCCGATGATCCTATTTACTCGTATAATTTGTTTTCGAGGAAAAAAATATACGCATAATAGTATACGTCACAAGATTCTTTCAGATTAAAATAAAGAAGGAATCCTATTCCCTTCTATCTGTAAGGAAGTTAATAGGATACTGTCATTGAATCCGTTATACCTTTCTATACTTCGTGTCGGAGGGAGACTTCAGAACTCCTGAGCAGAATTTTGAGTTAAGCATCCAATAATCTTAGACAAGTGTCATTTAGTAAACTTATTAATATGATGTAAAATGTAAAGCGAAATTATATCCAAAGGAAGTATTGGATTTTCATGTTAACCAATTTATTAAAAAAGTTAGAGTTAGGATGAAAGACAGGATAGATTGGATATTATTCCAACGGCAGGACCTCACTTCGGAGGTATTTGGGAAGCAAGAGTGTATTACAAGAATCTTATTATGTGTAAAAGGAGTCTATCAACTTTTTCAAGTCAACCAAGCCCTTAAGTAACGTCATTAATGAATGCGATAAAATCTTAAATTAAATCATAAGCCTATTAATAAACATCAACCATGGTCTTCTTAATACTAATATTTTAAAGCTTAGTCAGTTAAAATGTGAAATTTCCAAAATAAAAGACAGTTTGTCTGAAAATTCAGTTTTGACAGAAAAATAATAGGTACATGTTTAAAGAAGGTTTATACGCTGCTAACGGCGAGGGGCTTATTTGTAGATTAAAAACTGATTATTAATGCAAAAATACGAATAAAGATATTGTCGTAGTTCGCGTACCGTCGAACGCGGCTCTAGTTCGGCTATAGCTGCTACTTTCTCGGGATCTGTGCTTCGCCTGTAACGCGGTGTCCGAAGTACAGCAGCTCTTGCTTGAAGAATTTTCACTTTTCAGCATTAATTCTCAAATTTGCTTCCTTAAGCTGTCTAAACACTTCCTTCAAGTTGTCTACGTGTTATTTCAGCGTACGTCCGATTACAATAATGTCGTCTTGATACGCATTTCCGGGCCAATTATCAGATCAAGAGCCCTTTGCCGGGTACTGTAAACGCCGTGAACTGCCAACTATTTTCTTCCAGGGGGTTTGCCAATATCCGTCTTTTAGATCTAGACTGCTTATGTATCTTGGTTCTCTGAATCCAAGAAATAATTGATACCCAATGGTAGGCATCTTTTATAGATTTTGCGTTTATCTGTCTGAAGTCAACGCATAGTCTCTATTTGTCCGTCTTCTTTTAAATAAATAAGATAACTGTATGGACTTCTTGATTGCTCTATAAATCCCAAAAAGCTTGCCTGCCTTTGCGTTGATCTCCCGTTGGACTCTTGGGTTCTTGAAATAGTATCTCTGCTTGATTGGTTTGTCGTCGTTCATAATGTTTTCCCTCTTCCTCAGTTACGGTTTGAACGACCGCCACCGACAACCTTTCCTCGAGCCATCCATTGTGCCGATTTCTTGCAGGTATTCACAATTCATGCCAGGCGCATTTTATTTCCGCACCGACTCCTGTAAGGAACTTCCATCTCAGCACTAACTCGCACACCACTCCTGGAAGTATTAGAAGATTTATGTCCATTGGTTTGTTGCCAATCGTGACCACGAGTTGTGTCCGTCAGCTCTTCGTTGATGAAACTTGACTTGGCTTCCGAGTTAATTGTGGCCTTGTACGCGACACCACGGTCGCGGACAACTGTTTGGAGAGGAAGCATTTTGCGACCCCTGCCCGTTTCCCGCTTTGTGGCAGCACTTTGCGCTTCTGACTCCCACCGTGCCCCATATTTGTGTTGTAGGTGTCGTTTTGTTTCGCGAAATTTTGTGCTCGTGTACGAATTCTTCTCGCTCTTTGTGCAGCTCTTCGTACGCGTCAGCCAGGGTCATCAGTGTTTCTATGGCCTCTATCCTGTATCTTCTCAAGGAAATCCTCAGGTCTGGCTTCTCACTGCCATCGAATTTGAAAGACATAGGTATTTGCTGATCTACTCTTACTGTCATATTTAGACGAACTGATTTTGTTTATATTTTGCTTGCTACGAATGTCGTGCGGCTAGTTCAACAGATGTGTGTGTTCGTACCACCAAATTTATATAATACGTGACCACATGGTTGTCTAGTGAGAACGCACAAAAGGCTGGACTCCATATATGTGAGGATCTTTTTTCACGAATGGGCCCTCGGCCCAGACCTGACAAAGTAGAGAATTGACGCCTTCTCCGCTGTACAATAGGTGCTTCTTCGTCGCTCTCCTTCCACCGTGGTTGCTCCCGAACGCGTTGATGTGGGTCGCCTCGTCTCTGGTTTCCGGTTTACTCCGTTGTCGTTGATTTCGCGGCTGTGAGGGTTGGAGCGTTTGCAATGTGTTCTTCAGAATATCTCGAGGCTCATATCCATACAGGGTGGGGAGCATTTAGTAGTACGAAAGAGGCGATAATGCTCGATCACGTACTCCTCGTTCTCTGATTTCTTTCTTTTATGTCGGCGACAATGTTCTTGATTTTGTTGTCCTGTAGCTGTATAGCTACAGGTCTACTATGGTTTTTGATATCCTAAGGCATGCTGTTTCCATCTCACGCGTATTCTTATGGGGAGCACGATTCAGCGCATCAACGTGTTTCATTTTTGTTCCGGCTCGAAGAACAATCTATAAGTCAAATTCTTGGATTCGTAGTTACCATTTTGTTATTCGGGGAATAAGCTCTCGTTATTCCATTGACGTTTTCAAGGCATTAATGTAGTACTTGAATCACTTCAGTGACTGAACTACGGCTAGAGCCTCTTACTTTTAACTGTGGTAGTTTTTCTCTGGCTTTGAAGCTGATTGGCTTCGGGAACATTATATGACATGTAGTAAATCATGTCACCTTTGTGTACGCGCTTTTGTAGTTCTGCCATGAGTCGATTTAAAGCAAACCGAACGGGTGCCGCTTGAACTCATAAAGACCATTCATGGTGATGAATGATGCTCGTTTTTCCTAAGCCTTGCAATCCTGTAAAGAAAACATTGACCCACTGTAAACTTATCCAATAAACCGGGCATTTGGCCTCCTTCCTTGCCGATTTGAAAATTAACAGGAAGTTTTTCGACAGCAGTGACGTCTAATGATGACGTCCTGTCATAACAGAAAGTCCTCCTGTAAAGGATTGTCGTCTTACGTAGCAGACTTTGGCTGTGATCATTTCGCCGTCGATGTCTATATCCAGAACTACCGCTTCTGTGAGAATACATGAGCCTTCGCATATGCCTCTAATCTTCACAGAGCACTTGTGACGTTTGTAAGGAAGTTTCTAAGGCTGGTGTCGACTCAGTCTAGCTAAGATCACATTACAGAGAATTTATAAATTACTGGGACATAGCATAGATGAACGACGAGCTGACGATATGTGTTAGTTGTCAGTCGCCGTGTTAAATATTTAAGATTAGGGAAAAATAAGTTTAAGGCTTTAAATATATTGCTTTTATTCTTCTAGGTACAAGTTACAATGAAAGTACCAATCCTGTCCTGCTGTTCCTCTGCGGCTGTCTCTGCTGCTGTCTCATAGCGACGCCAAACGGCCACCGGACACATACTGGCTTCTTGGTCAGTGCCAATCGTCCGCTGCTCAAGGACTGTTTTGTGGGTTTTTTTCAGTCAGTCGTTTAGTCAGCTTTTTCTCGATGTGAATTCGCTGTCGATATTCCTCTGCCACACACATTTTCCAAGGAACGTATTCCTTCCCTTGAATTAAGCCAAGTGCGAGGTGGCTGGTTTTTACTTCACATCGAAACCCTTCTAAGTAACATCCAAGTTTTCCAGATAATTGCTAGACACTCCTTTTCAGTAGCTGAATAATTCTCCTCAGCGGCTACGAGACGCCTGCTAGCGAATGCGATGACTCGCACCTCTCCTTGAATTGTTTGGCTTAAAACTGCTCCCAGACCAATATCACTGGAATCCGTTTGTAATACAAATCTCTCGTTGAAATCTGGGCATGCGAGGACAGATGCTTCCGAGAGCCTTCTTTTAAGTTCCTCTTTTGGTCCTGTTTTCATTCCCACTTTTGTCCTTTCTTGAACGATGCTCGAAAAAATTGCCACGAAATGCCGGTACCAAGATTCCAAGATAGCGAAGCAGCTCCTTGCCAGTTGACCCACCGCTGATACCTTCTCTGGGTCCGTGTGGATTCCTTCCTCGCCTTTGACGTGGCCAAGGTACTCCAGGCTCCGCTTGAGAAACTACATTTCTTCGAGGTGTGGTGAAGATTCGCTTCCCTCAGTCATTGAAACACTTCACGTAGGGGCTTAACATGCTCTTCGAGGGTGGCTCCGATGATTATAATATCATCGAGGTTCCATATTTGGCCCGATTAAGCTATCTAGCGCTCGCTATCGGGCCAGGGATCTAGTGATGTCATGGGGAAAATCTAGTCTAGCTGGGGTTTTGGAGTTTGTTTGGCAGTCCTAGTGGGATTCTGCGTTGTTCCATGCCTTGCTCTGGTGCTCTGCTCTGCTCTGGATACTCTGGTGCTCTGCTCGATCTCGGGTCCCGTGGGCTTGTAGTTTCCTGGCTCCGGCGGAAAGCGTTATTTCGTACAGCTGCTGCATCACTAGGTCCAAGCATGTTGGTTTGAGTCCTGCTCTCGGTATTGCAGGCTCGTGACTCGGGTTGATGGATATGGACTGGGATGGGTATGGACTTGGGGATGGCTCCAGCTAGGGGAATAGAACACTGGCTCGTCTTTGGTGGTGGATCCAACGGGAGGCCTCAACGCCGCACAGAAAATCCATTCCTAGAAGAACGTCTACTACTAAAATGTGTTCCCTATCTTAAGAAATTCACAATTTGGTCTTTATTCCATTTTTCTTTCATCAAAAATTTGTACGCCCCATGTCCCTTTTCGGGCTCCATCTGCAAGGAAGTCAACTCAGTCTAGCCAGGATCACTTTACAGAAAACTTATAAGCTGGGACATGGCTTGATGAACGGCGAGCTGACAATAGGGTTTAATATTTAAGATTCGGGAAAATACATTTATTTTATTCTTCTTGGTACAGTTACAATGGAGGTACCAAGTTTGAGGTGCCTACTAATAGCCCCACAAGGACAAGATTTATTATTCCCCACTTGAATTTGCAAAAAGGACCTTCGTGTGTCTAGGTTATCTCATCTTACGTGGTTCTTGTGGCTAGTCGATTCCTTCTGACAATCGTCGAAAGGTTCGGCGCTCCTGCTATCCTGTAGGTACTTTTGAACGAGCCGTCGAAAACCGTTGCTGATTTTTGTTTTCGGCGCATATATCGGTGGTGATCTAACCTAACACTAACCTGGCACTGCGTCAAGATCAGGGGGAAAACTTACAAGCACGTATTCGTGTCCGCGATCCGCCGGCTTGGGAATTTAGCCGCTTTTTGGCGCTTTTCCCGTCCCCTTTTCTAAGTTCTTTTGGGCCACCTGCTCGCCATGCACTCACCCGCTTCTCCTCTCCTCTCCACACACGCACACGATTCCTGGACGGGGAATACTGCCCTGCTGCTCTTTGTTTCCGGCTGCGTTGATCCTCGTCCTGGTCCTTGCTGATCCTGGTCCTGGTCTCTGGCTGCCACTGCGGCTGTCTCTGCTGCTGTCTCTTTGTGGCGCCAAACGGTTACCGGACGCACACTGTCTTCTTGGTCAGAGCCAATCGGCCCATGCTCAAGGACTGACTTTTGAGTTTTTGTCAGTCAGTCGTTTAGTATGATTTTCCTTCATATAAATTCGCGATCATCCATTTCTCTCGCTCACTCCAATACACTCCAATGACTTCGCTAAGCGCGTGCCAAATTTTAGGGGTGAGTTTCGTCTGTGTGCGTGTGGTGAATTGTAGGAAATGCGCGTGCTTCTCGCTTATCGAGTAAATACTAGAAATACTTAACATTCATTATTTAACGTAAATTAAATGTTTGGCAGCTATAGGATATAGTCGGCCGATCCCGGCCGTTCCGACTTATATACTGCGTGCAAAGGAAAGGAGGGTGTGTGCAAAGTTTCAACTCGATATCTTTAAAACTAAGAGACTAGTTTGCGTAGAAACAGACAGACGAACAGACAGACGGATTTGCTTATATCAACTCAGGAGGTGATCCTGATCAAGAACATATATACTTTATAGGGTCGGAGATGTCTCCTTCACTGCGTTGCACACTTTTGACCAAAATTATAATACCCTCTGCAAGGGTATAATTAGCCAGGCTACCTGCATGAATGAAAGCATTGTAATATTGGGAGCTTATGCTAACATTCCTGGTGAATTTCTGGTCTTTATTTGTTGCTCCCAGGCGCATCACATTTGCATTTTGGCAAACAGCATTTAAAAACTTTTTTTTTTACATATTTGCTTTATTTATTAAATCTTCTCCTTAATGAGACTAACAATAAGTAGATCAAATCTTAAAAAGTTAACTTTACTAACAGTCATGAAGACTGACTTTAGACTAAAGGGACTCAATAATTATTTCTGTTTGAAGCCCGAGTCAGGTTTGTTGCGAAATTATTTGGGAGCAGTGTATGTTTGTTGTGGTAGGCCGCTTTCTGCTTTGACATTTAATCTTTAACCGGCGGTATGCCAAGATCCCTGTGGATGTTTTTGTTCCGAACTTACCATGGTACCCCAGTGATTGTTCGCAAGATTTTTGATTGTGAGCGCTTTATAATGGCAACGTTGCTGTTGCTGTCGTGCCCCCAAAGCTGGGAGCCGTAAGTACAAATGGCCTTAAGGGTGGAATTATAGAGCAGAGCTTTGAAGTCCAGACACAGGGGCGATCGATTATCTATAATCCAGTGCAGGCTACTAGCTTAAAGTTTGAGATTTACATTCTTGCATTCAATGTGCCTCCGCCAGGTAAGGCGTCTGACGAGGTGGACGCCAAGAAATGTTACATCGCTGTCTTGGGGGATCTGTGTACTATTCAAAGTAAGCGGAGGCACGATTGTCAGTTAAGAGTAAACGTAATATGTTTACACTTTTGCTCATTAATTCGCCAGTCTTCTCAACTACTACCAAATGATCTGCTAGTTGAGCTGTTGTTCTAGTTGGGCATCTCGAGCGGCTCAGGATTGCGGTGTCGTGACCATATGTGGACGTAGTCAGCCTCTCGTTTATAGGAATGCCTGCTGTGTATGAGTAGAGGCCGGTGCGATACCTTCAATGTTATACTCTATGGATGTTGCACAGATTCTGTGGTAGTTCCCTGTGAGGTACGACTCAAGTAACTTATGAATGTTTTCTGGCAGTAATGTTATGATTTTATGCATAAGGCTCAGGCCTTTCCCAGTCGGTCGATTACTTGAGAGACAGCTAGGATATTCTTCACTACAATAATACCGCTGTTCAAGGGCTGCTTCTGATGTTATCCAGTTGACTTGCTCGATGGTGGCTTTCCGTGGCTTTCCCGAAACCCGAATTAGGCTCTTAGATATGGTGCAATGCGCGTGAACAGGCATTTTTCTAATAATTTGGACAGGCACGATATAAACTTATTGGCCTGTACGATGAGGGAGTTGTGTGCTCTTTTCCAGGCTTCGGTATAATTATGACAATAGACTTTTTCCATTTTTTTGGTTAGTATCCAAGAATGACTGATTCTATCGGAGAGCTTAAATTTGGATAAGCACTTCACAAAGGATGCTTTGTACTGGTCGGCGATAATTTATCAATGTACCGGCGCTGCGCAAGCTTTTTTTTAGGGTTGTGTGAGTTTGCGGGTTCCTTCGTTAAAAAGCTGCTTCGAATGCGAAGATAGGCTTGATTGTCCCAAAATGTCCCAAATCTCCGAAGTTTTAACATTTCTGGGCCTCCTTTAAGCTGGGCGGTTTGATATCGTTGTCTTGCTTCTGCTCGAAGTTGCTGCTCTTTGGGGAGAACTCTTTCTTATTTATAATTGAACGCCCTCTGTTTACAAAATAAGACTCGGCTGCATCACGAAGTTGCTTCGAAGGGCGGTCATCCTGACACTGTATTCTTTAACTATCTCCTATGGCCTTCTGGTTGCTTTAGCCATATTGAATTGCACTTCTGCCTGGTCTGGGTTGCTCCAATCTCGCAGCGTATAGCTTCAGCGAAGTTTATCCATGTTGTGGGTTAAACAGCTGAGGAATCTAGCCACCTGACCTTTAGGTTGGTGTAAATTCCGAGCAATAGGAACTTCTCGTCCCACTGGTAGGCATCAACCACTTTGTTGACACGATCGATAAACTAGTTCACGGAGAATAATCGTTGCTCTGTCAAGGTGTTTGAAATCTCTTTGGACCACCACGATTACTCTCGTTGCCTGTGTCTTCGGACTTCGCTCTCATTTTTGTTGCTGCTGAATAGCTGTAGCCGATGCTACTACGTTTAGTCTTTGCATGTTGACTAACTGAGTGATAATATCTTTCAACTTTCGCATCTTATTTTTCAGTTGTGAAATATCCGCTGACTGTGACGTCATCACTTCCTCTTGTTGGGCAGTTAGCCCCGCAGCTGTTGGCATATAACTCTATTGGGCGTTGGACTAATTCGGCTCTAGTACCAGTGCTTAACGCGACAAGTGCTTTTAGTTGGAATATTAACTCGTCCCCTTAAGTTCTGCAAATTAAGGCATTTTCCCGAAAATCTTCAAGTTTCCCTCTATGATTGTTACTGCTTACTTTTAGATCACACCCAGTAATTCCTTTTCCATGTGAGCGACTGAGACAACTATACCTTTTTTTATTTCGCAACGTTGCCGAATTCAACTTGCGAATTCCTGATGCTGTTTCTTAAGACTTCTGCTCACACAGGTATACTAAGACTCTTGATTTCCAAATTCGAATTCGTGTGCCACGTAGGAAAGGAACGCATTCACTATTTGCAATCTCCGACCTTTGGGAACACATTCCATTGCAAACATCCATCGCCGACTATTCTTGCTGCTTACTCAAACTTTTAAAAATTTCTCCGCATATCCAACCTCAATAATCCCACTTCTGAACAGTGGGTAGGCTTTTCAAGTAGCAATTGTAGGTTTAATTTGTCAAGTGCGTTGAATAGGTTGAAATAGAAAATACATTTAATGGCTTATATTTGCTCTGCGCGTGGTTTAAATATTTAATAATTTCTGTATTACATACTCCGCATCAGACGGATACTATAAACACTAGAGTCCAATTTCCGACAGAATTTTCATTTCAAATGTAATTGACAAATTTCATCATCCTATTTTCTGTCTTAAATCATTCTCTTGATCAATTTTCGGAGAACATTCTCTTAAGCCGAGATTTGATTATTAAACTCGAGCAGGGCAGACCGTTTTTGTTTTCGAATAGTAAAGTTCACCTGAAATAAAAAAGTGAAGAGCAGTGAATACAAAGGTTAGACCTATTGGAAATATTGTAATAGGGAAAAAGTAAAATATAAAATAAATATATTAATTTTCCACAAACTCTGTATTGACTTTTTGGGAACGTATCCTAGGTCGATACAAGGTCATGGTATTCTTTTTCAATGTTTACATTCCCACGAAAACAATTCCACGAAACATGGTGTTGAACAATTGGTTCACCTCAAAGATGTAGAGGGGGTGTATCAGGGTGGTCGCAGCAATTCGCAGCTTCTTGGACGAAAAGACCGTATTCGGCCCTCGTTTCTCAACGGTGCGTGTTATAAGCTGGCGAGGAAACTAAAATAATTATGTGACACAAAATGGAGGGGCTTTCGATAAACTCTAAGTTTTGCGATTGGAGCCGATACTAGGAACACTATCGGAAGCAGTCACCTTAAAGTGGTCGGGAAGACCTTGGCGATCTAGCGATCTGATTGTGGAGTTGGGATATGGCCGTTAAGGTCCAGTAGATGTCACATTACGCAGCCAACAAGACGTGGATCTGAAAGTAAGAGTAAATCCGTTTACCATATTACGTTTTTAATCAGTGAAGTTTTTTATTTCAAATGCTGTGTATCGCTGGGCTATCCGGGGTTCCAGATCATTAGTTGGCTAGTTGTTAAATCGCCATAACTCTTTGGTCCATCAACCGGAAACGTGCAGCCCTCAGGTTCATTTTGGCAGCTGGATACCGGGACTGCGAGTAAAACAGCTTAATTGACAGCATAAGCATAACCTAAGAAACATAATTCCATAAATATAGACCACAATTCCGCGCATTCCTATTTCCCTGTTTTTGATGTATTACATACTCCGCATCAGACGGATACTATAAACACTAGAGTCCAATTTCCGACAGAATTTTCATTTCAAATGTAATTGACAAATTTCATCATCCTATTTTCTGTCTTAAATCATTCTCTTGATCAATTTTCGGAGAACATTCTCTTAAGCCGAGATTTGATTATTAAACTCGAGCAGGGCAGACCGTTTTTGTTTTCGAATAGTAAAGTTCACCTGAAATAAAAAAGTGAAGAGCAGTGAATACAAAGGTTAGACCTATTGGAAATATTGTAATAGGGAAAAAGTAAAATATTAAATAAATATATTAATTTTTTTAGTCTTCACAAGGATAAATTAATTTGTATGTATCAAATGTATTTACATTCAGGCCAGGAAGTATGCTAGCACTAGCAATTCATATTCTCGACCAAGGCATACTCAAGTGATCGTGTTTCGACTTGAGCTTATGGATCTGTATATATACACTGTAGGAAAAAGGTGTATCACTCGGTGTTTTTTAAGTTAATTAAAAAATATTACAATGATAAACTAATTACAAGACCGTATGAGTAGGAGTAGAATAACTGATAACTATAAAAGCTTGGGAAAAGAAAATCATGAGCAAGACGACAAACAGAGAGTGCCGACTAAGAAAAATTGATAAATAAAAAATTTGAAAATTAATTAAAAATGGAAAGGTATGGAAAATTTCGTTAATATAAATTTCCGGCTTGTCTGACTAAAATTTAAATTTGGTTACACATAGAAATCGTATAGAAAGTCAGTTGAGGAGGAAATCCGTCTCGGAAGACCGAATAATGGGTAGTAAAGTGGTGGCATTGATCCAAAGAAAAACTGTAAAAAGATGTTCACTTTTTATAGTAGAACTACTTAGCCCAGTTTATCCTTATGCTATTTTGAGCGCGGTGGAGACAATCATGGATGGGGGAGAGCGGAAAGATCTGCTGCGATCGGAGAAGGAGTTCTCTTATGTAACTTTGGACATAAAGAGTCTTTTTAAAAATGCTGATGACGTTAAATGATGTCAAATGATGGTAACGTTTGATGTCAAAATGTCACCGTTAATGTATATGAAATGTTAGGACTAATTTTAAGACTATGCCAAACCATATAAATTTGTTGACTATTGCTTATAATAAAACCATGCATTATGTTATGTTATGTATGCTAACCTGTATGAGAACGCTATTCTACTTATAGAATTTAAATCCAATGCTCGTGAAAATTACTTACATTTTATCACTAACACATATTTGACACAAAACAACACCTAAGGGCAAATTCAGTTACGAAATTTGTATAAAAAAGCACTCTGCTAGTGTTAAATATATAGGTATGGAAAAAATTTCATACCACCATAAATACTCCTACAATTTCATCGATGATCAAAGCTCAAGGCTACTGCTTTGGATCTTTATAACAAATACTAATGAAGATCCAGTTGGACCATTGGATCCAAGCGAGCATTATTCCCACAAAAAAAATTATTGCTGTGCCTGAAGCTTGCAATTAGGGGATCATTCTTTAATCAAAGAAACTGTAAAATAAATGAGGCGTTTTTCGCGGTAATTTTTCATAACCTTTCAAGGTATGATATACGTTTATTTATTAAGGAACTAGAAGATAATTTAAAATCAAAACCTTGTAATAGGAAATTGTACATTGCCCTCAACCCAAACTAGTAGACCCAATACAATAAATTTACAGGCTCAAATAAATTTTAGAATTAAGGCTTATATATATGATACAAATTTCAAACTATTAAAAACTTATGTTTGCTGAGCCTTTGGTTGCAAAAATATAAACGGTTTTTCAAAACTCACCTCACTCTGCCCAGCTCTACCAGATTAGACGGGAATATTCGCAAGGAAGTCCGTTCCCCAAAAAAGTACTCGGGCAACAAGATTGCCACCAGATCGTTTCTGTGCGGTGACTGTTTCTAGAGAATTCCCAAACACCTGATTATTTTGTAATTCCGCACCTTCCTGTTCCCTTGTGTGCGCTCTTTAAGCACACAGGGTCTGCAAAATTTAACGTTAACTAAGAAGAGAAAAGTAAATCTTCCACTCCCAAGAAGGGCAAAGCGCCAAACTTTCGAATTCGAGTCGCCATCGGGAAAAAGTTAGAGACGGAAGGGCCTTTCCACAAACTCTGTATTGACTTTTTGGGAACGTATCCTAGGTCGAAACAAGGTCATGGTATTCTTTTTCAATGTTTACATTCCCACGAAAACAATTCCACGAAACATGGTGTTGAACATAGAATTAGAACTGAACCCTCAAAGATGTAGAGGGGGTGTATCAGGGTGGTCGCAGCAATTCGCAGCTTCTTGGACGAAAAGACCGTATTCGGCCCTCGTTTCTCAACGGTGCGTGTTATAAGCTGGCGAGGAAACTAAAATAATTATGTGACAACGAAAAGGAGGGGCTTTCGATAAACTCTAAGTTTTGCGATTGGAGCCGATACTAGGAACACTATCGATAGCAGTCACCTTAAAGTGGTCGGGAAGACCTTGGCGATCTAGCGATCTGATTGTGGAGTTGGGAAATGGCCGTTAAGGTCCAGTAGATGTCACATTACGCAGCCAACAAGACGTGGATCTGAAAGTAAGAGTAAATCCGTTTACCATATTACGTTTTTAATCAGTGAAGGGTTTTATTTCAAATGCTGTGTATCGCTGGGCTATCCGGGGTTCCAGATCATTAGTTGGCTAGCTGTTAAATCGCCATAACTCTTTGGTCCATCAACCGGAAA
Source organism: Drosophila kurseongensis (assembly GCA_018153305.1). NCBI lineage: Eukaryota > Metazoa > Arthropoda > Insecta > Diptera > Drosophilidae > Drosophila > Drosophila kurseongensis. The sequence goes on along the minus strand of JAECXX010000127.1, from coordinate 1,143,009 downwards.
CGTGCAGTCCTCAGGTTCATTTTGGCAGCTGGATACCGGGACTGCGAGTAAAACAGCTTAATTGACAGCATAAGCATAACCTAAGAAACATAATTCCATAAATATAGATCACAATTCCGCTCATTCCTATTTCCCTGTTTTTGATGCACACTGGGTCTGCAAAATTGAACGTTAACTGAGAAGAGGAAAGTTAATCTTCGTAATCATAATTAACGTTACCAATAAGTACTTTTGGAGCTGCAGTAGGGCTTGTAAATTGTAAAGAGGTTGTCAGGAACACCTGCAAGGAAAGCTTGGTAACGATCCTGGCACAGGATGAAGTTCTGCCCTGAAAATGTAAAGAGAAAATTAATGGTTAAATTTAATATCAAATATACATTATTTTTATTCAAATTAAATGTTAATGGCCTGAGGTGTTTACGTGAGTTGTTATGGTAGGGGAAATGGGACGATCGTAGACTCCTGGAGCGCCTACGGCCGCATGTGGGTGATACCCCCACGTAGAATCCTCCGGATTATCCATGGTCTCACTTTCAAAAAACAAAATTCGACTAAATTTATACACGATTTAAAATTTCGCTATTCGGCAATAACAACGCCTGTGTAAACAAAAAACTTAAACAAAGACTTCTGATGATAAAAAACCGAGGTATAAAAGTCGTGGTGATCCCACTTTTATCATATAAATTTTCTTATATCTAATTTACCGACGAAAATATAAATACTCTTTTAAAAATGTTCTCCAAAAGGAATTTCCATTGAAAAATTGTTCTTCTTAGCGTTATACTGCTTTACCGAACCTAGTCAAGCTCGGAGTTGCAAAGTTCGCACAAAATTTAAAATTAAGCAAAAAAACTAATAAGGCAACACTTCAGGCCAGGATAGGCAAGCAGCCAAACGATCATTGATTCAAAACATCAATGTGCCGGCACAATAAACATAAGCTGCCACCAAGCTACATTTACAAATTTACCACTTTCGTATTTTGCAGAATAATAATAAGTTCTTTTCTCTGTTTTCCTTTTCTGTTAACCTAAGCATTGTTGAACCTATAATTACGAAAAAGTGTTTCCAATAATATCAGTCTCATTACCAACTGCTTCTCATTTAACACAAGGTAAGGCTTTCGCCTTGCGTTCAGCTGAGGACTATTGCTAGTTGCGACAACCAACCAGGACATTTGAACTCGGAAAGAAAAAAGACTAGTCAGCAAGGCGACCAAATTCGACAACCATTTGGATTCCGATACATTATCGTCGGCCTTTTGGAAAAACCCCTGTGTTAAATAAACATTGCTCCAATAAGACTGTTTAGTTTTCTTGACCAATTTTGTTTCCGAATAGGAGTTTCTCCAAAGGTCTGTTCAAAACTTAAAAAAGAATAAATCGGACAGAAAGCAAAGGCCTTCACATCTTGAGACAAATATGACGACACTTAAAGAATGATTTCAAATTCGAAGAGGGTTTTCGATTAGCCTATGAAAAATATAGTAATGTCTTTAAAATGTCTGAATCTGACTGAATTTTATGAGTAAAGTTTAGCATCACTCTGCCGTCGACAAAGAGAGGTAATTGAGTCCCTAAGCAGCGCGACTAAAGAATACTAGACAGTCAAAAGGCAAGCCTGCATTGAATTTAGAAATTCGTTGTGAACACAAGTACAAGAGGTCCATTTGAGAATTTATGAAGAGTTTGACAACGCAATTTAGAAAGGCTACTAAATAAAAGCCTACCGGAAGTATACGAGGGCAGTCCGATAAGTACTTAGCCTCTATGTACTATCGTGTAGTACATTCTTGTAGACGGCTACTGTCGAAATTTCAGCCGAATCGGAAGGATAAAGGCGGCCTGATGGGGCTGATTAGCTGTTTCGGAGTTGCTAGAGATAGTTTTCCCCGAGCTAATGATCTCCTCTCTGCGCTGGATTCGCAGTTCTTCCAAGAATTCCGATTTGTCCGTAGTGGTTTCACAATTAGTGGATCCACCTATCTCTCTGAATGTAGCATCACACAACAAGGGACTACTGAGTCCGGACAACCGGCTCAAGTTGGTTTTGCAGAAACAATGTCTGCTCCACCAAAATCCCTTTCAGTGGTTCCACTAAAGAAAAAAATTTTCGTTTCTCGGCTTTCCCCTGATCAAACATCTTCTGATGTATTGTCTTATATACAAGACAAAACTAAAGCGGATTGTAATAGTGTAAAGGTGGAAAAGATTAAGTTTTCTTATGCTAGAGACATTTCATCTTTCAAGATAACTGTCCCTAACGAGCTTTTTGAAGCCATATGCTCGGGCGACTTTTGGCCGGATAATATGGTTGTAAAAGAGTTCGAGGCTAAGATAAAGAAGAAGGGGCCCGTGGGAGTAAAACTTCCTGGTCGAGGCCAAACCAGTGTACCAATTTCAAAAAACTAACTTCTAACCTCCTTCTTTCCTATCAGAATTCAAGAGGTTTGCGTAGCAAGCTCACTAAATTGTATTCCGATAGCCTCTTCTTTGCATCTCATATTATTGTGTTTACAGAAACCTGGTTAAAGCCGGAGATCTTTAGCTCCGAAGTTTTTCCAGGTAAGTACACAATATATAGGTATGACCGTCCCTCTAGACGGGGAGGTGGAGTCTTAATTGGAGTTGATTCAAACCTCCCGTCTGAGGAGTTATTTTTTGATGAATTCAATACCATTGAATTTATTTGTGTAAAGTTATCGCTTTCTGGTAGCTCTATTTACATAACTTGCTCATATATTCCGCCGTTGTCTGAACTTCCTGATTATTTAAATCACCTTTCCGTTATTAAGTCTGTTGCAAATAAGCTTTCCGATAGGGATCAGTTGGTAGTTCTAGGTGATTTTAACATACCTGGAGTTACTTGGTCCACTAAGCATGGATCGAATGTCTTACTACCTATAGCACAGCATGAATTTATTGACGGCCTGCTTGACATATCTTTATCTCAAGTAAACCATGTTCGAAATTCTTTAGGTCGCCTACTTGATTTGTGTTTTGTATCAAATCCTGAAGGTGTGTTTCTGTCCAGAGTAGCACCACTCACTCAACCTAAAGATCCATATCACCGTACAGTCGAACTTTCATTTGATACGGGTAGAGTTATAGACGAAAAATCAGAAAAATCATCCAAGCGAATACATTGTTTTCGCAAGGCGGACTTTCTGGCGGTCTGATCTTTACTTATGCAATAATATGTCCGATGCAGTTAAAGTTTTTATACCCTTGCAGAGGGTATTATAATTTTGGTCAGAAGTTTGTAACACAGTGAAGGAGACGTTTCCGACCCTATAAAGTATATATATTCTTAATCAGGACCAATAGGGGAGTCGATATAGCCATGTCCGTCTGTCCGTCTGTGTCTGTTCACACTCGTCCTAAAACATGTGTACGCAGATCAAGTTTGAAAATCGCCCCGATCGGACGTCTATATCCTATAGCTTCCATAGGAACAATCGGGTATATCTTACAAGAATTGATGATATTTTGGGCAGTGTAAAAGCTATTGACATGAATCTTTTCAAATCGTATTTTTTTATGCATACCTTGATCAGGGTAAAAGCGCGTGCCGATCGGACGTCTATATCCTATAGCTCCCATAGGAACAATCGGGTATATCAAAAATTTTGTGCGTCTTCACAGAGAACGGTCGTGTTTTTGTTTTGCGCTCCGAATTTTCATTTTTCTTATTGAAACCACCGGGGTTTACTTAAATCTCTTTAACGTTCTACACCTTTAAGTGTTTTCTAACAACTTTCCGTTCGCTTCGCGAGTGCATCGTGATTAACTTGTGTTTAGTAAACAAAAAGTTTTTAGCATAATTTAATTCGGTGCTGGTTTGTTGTTATTGTTTTCTATTGCCCCTCTTTTCAGTATTTCTCTTCGTCGTTGAGCGCTGTTGGAACGGCACGCACTCCAACGGTAATATCTCTCAGAGGTGTTTTATACCGGAGTTAATCGAATATCCCGCTCTCTCTCTTTTCGTTTCTATCTCGTTTCGTGGTGCCTAACATCAAAGTTATTCGGTGTTTCGCTCCCGCTCTGTCGCTCTGTTTAATCTCTCATTAAAAAGTTCTTGAGCGCTTTCGATTTTTTTTGTCCGCTATAGTGCACAGTGGTCCGTGGTCAGCGAAAATGGCTTTCTGTTCATTAAAAAATTGCAAGAAAGTTATCTCGGCTGGACAGCAATGTATTCCCTGCCATACATGTGATAAAATTTATCACGCAAAGTGTCTTGGCTATTCTGGCCTGGTTCGTGATGCCATCGATAAGAGGAGTGGCCTACGCTACTACTGCGATGAATGCATTGTATACGAGAACCAGGCAATAACTATTAGGCGGCTCACAAAAAGCAGTGTTACGGAATTAATCCGGAACTGCCGTAAAAATACGGACCTGCTCGTGGCGCTTGAATCGCAGCTGACTAGTCGCATGCTAGCTGAGCCCGATTCCCCAAAGCGCAAAATAGTCGCGGTCGGTGGGCATTCTATGGCAGGTGCCGTGCAACCTGCTGCCCGCGATTCGATTCCAGCTCAGCTGCCAATCTTAGGCGCCACTCAAATGGTACCAAGATCGGGGGCAAAAAGTGATTCGGTATCGGAAGTTGCTGGAATCGGTGTGGCTCCGCTAGGTATTTCCGCTCTGTCCGATCAAAATAAAGTAGTGGCCCCAACACCTCATGTAGACTTAACGTCCGGATTACCGGCCGATACTGGTAGTACAGATACAAATTCTGTAGTACCAAAAAAGGTTGCATGTGTTGTACCAAAAACGGTTACTTGTGTTCGGGTGCCCCAGCTAAAACATGTATTTGTTTCACGGCTCGCCCCAGACCTCACATCACTGGATATTACGGCTTATATCCGAAACAAAATCAAAGCTGATGATTTGAAGGTCGAACAATTTAAATTTTCTTATGCTAGGAAAGTATCATCATTTAAGATTGGTATTCCTTGTGCTCTTTTTGCATCTGTGTGTTCCACCAGCTTCTGGCCCGAGGGCATATTTGTAAAAGAGTACGAAGCTAAGAGAAAAAAGAATAGTTCAGGGGAAATGGAAAATACTATTAAAGAACCATCCCCAGCGCCCTCCACATCCTCTTCTGTCCCAAAAAACTAGCCTCCTCTTTTCTTCTTCGCTATCAGAATACAAGAGGCTTACTTAGTAAGCTGACTAAATTGTATTCGGATAGTTTTTCTTTCCCATATAATATTATGGTATGTACAGAGACCTGGTTAAGGCCGGATATTCTTAGCTCCGAAATTCTCCCGGGTAAGTACACAATTTATAGGCTTGATCGTCAGTCCAGTTACTTCAGGCGTCCCACAAGGAAGCCACCTTGGCCCACTTCTTTTTACTTTATATATAAACGATCTCCCTCTAGTCTTGACAAAGTCGCGATGACGTTAAGTTATGCCTGCAATTTAACGAAATTTCTAGCAGTTCAGACTTACAATCTGACCTAAATGCTTTTCAAACATGGTGTTGTGAAAATCTTTTGGAATTAAATAGCGCCAAGTGCAAAGTAATGACATTCTTTCGGGTGAACCCACAATATGCAACGTATACGCTGGGTGGTGCACGTTGTCTAGAATTACGCATGTTGATGACCTTGGCGTCCTCCTTGACCCAAAACTTAAGTTTTGTGACCATATTACCTCTATGCTGAATAAAGCCAGGGGAGTTCTTGGATTTATTAAAAGGTGGTCAAAGGAATTCGATGATCCCTATGTTACAAAGACTCTGTTAATTTCACTAGTCCGTCCAATCCTGGAGTACTGTTCAGCAGTTTGGAGTCCTCAGTATGGTGTACATATAGACCGGATAGAGTCTGTGCAAAAGAACTTTTTATTATTATGCAAGCCTTATTTTACAATCCTACTCTAGTAGACTTCTCCTAATTAATCTACCATCTTTAGTAAACCGTAGAACGATGCTTGGCACAACTTTTATCTATAAACTTATTCACGGGGGTGTGGAGAGTCCCGAGTTACTGGGTCGCAAAAGCTTCTCCGTGCCTAATAGAATTACCAGGAACTATGTTCCTCTTACATTAAATATTTGTAGATCTAACTTTGATATGCATGAACCGTTTAGAGTACTGTGTAACGACTATAATAGACCATACCATATTATTTCTACTACCGACTCTTTGCCAAGCCTAAAAGCATCAATTTTATCTTACTTAGCACAAAATTAGTATTAGTATTAGTCTCGTTCGTATTTCTAATCTTAGTCTGTCCGCTTCTACATTGCGCTTTTTAACTTCTCGCGATCTCTTTTTTACGCCTATTAGGCTCCGCGCGTACCAAGCACTGCTTGGTGTCGTAAGGGCCACTTGTTTGCTTTGATCATAGTGCATCAACGTCCGAAAAAAAAAAAAAAAAAAATATCTAGCAAGAATTGATGATATTTCGCGCAGTGTAAAAGCTATTGACATGAATCTTTCCAAATCGTATTTTTTTATGCATACCTTGATCAGGGTAAAAGCGCGTGCCGATCGGGCGTCTATATCTTATAGCTCCCATAGGAACAATAGGGTTAAATCGGTCCAAATTTGATGTTTTTCAGACTATTTCGCGCAGTGTAAAAGCTATTGCCATACATTTTTTCAAATCGTAGGTAAAAGCGCGTGCTGATCGGACGTCTATATCCTATAGCTCCCATAGGAACAATAGGGTGAAATCGGTCAAAATTTTAATGTTTTTTATTAAGAAGACTTCCGGTTTATTATTTTACACATTTTTTATTCTTTTCGCTACTTTTTTAATTTTAGCAATTGCGGCTAAGTCTGCAAGGGTATTAAAACTTCGGCTTGCCGAAGTTAGCTTCCGTCCTCGTTATACCCTTGCAGAGGGTATTATAATTTTGGTCAGAAGTTTGTAACGCAGTGAAGGAGACGTTTCCGACCCCATAAAGGATCAATAGGGGAGTCGATATAGCCATGTCCGTCTGTCCGTCTGTTTCAATACCCTTTGCGAGCTCAGTTTAAAAGCTAGCGAGCTGAAACTTTCACAGTCGTCTATATCCTATAGCTCCCATAGGAACAATCGGATATATCTCGAAAGAATTGATGATATTTCGCGCAGTGTAAAAGCTATTGACATGAATCTTTCCAAATCGTAATTTTTATGCATACCTTTATCAGGGTAAAAGCGCGTGCCGATCGGACGTCTATATCCTATAGCTCCCATAGGAACAATCGGGTATATCTAGCAAGAATTGATGATATTTCGCGCAGTGTAAAAGCTATTGACATGAATCTTTCCAAATCGTATTTTTTTATGCAAACCTTGATCAGGGTAAAAGCGCGTGCCGATCGGACGTCTATATCCTATAGCTCCCATAGGAACAATAGGGTGAAATCGGTCAAAATTTTAATGTTTTTTATTAAGAAGACTTCCGGTTTATTATTTTACACATTTTTTATTCTTTTCGCTACTTTTTTAATTTTAGCAATTGCGGCTAAGTCTGCAAGGGTATTAAAACTTCGGCTTGCCGAAGTTAGCTTCCGTCCTCGTTATACCCTTGCAGAGGGTATTATAATTTTGGTCAGAAGTTTGTAACGCAGTGAAGGAGACGTTTCCGACCCTATAAAGTATATATATTCTTGATCAGGATCAATAGGGGAGTCGATATAGCCATGTCCTTCTGTCCGTCTGTTTCAATACCGTTTGCGAGCTCAGTTTAAAAGCTAGCGATCTGAAACTTTCACACTCATCCTAAAACATGTGTACGCAGATCAAGTTTGAAAATCGCCCCGATCGGACGTCTATATCCTATAACTCCCATAGGAACAATCGGATATATCTTGCAAGAATTGATGATATTTCGCGCAGTGTAAAAGCTATTGACATGAATCTTTCCAAATCGTAATTTTTATGCATACCTTTATCAGGGTAAAAGCGCGTGCCGATCGGACGTCTATATCCTATAGCTCCCATAGGAACAATCGGGTATATCTAGCAAGAATTGATGATATTTCGCGCAGTGTAAAAGCTATTGACATGAATCTTTCCAAATCGTATTTTTTTATGCAAACCTTGATCAGGGTAAAAGCGCGTGCCGATCGGACGTCTATATCCTATAGCTCCCATAGGAACAATAGGGTAAAATCGGTCCAAATTTGATGTTTTTCAGAATATTTCGCGCAGTGTAAAAGCTATTGCCATAAATTTGTTCAAATCGTATTTTTTTATGCATTCCTTCATCAAGGTAAAAGCGCGTGCTGATCGGACGTCTATATCCTATAGCTCCCATAGGAACAATAGGGTGAAATCGGTCAAAATTTAATGTTTTTTATTAAGAAGACTTCGGGTTTATTATTTTACTCATTTGTTATTCTTTTCGCTACTTTTTCAATTTTAGCAATTGCGGCTAAGTCTGCAAGGGTATTAAAACTTCGGCTTGCCGAAGTTAGCTTCCGTCCTCGTTTATACTGCAATAAACTCATATTTTAATTCCTGTGTTCCGTGATACTATCCGTCAATTTCCAATAAACTACCTTGGTTTAGCAAAGAGTTGACACACTCAAGAAATGTAAGGTCCAGACTTTTTAGGAAATATAAAAATACCGGTTCTCAATCTGTTTTTACTAGATATTTAAGTGCTCGGTCAAGACCTACCATGCTTAATGCTCAGTGTTATAATAGTTACTTAAACCGTTGTAAGGTCCAGTTCTCTCAGGACCCGAAACAGTTTTATAATTTCGTAAACACCAAGCGTAAATTTAATTCTTTTCCTTCCTCGCTGTCGTTCGAAAACATGACGGCAACCACACCTCTGCACAAGTTGTTTTCTAGAAACTTCCCAATTCCCAAATATTTGGAAGGAATCATTTGTTATTCTTCTTTTCAAAAAAGGTAACAAGTTAGAAGCCAGTAACTACAGAGGTATTTCTAAGTTGTCAGCTATTCCTAAGCTTTTTGAAAAAATTATTACTCCTCATTTGCAGCACCTTTGTAGATCAATCATTTCTCCTTGTCAACACGGATTTATTAAACGTATATCCACAATCACAAACCTTCTAGAGCTCACTACATTTGTGACAAAAGGCTTTAATAGTAGTTTTCAAACAGACGTCATTTACACAGACTTTAGTAATGCATTTGACTCTTTAAATCACTTACTTCTTATTCAAAAACTTGACCTGTTAGGTTTTCCAGTCGATCTGCATATATGGATTTCAAGTTATCTGAATGGCAGGTCACAAAGGTCCTTTTTAGAAATTCAATTTCTGAAATTCTCCGTGTTACCTCCGGTGTCCCACAAGGGAGCCATCTGGGTCCGCTACTTTTTGAATTATTTATTAACGATCTTCCCTCAATTATAAGTCATTCTCGCGTACTTATGTACGCAGATGATGTTATGTTGTGCCTGCAGTATAAGGACATTTCCTGCCATTTAGACTTGCAATCCGATCTAGATAACTTTCAAAACTGGTGCCGATATAATTTACTAAATTTAAACGCATCCAAGTGCAAGCTGATGACTTTTTATCGGGTCAATCCGATATATGCGACTTACACATTAAGTGGCAGCTCTTTGGATAGAATAACTCTGGTAAACAATCTTGGCGTTCTCTTGGACTCTAAACTAAAATTTTCAAACCACATTTCGTCCATGGTTAATAAAGCCAGAGGAGTGCTTGGATTTATTAAAAGATGGTCAAAAGAATTCGATGATCCTTATTTAACTAAAACTTTATATATTTCGCTAGTCCGTCCGATTCTGGAGTATGGGTCTCCCGTCTGGAGTCCGCAATGCGGAATAAACTTATTCTAGTAGACTTCTGTTGATTAATTTACCCTCCCTAGCCAACCGTAGAACGATGCTTGGTACTGTTTACTGCTTGGTACTATTTATAACCTTATACATGGTGATATTGACTCCCCCAAAAATCCATGATCTCGTATTGACAGACCGCCGATTGAAGATACGCGAGATAGCTGAGACAATAGGCATGTCAAAAGACCGCGTGGGTCATATCCTGCATGAAATTTTGGGCATGAGAAAGCTGTCGGCTCGATGGGTGCCGCGTTTGCAATCGCAACCGTGAGACCACTTCAGAGCAGTGTTTGACGCTGTTGACGCAATCCGAAAGAGTTTCTGCGTCGTTTCGTGACCGTCGACGAAACATGGATCCACTGGTACACACCAGAGACCAAGGAACAGTCGAAACAGTGGACTTTTCAGACGGGTTCAAGAAGTTGGATCATCGCTGGGTCAAGTGTATCGAGCTAAAAGGAGATTATGTTGAGAAATAAATCGCCACTTTTCCAAAATTTTCGTTTTTCTTTTGGATGCTAAGTTCTTACGGACCACCCTCCTAATAAAGTGCAGAAGACACTCATGGGCTACTAAAAAAACACCCCGAAGTTTTTTGAAGAATTGATAAAATGATCTATTTTTAAACGTGGTTTATGATAGGAAAATGGTTCATAAAAACAAACATGCTGGAAAATAAGAAAAAGTGAAGCGGAAAGAGTGATAAGTCGTATAAAACTAAAGAAAGAAAATTTTATGGAAGCATCTGGAAAGGGTTTTTAGACTTTATGACAGAATACGTGTGATCATTACTTTATATCCCACCACTGTGTGCTAAACCTCGATAGTAGCACAACAAAGATTACGAGTCATATTTGACCAGTCCTGTAAAAAAACAAGCAACAAGTCATTTAATGACATAGCACGGCGGATGCATGGTACCGAGCGAATGGCAATTTTATCACAGCGTAGAAAACTTTCCTGCAGAAACAAAACTATATGTCGAACACAATCGGGGAGGAAATATACTATGTAAACACATCAATTTATTTCATAAGCTGCAACCGCAGGACGCCAACCCCAACGCCAACGCTAACAGCGTTCCAAGCGTTATCAGACGATTGACTAAGGAAGCAACATCTCATCGTTATCTTCCATAATTGAAGAAATTAAAATTGTTAGAAAAGGAAGGAGACTAGCAAAATCTTTGGTTTTGTACAATTCAAAGCGTTAAGTATTACTTCCGTAAAACGATCCAATTGTAAGAATGCTTTCTTCTGGATTTTCACGGAGAAAATATACATTACGCTGCTACAATTTTGGATTCTCAAAGATAAAACCATGGCGTAGAGCATCATTCGCAGCCGTATAAGATGTACTAGAGCTAGGCCAAATTTGATGCCAGAAATCAAGGGAAACCTAGCTGCAGAGTGAGTCACTCTAGACTATTGTAACCTATTTGGATAAATTACAAAATCGGAGGGAGGAAAGAGGGCAGAGAAAGCATTAATCCTCGTATTTAGCTATTTTCCACAGAGGCAGTTACGCTACGGAAGGTGTCAAACTAACACCTTAGAATAATAGGAAAATTCTATTTTTAATAAGAAGGCTTTATGAATCATTATAGCAAACGTTAAGTTGAATTTAAATTCATCCCACCACGAGCACCATTATTTGGAGGGAAGCGGGGGTGAAATCCCCAAAAATATAACTTGTCACGACCACGGCAACAGCATCGCTAACATTAGGGGAGCTAAATACACTCATAGTAGAATTTATGGCATTTCTCAAATGATCCCATAGATACACCAGCGCTCACCCCAAGACATTGCCTTATTGGGGTCTAGTTAGTGACTAGAATGAAACACGTGTCCTAAAACGAATGGGCAGCTGAATACTTACAGGAGCTTCAGGCTCTACATAAGTGGAAACTGCAGCACCAAACGAGAGGGAAGGACTACTAGTTTTGGCTAAAGAAGATACCCTTCCGGCTTTGACTTGACAATGGGGACGAATCTTGATGATTTGTCTTATCCTATATCCTATAAGCCATAATTCTAAAATAGAACAAGCTGTCATAATAAAATTGTGAAGTGACAAAAACGAAATGGTGTGGATAAAAGCGTACTAACCAAATAAATGGATCTTTGCGACCATCCTTTCAATGGACCTCTAGGCTGCCTGCAATGCACGACCTTCCGCAAACACACCTTAATGGAACTGACTTGCTATCGCTTTTCCTCGGCCCGCAAAAATACTGTTTAGTTTGTTCAATGTTCAGGACCAACAAAAACAGCTGTCGTCATGTCCTTAGATCCCCTTTAGCGCATCATACAAACACTCTACGCAGCCCAGCTGGTTACAAGTTCTAGTTGCGACGACCAACAGTTTTAATACTGTTTAAACGATACCCAAAACGCTATCTTATGATCCGACGGGTATCGTCGACCATTAAAGGGTCCACCACTTGAAGTCCAACTCGTGACCGCAAGGTCTACGCTATTTTAAAAACTGACTCACTAAATACGACAAATTAAATAAGGTTTTTGCAAGGAGAAGCTTTAAAGGTAGAAAGTGTTCGAAATTTAGTTTGTTATATAAGATAAGCGTCAGATTGACTGCTTTTAAGAATCTATAAAACAAAAAGGACGACAGTTAGCAATAATGTGTCCAAAAAAAAAGCATTTCTCGTTTTGTCAAGGGAACATTCCTATATCGTATAGGGCCTTGTTTAACACCACTCCCTTGCTTAAAACCATATTTGGCCTTGCTCCAACGCAAAACTTTATGTGAAGATACCTTGCTCACATATTCTTATAATTTTTTATATATTACTATTAAGATGGGTCGTACACACATTCTTTTGGTGCAAATAGAGCTCCAACCCCGCCGCCAACGCTGATACTAAGGATATTGTTTCGTACCGACAAACCAGAGAAAACGTTTCCATATAGTTGGCACCAAATCTTTGAGAACAATACATCGATGCTTTACAATAAGCAGTTTGCTTGCTGGTCTGTGGACGTTTAGGGAACTACGTTCCGCCACTCCATTTTGTTGAGGTTTTGATCCCAAGTTCCTTTCCAAATCCATCAAAACAGCTGTTTTCAAACTCACCGCCGTTTCGCCCCTTAAGATTTTTTTGAAGCCACAACACATGTGTGACGTCGCCTCTGCAACCACACCATCTCGAAGATTCCAGATCGTTTGCGTTAGACGCTGCCCAAGCCGTGAATTACTGCGTGACATGCTGCTTCTGGCCTTTCTCCTTACTTTTGTTCTTGCACTCCTTTTTGTAACCCCCAGAGTTGTTGCGCTGTACATTTACATTCTTCTTCTGTGCAGCAGCCACTGGACTCTCTCACAGCTTGGCCAGGAATGCGTGGTGCTATCTTGAGAGATTTTCGCCCTGCGCTTTCATTCTTTTAGCAGATTAATCTAGATAACTTATACCTAGTTATACCCTTGCAGAGGGTATTATAATTTTGGTTAAAAGTGCATTGGTTTTAGTCATAAAAATTGAAACATTGAATATTCAATTTGTGTGCAACGCAGTGAAGGAGACATCTCCGACCCTATAAAGTATATATATTCTTGATCAGGATCACCTCCTGAGTTGATATAAGCATGTCCGTCTGTCCGTCTGTCTGTTTATACGCAAACTAGTCTCTCAGTTTTAAAGATATCTAATTGAAACCTTGCACACACCCTCCTTTCCTTTACACGCAGTATATAAGTCGGAACGGCCGGGATCGGCCGACTATATCCTATAGCTGCCATATAACTGATTGATCGGAAATGCCATAACTTTATAGGGTCGGAGATGTCTCCTTCACTGCGTTGCACACAAATTGAATATTCAATGTTTCAATTTTTTGACTAAAACCAATGCATTTTTCGATCGTTTATTCTGAAATCGTTAAAAATGACTACATCTTGGAATATATGGATATATGTAAAGAAACGACGAAGTTAAATTATAATTTCCATTTTTTCCCGATTTTTCCTATGACATGATATAATAGGCCGATCTGTCCCGTTCCGTCTTAAATAATACATGCAACAAAAAATAAAGTTTTTGCAAAGTTTCGACTAGTCGGAAATGTGCCCTTCTATACATTTCAAAATTTTGACTGATATTAACAAAACCCGATGCAAGGTAATAAAAAACCAGAAAGGAAAGTTAACTTTGGGCGGAGCCGAAGTTGAAATACCCTTGCAGAATATTCTGAAATTATATTCTCCAAATTTATTCATATGATGCATTCTTAACACTCATAAAAAATCCCAACTTCCTAACTTTAAAAACACCAAAGTTATGGCATTTCCAATCGTTCAGTTATATGGCAGCTATTGGATATAGTCGGCCGATCCCTATGAAATTTGGTTGGTCAGATTGATTGGCCAAATATAAAACCCATAGGAAATCCCAACTTCCTAACTTAACAAACATCAAAGTTATGGCATTTCCGATCAATCAGTTATATGGCAGCTATAGGATATAGTGGGCCGATCCCGGCCGTTCCGACTTATATACTGCGGGCAAAGGAAAGAAGGGTGTTGCAAAGTTTCAATTCGATATCTTTAAAACTGAGAGACTAGTTCGCGTAGAAACAGACAGACGGACAGACAGACGGACAGACAGACGGACAGACAGACGGACAGACAGACGGGCAGACAGACGGACAGACGGACATGGCTATATCAACTCAGGAGGTGATCCTGATAAAGAATATATATACTTTATAGGGTCGGAGATGTCTCCTTCACTGCGTTGCACACTTTTGACCAAAATTATAATACCCTCTGCAAGGGTATAAAAATTACAGTAAAAAAATAATAATAATTTTTTTAACTTTTAACTTTTGTAGTTATATTTTTGTATTTTTCATATATCGAATTTTTTTTACAAGCTTTGACTTTTTTAATTTATAGCTATGTTATTTTAAAGGCTCATTATTTTGTTTGACTCAAAAGTTATGATTTTAGCAAAGAAATAATTAAATTAATAAAAATTAGCTCGTTTTTTTCAAAAAGTGGTTCGTTGAGTATTTAAATTTAGAGTGCATTTTAAAATCCATTTAAAAAACAGTCTCCATCAGCACTCATTATCTAAAGTTTCACTTTCACTATTTTCGCTATTTGTCCTGAATCAATTGATTTTCCTTTTGTCTTGTTATGCACACCTCTTAAACACGATACCTTTCGGTTGGAATATCACTCGTTTCGATCGTACCATCACATCAGATTTGCTGCAATACTAGACTGTTAAAAAGTTTATATAATTTAATTTGAATACTAAACCTATGATTTACACTTACATAACATTATGGTCACATTTACAATTCAAGATTGTAATAATGATATAAATGTAAATTATTGAGAAATTTGACAAAAAAGTGGTGGATATACATAGTTCTTGTATGTGGCCAGCTTGAAGGTAATTAAATGTCTGCTTTAATAGGGTTGTTGCTGTGACCTTTTCCGAAATTTGTGGACGTTATTTCGTCGGCAATATTCGGCTCGGGATTTGCTGCCGACCAAATTAAGAACGAAAGCGAGTTCGACGTGGACACTGCTCAGGTGGTCGAACGTGCATGTAACGT
Source organism: Drosophila kurseongensis (assembly GCA_018153305.1). Classification (NCBI taxonomy): domain Eukaryota; kingdom Metazoa; phylum Arthropoda; class Insecta; order Diptera; family Drosophilidae; genus Drosophila; species Drosophila kurseongensis. The sequence goes on along the minus strand of JAECXX010000127.1, from coordinate 1,127,633 downwards.
TCGACCACCTGAGCAGCGTCTACTTCGACCCTATAAGGCCGAGAGAACTAGCCTAACCTCCTACAATTATTAGGTATTGTAAAAAATGAGGGTTGCTTATAGACCAGAGACACAGGTGCAACAGCAGAGAGTAGCCGTGCAGTACACTTCAAGCAGTTGGTCCGAAAGAGTTAAATAAAAAAGGGATTTCTGCCGAAATTAAAAGTAATATAATACATAAAATTCGTTATAATCGACTAGCAGATAAGTATAAATAGGAGTGAATAATTTTAAAAAGTGTTATAATAAAATAGTAAAAGTTAGTGAGTCACAAATGAAAATGCTTTCGGTTCTGATAAATGAGTTCTTTCAAGATGGCGTTTAATTGACCCAGACCCATGAGCTTAATAGTATTCTACTTGCATAACACGTTTCAAGAGCCAATAATAGTAATTAAAGTTATTTACTAAGCTCGACTATTTCATAAGCTTAAAGGTTGATAATTTAAACACTGCTTTCTAATACATCTTAGTTTTGGACAGGAGTCGAAAATGTGTGTCGTCGTGCCCTATGTAAAAATTTTAAATTTTTATCTTGAGTTTTACGAGTATATGCTAGACATCAAAAAGGACATTCCGATTTTCCTATAATTTTTTTGATTAATTTGCGAATTATTCATTTAATGACTGTTTAACAAGTCAATAAATTTATTATGTATTTATTAATGTATTTTTCCAATTGTTCCAATGGAAGCTTTAGGATCTTTCGAATCGTCCTTTTTTGACATCTCTACTTGCTGCAATAGAAAGAAGATTTTTGGAAAAGTTTTATCCAAATGGCCTCAAAACTGATAAACCTGTTTGTGTAGAAAAGGACGGACAAGAAGACTTATCCGGTGATGCGGACTAAGAATATATATTTACGTTTTAGGGACTTACAAATATCCTTCACTACGTTGAACAAATCTTAAATAAAATTATAACTCTATTCAAGGGTATGAAGATAATATGTCCCTTAGATTTAAAGCTATCTGCTTAAAACTTTTCCAAAAGTTGTCTTTCTACTGCAGGTAGTATACATGTATGTCGGAACGAGCCGGATCGGGAAACAAAATTACGGTTTCAATTAAATTAAAATCGTACATCTATATCATATAGCTCCCATAAGAAAACCAAAAAATAAAAACAAATAAAAACGAGAAAGTAAACTAACTTCGGGCGGAGCCGAAGATGTGATATACCCTTGCAGAATATTCATAAATTAAATTGGTTGGTCAAAAATAAAACCCATAAAAATCCCAACTTCCTAACTTTAAAAACACTAAAGTTATGGCATTTACAATCGTTCAGTTATATGGCAGCTATAGGATATAGTGGGCCGATCCTTATGAAATTTGATAGGTCGGATTGATTTGCCAAAAATAAAACCCATAGAAAATCCCAACTATACTATATCATATAACAATATCATATAGCTGTCATAGAAACGATGGCATATTGCAGCGCAAAATCGACATATGTAGCTTCATTGTTATACCCGTTACTCGTAGAGTAAAAGGGTATATTGTATTCGTGCAAAAGTATGTAACAGGTAGAAGGAAGCGTTTCCGACCCTATAAAGTATATATATTCTTGTTCAGGATCACTAGCCGAGTCGATCTAGCCATGTCCGTCTGGCCGTCTGTCTGTCCGTCTGTCCGTCTGTCTGTCCGTCTGTCTGTCCGTATGAACGCTGAGATCTCGGAAACTATAAAAGCTACAAGATTGGCGTTTTGCATGTAGATTTTAGGAGTTCCTACGCAGCGCAAGTTTGTTTCAAAATGGTGCCACGCCCCCTCTGACGCCCACAATCGCTTATATACGATTTTAAAAATTTAAATATTTCGGAAAAGTAAAAATGCAGTTTTATTGTGTTTAAGAAATTTTTCAAATCGGACCATTCGTTAAAAAGTTATGCGTGATCAAAGTTTCTATCTCCATCTCCCTCGCACTCCCTTTACCTGAGTAACGGGTATCTGATAGTCGGGGCACCCGACTATAGCGTTCTCTCTTGTTTTTAGTAATATATGCCAAGAAATCGAAATGTAGTCGTTTTGTAAAAACTGTAAGGGTATATAAACATCGGCTTGCCGAAGTTTGCGTCCTTTCTTGTTGTATTTACTTTAGTTAAAATTTCTTGAAAAAGCCGACATTTTTTTGAAGGTTGTGTATAAGTAAAAAACGGCACAGAAACAATTGTAAAATAAGGAAAATATATTTATAGCTTTATTGTTCCTTTACTTATACCCATATTCTTCAGGATATAGTAATTTTTAACGAGCTTAGAATTTCGCTTTGCATTCAAATTAGTTTTTCAGTTTAACGCTATTTGGATAAAACTTTTCCAAAAGAGGTTATTTCTACTGCTGGTAGTATCGGTCGTCTATATCATTTAGATCCATAACGAACAATTGGAAAAAAAGGGACATCAAATTATAACTCGATGTTTCTTAAGATGTTTTTATAGTCATTTTTAACGGTTTCAAAACCGGCTTTTGTTTTATAAGATAAGACGACTATATTATATAGCTGCTATAGGAAAGATCGAATAATAAATAGGAAAATAACATGAAAATCAATAAAACTTTTAAACATGTACGGATATTCTCCGAGGCATAGTTATTTTTTATGGTTTGTAATATAGTTTCAGAAGAAAAGATCAGAAGATAATATATATAGGAATATTCGCATATAGTCGTCACATATATGGTAAATATACCCTTGAAGAGAGTTTAATAATTTTTGTCAGAAGTTTCTAACGCAGTGAACTTGACGTCTGTTTCAATACCGTTTGCCAGCTCAATTTAAAGGCTGAAAATTTAATTTTTAAAATTTTAAAATTTATAATTTGATGTTTTTTAGGATATTTTGCGCAGTGTATAAGTTATTGCCATCAATTTTTCAAAGTCTTATTTATTTAGGCATACCTTGATCAGGGTAAAAGCGCTTGCCGATCGGACGTCTATATCTTATAGCTTCCATAGGTATAATTGTTAAAAGCTTTGAAATATCCTTATTTTATATTTTTATATGTCTGAAAGGGTATTAAAACTTCGGCTTGCCGAAGTTATTAAAACATTAATAATAAGTGTAAGTAATGTGGCTTTTTATATTTATATGTAAGTTTTATTATGGATGGCTCTGCAAATCGGGATGGGCTTTTTTTCAGTATAGCTGTAGCGTGTTCTTTCAGTGTGTCTGTCTTGTGCTATTGCAAGTCTCGAAAACGTAAAAATAAGCATGTCGGGTTGGTATTATTATCTTCCATATTTAATTACGCAGATTGTATACGGCGAATAAACTTGATCACGCCACTGCCAACTTAAAAGTGTCCGCCAACATTCTAGCATACCGAAAATGCTCTCCAGAAAAAGCTGCAACGAACATACTTCTATCTCTGTCTCTCGCAGTGGCTCAAGCATACACGCACAACAATCGTAGTGTGTATATCTCTTTCAAACCTCTATCCTCACGCAACATCTCTCTCTCATGTTCGCATCGAACTATCCTGACCATCTGGCGAATAGAAGGATCAAAGCGTTAGTATAACCGTTATAGTGTAGAGACAAGAAATGTCACTTGGTACGCGTATTTGATTTAAGTCTTTTACACTGACTACCATAATTTAAGATCCGACACGGCCATTCTGACAATTACACGTCCTCGTGTACTGTAACCTTAATATTACAAATATGACTTATAGATCCGTGATTATAGCTTGTGTTTTCTTTTACTCATCAATTTCAAATACCATTTATTTATTCGATATATTGCCTTACACTTAACATTTTCTCTTATTTCAAAGTCTTTCTATATTTTACATTCTACACAACATTATAAACAAATTTCAATTCTTATTCTCATTACATAATCAAATTCATGTTCACGTTTAATTCATTACATTTGCTTCTCAGCAATTCAAAATTCGACTCTAGTTATCGTCACTATGATTTCCTTTTGATTAAGAGCATAGTCCCGTCAAGAGCGCCACACGCCATGTTCCAACTTTCGTCTTTCACTTGTGCTTGCCCAATGACGTAGATAGCTCAAATCTCAAAACCATATCTTTAACTTATACATTTCAATCAAATATTGTCATAAACTTTTCATCCGCCAGGTTATTTCCGTTCGAATTCTCAAACACATCCGCCATTCACAAACATTTTCTTATCGAAGTCTATTGCAACTTCATTTCAACCATTCCATACCCTATATGGACATTTTGTTAATCACATAACATATCCTCTCACACGGATATATTATAACCATTTCAACAATTCTCAGGCGGGCACTCCAATTCACTCGGAACATAACCATCCGGCATCTTTCTCAAATCTTCATGACAATATTTATAAGTTCTTTTATTATGCAATGACTTCAAGATATATCTATCTCCTTCTAAAACTTCACTAACCAAAAATGGTCCTTTAAACTTTGCATCCAATTTAGTTTGATGTCGTTCTTCATTTTTCAGTAAAACAAAATCTCCAATTTTATGTCGTTCAACTGCTGCTTTATTTTTATCGAACCTTATTTTGTCGTAACTAGCTTGATTATTCATATTTTCAATGGCCCTATCTCTAGCATTAACTTTATCTACCTCCATCTCTGTATCATACGGTGGAATCAAGCCCAAAGGAGCCTCCTTGCCGACAAGCAACTCTAGGGGACTTGCTTTGGTTGCACTACTAACTGTGCAATTCAAGGCAAGTTGTACCTCACCTAAAGCATCTTGCCAAGATCGGTGACTTGATTCAACCGCTGACAGTAGATTCTTAAGTCTACTCATCACACGTTCAACTTGACCGTTTGCACTGCTTCCTCCTGTAGCTATAAGATGAAGCTTAATCTTCTGTGATGTACAAAATTCTGAAAATTTCCCACTAGTAAAACATCTACCCTGATCAGCTATTATACGCTGCGGTATTCCGAACAAAGAAATAGATGATTTCATTGCCTGAATACAACTGTCAGAATCTAATCTTAAAGTATGGAACAAATAAACAAATTTTGTTAAAGCATCAATTTGAACTATCACATATTCCTTAAGATCATTCTTCCCACTTAATTTTCCAGTAATGTCGATATGCACCGTGTGCCATGGCACACTCACTTTTGGAATTGGATGTAACTCGGCTTGTATCTTCCCAGATGAACCCTTAACAGTTTTACATGTAATGCAGCTATCGACAAACTTTCTAACATATTTATTCATCTTAGCAAACCAATAATATTGATAAGTCTTGTCAAGAGTCTTTTTCCATCCCAAATGCTTGATGGACTCGTGCACATGATTTATTACCGACCATCGAAATGCATGGGGCACTACTGGCAAACAACGGGTTCTTCAATTTCTCTGAACTTTACGAAACAAAACACCTTTTCTCAACTCATAAGTCTGTGCAACATCATCTGTCAACTCTTTAGAGTTAAGTTTGTTAATGATATCAGTGATTTCAGAATCCTGGCGCTGTTCAGCAGCAAGCCAGTCACTTGAGATTTCTGCCAAGTTTACACGCTTTTCAGGGACTATAGACTTTTCAACTTTGGTGGCTTCCTGAATATGATTTCTCTATAAAAAATCCACATGTGCCATGCGCTTTCCTTCTCTATATTCGATTTTGAAATCAAACGACTGCAAATACGCCCACCAACGATGCACTCTTGGTGTTAGCTCAATCTTTGTCCGCGATGATTTAAGAGAATTACAATCAGTATACACTACAAACGTACGACCAACCAAATAATGACGGAACTGTTTAACGGATTCTACCACTGCCAAGGTTTCAAATTCGTATGAATGATATCTAGACTCTGCAGGGGAAGTAGTTTTACTAAAATACTCTATTACATGAGGACTACCATTGATTCGATGCATTAACATTGCACCATAACCATAAGAGCTAGCATCTGTGTGTAACTCTATTGGATGTTGTGGATCAAAAATAACAAGTACAGGCTCATTTATAAGGATAGCAATAATATTTTTTCTAATATCTTCCAACTCGTTATTCCAATTAAACACACTTTTACTCGAAGTTAAGGAATATATCGGTTTCATAATCTGTGAGAACGAATTTTCGAAAATAAGACGCCAATCCTATAAACTGTCTTACGCTACGAACGGTTTGCGGTGGTGGCAAGGAATTTAACGCAAGAATTTTTCGCGGATTAGGCCTTAACTCTCCAGCTCGTACCTCATACCCCAAGTATTGTACAGTAGTTTTTAAGAATCCACATTTTGCTATGTTAAAAGAGAATCCCGCTGCAGTCAATACATCCAAAACAATCCTCAATCTTTGCAAACCTAATTCTATGGTAGATGACACCACCATTATATCGTCCATATAGACATTACATAAGAATATGCAGGATTTCCCAATGCGTTTTTAATGGCTCGCTGGAAAACAGACGGGGCGTTCTTGAGGCCAAATGGCATTGTTAGATACTCATAGTGCCCATCAGGTGTAACAAACGCGGTATATTCAACAGAATCGGGATGAATGGGTATCCACTAGCCATATCCAGACAAGTAAAATATTTTGCACCCGCTAGTCTAGCAATCTGATCGTTAATAAGTGGTAAGGGATATCTGTCCGAAACAGTATTGTTGTTCAGTTCACGATAGTCAACGCAAAGTCGATCGGATCCGTTCTTCTTTTTAACCAAGAGTATAGGACTAGCATAGGGAGAACAACTAGGTCGAATAATGTTACAGTTTAACAATTCCGTTATCCTTTCACGTACAATTTCTTTTTCATTTGGACTCAAACGATATGGACGCCGCTGCACAGTTTTATTTGGATCAATTAATCTAATAGTCATTTCACCTGAATTAACCTTTGTGCAAGGGATTCCATCAATAAATTAAGCTGAATAGTCTTCAAGTAATTTAATTAAGTTTTCCTTGTCATTACCAATCATTTCAGTATCAACATTAAGTAACAAGGCAGATGGCTCAGATACTTTACAGACTTTTACAGATTTAGACTTAACAAATTCAAATTTATCAGGTGTCAAGATGATTTCGTATCCCTGACTAAGGATTTCCCTACCAATTACAATATCATTTGTGAGATACTTATCTGCTATGACGTGAAACAGTATTTCTACAATATTTCCAATAATCTAGATAATTTTCAAAACTGGTGCCGAGATAAAAAAAATACATTTAGATAGTTTTTGTAGCTTACTGGAAATGCCAGCGTCGCCAATACCTCGTATTATGACAATATTATTAATTAGTTTGCCATCAAATTTACCGGCAACACTACTTCGAATAAGCGAGCATTCTGCTCCAGAGTCAAAGCAAATAGGAAAGATCTCACCCTGGATGTGTCAAAACTCCTTTTGGCTCAGCCACAAAACATTGATTACATTTCTTCTCAGTAACTGCTCCAGATTTAGCTGCATTGTTCGTGCACCGATTCGCAAGATGCCCAAGTTGTCCACACCGGTAACAGGTCACATTCGGCAAATCGCGATGCTGTTTATTCTCCGATCCAGACCGCTTTAATTTACACTCCGCCATTTTATGTCCTGGTTTCTTGCATAAGTGGCACACAATTTTGGCTCGCTTGCTGTCGCCGCTATTACCATCAGTACTTCCAGCACTACGCTTTTTGTCAAATGTGCAGGGCACTCATTGTAGGCTGGACGGCTGTTCAGCAGATTCAGGAACATAGCTGCCGACGTTTCCTTAATCTCGAAACGCTGTATAAATAGTTCTTTAAACTGCTCCCAATTAATGCCGGGATAGCAGATCTGTGCAAGCCACGCTGAAGCACTGCCCTGCATGCAACTAATCAACATCATGATAAGTGCGCTGCCATTAATCTGCTGTTCGTCCATAATAATGCTTGCCGTTGCACACCATTGAGTCGCATCAGCTCCAGTTACATCTGGGTTAAATTTTGGCAAAACCACTTGATTTTGTGGACGCACAGACGCTTGCATAGCCTTACACATTTCGACGAAATTACGATTTTGCAGTTCCATAATGGTACGCCACTGATCTTCAGAAAATGCAGGAGTTGGCACTGATCCCACTTCTGATGTCGGGTTGGTATTATTATCTTCCATATTTAATTACGCAGATTGTATACGGCGAATAAACTTGATCACGCCACTGCCAACTTAAAAGTGTCCGCCAACATTCTAGCATACCGAAAATGCTCTCCAGAAAAAGCTGCAACGAACATACTTCTATCTCTGTCTCTCGCAGTGGCTCAAGCATACACGCACAACAATCGTAGTGTGTATCTCTCTTTCAAACCTCTATCCTCACGCAACATCTCTCTCTCATGTTCGCATCGAACTATCCTGACCATCTGGCGAATAGAAGGATCAAAGCGTACTAACAAACAACCGTTATAGTGTAGAGACAAGAAATGTCACTTGGTACGCGTATTTGATTTAAGTCTTTTACACTGACTACCATAATTTAAGATCCGACAAGCATATATAATATTATACCATTATTCAAGTTATTTTTATTTGATAGCCTATGCTCGAAAATAAGACACCATGTTTTTTGTTCGGCTTAAAAAGTTTAATTGAAGCAATAACAATAAACAAATCGTTGCGAAAAGAAATAGTTAGTGTTGCTCCGGTCTCAAAGCTGTATATTTTAGTAGGACAATTAAGAATAGACGCAAGGGTAATATTTAAAAAAAATGTGAATTTTTTTTTGTCTTGTATTTACAATTTTTGTTTTGAACTTTTAGTTTAAGTCTTGATAAAGATCATATTGTGACGACGATATACTTCTGGGAATTTAGTACTAGGAATTTATGTGTTCCGTTGTGGTGCACGGATTATCAAATTTTAGCTTTTGATGAGAGCTCGTAGCCTTTTACCAAACAGAACACCTAAAACTTGAACAGTTTCAATACTTTCAATAGCGTGTTATCCAATAGTTTGTGTGAACGGTTGGATTGGATCGTGGATCATGGATTATTATTATCATTATCGAGGGTTACAAAAACAGTTTTTAAGCCCTTGTAGAGGGTATTATAATTTTGGTCAAAAGTGTGCAACGCAGTGAAGGAGACATCTCCGACCCTATAAAGTATATATATTATTGATCAGGATCGCGCCCTGAGTTGATATAAGCATGTCCGTCTGCCCGTCTGTCTGTCCGTCCGTCAGTTTCTACGCGAACTTGTCTCTCAGTTTTAAAGATATCGAATTGAAACTTTGCACACACCCTTCGATCCTTTGCACGCAGTATATCAGTCGGAACGGCCGGGATCGGCCGACTGTATCCTATAGCTGCCATATAACTGAACGATCGGAAATGCCATAACTTTGGTGTTTTTAAAGTTAGGAAGTTGGGACTTGTTATATATTTGGTCAATCAATCCGACCTACCAAATTTCATAAGGATAGGCCGAATATATCTTATAGCTGCCATATAACTGAAGGATTGGAAATGCCATAACTTTCGTGTTTTTAAACTTAGGAAGTTGGGATTTTTTATGGGTTTTATTTTTGGCTTACCAATATAATTTACAGAATATTTTGCCCGAAGTTAGCTTTCTTTTCTTGTTAATTTATACTATTGTATTGGTCATTTTGGATCCGGTTTGGAGGAACGGAACCATTCACTTCAGAAATACTGGGAGAATCCAAGAGGACCATCTTGTGGAATACTATTATTATTCACTGAAAAATCATAGTTAATAAACAAGCAAGTGGTTTGCGCAGTGCCTTAGATCGAAGCTAGAGTCTGAAGAAAATGACATAAGAGGAATAAATATAATGTCAGTGTGTCTCAGCCGTTGCGTTTTAAGTTAACAAATTCGTTTTTGCACCGTTACTAGAGATAATAGCATTATAAAACAAGAAAGGAAAGCTAACTTCGGGCGGAGCCGAAGTTGAAATACCCTTGCAGAATATTCTGTAAATTATATTCTCCAAAATTATTCATATGATGCATTCTTAACACTCATAAAAAATCCCAACTTCCTAACTTTACAAACACCAAAGTTAAGGCATTTCCGATCAATCAGTAATATGGCGGCTATAGGATATAGTCCGCCGATCCTTATGAAATTTGGTAGGTCGGATTGATTGGCCTAATATAGAACCCATAGGAAATCCCAACTTCCCACCTTAACAAACACCAAAGTTATGGCATTTCCGATCAATCAGTTATATGGCAGCTATAGGATACAGTCGGCCGATCCTTATGAAATTTGGTAGGTCGGATTGATTGGTCAAATATAAAACCCATAGAAAATCCCAACTTCCTAAATTTACAAACACCAAAGTTATGGCATTTCCGATCAATCAGTTATATGGCAGCTATAGGATATAGTCGGCCGATCCCGGCTGTTCCGACTTATATACTGCGTGCGAAAGAAAGAAGGGTGTGTGCAAAGTTTCAACTCGATATCTTTAAAACTGAGAGACTAGATTGCGTAGAAACAGACAGACGGGCAGACGGACATGCTTATATCAACTCAGGAGGTGATCCTGATCAAGAATATATATACTTTATAGGGTCGGAGATGTCTCCTTCACTGCGTTGCACACTTTTGACCAAAATTATAATACCCTCGGCAAGGGTATAACGAGGACGGAAGCTAACTTCGGCAAGCCGAAGTTTTAATACCCTTGCAGACTTAGCCGCAATTGCTAAAATTGAAAAAGTAGCGAACAGAATAGCAAATGAGTAAAATAATAAACCCGAAGTCTTCTTAATAAAAAACATTAAATTTTGACCGATTTCACCCAATTGTTCCTATGGGAGCTATAGGACATAGACGTCCGATCAGCACGCGCTTTTACCTTGATGAAGGAATGCATAAAAAACAAGAGAGAACGCTATAGTCGGGTGCCCCGACTATCAGATACCCGTTACTCAGGTAAAGGGAGTGCGAGGGAGATGCAGATAGAAACTTTGATCACGCATAACTTTTTAACGAATGGTCCGATTTGAAAAATTTCTTCTACATTTCGATAGGTATTGATAAACACAATAAAACTGCATTTTTACTTTTCCGAAATATTTAAATTTTTAAAATCGTATATAAGCGATTGTGGGCGTTAAAGGGGGCGTGGCACAAACTTGCGCTGCGTAGGAACTCCTAGAATCTGCATGCAAAATGTCAATCTTCTAGCTCTTATAGTTTCCGAGATCTCAGCGTTCATACGGACGGACAGACGGACAGACAGACGGACAGACGGACAGACGGACAGACAGACGGACAGACGGACATGGCTAGATCGACTCGGCTAGTGATCCTGAACAAAAGTATATATACACTTTATAGGGTCGGAAACGCTCCCTTCTACCTGTTACATACTTTTGCACGAATACAATATACCCTTTTACTCTACGAGTAACGGGTATAAAAACGATTTGAACAAATTTATGGCAATAGCTTTTACACTGCGCGAAATATTCTGAAAAACATCAAATTTGGACCGATTTTACCCTATTGTTCCTATGGGAGCTATAGGATATAGACGTCCGATCGGGGCGATTTTCAAACTTGATCTGCGTACACATGTTTTAGGACGAGTGTGAAAGTTTCAGATCGCTAGCTTTTAAACTGAGCTCGCAAACGGTATTGAAACAGACGGACAGAAGGACATGGCTATATCGACTCCCCTATTGATCCTGATCAAGAATATATATACTTTATAGGGTCGGAAACGTCTCCTTCACTGCGTTACAAACTTCTGACCAAAATTATAATACCCTCTGCAAGGGTATAAAAAGATTAGCCATACGTAATCAATTTCATTTTTAAATAGCGGTTGTAGCATGTAGTTGTCTAATTGGCAACATCTTTTACCCTGAGCAAGGTATACATAAATAAATTAGATAAATTGCATAGTTTCATGTCAATAGCTTTTATACTGCAAAAATGTCATATACAAATAGGATAAGGGATATTTTCGCAGCCTTTAACAATTTTTCCTACGGAAGCTATAAGATATAGACGTCCGATCGGCAAGCGCTTTTACCCTGATCAAGGTATGCGTAAATTAATAAAACTTGAAAAATGTATGACAATAGCTAATACACTGCGCGAAATATTCTAAAAAACATTAAATTTTGACCGATTTCACCCTATTGTTCCTATGGGAGCTATAGGATATAGACGTCCGATCGGGGCGATTTTCAAACTTGATCTGCGTACACATGTTTTAGGACGAGTGTGAAAGTTTCAGATCGCTTGCTTTTAAACTGAGCTCGCAAACGGTATTGAAACAGACGGACAGAAGGACATGGCTATATCGACTCCCTATTGATCCTGATCAAGAATATATATACTTTATAGGGTCGGAAACGTCTCCTTCACTGCGTTACAAACTTCTGACCAAAATTATAATACCCTCTGCAAGGGTATAATCACTATAAATTTTGCAGATAATAATTGGATTCGAAAACTATATTTGCAAAAATCTTATTCCTGTTTATATAAACTTCTTATACAGTATTAACAGTTTTATAAATGACCACGGAGGGCTGATAGAGGTTTTATAAGCTAAGTAAGGAACAAAGTCACGGGCAAAGAATGCGAGATTTTAGATAAAGATCCAGTTATCTTTGGATAAGGAAGCTTTTGTTCGCGAGTTATCAACCAAGTCGAAACATCGACTTAGCAAAGGTGTCGTAAGAGTATTAGAATAATATCTGAAAATTTATAAAGTTGGATGATAACGGTCCCCTGGAATGGAAAGCGGAGTGGCGCGATTTATAATGGCTTCAGAAAGGTCGGATACAAAAACAAGATCTATGAATTCCGATTTGCTTGGATATGGAATTATTTAGCCAATTAGTCAATATGAACACGAAATCGTTATGCTGACCAAGATAATTGTATGGTATTTAAGTCACCCAATATAATTAGGTGGTCAAAATCATCAGCGGATGACGAGGAGATATTCCTGATGGCGGCAGGGTTCTGCAAATCGGAGCTGAGGAGTCTGGAGAATTATTGGAATCGGTTACAAAAAGGTTGCATTCAATAAGACGTCACATCGTCGTGGTCCAAATGGTCAATGCCCGGGAAAATAATTCTGATTTCACTGCTAAAAGGAGAAATCCACCTTGTCGGCAGGGGTTCTCAGACTTTAAAGAAACTAAATATTGAACAATATTTCGTTGAATTAAGCGGACAGATTATGATTTGTAGATAAATTCTTGAAAACTATTACTTTGGTGCCTTCTGGCAAAAGTCCAGGACTTAATGCTAGCGGGAGAAGGGATTCAGGAGGAATATTTTTAAAAGAGGAGTTTTTTGTTTTCCAAAAAAAAATAATGTGTAACGCTATAGTCGAGTGCCACGACTATATGACCCACCTTACTCAGCTAAACAATTTAAAATAAATCAATTTTAGGAAGCGCTATCTGCCAAACTGCAGTGCAAACACCATAAGCTGGGAGCGAGCAGGACCCCGCTACTGCTATCCCACTCCGCTTTTTCTCGCTTTCTTCAACTCTCTCAAATGTATGAATCCATTTTTGTACCCTTGCAGAGGGTATTATAATTTTGGTCAAAAGTGTGCAACGCAGTGAAGGAGACATCTCCGACCCTATAAAGTATATATATTCTTGATCAGGATCACCTCCTGAGTTGATATAGCCATGTCCGTCTGTCCGTCTGTCTGTTTCTACGCAAACTAGTCTCTCAGTTTTAAAGCTATCGAATTGAAACTTTGCACACACCCTTCTTTCCTTTGCACGCAGTATATAAGTCGGAATGGCCGGGATCGGCCGACTATATCCTATAGCTGGCATATAACTGATTGATCGGAAATGCCATAACTTTCGTGTTTGTAAAGTTAGGAAGTTGGGATTTTCTATGGGTTGTATATTTGGCCAATCAATCCGACCTATCACATTTCATAAGGATCGGCCGACTATATCCTATAGCTGCCATATAACTGAACGATTGGAAATGCCATAACTTTGGTGTTTTTAAAGTTAGGAAGTTGGGTTTTTTTAGGAGTATTATGAATAATTTTGGAGAATTTAATTTACAGAGTAATCTGCAAGGGTATATCAACTTCGGCTCCGCCCGAAGTTAGCTTTCCTTTCTTGTTATACCCGTTACTCGTAGAGTAAAAGGGTATATTGTATTCGTGCAAAAGTATGTAACAGGTAAAAGGAAGCGTTTCCGACCCTATAAAGTATATATATTCTTGTTCAGGATCACTAGCCGAGTCGATCTAGCCATGTCCGTCTGTCCGTCTGTCCGTCTGTCTGTCCGTCTGTCTGTCCGTCTGTCTGTCCGTCCGTATGAACGCGGAGATCTCGGAAACTATAAAAGCTAGAAGATTGGCATTTTGCATGCAGATTCTAGGAGTTCCTACGCAGCGCAAGTTTGTTTCAAAAAGGTGCCACGCCCCCTTTAACGCCCACAATCGCTTATATACGATTTTAAAAATTTAAATATTTCGGAAAAGTAAAAATGCAGTTTTATTGTGTTTATCAATACCTATCGAAATGTAGAAGAAATTTTTCAAATCGGACCATTCGTTAAAAAGTTATGCGTGATCAAAGTTTCTATCTCCATCTCCCTCGCACTCCCTTTACCTGAGTAACGGGTATCTGATAGTCGGGGCACCCGACTATAGCGTTCTCTCTTGTTTAAATATGAAAATATGCGTCATAAAGTAATGGTGCGATTCGAAAATGGTAGTGTTAATAGATATTGACTTTTTGATAAAATTTTATGACTTCCTTCATTTAATTGAACAAAGAACAAAATAAATATTGATACTTTTTAGACCAGCTGTAAAATTTACCTAAATAAAAACATTATTTGTATGAACTAAACTTGTTTCCTTTGCATATGTTTTCTTTTATTTGTGTTGGTCAGGGCACTGCCGTAAGGCAACCTTGAGCACCCCAGTCTTAAGTTTCCGAGATCTCAACGTTCATCTAGACGGACAGACGAACAGACAGCCGGACAGGGATTATTTGACTAGGATATTGATCCTGATCAAGAATTTATATACTTTATATGCTAACTACCATGGCACTAGGATTTGCACAGGACCCTGTCCGGGGAAAGACCAGCTTGGACGGCGGGGACTGAGTTGTCGAAGCTTAAACTATTTTTGTGGAGATGCATTTTAATTTCATATACAAGACCTGTTGACATATTTTATAAACTACAAATATTTGTTAATAATTTATCTTTATTAATGGACTCTGTTTCTTAATCGCTTAAAAATGTATATATTTGACATTCAATATTTATTTATATACAAGTGTATATTTATTATATGCAAAGTTTCAGTTTTTACCTTAGTGGTTACAAAAATTTGTAAAACTTCAGGCTGCTTATTTATAAAAAAATATTTAAAATTTGGTCGTGGTAAAAATAAACTTTATAAATAAATATTTTAATAAAATCTTTATTTTATTGTACTTTTTTCCATTTACCGGTAATAGTTCACTTCTTTGTCTCGATTTACTCTAGAAGGCACAATTGATGATGTTAAGAAATGTGTTCAAGAAAAATAGCCACCTCAGAATATTACTGTTGGACCATTTACATTTTAAATCACTTGTATATTATCCTCATTCAAAATATCTGTTCCCCAAGACGCTTTTTATGTTTTAAATAGTAAAAGTTCTTGATCTCATAATGAACTAATAATAAAATAATTCGTTCCCAAGAAGCAGAGATTCCATAATCGGCCTTCAACTTTAGTATCTAATCCAAATAACTGAACACTTATATATTCTAAGCCTAGCAAAATGTTAGAGGACCTAATATGAAGCTTTTTGATGCCTCCCCTGCCTTTAATGAGCATGCTTAAACTTTTACCGAAACTTGGCTGAAACCGGAAATATCCGACTCAGAAATTTGTCAATACTTATAGAACCGATCGCACTTCTCGTGGTGGTTGGGGTGCTCAGAGATAATACATGGCTCGATCAGATTTTAATGTTCATAACAGTCATTGCTATTTGAATCGATGTACAGCCGAATTTCCAAATGATCCTAAGCAGTGAATGCCAAGCTTATATCCTCCGCAATGCGGGGGAGTAACAGTCCGATTAAACTCAATTAATGTGCCTACTGATTCTAAAATTGCAGATATAACCTTTCTTCAAAAATACTTAAATAGATCGTATTTTTTAAATAGAATTGTATTTTTTTCCGATAATTATAAAAAGGTCTCTTATAAACGATTTAGAGACTAAAAGCCTGGACGCGCTCCCTGTTTGTGTGCGTAAGTTTGTGCTATTTGTTTCTTTACCCCTTAAGTTTTCCCATCTTTCTGAAAAGATTATTTTATTATTCCACTCAATTAAAAGGGAGTCAAGTCGGATGTTAAAAATTATAGGATTTTCTAAATTGTCTGTGATCCGTAAAGTATTTAAGCGCATTACTACTTCTCATATATTGTACTAAAGGATTTAATAATAAAATGCAGACTTATGTTATATATGAATACCGATTTTACCAAGCCTTTTGATTCTGTAAACCAATCTCTTTTTTTATTCAAATTTGATCAGCTCGGACTTCTGAACAGTAAATTATCTTGGAATTAGTTTTGGAACCTTTACACAAAAATTTATAAAGGTGGGTTTTACAGAGTTTCACAAAAATGTAAAAAATTCAGTCAAAAGGTTGCAACGCAGTGAAGGAGACGTTTCCGCTAGTCTGTCCGTACGTAAACTATTTCCTTAGTTGTCCAAAAGTTGTCTTTCTATTGCAGGTAGTACATATATATGTCTGATCAAGCCATATAGATCACAGAAAGCTCCTTCTCAATATTTAAATACTAATGGTTTTAATTAAATTTAAATCGGACATCTACATCGTAAAAAATCAAAAAAAAAAAAAAATAGATTTAAAAATAAATTTAAAAATACAATTTTGTTGTGCTGTTTTTCTATTTATCAAAATATTCCTTTGAGATATAGTAATTATTTACTACATCAGAATTGCGCTTTTGTCAAAATTGGATAACAATATCTTAAGCTGCTGTAGAAACGATGGCAAAATGCACCGCAAAATCGAAATAGCTTCATTGTGTTTAGTAATATAGGCATCAAAATCGATATGTACTTGTTTTGTAATAACTGCAAGGGTATATAAAATTCGGGTTGCCGAAGTTTGCTTCTTTTCTTGTTTAAATTAAAACTCGTAATGTTTAAGGTTTCCAAGATATCCAAATTATTAAGATATGTTATCAAATCACACAATATTTTTTTTTTTAACCAAAATAGGTCATGACAGACCTTCCGAATAGAGAAGACTACCATTTCCTTCGGGAAGCAGAGGACTCCGACGAAGAGCGAGAGCTAACCAACCTCAACTGGCTTCTGCGAAATCAAAATGTAGCTTGGCCAAAAACGATAGATTCTAATACAAGGGAAAATTGTAATATAAAATCCGTACCACACAACTCTAATATCCGACGAAACCAAGTCCAACTGATTTGTACAAGAAGTGAGAATACTGTTAAGAAATCTAAAATATTTCTTGAGTCTAAAGCACAAAGAACAATAGCAAAACGGCCAACTCCATCGGAACGCTTTGAAATATTTGTTAACAAAGTTAAAAGGTAATTAAAATATAAATTGTTCCACTCTATAATAGTATAACGCAAATATATGTTATTAAAAATGTTTTATAGGGACTTAACAGAATATGAAAAATTGGCAACTAAGTATGAAACAGATGTGACTGAGAAACCGCCTTTTAACTATTCACATATAATTGGGATGGCTATGCTTAAAAATGGTCGCATAACTTTACAACAAATATGCGCATGGATAGAGGCAAAATTTGCATTCTTCAGAGTACGAAAGAAATGGAATGTAAGTACTTTAAAATTTGTATTCCTTAAAGTTGTCTAATTATTATGCATTTTTTATAAAGAATTCCATAAGGCATAATTTATCACTACACCACTGCTTTCGTAACCGAAAAAGAGAAGAAAAAGGCAAAGGCGGTTACTGGGAGTTGGGGGTTGACCCAAAAAAGTGTGAGAGAAAACGCATTCGTAATAGAAAACTAAGTCATGCAAAACTAAATCAGACTGCTAAATACCATTATTCACTCACAACACAAAATAATGCCCAACCAATTTTAACAAAAGGTGAACAGTTATCAGATAAACAGCATGTGAAATTATCTCAACCATACTATTCACGATTAGCTAAGATGGCTAGGGCAAATAACTTGTCAGAAATATCAGTAGCAAATCAGTTAAAAAAATTATCGTCAACTCCAACAAAAGTTAATATTGAGGAATCTATCGCTGAGGTAAATGGAATTCAATTTGAAAATTGTCCCATACGAACCACAATTAACGAGGACATTTTTCAAAAGAAGTATGAGCTTGAAAAAATTAAATTAAGCGCTGGAGATTTAATCACGGAGCCTCAAAGCTTAAATTGTTTCATATCCCACAAGTTGGACAGTACCAACACGGTAAGATGCTAATATATTATAATTTTGTTAATTTAAACTATATAAATTACAGCAGATTTCCGGAGATGAGGATTTTTGTGCATTCGATAATATAAATATTTATTCCGATATGACACCTGTGCTGGCATGTACATTAGAAGACCAAATTATAACATCTGATATATCTGGTCCTTGTCATCCATGCAACATAACAATTAATTATGATTACACTAACTTCCGACCACTAGTGGAAAACATTGATGATCAATATCAGTTTCGAAATGATGATTTATTAGATAACCTTCTTGATGTTTGTATTACACGCTATTAAAAATTTGAATACATATTTCGCACAATAATATTGCCTGGAGTATTTTTTTAGAAATCAGATAAGAATTCAGTTGCGACTGTGAAGTTTGTAACGAGACCTGACAGCAAGAGTAACAATAGCGCCATATTTTTACAATACATGAAGGTAATGAAGATTAACTTTTTTATAGTTAAATACATTTGTACACCAAGTAACCAAAAATGTATTCACAACAAAATGGCGTACAATTATATACTCTGTTCTAGATTTTGCCGAACAGCAAAATAACGTGAGCTACACACATTTTAGGGTACAGACCACTTTATAAACACAACAATATATAAGCATATTTTTTGGTTTTCCATACGAATATAATTTGAAGCTTTTGTGGATCCTGTGGTTTTGCTATGTTAATACTATGTAATAATAGATGGTTTATAATAAATGGCATAGCATTAAGCAAGAACATAGCATTAACGAATCTGCTTACAATAAGGTATTTTCCTTTATATTTTATTAAATTGAATTTATAGAACTGTTTGCCTGCTCTAGTGAGAAGGGTTGTCAAAAATATTTCAAAATAACATTATAAAACAAGAAAGGAAAGCTAACTTCGGGCGGAGCCGAAGTTGATATACCCTTGCAGAATATTCAGTACATTTTATTCTCCAAAGTTATTCATATGATGTATTCTTAATACTCATAAAAAATCCCAACTTCCTAACTTTAAAAACACCAAAGTTATGGGATTTCCAATCGTTCAGTTATATGGCAGCTATTGGATATAGTCGGCCGATCCTTATGAAATTTGATAGGTCGGATTGATTGGCCAAACATATAATTCAAAGAAAATCCCAACTTCCTAACTTTACAAACACCAAAGTTATGGTATTTCGGATCGTTCAGTTATATGGCAGGTATAGGATATAGTCGTCCGATCCTTATAAAATTTGGTAGGTCGGATTGATTGGCCAAAAATAAAACCCATAGCAAATAACATATATAACAAATAACATATAATTCAAAGAAAATCCCAACTTCCTAACTTTAAAAACACCAAAGTTATGGCATTTCCGATCAATCAGTTATATGGCAGCTATAGGATATAGTCGGCCGATCCCGGCCGTTCCGACTTATATACTGCCTGCAAAGAAAAGAAGGGTGTGTGCAAAGTTTCAAATCGATATCTTTAAAACTGAGAGACTAGTTCGCGTAGAAACAGACAGACGGACAGACAGACGGACAGACGGACAGACGGACAGACGGACATGGCTATATCAACTCAGGAGGTGATCCTGATCAAGAATATATATACTTTATAGGGTCGGAGATGTCTCCTTCACTGCGTTGCACACTTTTGACCAAAATTATAATACCCTCTGCAAGGGTATAAAAATAATAACAAGAAAGGAAAGCTAACTTCGGGCGGAGCCGAAGTTGATATACTCTTGCAGAATACTCTGTAAATTATATTCTCCAAAATTATTCATATGATGCATTCTTAATACACATAAAAAATCCCAACTTCCTAACTTTAAAAACACCAACGTTATGGCTTTTCCGATCGTTCAGTTATATGGCAGCTATATGATATATTCGCCCGATCCGGCTCGTTCCGACTTATATACTACCTGCAATAGAAAGACAATTTTTGGGAAAGTTTTAAGCAGATAGCTTTAAAACTGAGGGACTAGTTTGCGTAGAAACGGACGGACGGACAGACGGACAGACGGACGGACAGACGGACAGACGGACATGGCTAGATCGACTCTCCTGGTGATGCTGATCAAGAATTTATATACTTTATAGGGTCGGAAATGTCTCCTTCACTGCGTTGCAAACTTTTGACTGAAATTATAATACCCTCTGCAAGGGTATAAAAATACCATTATAAACTTTTTAAAGATGTGCTAAGTAACAATTTTTGTCTGATATACGCGACGGTGCCCAAAAATGTCAAGTAGTAAAGATTTGAAACAAGGAGAAAAGTTATAGTCGGGTGTCACGACTTCCAGTTCTCCCGCTCTCTTCCGCTCTCTCAAATAGAACCCCGTTTTCAAATATCCAATAACGTTACAATAAACACTTAATATGTTCTAAAAGCAATGGTGCGATTCAGAAAAAATTGTGCAGTGTTGATAGATATTGCATAAATAAGTATTTTAGTGCTAGTTTTGACATAATCCGCCCAAAATTGGGCTCAACGAACTCTCTAAAGTGTTTGGTGATTTGTGGAGTGGGCTACAATATAACCTTTTAGTCTACAAGTAACGCGTATAAAAAGCTATTTTGCAACTAAGTTATTGAAACTAGTAACAAGCAACCAATTCATTGTCAAATTAGAAGATTAAACAGCAGGAGTCAAATGGAATGAGCGATAATTGACGTCAAAAGGTAAGCTTTACTTTTATAATAAGTTAACATATGAATTTATTATTTATTAGATATAAATAGGAGAGCTGGAGGAAAAGAAAAAAACGTGCAGCTCCCATGGGACCGCTGCAAAGCTTTTCATTACGTGGCGGAAGGCAGTCAGGTTGCCGCTCGTCTAGTGAATGGTGTAAATCGGCTACGTTCCCGGCCCCTCAAATACTTCAGAATACCTGCTGCGATGTTGGCAACTGCATGTTTTTTGGTTAAACTATACAAAACGCAGCCACATGTGCGTCAATCGTTCGAAACTGGCATAGTTCGACTATTTTTGATTCGCTGGATCCTAATGCTTGAGCTTCCAATCCTTTGCTCTGCTAGCATACAATCGGGATTGCTCCAGCTACCACCTCGAGTTGTCGGATGCACGTTGGACACTTAATAGCTTCGGCCGATATTAACGTGACGTACAGATTTCTCGAGGTCACTAATGTTGCCTGACATGCATTTTCAGGGTTGGTCTTGTAGGTCAACCGGTGCTCAATTTGCCGGCTCGAAATAATGGTCTCTTTTTATACCCTTGCAGAGGGTATTATAATTTTGGTCAAAAGTGTGCAACGCAGTGAAGGAGACATCTCCGACCCTACAAAGTATATATATTCTTGATCAGGATCACCTCCTGAGTTGATATAGCCATGTCCGTCTGTCCGTCTGTCTGTTTCTACGCAAACTAGTCTCTCAGTTTTAAAGCATTCTAATTAAAACTTTGCACACACCCTTCTTTCCTTTGCACGCAGTATATAAGTCGGAACGGCCGGGATCGGCCGACTATATCCTATAGCTGCCATATAACTGATTGATCGGAAATGCCATAACTTTGGTGTTTGTAAAGTTAGAAAGTTGGGATTTTCTATGGGTTTTATATTTGGCCAATCAATCCGACCTACCAAATTAAGGATCCGCCGACTATATCTTATAGCTGCCATATAACTGAAAGATTGGAAATGCCATAACTTTGGTGTTTTTAAAGTTAGGAAGTTGGGATTTTTTATGAGTATTAAGAATGCATCATATGAATAATTTTAGAGAATATAATTTACAGAGTATTCTGCAAGGGTATATCAACTTCGGCTCCGCCTGAAGTTAGCTTTCCTTTCTTGTTTATACTGCGTTCGGGTAATTATTGGGAAATAGGCGAACCCAAAAAATAAAGAAGCTTCGGTACCAGTATCCGTGACTGGTTTATTAAGCAATGTATTTAAACATGCGAAAACATCAAGCTGAATCCAGAAGTAGGCCCTTGAAATATGAATTGGGCTGTTGAGTGCACACATTTATTTATCATAATTAAAAATGCTAACTTCGGGCGGAGCCGAAGTTGAATATTCTGTAAATTAAGTTGGTTGGTCAAAAATAAAACCCATAAAAATCCCATCTTCCTAATTTTAAAAACACCAAAGTTATGGCATTTCCGATCGTTCAGTTATATGGCAGCTATAGGATATAGTTGGCCGATCCCGTGTAGTGTGCATACATACAGAGTACACACTGTACCATCGGCAACAATGTTAGCCAAGTCTGCAGGATCAGCACTCTTCAAGTGCAAACGTAATTTGACCACACACGCCATCAGCGAGTGATAAGTCGCGCCAGTTTATTCCCACAGCTTGGCGACTGCAACAAATATATCCATGTATGCACATAACATTCCATTCTCTCTCTCTGGGCACCGTTCTCAGAGATAAACATAAGCTAATATATAAGGCGGTTGCGTCGCTGCCGGCTTGACCGACAGCGCCGACCGCGCAACATAGAGCTAAGCCCAAATAGAATATAGGCGGGTCAGTCTAGAAACGACGGCAAGACAACGAAGTATCAATAAAAATAAATTATAAATTAAAATAAAACCAGTGCGTTTATATTTCTAACTAAAGTGCTGTGAACCATAAATTATATCTTAACATGGCGACCGTGACATGGATTTATGTCAAGCAATTAAAAACACTGTTAAAAAGTGATAAAAAAAAAAAAAAAAAAAAATTTATTACAAATAAAAAACACTATTGTTAAAAAAAAAAGAGAAGAAAGAAAAAAAAATCATCAACAAAAATTGAAGAAAATGGTTATGTATGTGTTACTACAAGGTATTGAAAGGAATATATCGTACACAAGAAGCTATGAAAACTGAGTTGAAACGATTATGATAAAATATATCGAAAAACTTTAACGTTGAGAAAAGAAAACACCCTGATTAAAGGAAAACGGCCTGGAACCCTTCTTTTATCCTGCGACACATCAAATAAAATAGCTTGTGCGATGACCAGCACCGGCACCGCCCGAGTCCAAAGGGCCAGGAATATCTAAAAAAAATAATAATTATAAAACAATTCAAATCATCAAAATAAAAAGGAAATAGCCTGTGCAAGGACCAGCACCGGCACCGTTTGAGCTGTACAAGAAGACGGCCCGAATTAGAACATTTTTTTGAAAGGCAGGAAAAATAATTTGTAAAAAGAATGGAAAATAATATAATAACGTACAACCAATTTTATTTTTAAAATATTTGTGTTCTTTTGAGCTTTAAAAAGAAGATGGCCCAAAAAGATTATAAATAGGCAGGAAATTTTGAAAAAAAAAGTAGTAAATATATTAAATATTAAATGCGAATATATGTTTGAAAATTAATTTTTTTTTTCAAAATAAAAAAAAAAATTTTTATAAAAAAAAAAAATAAAAATGTAAAATAAGTAAACAGAATATAAGAATTAAAAAAAAACTATAAACTTTAATAACATTTTTTTTAAATTACAATATTAGCATTGTCTTCTATTATTCTTTTAACTCCCCATGCAAAATTAAAAAATTACAATGGGTTGGTTCGGCTCAGACGACACCCAGTCTACGGGAAATAAAGCTAATGTTGTTAATAATGTTCAAATAGTTGATCATACGGATGCTATTAAGTCAATGTGGATACTACTTTTGATCCTGACAATTAGTAGCGTTGCTCAATTCGTGCTCGCATTATACGTTAAACATAATAAAATAATTAAAAGACGTTATATAAGCAGAGCTAACGACTTGGACAAGGTTTAAATTCATTTATCCTTTTTACCCTATTGGAGAAACACTCATTTCTTTTGCATCTTTTTATAAAAGACATACATTTAAATATATTGTCTACCTAACACAAATGGACCGTAAAACGAAAAATAATAAAAGGAAAGGAGGATTAAGAAAAAAGGCATTTAAAAGAATAGCCGCCATTCGAAATGAATTAGCATCCAGTGATAATACATCATGGGAACAAGCATGTGAACTTCACGCAGAGCTAGACTCCCTAAAAAAATTTGTAAGCTCTAAACTAAAGAAAAATCAAGAACCCGAAAAATGTTACAAAAATATTGAAATCATCGGGGAAACTGTTGACAATAAATCTCCTCCAAAAGATAAATTTTTGCCAGTTGTTAAAAAGGAATGCCCGGCAGACTGCCCAGGCCCTTTATTGTCACCATACTGTGAATACACATGCAAACACACAAAGCCCCAAACATACTGGTCTGTAAAATAATAAAATAATAATAAAAATAAAATAAAAACAAAAAAATAATTTTTTTTTATTTACAAATCTGTTTTTTTTATTATGGATACAAACAGATGTATAGAAAAAACACGGGAAAGGGAACCCATGTTCGATTATAGAGTAAGATCTATCCTCGAAACACTTTGGAACCCCATCTCAGTGTATGAACTAGAAATTGAATATATGGAAAAATTCAACCTAAGTAGTTCCCCATTAATACATTGTAATAATACGCAAAAAGCTATAGTATTATCAACAATACAAAACTGTAAGGTTTTTTCCGTCATTGACAAAAATGCATTGCTTGGCAATATAATAATCTTTAAAATTATTATGAAATAAAGCCTAATGGATTGGAAAACTATTTCTAATAAATTAAAAGAAATAAGAACAAATTTCGACAAGTCATACAAATGTCTTTCGCAAAACCGAAATGTTCAGGGAACAACCATACAAAAACACGCTAAAGTTCTAGTAGACAGCTTTAATGAAGCACGCCTTATAATTTACGAACACAGAGATAAATTATCCAGTAAACACTGGACAGATATCTCAAAATTATTATCTAAATTTAAAAACAATCTTAAAAATATAAAAGAAAAATATAAGTTAGACATTTTAATTCCATCTATCCTTAATACACCATTAACATTTGAGGAGGAATTGAAATTAGAAGAAATAGAAGATAAAGATTCCGATACGGAAGATTTAGTCGAAACAAACAAAGAAACAGAATTCCCAAAAACCGAGGACATACACAACCTGACTATTCCAGCGGTATTAACGCTGACCGAACTGTCGGATTCCGAAGAAAATATATCATACGAAAATTTGGAAAATAATATAATCAATATGACGGACGACTCGATTGCCAATAGAGCTTACATGAAGGAAATCAGCTCGGCAATTCCAGAGTTCGATGGAAAAAAATCCACCTGCAAAGATTCTTAACAGCATTGAAATTGGTCAACCTTACCAAGGGACCATACGAAAACATAGCTGTTGAGGTAATCAAATCCAAAATAGTTGGAACAACATTGTACAAAGTACAAAACGAAACAACTATTAATAACATAATCAGTAAACTCCAGGTCACTATAGTGGGCGATTCTTCTGACGTTGTAAAAGCGAAATTATTAAACATATACCAAAAGGGAAAAACGGCTACGCAATTTACAACTGAAGTAGACAATCTACGGAAACTATTAGAAGCTTCTTACATTGACGAAGGATTAAGTGCCGAACATGCAGATACGTTCAGCACAAAAGAAGCCATTTCTACAATGATAAAAAATTGTGAAAATGTCAAATTAAAAACCATTCTGGAAGCAGGCACATTCAAAACAATGAATGAAGCTGTTACAAAATATATTCATTGCAGCACGGAAATGACAGGAAATGCAAACAACATATTTTATACAAGTAAAAATAATTACTTCCGTGGTAATAACTATAGAGGAAACTATAGAGGAAACTATAGAGGAAGAGGCTATGGCCGAGGATATCACCAAAATAATTATAATAACTATAATCATTATGATAATAATTACAATAACCGAGGCCTAGGAAACTATCGGGGTCAAAACCGCGGTAAGGGAGGCAACAACACAAACTACACCAATCAAAATGGCAGAAATAACACTGTGAGAATGGCTCAAACTAACTCGGAAAACGAGGAAGCTCCCTTAAGAAGTCAACAATAAAAAACAACACAGTTCACTCTATTACTCTTAATTTAAATATATTTGTAAAAGTAAAACATGAACTTACACAAAAATCACTCACCTTTTTGATAGACACCGGAGCGGATATTTCTCTCATTAAAGAAAATTCCGACAACTTCATTGATACGGACTTCAATAACACTATACAAATATCGGGAATAGGCAAAGGCTCAATAACTACAATAGGACTATCATTTATTGAATTAAGAACAAGCAATTATATAATACCACATAACTTTCATATAGTTCCCCATAACTTTTCAATACCGGTAGACGGAATAATTGGAATAGACTTCATAAAGAAATTTAATTGTATATTGGACTTCAATCAAGATAATGACCTTTTCATTTTAAGACCTGATAATTTAAAATTTCCAATAAAAATTCCAATTCTTCATAACATAGAAACTAACGAAATAATTATACCAGCCCGCTCCGAAGTAATTAGAAAAATAAATTTAACCGAAAGTAATAAAACCCTCCTAATACCAAATCAAGAAATTGAAGATGGTATATTCATAGGAAATACAATTTCCGATCCCCAAACCACATTCGTCCGAATTTTAAACACTACAAATGAGAACAAAATAGTTAACCTTAAGAACATTAAACACGAATCTATCGACAACTATAATATTGTCCATTTAAATGGCACAAATAGAAACGAAAAAGTCATCAATAAACTAAAACAAAATTTTCCGACTCAATTTAAAAATGTCTTAACAAATCTTTGTTCAAAATATAGTGACATATTCGGTCTTGAAACCGAACCGATATCTACTAACAATTTCTACAAGCAAAAATTAAGAGTAAAAGATGATGAACCCGTGTATATAAAAAACTATAGAAGTCCACAATGTCATAAAGAGGAAATAACTAAGGAAGTGGACAAACTTATAAAAAATAAAATAGTAGAGCCCTCAGTATCAGAATATAATAGCCCTCTGTTACTTGTTCCAAAAAAACCATTACCTGACTCAAAAGAGAAAAGATGGCGTTTAGTAATTGATTATCGCCAAATTAATAAAAAACTTTTAGCAGACAAATTTCCACTACCTAGAATCGATGATATACTTGATCAATTGGGCCGAGCAAAGTATTTCTCTTGTTTAGATCTTATGTCCGGATTCCACCAAATTGAATTGGAGGAATCGTCCAGAAATATAACTTCATTTTCAACGAGCTATGGCTCTTATCGTTTTACACGATTACCTTATGGTTTAAAAATAGCCCCAAATTCTTTCCAGCGTATGATGACAATTGCATTTTCCGGCTTGGAGCCATCCCAGGCATTCCTCTACATGGACGACCTAATAGTTGTAGGATGTTCAGAAAATCATATGTTGAAAAACTTAACAAACGTCTTTGAACTTTGCAGAAAAAACAATCTTAAACTACATCCAGAGAAATGCTCATTTTTCATGCATGAAGTGACCTTTCTTGGTCACAAATGTACAGATCAAGGTATAATGCCAGATGACAAAAAATATGAGGTCATTGAAAAATACCCAGTCCCCACGGACGCTGATAGCGCCCGCAGATTTGTTGCATTTTGCAATTATTATCGTCGATTCATTAAAAACTTTGCAGATTATTCCCGTCACATAACTAAATTATGCAAAAAAGGTGTTAAATTCGAATGGACACCAGAGTGTCAAAGTGCTTTTGATTACTTAAAGAAAAAATTAATGAGTCCAACACTACTTCAATACCCCGATTTTTCTAAAGAATTTTGCATAATCACGGACGCAAGTAAGCAAGCTTGCGGAGCAGTCCTTACACAAGAACATAATGGCATACAGCTTCCTGTATCTTATGCATCGAGATCATTTACTAAAGGAGAATCCAATAAAAGCACAACGGAACAAGAACTACTAGCAATACATTGGGCAATTAACCATTTTAGACCTTACGTTTATGGGCGACATTTCCTAGTTAAAACAGACCATAGACCATTAACATTCCTCTTTTCCATGGTTAATCCAAACTCTAAATTAACAAGAATAAGACTAGATTTGGAAGAATACGAATTTACAGTTGAGTATCTTAAGGGAAAGGACAATTACGTTGCTGATGCGTTATCTAGAATAACCATCAAAGAACTAAAAAACATACAAAAGCAAATTTTACAAGTCACTACAAGAAATCAGTACAGACAGAATAAACCCTGCGCAGGGAAAAATCAAGCACAGCTGCCTAGGCAGTGTGTTGAAAAAGCTTCTATGCCCAAAATATACGACGTCCTTAACAACGACGAAGTAAAGAAAGTAGTGACCTTGCATTTAAATAATTTCAAATGCTATTTTAAGCATGGTAAAAAAGTTATTGTAAGAATAAATGTTAGCGATCTATATACCAATGGTACATTTGATTTAGGTCAATTTTTCCAAAGGCTTGAAAAAGAAGCCGGTATATACAAGATCAGCCAACTTAAAATGGCACTGTGTGAAAAAATCTTCGAAAATATTTCAGTTGATTCGTTTAAAAAAATGGGCAATAAAATATTAAAAAAATTAAGAGTAGCGCTACTCAAACCAGTGACCATAATAAAAGATAAGAAAGAAAAAGAAGCTATACTGTCTGAAAACCATGACGATCCACTACAAGGCGGCCATACCGGAATAGCCAAAACCTTGTCAAAAATAAGACAACATTTCTATTGGAAAAACATGTCTAGGGACATAACGAACTACGTAAAGACATGTCCAAAATGCCAGAAATCTAAAATAACTAAACACACAAAAACCCCATTAACTTTAACAGAGACTCCAACTATGGCATTTGACAGAGTAATTGTTGATACGATAGGTCCATTACCAAAATCGGATCAGGGCAATGAATACGCGGTAACTTTGATATGCGACTTAACGAAATATTTAATTGCCATACCAATACCAAACAAAAGCGCAAAATCAGTAGCTAAAGCTATTTTTGAAAATTGTATTCTAAAGTACGGTCCAATGAAGACGTTCATATCGGACATGGGAACTGAATATAAAAATTCAATTATTGAAGATTTATGTAAATACCTTGGTATAAAAAACATAACATCTACAGCGCACCACCACCAGACAATAGGAACAATAGAACGTAGTCACCGAACACTTAACGAATACATTCGATCCTATATATCCGTTGATAAAACAGATTGGGACATATGGCTACAATACTTCGTCTATTGTTTCAATACAACACCTTCTATGACACACAACTATTGCCCCTATGAATTGGTTTTTAGCAAACATCCAAATTTAAGTACATCTTTTAATTCAACAGATAGAATAGACCCTTTATATAACATAGATGACTATACTAAAGAAGCAAAATTTAGACTAGAAAATGCTTACAAAAGAGCAAGAATTATGCTAGATAAAAATAAACAAAAAGAAAAATCTAATTACGACAAAAACACTATTGATTTTAAGTTAGAGATAGGAGACCAGGTTTTATTAAGAAATGAAACCGGTCATAAATTAGATAACAAATATTTAGGCCCTTACAAAGTGGTAGAAATAAAAGAAAATGAAAACATAGTAGTAATGAGCGATAAAAATAAAAAACAAGTTGTTCATAAAGATAGGCTTAAGATTTTTCACGTATAAATACTTTGTTATCTCGTATGGCCTGATCAACCATACGGGTACCCAAAAAAAAAAAAAAAAAAGAAGAAGAAGGAACATTACAACAACATTTTCCAATTATATTTCCAATTTATATTTCCTAATTTTACTTTTAACTACAATTTTATAATTTTTATCAAATTTTATTACATTTTTATTGACATTTTATATTCTTATATTTTCAAATAAACCATTTTTGATACTTAGTATGACCATTGTAATGTCATATATAAATACAAATATATATTCGCATTAAACAAAAAAAAAAAACATCAAATCAAAACATAAAAAAAAAAACAGACAAACAAACAAAACGAAAAAATAAAAATATAATTTCTTTTAAGACTTTAAGAATATATATATATTATGATAAAATAACTTCATATATTACGTTATTTTTTTAAAAGGAGGGAGATGTAGTGTGCATACATACAGAGTACACACTGTACCATCGGCAACAATGTTAGCCAAGTCTGCAGGATCAGCACTCTTCAAGTGCAAACGTAATTTGACCACACACGCCATCAGCGAGTGATAAGTCGCGCCAGTTTATTCCCACAGCTTGGCGACTGCAACAAATATATCCATGTATGCACATAACATTCCATTCTCTCTCTCTGGGCACCGTTCTCAGAGATAAACATAAGCTAATATATAAGGCGGTTGCGTCGCTGCCGGCTTGACCGACAGCGCCGACCGCGCAACATAGAGCTAAGCCCAAATAGAATATAGGCGGGTCAGTCTAGAAACGACGGCAAGACAACGAAGTATCAATAAAAATAAATTATAAATTAAAATAAAACCAGTGCGTTTATATTTCTAACTAAAGTGCTGTGAACCATAAATTATATCTTAACACCCGACCGTTCCGACTTATATACTGCGTGCAAAGGAAATAAGGGTGTAAAAAGCCCAGTATTCAATAAAGGGGAATCAACAGATTTCTTATCTTTTAAATGGTTTTTCTTTTGTTTTGGAAAAATCTACTGAGGGGGATCAGGCGCAAATGGATAAAAAAGGTTTAGAATAAATACAACACATAACTTGAATTTTTTTTTATTTTTCGACTTTTCGTTTTTGCCATGCTAATGGCTTAGTTAAGTGGTTCGAGTCTGTATGGGCTCTACAATTGCAAGAGAGCAAGAGTTAAAATTATACATCTTGCCGATTTTGTACTAGGCACAGAACCAGGCCTTCGGTAATTTGGTAATTTGAAGGTTTGTATTTTTTGTTTTCATTCTAGAAATGTAGATTTTGTATATTTGTTTTAAATTCAAGAAACGGTATATCATTATACTTTCTATTTACCGTATAGTCGTATAGCAAGCCTGTTAATATAACCTTTTAATGAAACACTAAAATGCCGATTTCTTCAAAATATATAAAATTATTTATCAATTGACCTTAATACATTAATGTTTATTTTAGTCTATATGCCTTATTAGCGTTGATATTTATTAAAGAAAAAAATTAAAAACAAATATATGGTTTTCGATTCAATTTTATTTATATCGTTTGAATACATATTAACAAAAAACAAGAAAGAAAAGCTAACTTCGGGCGGAGCCGAAGTTGATATACCCTTGCAGAATACTCTGTAAATTATATTCTCCAAAATTATCCATATGATGCATTCTTAATACTCATAAAAAATCCCAACTTCCTAACTTTAAAAACACCAAAGTTATGGCATTTCCAATCGTTCAGTTATATGGCAGCTATAGGATATAGTCGGCCGATCCTTATGAAATTTGGTAGGTCGGATTGATTGGCCAAAAATAAAACCCATAGAAAATCCCAACTTCCTAACTTAACAAACACCAAAGTTATGGCATTTCCGATAAATCAGTTATATAGCGGCTATAGAATATAGTCGTCCGATTCTTATGAAATTTGGTAGGTCGGATTGATTGGCCAAATATAAAATCCATAGAAAATCCCAACTTCCTAACTTTACAAACACGAAAGTTATGGCATTTCCGATCAATCAGTTATATGGCAGCTATAGGATATAGTCGGCCGATCCCGGCCGTTCCGACTTATATACTGCGTGCAAAGGAAAGAAAGGTGTGTGCAAAGTTTCAATTCGATAGCTTTAAAACTAAGAGACTAGTTTGCGTAGAAACAGACAGACGGACAGACGGACAGACAGACGGACAGACGGACAGACGGACAGACGGACATGGCTATATCAACTCAGGAGGTGATCCTGATCAAGAATATATATACTTTATAGGGTCGGAGATGTCTCCTTCACTGCGTTGCACACTTTTGACCAAAATTATAATACCCTCTGCATGGGTATAACAAGAAAGGAAGCCAATTTCGGAAAGACGAAGCTTATATACCCTTGCAGTTATTACAAAACGACTACATTTCGATTTCTATGCCTATATTATTAAAAACAATGAAGCTATGCCGCTGCATTAGCATATTCGTGGTATTTTGTGGGCTCACCCGTCAAAATGTTATTACTTTACAATTAGCGCTTTTCAAATCCACAAGATTTTTACAACACCATGAAGACTAGAGGGAGATCGTTAATAAATAATGTAATGATAAGTAGGCCAAGGCTCCCTTGTCGAACTCCTGAAATTTAAAATTTACGTTCACTGTTAACAAAACCATAAAACTCTTACGATCTTGTGAAAATTGGTTAGTTTTTTAGGAAAAGCTCTAGTGATTAGTTGTTAGACTTCGTACAGGAGTTCTCAGTTCTTTTTAAACACACAAAAAGGTTGATGCTTTTTCGATTTCGAATGCCTTAATGCTTTATTTAAGGCTATAGCTTAGAATTGTTAAAGCTTTTCCGTGCTTCCCTGCCGCGGAATTATTGACAAATTAAAATTACATACGGTTTCAATTGATTTAGATTCTTTTTCTGGTTAATTCGCTGCAAAATCGGTCATTTACAATTTTGTGTTGCCAATACGAATAGTCTTTGTAAAATGTTTGCGAATATTTGCATTCAAAACTATTGAAAAGTCAGTGAGATATAGTCAATCTCTCTCACAGAATCATCTGAATTCAAAAAATCAAATTGTTTTTTAAAAAGGACAAATTTCCCTAGGTAACGCTGTCGAGTTTTAATTTTTTTTCGATTTTTAAAGGAACTTGAGGTCAAAAACCTTGATTTTTGCACAAAAATTAGAATTTTTTGTTGTTGTGAAAATAATAAATTTTACCAAAAACAAAATCAGGTTACGACAGCGGTACCTGAGGAATTTAGTAAAGAAGTACTGTGCAAAATTTCAAAAAGATTCGTCCAGTAGGTTTTGCAGCATCTGTACACCGATTTTGAAAATGGCGGCTCAGGAGACTGTTTTAAAGTTTTGGTCACCATAACTTCGGAAGTTCTATTCGGATCAATCTAAAATTTTAACACAATATTCTTGAAATGTTTTGCATACAGAGTAAAAAAATGTATGTATATAAATCTATTAGCTCAGCGGATTGTAGGGTGGAAGTAAAAAAGCACATCGAGAGGACATAATGCTGACAATTTAAACAAGAAAGGAAAGCTAACTTCGGGCGGAGCCGAAGTTGAAATACCCTTGCAGAATATTACGAATTATATTCTCCAAAATTATTCATATGATGCATTCTTAACACTCATAAAAAATCCCAACTTTCTAACTTTAAAAACACCAAAGTTATGGCATTTCCAATCGTTCAGTTAAGTGGCGGCTATAGGATATAGTCGGCCGATCCCTATGAAATTTAGTGGGTCAGATTGATTGGCCAAATATAAAACCCATAGAAAATCCCAACTTCCTAACTTTACAAATCCCAAAGTTATGGCATTACCGATCAATCAGTTATATGGCAGCTATAGGATAAAGTCGGCCGATCCTTATGAAATTTGGTAGGTCGAATTGACTGGCCAAATAAAATACCCATAGGAAATCCCAACTTCCTAACTTTACAAACACGAAAGTTATGTCATTTCCGATCAATCAGTTATATGGCAGCTATAGGATATAGTTGTCCGATCCTGGCCGTTCCGACTTATATACTGCGTGCAAAGGATCGAAGGCTGTGTGCAAAGTTTCAATTCGATATCTTTAAAACTGAGAGACTAGTTCGCGTAGAAACAGACAGACGGACAGACAGACGGACAGACGGACAGACGGACAGACGGACATGGCTATATCAACTCAGGAGGTGATCCTGATCAAGAATATATATACTTTATAGGGTCGGAGATGTCTCCTTCACTGCGTTGCACACTTTTGACCAAAATTATAATACCCTCTGCAAGGGTATAAATATGTATGTGTTAATATTTCAAGATTTTTAGGCCAATGCTTTTGTAAAAGTAATATTCCTGCAACTGTTGGCAGTGTTAGTAAGAGTATAACAATGTGTTTCATGATAGTGTTACAACTGCTCCAAAGGACTCTGCCCCAGGCATTGAAATAGCCTTGAATAACGGTATTTTGGACGTTATGCCCGGGCAAAGCATCAATTTCATCGTCTTGGTTTTCTGGCGGGTATAAGCAGAAGAAGTCAAAATAAGCACAAGGTACATGGTTGTGGCAGAGTATTTTGATAGGCATTCGGTCTAAAGTAAGACGATACGTGTTTCTTTTCGGGATGGACTCTTCGCTAGAATAGACATAGGGGAGAATACTTAGAGAGAAGAATGTACTGGGCGACCGACCAACCATCGTTTGAGAACCGCCGCCTTTGGAGGACACAACATAATTACGTTTGGGTCTCTACGAAGCCAGCTCTGCCTAAAGAATTACGTTCTCAAAGCTGCCCGGATTTCCTTGGCAAAAATTATTTAGCTGTCGACCGCTCTAAGGCATGTATAAACTATATTAGTTTCTCCCACATTCCTGGCCAATGCAGCCACCACACCTTGCTACATTTCCCGAATGCTCAACAAGTTTTTACAGACGCTGCAAAACGCAACAGCGCAGTTCCTCCACAACTCACAGCTCGACCATCACTGGTTCCACCGGGCAGTCAGCTTTAGTTTGTGCTCTCAAACACCCTTTTGACGGAAAATTTTGTTCAAGGAGAACAAACCTATGAAGATGATGTACAAAAGGACACTAGACCATTGTAGGAGCACTGAAAATTTGCTACGATGTTATTGCAGCTTTACAATCCGCAGAAATGGAGCTACAAAAATTGACAACCAACCATCAACTGAATCATTACTTCCTATTACAATCAGTACAGGCACGGCACCATAGCATCCTCTTCTTAGCCTTGTAATGGTCGTCATTTATAACCAAGTACCAGTTTCAATAAAAACCTTTCAGTCAACATTTTTCAACCAGATAACTGATTAAGGAAAGCTCAAAACATTCCACAGATTTATCTCGTCCCTTATCAGTGTATACTTTAAGGAGGCGATCGGTTATCTAAGCTTAGCTTTATCTTATCAGCTGCTTTGTTAAGCGCAGCCAACTTTAGTCGGTGAAATTATTCTCTTCTCAGCGAAAAAGCTTATTGCAGTGGAAATTTTCGGTATATAAACGCCCACGCGGCTGCAATTGCTCTTCTTTTTCAACCAGCAAAAGTAATATATAATTCACGTATATGTACTCTGCACAACGCCAGAGGTTAAGTTCGAAGAGCCGAAAATTCAATTTTTACCCTCGCTGATCGTGTGAATTTAATAAATCCAAGAAAATCCAACCAAATTTGTGTCCCCAAGTGCATTGGCCAAAGCCTAGTTAGTGGTTGGCAAAACCCTAGTTGCCACTTGCACGTGCTGGTTTCCGGAAACACTTCCGGCGGGAAGCTGTTTCGGATAAAACTCCCGGGAAGTATATGTGTACTTCTGGATAATATTCTCCTGAATAACAGAAGCTATCCATCACAGTTTCAAGTGTGTACCTGGCCACAAGCCCCATACGCAGACGCCTCACGGCTAACACCAGCCCTTGGTCCGCAGCAGCCTACCGGATAAAGTAGTGCGCGGTTTTCCATACCCTAGTTGGCATGCAGTGAGCCCGTCCAAGCGCAAGACGGTTATATCCCCCACGTAACAGGAAAATCAACTTTAAAGGCAGTTATTGTACGCAATCCGAATCGACTGTGCGCAGCAGCCTCGGATCAGGAAACCGAGCTCATCATAAATTAATAAGGAAGATGAATTAATTTAGGCCCAGTGAACTTCTGTATATATTTTGTAAAGCCGTTAGAAGTGGTGACGATGGTTGTTGGTCGAGGCTAAGTATCTGGCTTTTGCCAAAATAACTACCAAAAATAAAAGCTTTCCTTTGCCAATAAAATCTTTATCAATGTACAGAGTTTAACCATCTGCAACAACAACACCGTGTAACCCATCTCTACGCTGGAAGGCCTTTCGACGCTGGAGCTGTAAACATGTGAGTGATACCTGTGCGAATTTGCATACACATCTTGTATTTTATTTAAGCCGATCCAATCTCTCATGTGTTGCTCAATAAGAGTTGTATAAAAAAAATGTTCTTGTATTGAGAGTTTTGGTGACTGCCTGTACATTTATATTGATAGTTTTTTTGGCAAATAAAAGTAAACAAAGAGAAAAAAAAAATGAATAAAACTGTGGACAGAAAAATTAAATAGATAAAATTAAAATAATAAACAAATCAAAACCTAGCTATACCAACCACTTTCGTCTATCAGCAACCACACCCAATAAGATAAAAAATTAATTGTTATGAAATTATAATCTTTAAATATGGAAAAGTAAATAAATTTTTAAGAGTATCTATATTAAAGTTAATTATGTTTAGGCTCATTTCCATAAATTAAGGCAATGTTTTTGAACAATATCCAAATCAAAAATTATAATAACTTGTAATATTAATACTCGCTATGAAAATAATATTTCGTACTTCAACCCTTTTGTTTAAATAAAAACAATGAAAGTAATTATTTGAAAATATGAACGGCTAGAAGTGTATATTTTTTCCTGAATTGACATGGCAACATAAACTAAATCGAATGTATCTCTAGGGTATCTTCTTAAATATTATAATGAAGATTATGGTTGGGTTGGGTAGAGACCGCAAGCGTCAAATGTCACCGTAGACCTTGCAAATTTTTTCCTGTAGTCGTCTGATTTAAACCTCATTATATTTTGTCCGTTTTCCCAAGTCTAAATTATCCGATTGAGGATATTAGTAACTTTTAGTAAGTAGTTTCAGTAGGAATCCTAAAAATTAAAGTATGTGTGGGCAGTTAGAGAAGGCAATTAGACCCACCGCACCGCCGAAAGAGCTAAGGCACCAGAGGATTCCACCCGCCGGTTCTCCTAACTGAATAGACGTTTGAGAGCCCGAAGGATCAGTTGCCTGGTTTATGGTGTACCCCCGTGAATCCTGTGCTCGATATCTCGGAATCTCATGGGACCATTACAATCTTTTGGCATCCCAACGACGTACCCCCTTTACAGCCTTCATCTTTCGTTCTCTAAAAGGTCACCAACCTAAGGTAGATATTAGTTCTTGTAAGCATATCCACTGATTAACTTTTGCATATCCGAAGTCGACCTAAATCCATAGCTAGTACTCATTGCCATCCGGAAGGGCACAATCGCAATACCCTGTTGGGTTGTATATTTATTAGTGTTCCAGCATCCCATTTAAGCGTTTCCAAGCTTTGGAACTGAAAAAGACTTAAGAGTCTTTTGACCTATGCCAGATAAGTGATTAAAAAAGCAAAAAAGAGGACAACGCTGTTATCAACTGTTTGAGTTTCAGCGCGGACCGTTCCACATCATGCAATGATTAAGGCATACAGTCTAACTAAAGATGGATCTTAGAGGAGTGATACTAAAATAGAGTCTCCATCGTATGTATTTGTTGCCAAATTGGAAAAAATGTATAGCTGGATAGATATGCACGAAATAGAACATCAGGAAATTTGGTGCCGGAAACACGAAGGTCTGATGTTTCTTGACTTACATAACGTTTGGCACTCTAAACAGCGATTCGGGTCATCAATCAGATTGCGTGTGATAAGGACAAACTCTACTCGCTAGCAGGGTAGGAGAAGAAATCTATGAAGATGATGTACAAAAGGAGATGAGACCATTGTCGGAGCACTGAAAATTTGCTACGATGTTATTGCAGCTTTACAATCCGCAGTAATGGAGCTACAAAAATTGACAACATACCATCAAATAGAGAGCTCAGGCAAACAGATTTAAAACAAGAAAGGAAAGCTAACTTCGGGCGGAGCCGAAGTTGATATACCCTTACAAAATATTCTGTAAGTTATTTCATATTCAATCGTTCAGTTATATGGCAGCTATGAAATATAGTCAGCCGATCCTTATGAAATTTGGTAGGTCGGATTGATTTGCAAAAAAAAAACCCTAAGAAAATCCTAACTTCCTTCCTAAAGTTATGGCATTTCCGATCAATCTATGGCGGCTATAGGATATAGTCGGCCGATCCTTATGAAATTTGGTAGGCCGGATTGATTGGCCAAATATAAAACCCATTGAAAATCCCAACTTCCTAACTTTACAAAGGAGGTCGACAGGAAAATGTAGGAACTATGTAAAATCTTGTTTTTTTTATAAAACCATATGATCATTGCAATTAGGCATACAGAAACAAAATCTAAAAAATATTTACAAGTTCTGTTAAATTTGATCATAAAAATGGGACAACTGCCAATCGTCAACATTTTAATTGTATAGTTTACTTTGGGTTTTTACAAATATAAAACCCATTGAAAATCCCAACTTCCTAACTTTACAAACACCAAAGGCACGAAGGGTGTGTGTAAAGTTTTAATTCGATATTTTTAAAACTGAAGGCTAGTTCGCGTAGAAACAGACAGACGGACAAACGGACATGCTTATATCAACTCAGGACGCGATCCTGATCAAGAATATATGTACTTTATGAGGTCGAAGTGTTCCCTTCACTGCGTTGCACACTTTTGACCAAAATTGTAATACCCTCTGCAAGGGTATAAAAAAACTTAGAAAATACAATTAGTTTTACGTTCAAACTCAAGAAGTGAAGGTTGTGTTTTGTTTTATAAGGAAATACTCTCATTATGTTGATCCTTGAACCTTTTTTGATCCTTAGGAATAAAGGCCATTAGAATCTGTAGTTTTACCCCAGTGGTAAGAGCCTTGGATGAACTAAGCACCTGAAAAATATTGCCAAAGGGCTAGACATTTGCAAACTCAAGGTGGCTAAAAATGTATTATTTTGTTTTCCGCCACCAGTGGAAATAAAATAAAACAAAAACACAAAAAGTATTTTGTGTTCTAAGCACCTTTAATTGCACTAATAAAAGTAAAAATAAAATTGCAATAGACTACACAACACGCTTCTTTACTATTCAAACCCAAGTAAGGAAAGGGTGAAAACGTGTATTACAATTGAACAAGTCCTTTGTTATAATCCAAAGCACTGATTTAGTGGGTAAAGTTAGAGATTTTATAGACGGTATATCTATATAATATATGGGTGCCCTAAATATAAAAAATTGACACAATAGTTGCAACAACGATAGAGTGCACGAAGTTTGGGAAGTGAAAGAAGAAGAAAGTAAGGAGGATTAGAAGGCCGAGATTTATGATGAAAATTTAACGAAAACAACACTCATAGACTTATCAGGACGAATGACGATACCGATTAAGAAAAGCCAACCTTAGAAGAATCTAAAAGCACACTTTTTAGCAAAAACAACCAATAATAAAAGTCTTAACCCAAGATGAAAAATATATTATCGATATTTTTTCGATTTGGCGAAATTGACAGTATGTACGTCAGCGGACATTGACAAAATGTAAATAAATATGTCTGAACAGATCAAGAATTTTTGCATTTGTTGTGGAGAAATTTTCCCAAAGCACGAGTTACCTATGTTATGCATCAACTCCATATTAAGCTAACACAGAATTAGCTGAAGCTAAGCGAAGAGTTGCTATGATTGATTCCTTTTGATCTGACTTCCGAAATCAGCTGTTATTTTGTCGAGCTGTTATCAAAAGTTTAAAATATATGTTTTTTCAGTTCAGGTAACTTAACACAATGAAAATGACAATTTAAAAAAAAAAAACGGTCGAACCTCAAATGTTTTTAATGAATTTATTGTATTGATGTTAAAACCTTAAATTTCTATGGGTTATTTTTGGCCAATCAATTCGACTTACCAAATTTCATAAGGATCGGCCGACTATATCCTATAGCTGTCATATAACTGAACGATTGAAAATGCCATAACTTTGGTGTTTTTAAAGTTAGGAATTTGGGATTTTGTATAAGTATTAAGAATGCATCATATGAATAATTTTGGAGAATATTCTGCAAGGGTATATCAACTTCTGCTCCACCCGAAGCTAGCTTTCCTTTCTTTTTATTTATAAAATTATTTGCTGTTTTTAGGATCTAATTTCTAATATCTAATGGTCTTATTTTAACAAATAGTTAAGGATAGATTCCGAGGATTCAAAGTTATCAAAGGATTTATGCACAAGAAATTCAACGTTTCAGCAGCCAATGACCGAACAAAAACATTAAGTGTAGGGGTTTTTCTGCATTTGGTAGGTGTTTTTCAGCATTTGGTAAGAACTGACATCATTTTTCTTACCTGTTGTGCCAGTGGTTGCAAATGCTTTCTCTCGAACTGCCTAGATCGCCACATTTAATTGCTGGTGACTGCATTTGCGAAATTCGTGGCGACTCTGGGTTCTGAAA
The DNA here is from genome assembly GCA_018153305.1 of Drosophila kurseongensis. Classification (NCBI taxonomy): domain Eukaryota; kingdom Metazoa; phylum Arthropoda; class Insecta; order Diptera; family Drosophilidae; genus Drosophila; species Drosophila kurseongensis. The sequence goes on along the minus strand of JAECXX010000127.1, from coordinate 1,086,935 downwards.
TTCATATGCATCAATGCAGGTTTTCTCGTGAACTGCTTAATTCGCCACTTTTCGAAATTTTCGAATTTTATTGGCGAAATTTGGGAGATTGGGCGTTTTGCTGCGTGTAAAATTAATTAATATGGATGCAGCATTGATTGTCGGAGACATATAATGGTGTTGTATGATCTGTACTAGACTTGAGAACATAATTTGTCTAGGAGGTCGTCAGGAAAATGTAGGAACTATGTAAAATCTTGTTTTTTTTTATAAAACCATATGATCATTGCAATTAGGCATACAGAAACAAAATCTAAAAAATATTTACAAGTTCTGTTAAATTTGATCATAAAAATGGGACAACTGCCAATCGTCAACATTTTAATTGTATAGTTTACTTTCACTGTATTATGCGGCAGAAGTCCCACCGCATACTGAAGAAACACCTAACTAACTCACGGATTTGGCTCAAAGGTGACTTTATTAATTTGTAAAGGTACAGATGCAGATTATACAGGGAGGTATCACTTTTATAAATTGTTAAATGGATCTATTGAAGTTGGTCAAACCAGCCAAACAACCTTCGCGTAGCCCGACAACAGAGCAACAACCGGATGAGTCTGTTATTGTGCCAGAGAAATCAGTTCTCTGACTTTCGTTTGTATGGTTAGACGTGTGTGTTCCTCATAACTACAGCCAATTTTAAAACTCACGTAGGCTTTGTACAAGTTGATGTAAAGGTTGAACTAAGTTTAGATACATATTTAATTAGTTAAAAAAGTCATAAAAGAAGTAAATATTTAATCGAATATATTTGCAGCCATAAAAATAGATTAATTATTATTGTCATTAGACAATAGAAGAGTTTACTTTTTAAAACTCATTTAATAGTGCATTTCTTTTTAACACCTTTTAGAGGAGCCAAAAATGTTACAGCCACGCAAAACCAACAGCATATTGGATCGACGTTTAAAAAATGTCCGCTCACTTAATTTCAGAAATGGAATGTTATATTTCGGCTTTTACAATACAAACTTGAGCCTTGCTCTGTTAACAACACTCATTTTAGCTATGGTCCCTATTGAAGCTTCACAGACAACCAGTGAGTATAACAAATATATCAAAAACTTTCGCAATGTTTTAGGTACAAGCTTAACAAACCCATATGGTTTTTTTCCTTCGCAATTAACTTATGCTGGTTAAGACCATGAACGTTTAACAAATTTATTAAAAACGTTATATCTTTAACAATATAGTAAAAACAATTAGGTTAAAGTTATGAATGGTCGCAGGATTAAGTGGTCCAATAAACAAGGCCATATATATTCACATGTATTGTGAAATTTTTATTTCGTACATATGTATGCGAATGTTTATATATGTATTAATCGCTATACCGGCTACTGAGATATTCACACGTTAAACCTGTTTTAAACTGGTACTGTGGCTGAGTTGGTTATTTGTGGAAATCTTCGGAAAGCCGAATTTAATATACCCTCGCAGCTTTGAAAACCATTTTGATTAAACAGACCCTTTATAATTAAAATTATGCACAGTCAGGTTTATAAATAGTTAAATTAATTATACAGATTAAGGGGGTAAAGTTAATTCGCTGCAAAATCGGTATTTTTATACGAATTTTTATTGGCGATACGGAAGCCTCAGTTCGAGTTTTGTTTTGCCATGTGATAATACAACATTTAAACAATATGTGAAACATTTTCATCCCATAATTTTGAAAAGTGAGTGAGATATAGGCAATCTCCGACGGTGGTTTGCGGTGTACATCGTAACTGGCCACAGAATCATCTGAATTGAAAAAATCAAATTACATTATTTAAAGGACAAATTTCGACAGGTAACTCTGTCGATTTTTTATTTTGAATTTTTTTTTTCGCCCAAAAATCCGAGTTATTTGTTTATTGCAAAAATAATAAATTTTCCCAAAAACAAAAAAAAACTCGACAGGGTTACCTGGGAATTGTGTAAAGAAGTACTTTGCAGAATTTCAAAACGATTCGTTCAGTAGATTTTGCAGGATCGTGTACACCGACTTTGAAAATTGCATCTTTTTAGGAGAGCGTTTCAAAGTTTTGGACATCCAAAAAACAAACTGCCCATAACTTCGGAAATTTTACTCAGATTCATCTAATATCTTAACACAATATTCTTAAAATGTTCAGAAAACAAAATAAATTTAAACTTTAAGTTATTTGAATGATATTTTCATTTAAGTACGACTTAAAATCATTTTCTATACCTTTATTATAACAACAGTTTAAAATCATTTTAAATTTTAGTTTTTTGATTGAGTTTTATAGCTGTTATTATTGGCTTTGTAGGTAAATAATTTGTTTAATTGTTTTAAATTGTTTAGTGATTCCAAAAATTGTTGTTTGCTTATCTAATTAATTTATCCATACTTGTTTAATATAATTTCGTGCAGTTTTCTTGTGCAGTTAAATTTGTATTTTTTTTTAAGGTAAAATACATTCAGTTTTGTTTTGCAAGTTAATTATAGGCTTGCCCAATTCCTATACCATACTATAAAGGGTCTAAAACAGATCCCTGAGGGGCGTCGTGCCTAACATATAAGGACAAGGCAGAAACTGATTGGGAAACTACAGACAACAGATATCGATAAATTCTATAATTTTTATCACGTTTTGTTATACTTTTATCTGTCTTTATTCCCAATTTCTCCTTTTGGAGCTTTATGATAACGTAGGCCGATCCGTTCCGTTACAACTTAAATATTACCTGTAACAGAAAGAAAACTTTTTTTTACGTATAAACGGAAAGATGGCCGGACAGACGGACGGATATACGGACGGGCTGACAGGCGAACGGACGGACGGACAGACGGACGGGCAGACGGACATGGCTATTTAATTTATAGGGTTGGAAATACCTGCAACGTAGTGACTCCAATTGTAGTACCCTCTATAAGGGTATACAAAGGGAAAAGATAAAGTCAGTGTTAAAAAAAACGTTCAAGAAAATAAAAAAAAGCAGCAATTTATTAATTTTATGTCAAATTTATTTATTTATTTTCTTATTTTTTTTACTTTACGATTTGAATTTTTAATCATATATGAAATCCCCAATCGCAGTATAAATAGGGTGATTAAGCAGAGTTGGACGATTTTACCTTTTTTTGGAAAATTTTTAAATAACATAATAAGGTCTTAAAATTGCACTACACTCGCAATTTTTGGCAAATAGTAAAACAGACTCAAAACATACAAAAAAACTAAAAAGAGTACATTATTTTTATAGGAGTTTATTTAAAAGCCTTTTTGATTTTATAGGAACCAACATCCGATTACAAGATAACCAAGAAACTTTACTTTGCTTGGACAAAATGGGATGAACTTAAATGGACACACAACCATTTTTGTTTTCATTGAACAATAATAATTTTTCTACTATAAATCAGTTATATTTTACAGAGTTTTTGGAATTTTCGATTGGTAATCTCAGAAATTATTTTTAAAGAGCTATAGTTTATCTTTTTACCCAAGGGACCAAGGGAGCAGTCTTGTATCTTACGGCACGATTCGCTACAAGGTACAAAATTGAGATATAATGATATTTAATACGAGGGGCAGTGAGTACAAATTTGAGGTTATAAGAAAAAGTCTACTGTACTAAGAATCTTGTTCATGCAAGACATAGATCTACACTGATTAAATATTAGGGAAATATAATTTCTACTTAATCTACTAGGAACAAAAAATTCAGATGACGTAAAGAAAACAATTTTTTATTGTACTGATTTAATACGGTCAATATGCATTCTGTATTGTGGGCTCCAGACATAAGAACCATAGTCTAGAGTCTAAAGAAATTAATCATGAATTCCTTTGAACACTTTTAAAAAAACCAAGTACACCTGTAGCTTTAAAAACCATGGACGATATACAATATGATCAGAAAACTATAGTTTTGGGTCCACAATCATTTACAAGAGTTATTGTATCCAAAGAGTTGAAATAAAATATATAAAATGTCATCAGCCGTTTTAAATTAGTAAATTATCCCGGCACCAGTTTATAAAGTTAGATCGATTTGCAAGCCTAAATTGAAGAGAATAGCCTTATTTAGATGATATCATCTCCGTACGTAATTTCACGAGAAAGTGTAAGTAAATGAACTACAATTCGGAAAAAAAAAATTATTTTTTTTTAAACCAAAACTAAATAACCTAACTGTATACCTTATGTAATTGTAACACCGTAACTTCATTTCTGTCGTGAATAAATAAATTCATTAACTATCTTTCATTCTACCCACACGAGAAAAAACTTGTTTATTTAACCCAAACCTTTGGAGTCAGATTATTTTCAGAAAAATGAGCCATACAAAATGAATTTTTTTCAAAAACGACTGTACTTTTTATGTTAAAGAATATTTATCGGCTAATGAAACGCTTAAAATTTTTCATGTGATTACTTATTTTATTTACAGGTCACCCTTATCTAGTGAGTCCGACACCAACTTTGGCAGCGATATCCTCTGATGGTAAGAATTATTTTTACTTTATTACACCATATTATTTATGTACTTTTTATAAGTACTTTTTTAAATGATGTTATATTCTTTTATTTTTAATAATTATCTGTTTATAGTATTTTTAGAACTACATTATAATTTATATAAAAACCTAAATATTTACAATATTTCTTATTAATTTTTGTGTTTCTTTCTATGATTTCACCATCTTTTGGAATGTACATTCTGGAAATATTGACTAACCTTTACTTTTCCATTTATCTGCACATTATGATAATGTCCCGTTTTCTACAATGTATATATCTGTTCTTTCACGCTTTTTCTGTTTTTTCTTTAATTTATATTTCTATTTATTAATAACAAGATATAACTACTGTTCTCTTGGTAAATAATGAATCAGGACATCTTGGCGATAGTCATGGACGGTTTTTGACGGTACGCCCAGAATTAGGTGTGTTGACTTCTACAGCTAGGACATTTATTCAGGATGGAATAACAACAGAATTTGCTACTAAGATTGTTGGGACTACTTTAAATAACGGTCGCCTTTACGCACAATACCTTAAAAAGAGTTCGAGAATTCTTTATCAAAACGAACATCTAGCCCCATCTGTGGTTACTAGTTGGGTAGGTGAAGAAGATTCTCAGCAAACGCCACTAAATTTACAGAGTCACAATGATCTCTTTAACTCGGATGACATTGACTGGCAAGATATCGACGATAGCCTAGGTGTTCATCGAGGCGAGTTTGTGGGTAACACCGACTTTGTAAGCTATCAAAGCACAATACATAAAGACTTAAGAGTTCCTGCTTATCAAGATAATGAACGGGTAACATCTCTACAATCTGTAGGGAGCAATAATGATACATTGAAGTTTGACCCAAAAAGAACAGACGAAATCAAAAAGTTTGTTGATGATAAGGTCTTATCAATTGAATCTTTGGAAACATTTACTGTTAAAAGCAATATTGGTCATTTTGAAAATTCTGCGTCCAATCAACTCACAAGCGACTTATATGCTCCTAGAGAAGAAAGAAAATATGGACCAAAAAAATCCATTGAATCACGTTCTGAAAAGAATATTAAAGCCCAAGAGTATCGAACTGGCCACCAACAATTCTTAGCTACTGTAACTTACTACGGATTTGCAGAGTTTACTACAATTGTTGGTGATAGTGTCATTGTTTTTTCGCCCAGTACCATTCAGAGCAGCATGCATTTTGGACACGTTACTTCGATAAAGGGCAGCCCCACTTTACAACCCGAATCACTGAGTACTCCGTCAACAGCTAACACGGCGGAAAAAATCGAAGTTTTAAGCACAAGGTCAAGTCTTGGGTTAGATATTAGTGAAAGTGCGAATGATAAGGAAAGTCATTTCAACAACCTTTCAACTCCAGAGTCAAACATTTTGCAAACAGAAAAATTCAGCAATATATTATCAGTTGAGGTGGAATCTAGTAAAGTTTTTTCTGAAGAAATCCCTCAATTGATTTCCACAGAAATTAAGGACCTTAAATCAGCTTCTATTGATACTATTCATGGCTTGGAAAAACCAAAAAGTCACATTGAACCAAATGTTCAAAAGCAGGAAGGGGCTACAACTGTATATATTGATGATGATCCTTTCACTAGTTTCGTTAAGCTAAATGATTCATCAAGCTTAAAATTAAATTCCGCTGACCAAGAAAAAACTTTTCAATATATTGAAACATCTAAAAGTAAAAAAACAGTTGACATTTTGACTTATCAAACTATTCCGGCTATTATTAATAACAAGAACGACAGTGCGAGTAGTAAACCAGTCGTTGGGACGAGTAATGATAATGACAATAATTCCATTAAACTATGCAAACATACAACGTCACAAGTTTTTCTTACTCAGATGCCTAAGTTACTTAACATAAGCAAAGAGAATAGCATTGTTATCGACGCCAACCCACTTTTCGCCTATGACATTGTAGAAACAACTAAATACTATTGCATACAAGCTTCACAACAGGAACAAAAGAAAGAATTAAATAGCGTTATTGTATACCAAGAGGCTGTTACAGAGAAACATAAAGAATTAATGTCGACAGAGTTTATAGATGATGTAGATGAAACTACAGCTCGAGATTCAGAGGACTATGATGTGACTACAGAAAATGAATATGAAATCGATGATGATGACTACGATAGTGTTACTAATGACGCTGATTTAGTATATAAAACACTATATACAACTTATACATATTTAACAACATTCTTTGAAGGCTCTCGCACTACGATATCTAGCCACACTGAGGTCTTAACGAATATCATTTCCTCGACAATTGGGAGTTATGATGAACTAAAATCGAGTACCTTAGGTTATTTTGAAGAGAACAAGAATATTGCAAGTACAATTCGACAGGATGACCATAAATCTGTAGCTTTAGTGTCTAAGTATACTATACCTATTGAAATTGTTAGCCTATTAACTGAGGAAAGTAAAAACAATATTGCTGAAAATAACACTACTGATCAGTTAATAACTTCTTTTATGGAAGACTTAAAATATAGTAAGACCTTATTCACCACATATACATATTATACATCTATTTTTACTGATAACGACACTGAAGTACAATCACGAACAGAGGTGGTCACAAATTATGTTACTAACAAGATGCAGAGCTCTCAAATCAATAAATCGATTACTAGCGATCCCCAAGCCGCTAACCAGAATTTTGTAGCATCAGAGGTTCTCTCAGCCCAGCACGAAATCGAAAAAAAGAAACATATGTCTTTTGAAAAAGAAGTTAATTCCAGCAGATTAAGTGATGCACCTCCAGGTACTTTTATTAAAACAAATGTGCTTGATGACCAAATAAGCTCGGAAAGTAACACGGAGGAGATCATACCATCAGCAACTTATCTTCTTCAAACAAGTTTTACAACATTTACCTTTTATACAACCATGTATGTGGGCGATGACACAAGTATAATCAGTCGTCTTGAGACAGTAACAAACGTAGCTACTGAAACTTTGCAGCCTACAAAAATAGAAAATTTAGAGGAGTCTTCGTTTCCTATTACTTATTTTACAACATTTACTTATTGGACTAAGTTAGCTAAAGATGGTGAGATTACTACACTAAGCAGAGAGGAAACGTTGTCCAATGTTATTCAACCCACAAACGTGACAGTAATAGCTGTTGACGAATTGTCAAGGACAGCAGAAAAAACATCATCGAGTGACATCGAAACGCAGTCCCATTTGAATTCTGAAAGCGGTAGTATTTCCTCTTTGACTGATCCAAGCTTTCGATCTGACATTACCACATATTACACTACATATACCTATTATACTACTTCATATAAAGTAAATATGACAATTATCGATTCACGTTTAGAGACCCTTACTAACGTAGTGACATCCGGAGAAGACACTATTTTAACTCAAGCCACTTTGGATATAATGATTAAACCTAGTCAGCCTGTTAGTGGAGTAGAATATCAAATTATAACTAGTACACCGAATATTGTTTTATACGATTATAAACAAATAATAGATGCGGAAGAAGTAAGCACTTTGTATTTTACAACCGAAATTATATCTTCATTAAATAGTGAGGGACATGAAATGGAAATAACTAGTAGCACCTCAAGGTTGCACATTGACGAATCCAAAAAGTCTATTTTGGCCACCATCTTAGGTAATATATCGGATGAAAGCATATCTAGCCTTAAATTGTATAAGACAGGGTTAGTGAGGCTTATTGAAGGCAAACGCATTCAAAATAGTACAACAACGTTATACCAATCAAAAGTTATTGGTACTGTCATAGACAATCGATATGCGCAGATAATAGAGAGTACATCAAGCTTTTTTTTTGAAAACTCAAAGTCTAACGATAATTTGCTCCCGACAACCGTTGAAATCAATTTTATGGCAACCCAAAACCTGAATTCAATTGAGATGAAATCTTTGAAAGGTGTAAATGATAACGAAACATATTCTTTAAAAGACCAAAATAACTCAAAAGAAGAATTAGATATTGACGTAGACGTGTTGACGACACCACATATAACGAAGAGGCCATTCGCTCCTGTAATAAGGCCGTTTGCTTCAAGAAATAGGCCTTCATTCGCACCAAAACAGAAAACAGTACTTCCAAGTAGCGCGACAATAATAACAAGATCGGACATCACACCGACTATTACGGCAACACCTGCTTTAAAATCAGTTGGTAGATATAGCTCTTCGCGACGGGGTGTAATATCCAATGTACCAACTAATCCCAACGAGTCAAATTTAAGCCAGGGTCAGTCATCGAGGCGCCTTTTCGGACGACCAACCAAGTCATTGACTAGTTTAATAGAGACGACTGGAACTCAACAGACCAGCATTGGATTTTCACCATCGAAAAACCGTTTCGCGTCTTCTTCACGCTCATTAGTGACTTCCAGGCGACCCAATATAAATGTATCTTATCGGTCATCAAATGTTCCTGGTTTTCGTGGGTCTGGAATAATACCCAGCTCGAGGCTACGGATAAAGCCAACTAACTCAGGATTGCTACCAAGCGATAGGTTGACACAATCCATAACATTCGCCAAAGAACTAAGTTCAGAAAGTAGTGTCGAAGAGGAGAGTGCAACAGATGAAGTAAACGAAGAGGAAGAAAGTACCAGACGTAATAACAACCCTCTACTGCGGTTTCGTCGGCCTATAAATGGTCCCATTGGATTTACTCCTGTAATAAGACAAACTACTGGCAGTTCTTCAGCAGTTTCTCTCAGACGAAACCCATTATCACCCCGATCAAAAATTTCGAGCACAACAAGCAGCACAACTACAACGACGGTCAAACCCCGTCCTCGAAGCTTTCAGAGACCAGTTGTCCTTCAGCCAAGATCAAGACCACAAAACACACTTTTTCCACCACGAGGACTTTTCCAAAGTGTCCAGAAAGATGAAAGTCTGAAGTCTAACGATAGTGTTTCTGAAAATGATTCAGAATATGAAGACGATGATGAAAATAACGCCGAAGACGAATTGCAAGAAAATGTTCATCGTAGTAAGCGGTCTATCCGATTTTCATCTAGCCCCAGAATTAAAAAAAGAGTACGTCGGCAAACAGATACAGTTAAAAGAAGTAGATTTCGATTTCGTCGGCAAAACCAAACAGCGACTTTTACAAAAGAATCAAAGCTTTTGGGCTCGGATGATCGTACTGAAACCACTTCATCTCCCCGTGAAAAATCCAGCTCAAGATTCGGATCAAGATTTCATTCTCCACAGGGACAGCAACTAAACACGCAAACAACACTGTTAGACTCAACGACAGCCCCCAGTCATAGATCGATTCGTCCGACTAGGCCAACAACGAAACGTTCTCAATTTACGCTTAGAGAGAAAGACGCTACTTCAAAAAGCACTTCACGTGCAAGTTCAACTAATAACTTCCGACGTCAACCGACAACTGTAAATGCTTCAATAAGGCGTCCTGTTGTTCCAAATACAGGAAATTCAAACAGCCGAAGATTAAAGAGCTTTGTTAGCTATAACAACAAAAATAATGGAGACCACGGGCGACTTTCAAGTACGCCGCGATCCCGAAATTCAAACTCTAATACATTGAATAGAGGAAGAGGTCGTGGCCGAAATCGGAACGAATACTCCTCTGACTTGCAGTCCAATGAACATGAAGATCAAACTATTACAGTTACACATTTTTTACCTTCTGAAGTTACGGTACCAGTAGTTAGCGGACATGTAACTGAGTACAAGAATATTGTCACAGCAAAAACGAGCACAGAGCTTGTGGGTCCAAATCAATATATGCAAGTGCTAGGGACAAACGGATTAAGTTCTATTTACTTAAATCGAAGGGTATCCAGTGTAAATATTGCTGGTGCCACAGAGCATACAAAATATCTGTTGCATGAATCTATCACAAGCTCTGTAATTTTTACTCCAACCACAATACGCGGCAGAAAGACATCCTTTTCACATATTATTCCATCTACAGCATATTCCGTAGAGTATCTAGTGAATACAATACAGCCTCAAATTTCTGATAATGCACCGCTTGCTAACATATTGCTATCCCAGCTACTTTTGGGAAATTTAAACTTACCTGCCCATCCAATAATAGGTGCTGTTGGGCAGCAGCCAAGTGCTGCATCGGCTGTAATACCCACATCAGTTGAGCCTATAACTGAATATCGCACCCACACTTCCACGTATGTAACTACAATCTTTGATGGGAAATCCACCATTCTTCCGGTGACATTTCAAGGAAAAAAGATTCTAACTACTGTCTATGACACTACTGCACAGACAATAACAGCTACAGAATATAGTGTGGATACCATAGTGAACACTGTCCCATTCGCTCAGAACATACAGTCCGTTGCACCGGCTGCACAGGTAAATAATTTATTGTTGCAACAGTTACTTATTCAGCAACAGCAGGAGTCTTTATCACTGGCTCAAGCAATATCGAACACTTTACCACCACAAATATATTTGAGTGAAAATCTGCAGGACCTGAACGATGTTTCACGGTCATCAATAACATCTGATGTCATCGATAATGTTCGATATGATTCGGATGTCGTGCCAATCAGCAATGACTCTCAGCTTACAAAAAGCCACCGAAAAAAATCACGAAAAACAAGCAGTGGGAATAAGCGCAGTAAACAAAGTCATACAGCTGCGGAAAAACAAGATCCAAACGTAGTAACACTTTATGTATCGGGCCGAAGACCAGGCGAGTTTAGTACTGTTTTGTCAACTATAGGAAGCGAGTATGATCACTCAGTTTCTTTGCAAAAGAGGCAAGTATTTTTAAAAATTCAGCCAACCGTCACTTCGATAGCCAAAAATGATTATTTTTATTATACCGATGAAAGCGAAAATGTAGAAGAAGATGATACTTCTCTTTCAAAAGATCAAAAAGGTTTTTCGACGGTTGAAGTAGGATTTAACGACTTGAGCGATCGTACGGCATCTTTAGAAAGCATTGTTGGTAATGTAGATCTTTGGTATGCAAACTCGAGTGGACAACCCGAACTGTCGTCGACAACAATCAATTCAATAGGAATCTAATTCTTTAAATTAAATTATTTTGTTTTGGCTTTTTCAAAAGCGTGTGATGAATTTTAAATCTGTATAAAAGCAAAAGAAGACCCTCCCCTTTGGAAGGTGTCCGATTACTAGTCAGTGATTAAAAAATTTCCAACAGGAATCTTCTTCAATAATCAACTATGCAGAGACAAGTATACACCATTGCAATTTTAAAACTAATAAAACCATTATCTTTGCTTTTTTAATTCTCAATATTCATAATCTATAAATTTACCAAATTCAATCTAAAAAATAAATTAATTATATTAAATTAATCAACAGCAAAATATACATATCCACGAAGCTTGTATTAGCTAACGTCATTATTCGCATTATTTTGACTATCACATTGAAGTGTACAATTAAGCCAACTCAAGTTCACAGCATGTGTTCACATAATGTGTTAAAAGTTAAGATTAAAATGACACAAATGTTAACATATTACCAATATACAATTTAAATCTTTTACCAAAATAAGAAAAATGTATTGTTCATTAAACCAACTACATTTTCCTATCATATCAGTTAATAAAATTTATTTTTTTTGTCAGTGCCTTAATAACTGCTCACAAATCCAGTCAAAAAAAAACAAATATATTTAAAAGAAATTTTGACAGTGAGGCAAGTAATTCAATGATTATTACATAACCATATAACATTTCTTGGACTATCTTAAATTTTATAGTGCTTTAAGAATAATTTTTTAATACTGGTATTGAGTTTTTAATTTTAAATTATTGTGGTACGAAGAAGACCATTTTTTGGGTAACCTAGTTTATTTATATAGTATTACTTTCTGACTTATATCTAGGCAACTGGTTTTCTAGTTTATATATGTAAGTGTTATTATGTGTTTGTAATGAATAAGTAGTGGCTTAGTTTCAACATGCCAATAATAAAATCTGAATGTATATATGTATAAATCTACTTTATTTAATTATGTTCCACTAATTTCACATAAAAATGTATATATATATACGAACAATAAAAATTAATTTAATATGTTTTTAAGTACCAGTATTTATTTTTATAAGGGACTTTTTATGTTTCTTTTTTTGTAATCATTTAACGAAAACAAAATTGCAGCGGTCACAAAAATTAAATATTCTATATTTCAAATTCGATGCTTAAAAACAAAGCTAGGTTGACTTTCCGGCTAGATCGAATTGAGCAAATCGGATAGTTCGTTAGTTGTGCTAAAAAAAACTTTGAAATTCAAATTTACCTTCCATCTGGAGGCACCAAATCATAGCCAAAGGGGGCTCGAACTGCCCTCACTCAGTTATATCTGGTGCGGAGAGGTGTGATATTGATGTAATTACTGTCGGTTTTCGGGGAAAGAGCTTCGCCCTCGCTGTAAAATATGTGCTGGAATGAGTGCCTGGAATTGAGTACGTCCTCAAGGCAGCTTCAAGATCTCCCGTAGTCAAGAACCAGGCAAAATAGACATATGAGTCGAAATATAATTTTGATCTAAATAAAAATCACTAATGTATGGTTACACTTGCCGCGTGTAGTTAATAATTTAAAATAATGATAATTTCAATGATAATTTTTTCATTGTTCTAAAAATATTTTTTCTTAAACGGACGATTCTTGCTCTACCGTCGAGTAGTTGTTACACTTTTAGTCAATCATGCCAAAAATTTAATTTTCTAACACTTTCCTTTTTCTTTCAGTTTTAATATTTTGTTTATTTGTATACAACCATTTTATTATAATGTTGTTTTACATAGACACGAAAAGAATTTCTTAAACACGTACCATCTGGTTTCCCTTAAAGTCTAAAGAAATATATTTGTCCGTCCCTTTCACCCTTCCCGTCTCCTTAAACGCACAAGCAGCCGACAACGACCATGAAAATAAAAATTGTTTAAATTGTCTTTTGAAACCAATATAGGATACAATCGAAAAAACGTTTCTCGTTTCCATGCTCATAGCAGGACCGGGAGAATTAATTCTAGGTACATACTGGACTATGAAAATGAAGTTTTTTATCGCTCTGATTCGGAAAAAATATTGGAAGAGGCCAGATATAATCTTGCCACTCACGTTATGTCAAACGGAGTCGAGCTAATAATAGCCAGTGAAAAAGGAAAGCCTATTGGAAAAATAGCTGTGACAACACAGCAATTTTATAAACCCTTTACTCTGGCCCCAAGTACACTAACAAATCAGATGATTTTAACATTGCCTTTAATAAAACAGGTAATATTTACATACAAGTTTTTAATTAATTAATTAGTCGCTAACTCATCCCATAGGACACATTGAATAGTCCCGATAATTCATTTATAACCAAAATTTGTCTTTCTACCTACACTTATCGCACAACCTATGTGGACAAAGGAAGCTCAAAAGTGGTAAGCAAGGAAATGGTTATTTCAAACAGTCTTACAGAAGAGCGAAAGAATCTTTATGCAAGTAATCCGTTAGTTAGAGACGTTACTTTCTCAAGGGTAAGCATAATACAAAATACAATATTAAAAGCCTTTTCTTATAATTTGTTAACAAATTTAGACCCCAGAGCTAGTTGTTGGAATGTTCCCAACAACTTATCACTATTATAACACGATAGACAGAGGCCAAACTGAGATAACTCCAATAGTAGTCACATCAAAATATACTATTATAAATACAATCACAAATCCTGGAAATTTGTTGAACCTTCTACATTCATCCAAAGATCTTTCGCACACCATAAATACGAGTACCGAATACGACGTATTCCGAAAACCGTCATATGTCACAAACAAAAACAATCTTACCCAAGACGTTATCAGAGAGTCAATTCCAGCACCAATTTCGACTTATACCAATACCATTTTTGATTTAATTTTGGGCAAAACAACTAGTTTAAAAAGATCTGATGATCTGTTAATATACTCAACAAAGGTTTTATTAGAAACATACACTTTTTGCTCATCAATTTTTAGAAATAGTTTGACTGAAAAAACAGTGAATATTGATATTAAAAGGACTATCTGCAAAAGTGATCCAAGTGTTCCTACCCAGAAAGAAAATCTTCTGACTCACGTTTTAAAAAATATTGTTACCAATACTGTGAGTAGTTCTTTATTAAACGCAGATCTAATAGTTTCGTTAAAGTCCGAGCTTATGCTTAAAAAGGGGAAAAAGCAACGACAAACTATTATTACGATGGCCACATTGTTGGGAGGTGAAATCATTCAAGTCACTGCAATGAATATTTTCGAAAAACCAAATACATTTACAACTTCAAAAGATTATGTCAATTTAGCAATGAATGCAATCAATGCTACTTTGAATAGTAGTGAGCAAAAATTAGCTTTCAGTTCTAAACAACCAAACTATTCCGAGAATGTTGGCAAGATATCAGAAAAAACATCCATTCAAATAAACAATAACAAAAATAATACAGATTTTGTATTATCGGAGTCTGAAAATAGTGAGGCTTACGTAAAAGATAATACAAAATTAAACCCAATGTATAGTTCGCTTGTATCTCAGGTCAGTATAATTGGCAACGTAAACTTAGAACGCTTTCGTCCAATGTTTAATGTTGTGACACACTTATTAAAAAAACAGTTTATTAATATACAAAAAACAGAACATAACCGTAAGACATTTATTAAAAGAAAAAAAAAAAATAACAAAGTTTATTCTAATAAGTCCTTTACAACTGACACCCAAACTGTATCTGCAACAATTGAAAATCCAGTTTATATCCCTTTAGAACAAAATGTAAGTGGTACAAGTAAGATAAAATACTTAAGTTCAAGAGATATAGAACAAACACAGGCTGATAGTCTGGCTAAATTAAGAATTAATTCTTTACATATGTATCCCCCAAAGATGGAAGTAAAACAAAACTGTTTAAGAGATATTCTAACAAAATTGTCGCATGCTCGAAAATCTGTAGAAACTGCCAAGGTATTTAATAACGCGTTAGGTAATACCGGTATTCCTATTAGACCCGGTGAAGTTATAACGGCCAGCGCTAATGTAATTTTTGGAAAACCTAATGTGGATGTAAATGTGGGTTCAACTACAAAAAACTATCGTCATTTAACGCAGTTTAAATCATTGTACCCTAGTATTCCACTCCATTCAACAATGTTACATTATTCCCCTTTGCATAAGAAAATAATTATAATGGAGTATGCCAGTATATTGAAGCCACCACCACCACGAATGCCCCTACAATATATAACAACATTCAAGACTCAATTGGAAAGAACAACAGAAAAAAATATTTTTTCAAGCATAGATTTGGTACAAAAATATTCGAGCATCGATCGTTATTCTTCTGAAACACTTACAAGCTTAAATTCAGCATTTTACAACAAACATGTTTTAGATGTATTTAGAATGCCACAAATATTTGGTACAAACCTACCAGCTAGAAAAAGTTATATTATCTTGTCAAATACATTTGACTACTCTTTTATTCATGATTGTTCTCTAAACACTTTAAAACCAACTCTGTCATACAAAACGCCTTTAATTGTATCAACGTTTTCGGGGCTTGAACAAGTCAACATGAAAAATGACGTCCTTAGCCATACAATTAATATGCATGCCCGTCCACTAACATTTAAAAGGGAATCTGAAAACATTCCGTACGCAACTGCCGTACAAGGACATTTTAATAGTTTTGTGTTAGATCGTGTTAAAATTACTATGAATGACGCTAAGATTGATGTTCAATTAACACCCAACCATAAAAGGATCTTCCCTGTCAAACACACGGATTTGGTTTCAGATGAAACTCTTACAAAGATTAAACAAAGAAATAATAATTTAAAATTTGAAAATATTTGGAAGCAAAACGGAACAAATAAGTATACTTCTTTCAGTAGAAATAAATTTCCCTATCAATTTACTCATGACTCATACGCTACATATGATAAGCCAACAATGAGTATCCGTGAAATTTTTAATGAAAGCATGAAACAAGTAACTGTGCCAGATCAAAAAGCAGATAACTCAAATGAATCTTTGCATTTTTTAAAGTTTATTTCTACCATAGAATACCCTCATAAAGATAAGACGGGATCAAATAAATGGGTTTCCATGGTTAAACATACAAGTCATATTACAATGCCTAAGAGCAACGAAAAAAACACAAATTATATGATGTCTTCATACAAACAGTTTCACACCGGCAATTCAAATAAGAAGTTTCTAGCAACGGATGAACAGTTTAATCTACGACCTTTTATAGAGTATACAATTGATTCTGCAAATTCTAAAGTGGTTCCGAAAACAAGTATTATTAACGGTGTTCAGTCAACACTTACAGGCTCATTACCTATTTTCGAACGCCCTCAACTAAGATCAAGTACATTTAAAGAGTTAACATTTAGGTTAACGTCGAACGACGATCTGGAGTTGAAAACATATTTAGTTAAAACAATGAATAGTCACCATTACAGTTCAGTCATACCAGTGACTAATGACACATTTATATTAAAATCAATACGAGAGCCCCTTTCTGTTTCGACCTTACAAATTAAATGTCAACACAAAGACTGCAAAAATAATTTGTTAACGGCTTTAAAGAACGATATCAAAAAGCTTGAACCATCTGAAATGTTACATGATGATAATTCTGCTTTGAAAAAAACAATGGAATGGGATATAATTTCAATGCACGCTCACAATTCGAAGTTAATAAATCATTTGATTTATACCTCTAAACATACACAGAAAACAACTAATTATATTAATATATTAAAACCCACCAAATCTAATAGTTTTGGTCCAAAGTACTTATCAGTAATCAAAACTAGTATAACAAACCCAATTTTTATTAGGTTACAAAAATTACTTACATCATCACGAATAAATATGCTGGCACAGGTTATTTCAGAAGATAAGGCTTTGCAGTTTAGTCAAATCTCTAAGCGTTTCAATACATCCGATTATATAGAGCAGCCAACGAGTGTAATAATTGGTCCCAGTTCCTCAAGGGATGTAGATAGTTCTAAAATGCAAATTAGCCTTAGATATTCCAAGCATTCTGTTTTTAGAAACGAAACGAGCTTTCCATTAATCTTGGAATCCAACCCAGATGGGGTTATGAATGCTCCCAGAGAATCAAATAGTAGGCACATTGGTGCCGTTCTTGTTGGTCCTCTTGCAAAGACGAATTATTTAAAAAAATCAATTTCGGCTGATGCTTGCCATCCGCCGTGCAGGTCAAATAGAAATGAAATTTGCGTTACATATGCTAATAATACACGATCTTCGAATCTTTGTGATTGTCGACCAAGTTTTGGACGCATGTTTCCGGATCGCCCTTGCAAACGTATGTCTTACGATTGACTCGTTTTACTATAAATGACTTTCTTGCAAATTTGTTTTAGCTACTTACACATATGAAATGAATATTCAAGTATACTGGGCAAGAAACCATTCATTAAAGGTCAACGACGGAAAAAAAAATTCAACACCCGAATTTCATCATATTAATAAGGTTTTATTAGAAGCCGCTGATCGAATGGTTATGCAATCTGATTATAGAGACATATTTCATGGTGTGCAATTACGAAGCATTTTTTCAGAAAAAGATACGTTAACAGCTACATTCTTACTTCAGGTGAGCTTTTAAAAAACTAAATAAATAAAAATGAAAAATATTTTTTTCATAAATAGTTATCAGAGAATAGCGATGAAAATCAGCTCACATCCGTATTTAAAAAATATTTACGACAAAGCAACTTTAGCATTGGAAGCACTGGATTGCACACTTCACAAAGACGAATTAAACTATTAGCTTTCAAAGGTTGATATTTAAAAAGTTTTAAAAATATTATATTAAATGTAATGCTTATTTCTCTTTCAGATTTTGATGAGTGTGGTAATGAAAATTTTAATGATTGCTCCATCAATGCTCACTGCTTCAACTTGATTGGCAGCTACACTTGCAGTTGCAAGGAAGGTTATATAGATATAGCTGATAACGCTTTATATCCAGGTCGCCGTTGCTCAGATAAAACTATTGGCTGCGATAGGTGCAACTATAATGGCAAATGTATAAAGGAGCCTGTCGACAAAGAGCGACACCAGGCAATAACTACATGCAAGTGCTATTCATGGTACACTGGAACGAATTGCCAAGTTAACTTGAAGATTATAATAATCATTCTTTTTACAAGCGGCACAATTTTGTCTACTCTGCTTCTGTTCTTGTTTTTACTAATAAACACAAAACTTCAAAAGCATGGTAATTTGAAAACAAGGCAATTATTTACTGCAGCTTCCAATTTACATCCTAGTATAATAAAATCAAACGACGAAGAAAATAATAGTAAATTTACCGAAAACGTGACATTTACTTCAAAAAAGGTAACTGCAAAAATTTAACAAATTGAATTAAATAATTCTGTCTTGTTCTTATTTTATAGAAACCCAACAGTGTGAATAATTTCAAGCACCTATCACTTCAAGAAAAAAGGGCGACACGAAATTTCAAGGTCGTTTCAGCTCGTAATATAAGCAACGATTTTAAAACAATAGGAGAAATTGAAGAATATGACTTTTCACATTGTAGTACCGACCTTAGCCCTGATCATAAGGAACAAAACGATCGATCTCTTACTCTTATGATTCCACGAGCCAAATTTTGCATTTTTCAGAAAGCCCTTTTGAATTATAACGCTAATAGATCAATTATTGATAATGAACAGCCAAATATAATGCATAAAGATGATGCTAATATAATTCCCTGTCGACCTGGACTTGCTCTGAACTGTAAGAATCATTCGAAAAGTTCAACGTTGTCAGATATAAATATATACAAAGGCATCAGTACAAAAAGATCTTCTCTGGTATCTGCGGGCTTTGAGGTATCTGCCGTTGTTACCGATAAAAATGTATTAGAAATTCCAATGTAAGTCTTTTTCTTTTTACTTTAAAATCACGGTTTGAAAAAGCTCTTAACGTTTTTAAGTTCTGGAAGCCCTATCAAAACTTATAGCTACGAAAGCTAAAGCAATGTTCTAATTTTGCTGCAAACTTTTCACAGCAAAACAATATACAAAATACAATATTAGTATTTTATTTTTTCGCTTTTGCTTTGCTTTAAACCGGTAGACTTTTCTTAAAAGCCCTTCCCTGCAGATTTTCCACTGGCAAACATTTTTTTCGAACTGAGTACTACGCTTAAGGGCCGTGTGTTCATAATCTTGCTCTTGATCTGCATTCCCCTTATGGGGCGCTAAAGAATGGTTTAAGTAAAACAATAGTGACATAGAATTTAGATTTAAATTGTGGAATAAAAAGACTACGGCAAAAAGTCGGACGAAAAAATATGTTTTGTAAAAAATTTTATGCAACGGATTTTGACTCAGTTTTCCCCGAGTTCATATATTTCAAAGAATCTGGTTTACTTGTAACAGCTTGTTTAAAATTTTTCTTCTTTCACCTGCTGCAAAACTCCATATCTTGTAGAAATTGATAGAACTCAGCGATAGCTTGCATTTGAATTTTGCGCCGGAATAATGCTGTTAAACACACGGCCTAGTTCCACAGAATAGTTTCAGTTTTGGAGTAGGCGCCCATATTTCCCCTAATTTTCGCGGTATAGTTTTTCTCGAGTTTTCTCCCGAGTTTTCTCGCCAAAGCCTTCTCTTGTTGCGTAACAGTTCTTCAATATTCCTAGAAGTACAACTGCTGTTGGCTTATTAGCTGTTAAAGTTGAATATAGGGCTGTGCAGCAAGTGACATAACAGAATTAGTTTTTCCAGAAGTTAGAAAGCGTGCGTGCTCTAAAGCTGTGGTTGGATGTGCGGTCGATCGAATGTATTAGGAGTTCTGCGCGAATCAAACCAATATTATTAAGAGTCCAATTGGACGTGTCCATTTCGTGTGTGCGGTACCTTAACTGTGATTTTAGATTTTGTAGATATTGGAGCTTGAAGATTGGGTAAACTTTATTATACCCGTTACTCGTAGAGTAAAAGGGTATATTGTATTCGCGCAAAAGTATGTAACAGGTAGAAGGAAGCGTTTCCGACCCTATAAAGTATATATATTCTTGATCTGGATCACTAGCCGAGTCGATCTAGCCATGTCCGTCTGTCCGTCTTTCCGTCTGTCCGTCTGTCTGTCCGTATGAACGCTGAGATCTCGGAAACTATAAAAGCTAGAAGATTGGCATTTTGCATGTAGATTTTAGGAGTTCCTACGCAGCTCAAGTTTGTTTCAAAATGGTGCCACGCCCCCTCTGACGCCCACAAGCCACAAGCTGTGGCCACAGTTTTGATGCTATTATGAAAATTTTAATTGATATGTATTTGTTTCGTCAATACCTATCGATTGGCCTAATAAAAGTTTGCCACGCCCACTCTAACGCCCAAAAACTCATTAAACGCTTAAGCCTGGCTAGCGCCTACATTTCCGCCTTTCATGGCCCGTGGTACCAATGTATTGGGGTAGATGGCGCAATACAATAGCGCCATCTAACGGATAACTTTGGAACAGGTGGCCAAGGTGCTCAACAGAGTCGACGTTAATTCTCGATAAGGATTTCTATTAAAGGAAATTGCGATGGTTTTCATTTGTCAATACCGAACTATATCCCAAGAACTATGCAAATCAAATCAAGTTAGCCAAATTGGAGTTCTGAGTCAAACAATGGCGTATGTGTGTATGCTGGTGCAGGACAAAAGCTGCCTGCGCTAAGGCAGCGCTGGTGCTGATGCTCGTGCTGTAAAGCTGCCAGCTCTAAGAGATCGCCTAATTCTAATTGATAATTTTTTGTCCTTTTTTCCTGTGGTCACTTTAATTCACATTATGTTAATGCAAAATCTAAAGTTGTTTAGCCGAGTAACGGGTATCTAATAGTCGAGGCACTCGACTATAGCGTTCTCTCTTGTTTTTATTTAAGGTCACATCGTCAGCTTTACCTAAAACATTGCCTGATGGTGCAGGTACTTATTGGTACTGTTAACTCTTACACTTGTTTAGAGAATTAAACGTTGTTTTTGATTGACGAAGAATGACGATCGTCTTGCTTTATTCATTTATTTCTTTCTTTGCTTACAGATCTTGCACACAAACACATTGAATTTTGTTTTGTATTTTAACGTTTATATTAGTAGGACAATTTGATGATTTTTATTGCATTGGGATAATTAAAACAAGCATTTGTACGCATTTCTTCTTAAAAACATAATTTGTTTCTGCAGCACCCTTGACATTAGTAGTTTATATACCCTTGCAGATATTACAAAACTTCATTTCGATTTCTAAGCCTATATTACTAAAAACAATGAAGCTATGTCGAGTTTGCGCTGCATTTTGCCATCGTTTCTATGGCAGATATATCATATTGTTGTCAGATAGTGAATCTCACAGGAATATTTTAATAAACAGGAAAACAGCAAAATAAAATTTGTTTTTCATCTTCTTTCTATGAGAGCAATATGATGTACATAGATGTCAGATCTTAATTTAATTTAAACCATAGTATTTAAAGATTACCAAATCCAAAAGAACCAAAGCTATTTGGGAGCTATTTGATATAATCGCCCGATCCGGCTAGTTTCCGACACATATACAACCCACACTAGAAAGACAACTTTTGGCAAATTTTCAAGTTTTAAAACTGAGGCACTAGTTTGCGTAGAAACGGACGTGTGGACAGACGGACATGGCTAGATCGACTCTCCTAGCGATGCTGATCAAGAATATATATAAAAATGTCTCTTTCACTGCGTTGCAAACTTTTGACTGAAATGATAATACCCTCTGAAAGGGTATAAAAATGACCATGTCTATAGTGTTTGGTATTTTATGGACACGGATGGAGGGGCAGTATTGACTCTGGCCTAAAATTATCGGCTTTCTTCCATCGATTCGAGGGTGTTTTAACGCCTGTTGTCAGCATCATACGGTGTGGAGTCGAAGAAAATTTTTTCTGAAGTGCTTAGATTTTATCCGACTCTCCAAGGCTAGCTGCCTCCATAGCTCAGAGAACTCCATAGTTTTCAGCGCATGTTTTCAACGCGAATGATTTTACAAGGAGACGGTAAACAATGGTTTTACAAAGTAGGCGGTGGTGAGCCAGCAATTTTCCCAGATGTGTCCATATCCTTTGCACGCACTGTTTCCTTGCACTCCCGCTACAAATAACACCCGAGGCACTGTTCCTCTCGGAAGCTCTCAAGTTTATGTTATCTTAATCAGTTCTAACTTGGGAGAATTCAAATTCTCCTGTGTAACCAAATAAACGACCGCTCTCCGCAAAATCCCTTAAAAAGTCTGAGTTCTTCTATACCCATTTCCTAATGGGAATATTTACGGTGTTTGTTACAAGTCCTAATTTTTCTACGGTTGCTAATATAGCTTAAGTTCAAATATAATTTACTAAAGTGATGTATTAAAAACTGTAATATTCTTGTAACAGAAGTTAAGGTTCTAGGTCTTTTTTTTCCGGGACTCCTCATTAATTTACCAATTGAAACGCTGGGACTAAAAATGTGTCGAATAACTTTTACACCAGATCAAATCAACTACCAAAATATACAATTAAGCTCATGGATTTTAAATCTTTACATACCTGTCTTAGCAAAAATAATTTTTTCACACAAAAATTACTTATCATTGATTGTAACGTTTTTAATATTAATTTATAGATTACATAACATGACTTCTTTTAATGAAGCATATGATGTGGACGCCGAAAACGCAATCTCCTTAATTGAGGTAATTTTCTTAAAATACATTATTTAAAATTCGACGCAATTTCTTATTGATTTAAAATAGGATGCTAATACAATGACTGAAAGAGATTTGGGCTCCACTTTTTTGTTGCCACATACTCATCTTTATAAGCGCGACAAGGTATGAGCCTCAAAAAATATACAAATTACAGACAATAGTTAATTTCAAAAGTTAATTCGTTTCAGATACCGTGTGACCTTGCTGGAATATATTCTTCATGAACATCTAGTTTTCAATGTTTTTTAATTTTTATCGATAATTATAAGTACATAGGAACCTAAAAATATGAGTATATGGTAAATGAATAAGGCTTAATAAATCTTGTTGAAAAATTCCCCCCATAGTTATTACAGTTGTTCGGGATTATCATCCGAGTCAATTTAACACCTCATTTTGTCCATATCTTGTAAAGCTGGCATTTCTGCTTTAAAGCTGTAATAAAAATACTAATAACAAGAAAGGAAAGCTAACTTCGGGCGGAGCCGAAGTTGAAATACCCTTGCAGAATATTCTGTAAATTTTATTTTCCAAAATTATTCAAATGATGCATTCTTAACACTCATAAAAAATCCCAACTTCCTAACTTTAAAAACACCAAATTTATGGCATTTCATATCGTTCAGTTAAATGGCAGCTATAGGATATAGTCGGCCGATCCTTATGAAATTTGGTGAGTCGAATTGATTGGCCAAAAATAACCCATAGAAAATCCCAACAATCAATAAATCGCAAGGATGTCTGCGGGATTAATCTGGAATATCAATGTTTTTCACATGGGCAGTTATACGTAGCCTGTTCGCGTGTGGGAAAGCCGTCATCATTATTTATTTTTGCACCGGATAACAAAACAAAAAATATTGTTTATCACATCGCTCTCCACTGATTTCGAGTCAAATAAATTTTTATGAAATTTGAATTACCAGTGTTTTATTATTACTCTGGGGTTATATGAAGTCGTGAAATTGGGGCGAGACAAAGGTCGCCGGTTGCTCTAGTATATGTATATTTGTTTGTAATTCGTTGTGTAAGATAATTTGATGCGATGCACAGTGGGGTAAACAAATTTGTCATGTGTTCTTAAAGTTATTGAATGACCCCATTTTATTGGAACTTAATCCCAGCAATATTTAGCTGATATAGTCCGCTTGCAGGTAGAATGTAATCGGTGTGTTTAATTAGTGTATAATGAAACAAGAAAGGAAAGCTAACTTCGGGCGGAGCCGAAGTTGAAATACCCTTGCAGAATATTCTGAAATTATATTCTCCAAAATTATTCATATGATGCATTCTTAACACTCATAAAAAATCCCAACTTCCTAACTTTAAAAACACCAAAGTTATGGCATTTCCAATCGTTCAGTTATATGACAGCTATTGGATATAGTCGGCCGATCCTTATGAAATTTGGTAGGTCAGATTGATTGCCCAAATATAAAACCCATAGAAAATCCCAACTTCCTTACTTTACAACCACCAAAGTTAATGCATTTCCAATCAATCAGTTATATGGCAGCTATAGGATATAGGATATAACTCAGTCTCCCCAGGATCCTTTACAATCGAATTTGTAAATAAGCGGGACGAGGAGAGGGGGGCAACCTGGCCGCAGTCGCCGATCAGTCGCGATGCGCGCGGCGGGCCTTATTGGCGGGTCAGAGCAGGCATTTGGGACTCGGATTTGGCCAGACGCGAACGAGTGAAAGCCGTCACGTGCGTGCCGGAGGAGGCACAGGGGGGGGATTGGCCCGTACCACTATGTCAACTCCCGCCGCCTGGGGCGCTGTTTCACACCCACGCAGAGGAATCGTCTCTAAACATGGACAGAAGTCAGCGCTCCCAGTTCTGGGACAGGCTCCCACTGTTCGGGATGGGTGTGCGTTGGTCGAAACCGAGACGGAAAGCTATGCAAGCGGAAAGAAAACCCGTTCTTGCACGCCTTCACGTCTGTGCACGTGGTTGCCACCAAAGTCCAGTTGCGCAGAGGAATCTTCTCGAAAACGCAACCGGCTTGGCTTGGGCCACAGTTTGGCACACGCGGGTCGGGTTTGGGTTACTTGGGGCTTGGGTGCGCCGACCGGAAATCGAGACGGAAAGCTATGCAAGCGGAAAGAAACCCGTACTTGCACGCCTTCACGTCTGTGCCCGTAGCTGCCACCAAGGTCCAGTTGCGCAGAGGAATCTTCTCGAAAACGCAACCGGCTTGGCTTATGCCACTGTTTTAGCACACGCGGATCAGGGATTTGAGGGTCAGGGAAGAAATAAATCCAACTCGGTGTATGTTCGCTGTTCTTATTGTCCGTGTTTTTGTTTTATTTTTCTTGGTTATCTCTTTGGGCTTTTCTTCCTCTTTTCTATATGTATATTTTCCCTAGCCGCACTATTTTCTTTCCCTGTCTCTCCCTATCTCTCTCGCACTCTACTCACTAGGGTCCTTCGTCCTGATCCTTGATATCCTGCGTGTCCTTGGTGTCCTTGCGTGGTTTTTCTCTGCTTCGATGTTTGGTCTTTGACTTGTGGCGAATGAAAGAGACCGGGACTGGCAGCCGCCGGGCTTATATAGCCAGTCGGGCTCTCGCTTCTCAACACTGGAAACGTGCGTAGGTCGCCTAGTATCGTGTGTAGATCGCCTAACCCGCTGAGTAGAGCGCCTGATCAGCTGAGATCCTAATTAACACACTAAATAACGCCTGTTTGAACTACCGGCTAACGGCCGATTAACGCACTAAATAACGCCTGTTTGAACTACTGGCTAACGGCCGAAGTTCTGAACTTAACGGCTCTTTTGGCTTCTTGCCTGCCTCCGTGGCCTATCCTAACTTAGTACTAGTTATTCTTATTATCTACCAATATGTGTATGTATATCTTAAATTATTATCTTATTATTATTATCTTATTATCTACCAATATGTGTATGTATATGTACATTTTACTCACTGGATGTGGGGCAGCTTTTACGGTGCCTCACAAGGTCGGATTGATTGGCCAAATATAAAACCCATAGGAAAT
Organism: Drosophila kurseongensis; assembly: GCA_018153305.1. Classification (NCBI taxonomy): domain Eukaryota; kingdom Metazoa; phylum Arthropoda; class Insecta; order Diptera; family Drosophilidae; genus Drosophila; species Drosophila kurseongensis. The sequence continues at coordinate 1,060,622 of JAECXX010000127.1, read as the reverse complement.
CCCAACTTCCTAACTTAACAAACACCAAAGTTTTGGCATTTCCGATCAATCAGTTATATGGCAGCTATAGGACTTATATACTACCTGCAATAAAAAGCCAACTTTTGGGAATGTTTCAAGCAGATAGCTTTAAAACTGAGGGACTAGTTTACTAGAAACGGACAGACGGACGGACAGACGGACATGGCTAGATCGACTCTCCTGGTGATGTTGATCAAGAATATATATACTTTATAGGGTCGAAAATGTCTCCTTTACTGCGTTGCAAACTTTTGCTGAAATTATAATACCCTGCAAGGATATAAACAGTTTTAACAATCAAAGCATTATAGAACAAATAATTAGAAAAAATTAAAAATGTTTTTTTTGGTTGACATAAAAGATTAATTTTAAATTAAATTAAGGCTGAGTGGAAGAGAAGCTGGATGGGCTAAAACAGTTTCTTTTTTGTTTATGGTAGCAGAGATTTTATGATAATGCAGGGTAAAAAGTTGATATCCAAGATTTGATGATCAATTGTTTGTTTTCCTGCTTATTGTAAGCCAAATCAGTTACTTAGTCATCCAGGCTTATATTTTTAAAACCTCTTAATGTAGCTCTCCTATTATGCTGTTCTTCGAGCAGTACATGAAGGAAAATTGCAATAACGGCGCTAACGGATATAATAGTGGTCTTAAGCTAAATATAAGTTTTTGAATTCCATGTCACTGTCACTTGAAGGCAGATTTTGATTCCATTTTCGATGAGACCGGCAGCATTTGATTTGCTGCTAGGTGATCTAGTAGCTCTCTTATTTATTTATTTATTTATTGTTGGCACTTGTATAAAACAAGATATACACACATAACATGTAAAATGACCTCCTGCGGAACGGTCACAAAATGTCTTTGAATACACATAAGTGCTATAAGGGTAGTTGTGATCTCCCTTATCGCACTTAAGAATGTTTTCCCAATTTAGGGGTAAACAAGACACTCCGTGGGTTATTAGAAATAAGATAATAATCCCAATTATAAGATTTTATGAGATCGTGCATGTCACATTGTAAATCGATCCAGAGCCAGAATTTACGATCTGTTACCTAAACCATGCGAGGGAACAGTTGTTTGCACTTGTAATCTGTAAGTGCAGGCCACTTGAGCCTCCAAATATAATCACTTAAAATGTTTCCTACACTACACAAAGGACTTGTGCGGGGGTCAAAATATAGCTCTCCCGCCCAGGGCAAAACAGATGCGGTCTCTGCGTAGGCCATAGATAAGAATAGAATACGAATCACACCAATGTTACTTGTTAAGAAACTTCATGAAATAAAAACAGTTTGAAATTATAACTCAGCAAATGTAGACGTCTTTTATTAGAACGCTCTAACATTTATTATTAAGGATAGAGAAGTTTGCAAAGCTAGACTAACTTATTTGGTAAAGCGCTAGCAACAATGTTTTCGGATTTTAGGTTTATGATATATAGATGGACGTTGATGCCCTTCGAGCAGTACAAACAAGTGGCCCAACGACACCAAGCACGTGCTTGTTACGCGCGGAGTCCTATTTTTAATTTGGGCAAAAAATGCGAGTTCGCGAGGAAAATACATAAATTAAATAGAGACAAGACACAAATGAAAATAAAAGGCACAATTAAGAATAAAGCAAATGAGTTAAAATATTAGTTTTTAATAACGGGATAAAAGTTGAAATGCAAATTAAATGATAAAGGTTGTTATAATTATTACATAGAACGCGAAAGGGCTCGTGCAGACAAAAATTTGATGTACATCGTGGCAAATTTAGAGGAATATAATTTCGTGTTAGTCTAACAAGAACATTAAAAGTTAGGCGGCTTACAAGTTCTGCAAAATCAATATCACCTCTTATAAGATTATGCATAAAAATAGTACCAAGCATTGTTCTACGATTTACAAGTGTGGGTAAATTAAGCAACAGTAATCTAACCCGGTAGGAAGGTAGCCTTTCGTTTTGATCCCATTTCAAACTACGAAGGGCAAAGGTATAGCGACAAGTGAGTCAGTGGGAGGAGACCAAGAAATATCAGGTAGATTAAAGTCACCCAAAACAATCAAAAGGGGTCTGTTAGAAAGAAGGGATAGTACTGATTTTATTGCGGACAGATGGTGCTCATAAATTACTAGATTAGAGCCGGGTGGAATATAAGAACATGTAACAAAAATAGATAAAGATTGCAAGGAAACTTTCACACTTACAAATTTAATTTCGTTTGGGATATGAGTGAGAATTCTTTCAGAAGCTAGGCTAGAGGTAACGGCAATCAGCACACCGCCCCCCCTACGTGAGGGTCGATCGGTCCTATAAGTTATTTGCCAGAACTTCGGAGTCAGATATATCTGGTTTTAGCCAAGTTTCCGTAAAAGCCAAAATATCTGTTATTTGTTCACGGTTTATTGGGAACAAATTCTTTAATTACTAAATCATCATTAAGCCAAAATCTTTCAGAAAGTAACACATTAAGCACATCAGGCGGAGCAAATATTTTAAAAGACGATATCCTACGAGCGTATGAAAATCGAAATTGTTCAACTGCAATATCCTCGGATAGGAATTTTTCACGTAAAAATTCCAAAACATCCTCAGATGTGGTATCTGGGGTGAATCTAGAAACAAACAAGAGAGAACGCTATAGTCGGGTGCCCCGACTATCAGATACCCGTTACTCAGGTAAAGGGAGTGCGAGGGAGATGGAGATAGAAACTTTGATCACGCATAACTTTTTAACGAATGGTCCGATTTGAAAAATTTCTTCTACATTTCGATAGGTATTGATAAACACAATAAAACTGCATTTTTACTTTTCCGAAATATTTAAATTTTTAAAATCGTATCTGAGCGAGTGTGGGCGTTAAAGGGGGCGTGGCACCTTTTTGAAACAAACTTGCGCTGCGTAGGAACTCCTAGAATCTGCATGCAAAATGCCAATCTTCTAGCTTTTATAGTTTCCGAGATCTCAGCGTTCATACGGACAGACAGACAGACAGACGGACAGACAGACGGACAGACGGACAGACGGACATGGCTAGATCGACTCGGCTAGTGATCCTGAACAAGAATATATATACTTTATAGGGTCGGAAACGCTTCCTTCTACCTGTTACATACTTTTGCACGAATACAATATACCCTTTTACTCTACGAGTAACGGGTATAATAATTGCTTCCTTTGTGGAACAACTGAAAGTTTCTTACGCCCCCAGCAGCAGTCTGAACCTCACTAGGCTGAGAACCAGGAACGGTGCCTACTGTACTTATAGGTACGGTCGGCAACGAATTCTTTGACTTAGCCAATACTGTAGATTTTATTCTGGAAACAGGGACTCCACCCGAACTAGGTGTATCCATAGGCACAGTTGGTTCATTTACCCCTGTCTCAACAGAAACTGCTGCTACCAAGTTCGGATTTGGGGTGGATTCCACAATCATATTAACGGCGGTTAAACTGGCTTTTTTGCGTTTAGGCGACTCGTTTAATAATTTTTTATTATTAAACTGGGCACAGACGGAATTGAACCCCTCATTGAGTTGTTTAAAAGCTCCTGAGATATTCAATAGGCTGTCTCGAGTCTGCTTTATAAAGCCGCTCATCTCAACTACCAATTCCTTGCAGGACCCACATGACCACATGAGACCAGAATTAAGATCAATGAAATCTTTAACTCTGCCAGTAAATCCTGCACATTTAACGTGCATCATCGAATCGCAGAGCCAGCAAAAAATAAAAGGGTCTTTAGTTGAAGACGCAAGAGTACAATTTTTCTTGGAACAGACAAGAGCCATTGTAAGTTTCAAGAAAATAAAAAAAATAAGATATAAAAAATACCTCAAAGTAAATTTGGCACTGGGATCAAATCCAAAAACCACAAGGGGACAAACACGAAAAAAACTGAGAGAAATTAAGAGCGCGAGATTACGAATTAAATCGAATAAAGAGAGCACGAGAGAATAAATCTTCTATCGACTGAGCGTGGCTTGTGCGACACAACAACTTTAAGCATAAACAAAATGCAATGTAAAGCATGCAAGAGAGAGAGAAGAGTTAGAGAAATAAACGAAAAAGTCTACCAGAAGTTCATACCCTTGCAGAGGGTATTATAATTTTGGTCAAAAGTGTGCAACGCAGTGAAGGAGACATCTCCGACCCTATAAAATATATATATTCTTGATCAGGATCACCTCCTGAGTTGATATAGCCATGTCCGTCTGTCCGTCTGTCTGTTTCTACGCAAACTAGTCTCTCAGTTTTAAAGCTATCGAATTGAAACTTTGCACACACCCTTCTTTCCTTTGCACGCAGTATATAAGTCGGAACGGCCGGGATCGGACGACTATATCCTATAGCTGCCATATAACTGTTTGATCGGAAATGCCATAACTTTCGTGTTTGTAAAGTTTGGAAGTTGGGATTTTTTATGAGTGTTAAAATGCATCACATGAATAATTTTGGATAATATAATTTTCAGAGTATTCTGCAAGGGTATATCAACTTCGGCTCCGCCCGAAGTTAGCTTTCCTTTCTTGTTTTTAATGAATCTTCTTTTAATTTTGAGACTAGCAATAAGTTTACGAACCTTAACATTATAATTTAACTAACAGTATACATAATACGACTGCATTCTGGTTGCGCGTCCATCAAGTCGGTCGCTGGGTGGGTAAGTCATCGCGACGAAGGCGTGATTGGTTTATCAACCTTTTAAAACCTCTCGCCAGGTGTTCTGCGATAACTTCTTTGACTGGTAGAATGTATAAGTCGCGATGTATGTTTTCGTTGCGAACGTACCACGGTGCCCCGGTGATTGTTCTCAAGATCTTCGACTGAGCTCGCTGGACTATGTCAATATTGACTTTATATTCAAGGCTAAGGGGAGACCGAGCGTTGATAAGCCAATGAAGGCTTCTGGCTTTAGGTGTGTTATTTTGGCTTCAATGTGCCGGCGCCATGTGAGCCTTCCGTCGAGGTGTACTCCTAGATATGTCACTTCGTTTCGGGAGTAGAGTATGCCTCATGTTATAGAGCGGGGGGCAGTTTTGCCTGCTTAGGGTGAACGTAACGTGCTTGCATTTTTGTTCGTTCACTTTAATTCGCCAATCTGTAGCCACTTTTCAGCATCGACCAGATGAAGAGCCAGTTGCTTGCTTCGGGTTTTTTGAGCAGCTGAGAATAGCTGTATCATCAGCAAACGTAGATGTTGTTAGTCGTGTGCTGGTTGGGATGTCTGCTGTGTAGAGGACGTATAATGTTGGCACAAGCACGCTACCTTGAGAAACTATAGCTCCAATAGTGAAATCGTCAGTTATACCAGTGTTGCATCTTACAGACAATTTTCTGTTGTAGAGGTAAGACTCTTAAAGCTTGTGGGTGTTTTAGGGGAGCATTGTCTTGATCTTGTACATTAGACCTTTTAGCCAAACTCTATCAAATGCATGAGAGACATCTAAAAATATGGCAGTACAGTACTGTCGTTTTTCGAACGCGTTCCGGATTTCTGATGTTATCCGGTTGACCTGCTCAATTGTTCCGTGCTTTTCACGAAACCCAACTTGATGTGACGGAATTCCGTCCTGGATTCTTAGGTATGTGTTTATCCGAGTCAATACGCATTTTGCAAAGTGTTTAGATAATCATGAAAGTAGGCTTATAGGTCTATACGACGTGGGGATTGTGTGGTCTTTTCCCGGCTTTGCTATCATTATTATAATCGACTTTCTCCATCTCACTGGAAAGTAGCCAAGTTTTGCGATGGCATTAAAGGGCTGGGGGATAGTGTAAGCGGCGCAATATGGGAGCTCTATGATCATTTTGGGAGTTATGAGGTCGCAGCCCGGAGATTTTTTCGGATTCAGCAGATTTTTGATGATGTTAACGATTTCGTTTGTGCGAAACTCAATTGGCTCATGTTGAAGCTGAGGCTCATATGGTAAAGTCGGCAAAGTGAACGCACTAGTGGCAGGATTTGGTTGGAAGACATTTTTAAGGTGGTTGGCAAACGTGCTGGCTCTGTCTGCATCGCTGCCCGCCCAGCCGCCTGTGGGATTTCTAATAGGCATCACAGTTACTTTCGGTGAGCTTAGAGTTGGGTGAGCTCTCCATAGAGAGTGTTTTGTACTAGATGTTGACAATTGCTTTATGTAGCGTCGGTGGACATATGCTTCTTCTTGCTGTAAAGCTTTAGTGAGTTGACGTTAAGCCTTGCCTAGCAGATGGAAATCTGTGGAATTGCCAATCTCAACGTAAGCGTCGCTCTTCGAGGACGAGCTCTTCGATTTGTAGATTTGTCTTCTTCTGGTTGCATTGTGTACTTGTAGTTTGCGGTGTTGAAACTCGAGCTGCGGAGACGAGTACAGACTCCAGTGTATTAACAAAGCTGTCTACGTTGGCTTCATCGTTGAGATGAGGACTTAGCTCAATGTGTGTGCTAATATATTTCCTGTTCTTAACCCAATTTTAGATCGATAGTTTTTAGCAAATTTATTATAATAGTGGTGCTTAATACGGCTATTGATTAGAATTCCAGTCCCACCGGAAACGCCGTTAGCGATCCACATAGATATCCTTAGGGAATTGTTGTAATGCCAGCATTTCAATCAATATATTTTCATTTCGCATTAAATCTTGCATAGATGTGCGCATAAGCGACTTAAACTCCGTAAGGCTTTGTTGCAGGCTGCCAATTTGAAATTGTAAACAAACAATCGCGGCGTTGCCATTTAATGGAAAACAGCTGTTGCAGTATAATCAGTACTATCTAGTATTTTTTTTAAACAGCCACACAAAAAAATCGGTGATGTAAAACTAATCCACTATTAAAACTTGTATTAGATGTAGTATTTTTATTTAATTCTAGTATATTAAATGCCCCAAGGCTTCAAAAATGGTATAAACACCAGTATTGTAAAAACCTGTAAGGTCTCTACCTAAATGGCCTTTATTTGTATTTGTAAAAAACATACACAACTTGTTGAACAAATAAAAACTGCTGTTCACACAATTGTGTCCTCAGTCTTATTTGTGCTTGCTTTGATAACACACTACCGAAAAAAAGTGCATGGAGGCCCATCTATATACTGGTGGATAGTAAATGGGGTAATAACCTCTTTATTTTCTGTGCTAATTGCGATCGGAGCGCATTGAATAGACTCTTCTGATATATGCTGCAAAGCTATATGTTTGAGATTACTTTTTACAAAGGTTGCGACTCCACCACATCTTTTAGATGGGTGTGGTACAAAAAACAAGTTAACACCCAAAATTATATAAAGACCCAGACATAAGCATTGATTGCACAACAAATGCCCTCAATAAAGTTCACACGAACTAAGCCACGTGCGCTGGGCTTGCACCTATCGTGGGAATGCAGAATAGCCAATTTCCAAAGTTGATCGAACTCGGCCAAGTGCATACAACAAAAACGATAACTTGAATGCATTGGAAATGCCATAACTTTCGTGTTTGTAAAGTTTGGAAGTTGGGATTTTTTATGAGTGTTAAAATGCATCACATGAATAATTTTGGATAATATAATTTTCAGAGTATTCTGCAAGGGTATATCAACTTCGGCTCCGCCCGAAGTTAGCTTTCCTTTCTTGTTTTTAATGAATCTTCTTTTAATTTTGAGACTAGCAATAAGTTTACGAACCTTAACATTATAATTTAACTAACAGTATACATAATACGACTGCATTCTGGTTGCGCGTCCATCAAGTCGGTCGCTGGGTGGGTAAGTCATCGCGACGAAGGCGTGATTGGTTTATCAACCTTTTAAAACCTCTCGCCAGGTGTTCTGCGATAACTTCTTTGACTGGTAGAATGTATAAGTCGCGATGTATGTTTTCGTTGCGAACGTACCACGGTGCCCCGGTGATTGTTCTCAAGATCTTCGACTGAGCTCGCTGGACTATGTCAATATTGACTTTATATTCAAGGCTAAGGGGAGACCGAGCGTTGATAAGCCAATGAAGGCTTCTGGCTTTAGGTGTGTTATTTTGGCTTCAATGTGCCGGCGCCATGTGAGCCTTCCGTCGAGGTGTACTCCTAGATATGTCACTTCGTTTCGGGAGTAGAGTATGCCTCATGTTATAGAGCGGGGGGCAGTTTTGCCTGCTTAGGGTGAACGTAACGTGCTTGCATTTTTGTTCGTTCACTTTAATTCGCCAATCTGTAGCCACTTTTCAGCATCGACCAGATGAAGAGCCAGTTGCTTGCTTCGGGTTTTTTGAGCAGCTGAGAATAGCTGTATCATCAGCAAACGTAGATGTTGTTAGTCGTGTGCTGGTTGGGATGTCTGCTGTGTAGAGGACGTATAATGTTGGCACAAGCACGCTACCTTGAGAAACTATAGCTCCAATAGTGAAATCGTCAGTTATACCAGTGTTGCATCTTACAGACAATTTTCTGTTGTAGAGGTAAGACTCTTAAAGCTTGTGGGTGTTTTAGGGGAGCATTGTCTTGATCTTGTACATTAGACCTTTTAGCCAAACTCTATCAAATGCATGAGAGACATCTAAAAATATGGCAGTACAGTACTGTCGTTTTTCGAACGCGTTCCGGATTTCTGATGTTATCCGGTTGACCTGCTCAATTGTTCCGTGCTTTTCACGAAACCCAACTTGATGTGACGGAATTCCGTCCTGGATTCTTAGGTATGTGTTTATCCGAGTCAATACGCATTTTGCAAAGTGTTTAGATAATCATGAAAGTAGGCTTATAGGTCTATACGACGTGGGGATTGTGTGGTCTTTTCCCGGCTTTGCTATCATTATTATAATCGACTTTCTCCATCTCACTGGAAAGTAGCCAAGTTTTGCGATGGCATTAAAGGGCTGGGGGATAGTGTAAGCGGCGCAATATGGGAGCTCTATGATCATTTTGGGAGTTATGAGGTCGCAGCCCGGAGATTTTTTCGGATTCAGCAGATTTTTGATGATGTTAACGATTTCGTTTGTGCGAAACTCAATTGGCTCATGTTGAAGCTGAGGCTCATATGGTAAAGTCGGCAAAGTGAACGCACTAGTGGCAGGATTTGGTTGGAAGACATTTTTAAGGTGGTTGGCAAACGTGCTGGCTCTGTCTGCATCGCTGCCCGCCCAGCCGCCTGTGGGATTTCTAATAGGCATCACAGTTACTTTCGGTGAGCTTAGAGTTGGGTGAGCTCTCCATAGAGAGTGTTTTGTACTAGATGTTGACAATTGCTTTATGTAGCGTCGGTGGACATATGCTTCTTCTTGCTGTAAAGCTTTAGTGAGTTGACGTTAAGCCTTGCCTAGCAGATGGAAATCTGTGGAATTGCCAATCTCAACGTAAGCGTCGCTCTTCGAGGACGAGCTCTTCGATTTGTAGATTTGTCTTCTTCTGGTTGCATTGTGTACTTGTAGTTTGCGGTGTTGAAACTCGAGCTGCGGAGACGAGTACAGACTCCAGTGTATTAACAAAGCTGTCTACGTTGGCTTCATCGTTGAGATGAGGACTTAGCTCAATGTGTGTGCTAATATATTTCCTGTTCTTAACCCAATTTTAGATCGATAGTTTTTAGCAAATTTATTATAATAGTGGTGCTTAATTGATTAGAATTCCAGTCCCACCGGAAACGCCGTTAGCGATCCACATAGATATCCTTAGGGAATTGTTGTAATGCCAGCATTTCAATCAATATATTTTCATTTCGCATTAAATCTTGCATAGATGTGCGCATAAGCGACTTAAACTCCGTAAGGCTTTGTTGCAGGCTGCCAATTTGAAATTGTAAACAAACAATCGCGGCGTTGCCATTTAATGGAAAACAGCTGTTGCAGTATAATCAGTACTATCTAGTATTTTTTTTAAACAGCCACACAAAAAAATCGGTGATGTAAAACTAATCCACTATTAAAACTTGTATTAGATGTAGTATTTTTATTTAATTCTAGTATATTAAATGCCCCAAGGCTTCAAAAATGGTATAAACACCAGTATTGTAAAAACCTGTAAGGTCTCTACCTAAATGGCCTTTATTTGTATTTGTAAAAAACATACACAACTTGTTGAACAAATAAAAACTGCTGTTCACACAATTGTGTCCTCAGTCTTATTTGTGCTTGCTTTGATAACACACTACCGAAAAAAAGTGCATGGAGGCCCATCTATATACTGGTGGATAGTAAATGGGGTAATAACCTCTTTATTTTCTGTGCTAATTGCGATCGGAGCGCATTGAATAGACTCTTCTGATATATGCTGCAAAGCTATATGTTTGAGATTACTTTTTACAAAGGTTGCGACTCCACCACATCTTTTAGATGGGTGTGGTACAAAAAACAAGTTAACACCCAAAATTATATAAAGACCCAGACATAAGCATTGATTGCACAACAAATGCCCTCAATAAAGTTCACACGAACTAAGCCACGTGCGCTGGGCTTGCACCTATCGGTCAGCGATCGTGGGAATGCAGAATAGCCAATTTCCAAAGTTGATCGAACTCGGCCAAGTGCATACAACAAAAACGATAACTTGAATGCATTGGCCAATGACAATTAAATTTGGCCAACAGCGACAGCGAAGAAGAGCAGCAACCAATAATAATAAAGAACGTTAGCAGAAACGGCAGCAGCGGCAGAGACGGTGGCAGCGATGGAACGACGCGTAGTCATAATGTATCCGTTCGGAGGGAACGTGAATAAGGTACAGAGGAGGCCCACGCACTCAGGAGAGATCGCTGCAGCGTGGGATAAACCGGAATCTGTCGATCCTGTCGTCACGAGAGCACGCCGAGATATGCTATTACTGTAAGAATAGTTTTAAGCAACCTATAAAAGGAAACAAATTTAAATTAAAAAATATTAAAAATACTATCCAAAAAGAAATTAAGAAATTAAGCTTTAAGAAAAAATCCACACACAACAACTCAAAAATGTACACCATAATCAAAGACCCACACTATGTTTTTTAATTAATAACCTTCCGAATTTTGAGTAATCAAAATTTAAAGTTAAGCTCAACCTTTCATTGCTCATATATCCCAAATGACTGAACAAGATTTAGCAGACAGACTCGCTAATCTTGCCGTACCTTCGTCAGTTAGTAACGCACAATCAACCACGCGAATCATGACCGAGAGAGACATCGAGAAAATTACAAAAATTAAAACTGCCCTAGAGGCAAATTTAAGAGCCTAGTAAAAGAAATACTTAATCCCAATAAAGATTTTTCCAAGTATACAGACCAAACAATTAAAAGAGAATTAGCGCACAATCTTAGTGACTTAGATAAATTACCACACATCGTGCGGACACTTAGCGATTTTTCGGGAAAAAAGTGTAGAAAGGGTGTTAAAAATCTACGAAATGAGAATCGGCTCACCAAAATATTATGGAATTCTTTTAGCAATCCGAAACAAAATCATCGGACAAGCAGACGCAGTACTAGAATCCTATAATACCCCCTTAGATTGGACAGCTATCTCAAAATGCCTAACAGCGCATTTTGCTGACAAACGTGACCCAAAGACTCTGGAATATCAGCTTTATCCTCTTAATCAAGGTAGCGATAGTATAGTCGATTATTATCAAGCAGTGTACCAACAGCTATCACTAATCCTAAACCAAATTGGCAACTTAGATGCCTCACAAGAAACTGTGCAATCTCTGACAGCCATGTAAAGAGAAAAAGCCTTAGACACCTTTGTCAGAGGCCTCAACGGCAACTTAGCACAACTACTGGCCAATAAAGAGCCATATGACTTAGGACACGCCCTACATCTGTGCAGTCTACTTGAGAATCAGAACACTAGGAATATTCAAACACCAAAAATTCCATATTTAGGGAAGGCACCTTTACTACCACCCAAACCCCTACAGCCATATAAAATAGCAGTCAAACAAAACTTTCATCCACAACTCTATCATAACCCAAACCAAATGCAGTGGGTACCCGTAACTGGAACAACCCCACTTACCCCGACTAACCAATTTAAATCTTATAGACAACCCTATACAAATCAGGCCGGTGTAGTAGCACCCCAAAACCTCCCCCACGACCCCAACCGAAATCGGTACCTATGGAAGTCGATCAGTCAGTTCGGTCGCGTCATATAAATTATATGAACAGGCCGGCAAATAACGATTATGCAGGGAAAAGATCTCTTAGTGCTTCCAACGTTACAAACACTAACAAAATGCCACGGGAATTCCATATTCAGCCAGTAACAGAAAGCACCGCACAACAAAATTCAGAGGAAACTACACCAAGCCCAGAGCAAGAGTATTATCGGTTAGTAGAAGAAAATAATGTAAACGAGCTTCAGAAAGAATATGTATGGCAAAACGATACTGAGCAGCAGGAATACAAAGATATGTCAGAGCTTTATTTTTTAGAATAAATTGTTCCTCATTACCTTACTTTAAAGTAACCACGCGGAACGGAAAAATCCTAAAATTTTTAATAGATACGGGCTCAAATCAAAATTATATTCAAAACCAATTAGTACCAAAACCAAAACAAAATGAGAAAAATTTTTCCGTTAGCTCAGTCGGAGGTAAAATTTCAGATTCACCCATGAAATTTTTTTTGCTGGAAACATTAGAAACCTTTCACAGTATACTGGGCAATGACACAATGAAAAGCCTAGGAGCCATTATAGATGTGAAGAACGATACATTAATTCTCGGAAATAAACGCAAAATTAAAATTCACCAATTAGCAACACAAGCTGTAAATACCATTATACCGCAAATCAGCCATATGAAAAAATCAATTATAAATCTCCTCGTACAAAGTCACAAAACCCTCTTTGCAGATCCTGATACAAAGTTAGCATACACAACTAAAGTAGTAGGCGAGATCAGAACTTCGTCCGATTCCCCAGTTTACGGAAAACATTACCCACACCTAATATCTTTAAAACAGGAAAAGTTTTTTTTTTTATATATATGCTTTATTTATTGAATCTTCTCTATATGAGACTAACAATAAGTATATCAAATCTTAAGAGTATAACTTAACTTACAGTCATGTAGACTGAATTTAGACTAACGGGCCCTAATATTTATTGCTGGGCTGGTAGATCGTTTCGATGCAGACGGGTTCTGTTCGAAACCCGTTTTAGGTTCCTTGCGAGATTATTTGGGTGCAGTGTAAGCTTGTTGTGGTAGGCTGCTTTCTGCTTTCTATTTCATTTTTGACCGGTGGTATGCCCAGATCCCTGTGGATGTTTTAGTTCCGAACACAGGGGTGATCGAGAATTTATAATCCAGTGTAGGCTGCTAGCTTTAAGTCTGAGATGTACTTTCTTGCATTCAATGTACCTCCGCCAGGTTAGGCGTCTGTCGAGGTGGACGCCGAGATATGTTACATCGCTGGCTTGGGGAATCTGCGTACTATTCAAAGTTAGCGCGGGGCACGATTGTCTGTTAAGGGTAAACGTTATATGTTTACACTTTTTTTTTTTTTTTTTTTCGCGCGGAGTCCCACGGCCCACTTACCCGCCCAACCGACCGAGGGGCGCAGCCGTGTATCGTACGGCACGATTCGTGGACATATTATTGCATAAGTAAAGATCAGACCAATTAAAGCCAGAAATAAAATTATTAAGCCTCAGAAAGTCTGCCTTGCGAAAACAATGTATTCGTTTCGATTTTTCTGATTTTTCTTCTATAACTCTACCCGTATCAAATGAAAGTTCGATTGTTGGGTGATATGGATCTTCAGGTTGCGTGAGTGGTGCTACTCTGGACAGAAACACACCTTCAGGATTCGATACAAAACACAAATCAAGTAGGCGACCTAATGAATTTCGAACATGGTTTACTTGAGATAGAGATATGTCAAGCAGGCCATCAATAAAATCATGTTGTGCTATAGGTAGTAAGACATTCGATCCATCCTCAGTGGACCAAGTAACTCCAGGTATATTAAAATCACCTAGAACTATCAACTGATCCCTATCGAAAAGCTTATTTGCAACGGACTTAATAACGGATAGGTGATTTAAATAATCAGGAAGTTCAGACAACGGCGGAATATAAGAGCAAGTTATGTATATAAAGTTACCAGGAAGCGATAACTTTACACAAATAAATTCAATGGTATTGAATTCATCAAAAAATAACTCCTCAGACGGGAAGTTTGAATCAACTCCAATTAAGACTCCACCTCCCCGTCTAGAGGGACGGTCATACCTATATATTGTGTACTTACCTGGAAAAACTTCGGAGCTAAAGATCTCCGGCTTTAACCAGGTTTCTGTGAACACAATAATATGAGATGCAAAGGAAAGGCTATCAGAATACAATTTAGTGAGTTTGCTACGCAAACCTCTTGCATTCTGATAGGAAAGAAGGAGGTTAGAAGTTAGTTTTTTGAAATTGGTACACTGGTTTGGCCTCGACTAGGAAGTTTTACTCCTACGGGCCCCTTCTTCTTTATCTTAGCCTCGAACGATGAGGGAATTGTGTGGTCTTTCCCAGGCTTCGGTATTATTATAACCACGGACTTTTTCCATTTTTTGGGGTAGTAGCCAAGTTTTGTGATCCCGTAAAATAGCTTGCATATAACATCCACCTCGCAGCTTGGAAGTTCAATTATCATTTTTGGGATTATTAGGTCGCCCCCTGGAGCCTTTTTCGGTTTTATTTGCTTCCTAATGACGTTAGCCATTTCAGGTGCTTGAAACAAAATCGGGTTATTTGCTATTTCAGAGCTAAGCGGCAGTAGTTGAAAAGAGTTTGTGGCGGCGTTCGGCTGAAATACATTTCGTAGGTGTAAAGCAAATGTTTCGGCTCTGTCCTCGTCACTGCGGGCCCAAGTACCCGAGGAGTTTCTAATCGGAGTGACTGATTCTATCGGAGAGCTTAAATTTGGGTGAGCTCTCCACAAAGGATGCTTTGTACTGGTCGATGTACCGGCGCTGCGCAAGCTCCTCTTCTTGCTTGAGGGTTTTGGTGAGTCTGCGGGTGGCATCATTATAGAGTTGCTTCGAATGGGGGGATCTGCAGGATTGCCAAGCGCGTCGAAGACGTCGTTTTTCCCGAACCAGTTGTTCGATTTGCAGATTAGTTTTGTATTGGTTGCTACGCACGATTGTCTCTTCTGGTGTTGAGTTTTTGGCTGCTGCCACGAGTACTGACTCCAGGGCATCAGCACAGAGGTCGATGTCGTTCTCTGTGTTTAACTGTGGTGTTAGTTCAATGTACTTTACGTACTTTTTGTACTTTAGCCAGTTAGTTCTAGTCGAGGTCAGCCTGAAGGGGTGCTCGATTACTTTTGGGCTTTGAAGGAGAGTTATTAAAACAGGCAAGTGGTCCGATGATAAGTCCGATAGCGATTTGGCGCTTACTAAATTTCGTTGTTGCTCAAATTAATAATAGCTTTATACAATTGTCTTCCTTTGGGGTTCACGAGTCTTGATCCCCAGTGCGTGTGTTTGGCGTTGTAGTCTCCTCCTGCTATAAAGCGATCTCCGAGTGAATTGTAGAAGTCAAAGAATTGCTCTTCAGTTATGGAGAAACGCGGTGGGCAATAGATAGCGGCAATAGTGATACAGCCGTTGCCTGCTTGTAGTTTTATATATGTAGCCTGCAAGTAATTTGTTGCAAACCTCTGGTAAAAGTGGTGCTTTATGCGTTCCCTGATTAAGATTCCAGTTCCTCCGTGAGCCTTACCGTCCGGATTATCTGTGCAGTATAAGGTATAACCTCTTATTTGAAAGTTGTATTTACTTGTGAGATGCGTTTCTGCCAGCAGCATTACAACTATTTGGTTTTCATTGAGGAATTGAGTTATTTCAAGTTTGTGCCGTGAAACGCCATTGGCATTCCACATGGATATTCGAAGACAAGACATCGATTATTTAGATTGTTGGGATGTGAGCAAATTTAATAAAATGTTTTGATTTTGCATAAGGTTTGTCATTGTTGTTTTCATGAAGGACATAAATTCCATCATACCCTGTTGTAAAGTCAGCATCATGGTTTCCATGCTGTTTGGTATTTCTCCTATTGCTTGCTGAGGTGTTATTATATTTTGCTCAGAGCATTGACCTTGTGGGAACCCCGTCTGATTGGCAAGTCCTGATTTTAGGGCACTGGCGGATGAAACTCCCCCATTTGTGTTGAGGGGCCCAAAAGAAGATCTGGCTGCTTTCGCAAAGAAAACATCAGGTGTGGTTTGGGATTGAACGTACGCATTTCGTGCATTCTGGGAGCGTGCGTATTTAGCTTGTTAAAACTGACTCTTCAGCTCTTTATAGACCGTTCAGCCTCTGTAGTTTGCGGTATGGTTATCTCCACAGTTAGCGCATTTCTTCGTCTTTGGGTCTTCTTTGCTTGCAGTGCAAGGTTCAGAGTTGTGGAAGCCACCACAAGCTACGCAGACTGAACGAAGCCCGCAGTTGTTTCTGGTGTGTCCATACTCTTGGCAGTTTGTGCATTGCAGCGGGCCATTTCGCTTATGCGGTTCTTTAACAGTAATCCTTCTATGCAACAGGAATTGCAGTTTGTAGATCGGGTGCACTTCATTTTCTTCAAGGCTCTGCTTTCTGGCTCTAGTTCGACCTTAAAGATGCGGCTTTTTATTTCTGTTGATAATATTAATAATATTTTTGGGGCAAAATACTTTTTCTTTCAGTGCCTCTTTTATCTCATTGGTGGATACAGGAACTATAAACACAAATAGACGAGATGCTAAAAGATGGCATTATAAAACCTTCAAGATCACCATATAGTGCAGTCAGTGCCTCTTTTATCTCATTGGTGGATACAGGAAGTAGAAAAACAAATAGACGAGATGCTAAAAGATGGCATTATAAGACCTTCAAGATCACCATATAATAGTTCCCAAAAAGTCCGGTCAGTCCGAAGAAAAAAAGTACAGATTATTAATCGATTATAGGAAACTTAATGAAGTCACTATCTCAGATCGGTATCCGATCCCTGAGATAGGCAAAATTATTGCACAACTTGGGGACAACAAGTATTTTTCGGTATTGGACCTCAAGAGTGGTTTTCACCAAATACCATTGAAAGACACGGACATAGAGATAACAGCATTCGCTGTAAACGGCGGAAAATATGAATTTACGAGACTTCCGTTCGGTCTAAAAAATTCCCCATCCATTTTTCAGAGAGCTTTAGATGACATACTGAGAGAGTACATAGGGAAAATTTGCTTTGTATCCTAGACGACATCATAGTCTTTAGCAAAAATGAAGTTGATCACGGTCAAAATCTTGAAAAGGTATTTTCAACCCTACAAAACGCAAACATGAGAGTCCAAATAGAGAAAAGCAATTTTTTCAAAAACGAAGTAGATTTCTTGGGGTATACAATATCAGAAAATGTAGTTAAAACAAATATAGAAAAAATAAAAGTGATTACAAAATTTCCGGTCCCGAAAACATTAAAAGATCTTCGTTCTTTTCTGGGCATGACAGGTTATTATAGGCGGCTTATAAAAGACTTTGCAAATATAGCGAAGCCCTTAACCATTCTCCTAAGAGGCGAAGAAGGCCGTATATCTAAGACCAAGTCAAGCAAAACTGCTATTAACCTGAGCAAAGATGCGATTACAGCATTCGAGAAACTTTAAAATTCCCTCGTCTGATATTGATATTGATATTGATATTGATATTTATATTACAGAATAAACATAGAATCTTAACAGGAATCCACAAATCTCAAGTACAAATTTTAGAGTTAAGGGCATCTGAAGATATTAAAAATCCGTTATGGGGAAATGTTTATTGCTTTCGGTATGCCGAAATGGATAATAATCGACAACGAACGCTCATTAGGCTCAGCAGCAATCAAGTTCATGTTAGAAGATGAACTCAAAATATCAGTACACACGACTGCTCCGTATGCATCGACAAGTAACGGACAAATAGAGAGATTTCATTCAACCCTATCAGAAATCATGCGGTGCCTCAAAAAAGACAACGGGAGCATAACATTTGAGGACTTAATTTTTAAAGCAGTTCAAGAATATAATAAATCGATCCATTCTGTAACAAAAGAAAGCCCCATAAATATATTTTTTAGAAACACAATCTCTAGTTCCAAACGAGAAGAAATTAAACAGAAAATCCAGAAGAAACAAACAACCGACCTCAAATACTTTTTAAGCCTGGCGATGTAGTCCACGTAAAAATAGATAAAAGGTTAGGAAATAAACTTACACCTATATACAAAGCTGAGAAAGTAGCCGAAAACAAAATGACCACTATTAAAACACAAACCGGAAAAATCATACATAACAAGAAAGGAAAGCTAACTTCGGGCGGAGCCGAAGTTGATATACCCTTGCAGAATATTCTCTAAATTAAATTCTCCAAAATTATTCATATGATGCATTCTTAATACTCATAAAAAATCCTAACTTTACAAACTCCAAAGTTATGGCACTCCAATCGTTCAGTTATATGGCAGCTATAGGATATAGTAGGCGGATCCTTATGAAACTTGGTAGGTCGGATTGATTAGCCAAAAATAAAACTCATAGAAAATCCCAACTTCCTAACTTTAAAAACACCAAAGTTATGGCATTTCCGATCGTTCAGTTATATGGCAGCTATAGGATATTGTCGGCCGTTCCGACTTATATACTGCGTGCAAAGAAAAGAAGGGTGTGTGCAATGTTTCAATTCGATATCTTTAAAACTGAGAGACTAGTTCGCGTAGAAACAGACAGACGGACATGCTTATATCAACTCAGGATGCGACCCTGATCAAGAATATGTATACTTTGTAGGGTCGGAGATGTCTCCTTCACTGCGTTGCACACTTTTGACCAAAATTATAATACCCTCTGCAAGGGTATAAGAATAATATAAGAACATAATTTTTCAGGCTATTTCTACCAACATGCCTGGGGATAGCCACAGTGCTCGACTATTCCAAATCACAAATCATCCCACTCGAAAGCGGATTAGCGGCTAAGCAAGACGGAACATTTAAAATCATCCACATCTTTAACTTACACAGCTAGGAAGAAACTCTGGCGAAGTTAGAAGATTCATTTCATTCACTCACCTCATCCCATCCATTACACCTCTATCTCTCGTACGAATTAAAACAGATTCATACTGATTTACGCATTCTTCAAACACAAAAAAGACAAAAAAGGGCAATAGAAGCAATAGGTACTGCATGGAAATGGCTGGCGGGATCACCAAACCACCACGACTACGAGATCTTAGAAAATAAGATAAATGAACAATTAGAAAACAACAATAAACAAGAAAGGAAGCTAACTTCGGGCGGAGCCGAAGTTGATATACCCTTGCAGAATATTCTGTAAATTATATTCTCCAAATTTATGCATTCTTAATACTCATAAAAAATCCCAACTTCCTAACTTTAAAAACACCAAAGTTATGGCATTTCCAATAGTTCAGTTATATGGCAGCTATAGGATATAGTCGGCCGATCCTTATGAAATTTGGTAGGTCGGATTGATTGGACAAAAATAAAACCCATAGAAAATCCCAACTTCCTAACTTAAAATACATCAAAGTTATGGCCTTTCCGATCGTTCAGTTATATGGCAGCTATAGGATATAGTCGGCCGATCCGGCTCGTTCCGACTTATATACTACCTGCAATAGAAAGACAACTTTTGGGATAGTTTCAAGCAGATAGCTTTAGAACTGAGGGACTAGCTTGCGTAGAAACGGACGGACAGACGGACGGACAGACGGACATGGCTAGATCGACTCTCCTGGTGATGCTGATCAATAAAATATATACTTTATAGGGTCGGAAATGTTTCCTTCACTGCGTTGCAAACTTTTAACTGAAATTATAATACCCTCTGCAAGGGTATAAAAAGTAGTAATTAACAGATTAATTAACCAAAAAATTAACCAACTTACTAATGCAACTAACGCAATATTAAAAGTTACCCAGAGCTCGAAAGAAATCGTAAATCAGAAAGCAAGTATTTTAAAGTATAAAATTCAATTAATAAAAGAAGAAATAACAAATATAATATACGCAATTACATGGGCAAAATCAAACACAATAAACTCTTTTGTATTCACAAGCACAGAAACCACAGTAGTGGAAGATATCTTTAAAAAGGAAAACGACTTTTTTTTTAGCATAGAGGAATTATTTGAATTTGCTAAAGTTAAATTAGCCACAAATGGCAACGACCTCATCTATATTATTAGCCTCCCAACTATTAAAACAGATAATTGTAGAACTTTAAAAATTAAAGCAATAAAAAAAATCAATGATATAAAATACAAAAATTTGTTAGAATGAAAGAGACAATTATTTGCAATTAAAAAACCTTGCGAATCCCATAATGATAAGACAATTTGTAATTCAGAAAATTTGGTCAGTATGTGTAGCTTGTGGAAACTGCCACGGCTCCAAGCCCTGCCATGCCAACAAGGAAGACTCTCTCACTGCCAAGGAAACCACACAGCAAACTACAGAGGCTGTCCAGTCTACAAGGTGATGAAAAGTCGGATGCAACGAGCGACAACGGCACGTTCCCTTTTCTTCGCAGAAGCAGCCAGATCATCATTTGGCCCTTCAATTACCACCAACGGAATTTCTTACGCCAGTGCTCTAAGATCAGTCACAGCTCACATAGAGCCGAAAATTGATAACATCCAGCAGGCCACAAAGTAACATGGAATCTATGATGATTACTTTCCAACAAAATATGATGGAATTTATGTCCTTCATGAAAACCACCATGCAAACCCTTGCAAAAGCAAAATATCTTACTAAAAATGCTTGCAGCTCAGCAGTCCAAATAAACCATGCCTAGCCTTCGAATAACTCTGTGGAACGCCAACGGTGTTTCACGGCATAAACCTGAAATAACTCAATTTCTAAACGAAAACCACATCGACGTTATGTTGCTGGCAGAAACGCATCTCACCAGCAAATATAACTTTCAAATACGGGGATACACGTTCTACGGCACCAAACATCCAGATGGTAAAGCGCATGGCGGAACTGGAATCTTAATAAGAGACCGCGTCAAACACCACTTTCACCAACGGTTTGCAAAAAATCATCTGCAAGCTACATCGATAAAATTACAGTTGGGCAACTGCAACCTTGCCATTGCCGCTGTCTACTGCCCACCCCGCTTTACAGTCTCCGAAGACCAATTCATGGACTTCTACAATTCACTTGGAGAGCGACTCATAGCACCATGGCACGCACTGGGGATCCCGCCTTGTGATCCCCAAAGGAAGGCAACTATATAATGCACTCATTAAAACATGCAAGAAAAACTGGACTACGTTTCACCAGGCAGCCCTACATACTGGCCTACAGATCCTAGAAAACTACCTGATTTAATTGATTTTGCTGTGACAAAAAACATTTCTCCTAATCTTATATCTGCAAAATCGCTTTTGGATCTATCATCGGACCACTCACCAGTGCTAAAAACTCTTCTTCAAAGACCGGAATTAATCGAGCACCCTCGCAGGCTGACGTCGCATCGAACCAACTGGCTGAAGTTCAAAAAGTATGTAAGTTCCCACATTGAACTAACTCCTTAGCTTAACATCATGGAGGACATCGACTGCTATGCCGATGCACTGGAGTCTGTACTTAACGCAGCAGCCAAAGTCTCAACACCACAAGGGAGGGATGGGCACACACACCAACACAAAACCAACCTTGAAATCGAACAGCTTGTTCTGGAGAAAATACGTTTGAGACGTGCTTGGCAAACCAGCAGATCGCCTTCCTCAAAACAAAGTCTTAAAGAAGCTGGTCGCAGACTTACCAGGGCTCTAAGGCAAGAAGAAGAAAAAGCACAACGCCAGTACATTGAGAAACTTTCACCCACCAGCACTAAGCATCCCCTGTGGAGGGCCCACCCAAATCTAAGTGCGCCGGCCGAAACAGTAATCCCCATAAAAGACTCTTCAGGAAGCTGGGCCAGAAGCGACAAAGACAGAGCTTGTACATTTTCTTTACACCTTCGAAATGTTTTTCAGCCAAACCCTGCAACTAATTCATTCGCACTACCGTCGCCGTCAGTTCGAATTGAATCTGGGACGGAGCCAATTCTATTTCAACCAAATGAAGTTGCAAAAGTAATCAGCGAGCAATTGAAACCAAAAAAGGCCCCAGGCGGTGATCAAATAACTCCCAAAATGTTAATCGAACTTCCAAGCTGTGCAGTTGAGGTTATTTGTAAACTCTTTAACGGGATTACACGACTTGGCTATTTCCCAAAAAAATGGAAAAAATCGGTAATCATAATGATCACAAAGCCGGGGAAAGATCACACAATACCAGCTTCGTACAGACCGATAAGCTTACTCTCGTGTCTGTCAAAACTGCTCAAAAAATGCCTTTTGACGCGCATCATCCCATATCTGGAAGAGCACAACGTTATTCCAGCACATCAATTTGGCTTTCGAGAAAGCCATGGAACAATAGAGCAAGTCAACAGATTAACAACAGAAATAAGGACTGCATTCGAGCTTCGGGAATACTGCAGTGCGGTATTCCTCGACGTTGCACAGGCTTTCGACCGAGTCTGCCTTGATGGCCTTATGCATAAAATCAGAACGATCCTGCCGGGAAACACTCACAGATTACTTGAATTGTACCTTTACAACAGAGCCTTCGCCGTGAGATGCAACACCACAACATCCGACGACTACGCTATAGAGGCTGGAGTTCCCCAAGGTAGCGCCCTTGGTCCAACTCTATTTCTCCTCTACATCGCAGATATTCCCACGAACGAGCGGCTAACTACTTCTACATTCGCAGACGATACCGCGATCATAAGTCGGTCCAAATTCCCAACTCAGGCAACAGCACTACTAATTGATCATCTCGTGGTAGTGGAGAGGTGGTTATCAGACTGGCGTATAAAAATAAATGCGCAAAAGTGTAAACACATAACGTTTACTCTTAATAGACAAACGTGTCCCTCGCTAACCCTGAATAACACGCCACTTCCACAAGCTGACTATGTAACGTACCTTGGCATCCACCTAGACAGGAGACTTACATGGCGGAGACATATCGAAGCTAAGAAAATTCACCTAAAACTAAAATCAAACAGTCTCCATTGGCTTATAAACGCGCGCTCCCCCCTCTGCCTGGACTTCAAGGTCCTGCTCTACAATTCAACGTTTAAGCCAGTCTGGACCTACGGCTACCAATTGTGGGGAAACGCGAGCAGCAGCAACATCGACATTATTCAGCGAGTACAATCAAAAATCCTGAACGACAACATCCACAGAGATCTTGGCATTCTACCCGTAAAAGATGAAATATCAAAACAAAAAGCGTCCTACCACACCAAGCTAACTTCTCATCCAAACCAGCTCGCCAGGGGCCTAGCCAGGGTTTCCATCCGAACCCGATTGCAACGCAATGACCTTCCAGCTCAGCAATAGTTATTAGAGCCCCTAAATTTCGAGCCAGTGACTTTGACTGTCAGATAGTTTTTTAATTTAAGATTCTATATACTTATTGTTAGTCTCAATTTAGAGAAGATCCAATAAATAAAATGCAAATGTTAAAAAAAAAAAAGAAAATTTGTTAGATTTAAGCAATGATACTTGCGTAAACGCTCTCCTGAACCTTCAAGAACCTGAATGTAAGATGATCAACAATCAACACATTCCAGATTTCGAAAAAATACTGCCAGGCACGATACTACTGAACGACTTCAATGGGCCAGTCGCTAATACAATACCGTAATTCAACAGTAACTATTGGCGAAACTACTTACAAATCAAGGGAAGTCAACTTAGTCGAACCAGAGCCACCGTTTTTCCAACTAATGGGAGAAAAGAAGTTCTTTCACTACAAATGGTCAAGGAACTCAATATTAACAACACAAAAGCGCTGGAAAAACTAAGAAGCAAAACAACTATAGAATCTTCCGTTAGTTACGGATCGGCCATTATTCTACTTCTCTTAATAATAGGATCGATCACGGAACTCCAACGAAGACGTAAATCAACGGAAAGTACATCAGCTTCCGTGCCAGAAACGCAAGAAAAGCACCCACATTCGACCTTTCGGTCAGCGATCGTGGGAATGCAGAATAACCAATTTCCAAAGTTGATCCAACTCGCCCAAGTGCATACAACAAAAACTATAACTTGAATGCATTGGCCAATGACAATTAAAATTGGCCAACAGCGACAGCGAAGAATAGCAGCAACCAATAATAATAAAGAACGTTAGCAGTAACAGCAGCAGCGGCAGAAACGAATAATGAATAATTGTTTAGCGTAATTTAAAACAAGTTCTTAATCCAACTCAATAAAGAGAAGTTTGATTTTTTTTTTATATAAAAATAATAATCAATCTTTTAACTTACATAACATGTTAATCTCCAGCGTGCAGCTGGCTTAGCTCCTTAGCTCCCTTTCCTTTAACTCTAGTGGCTGCTTCTTAGCTCCCTTTAACTCATTGCAGAAGCTCCTTAGCTCCCTTTCCTTTAACTGTAGTGGCTGCTTCTTGGATGCATCGATCGAAGGACTTGCTCGAAATGCAGGATGCGATCGGTAATGCGATTATGACGCCTGGGCGACGAGTTCTCCACTGGCTTCGCCGGCGGGTGGGGCGTGGGAGGATCCACCTTAGTGGTCGGGAGCTGTATATTCAAGACCAGGGTTTGGGAACGTGCTTGCCTTTGTGTGCTGTCGTAGATGAAGGTCTCCGTCTGCCGCAGTTAAGAGAGGCTCTTTCGAATGGCCATGTCGATTCCCGCCGAGTGTCTGGCCAGGCGGTGGCGCTCCTCCAGCTTCAAAGACATCTGGCGGGCCAGCTGCACCTCTCTTGGCGCTTGTCATTAGCGGTGGAAATATGGTCTGGCCATCCAGCCGGAACCGGAAAGAGGCGGGATCCATAGAACTGGAGGCACTGCCTTGGAGGAGGTGTTCCAAATCGATACCGGAGCTAAATGCTTTTCAAACATGGTGTTGTGAAAATCTTTTGGATTTAAATAGCGCTAAGTGCAAAGTAATGACATTTTTTCGGGTGAACCCACAATATGTTACGTATACGCTGGGTGGTTGTGCATTGTCTACAATTACGCATGTTGATGACCTTGGCGTCCTTCTTGACCCAAAACTTAAGTTTTGTGACCATACTACTTCTATGGTGAATAAAGCCAGGGGAGTACTTGGATTTATTAAAAGGTGGTCAAAGGAATTCGATGATCCCTATGTTAAAAAGACTCTGTTCATTTACTATTCCGTCCAATCCTGGAGTACCGTTCAGCAGTTTGGTGTCCGCAGTATGGTGTACATATAGACCGGATAGAGTCTGTGCAAAATAACTTCTTATTATTTGCTCTACGGGGCCTTAACTGAATTGCAAGCCCTATTTTACCATCCTACTCTAGTAGACTTCTCCTAATCTCCTAATTAATCTACCATCCTAATTAAAAACAAAACAACAGCCGGAGAGTGCAGACGTGTTTTGCGCGAGCTCCAGAAAAAAACCGCTCAAAAGTGAAAAACAATAACTAAAAATACTGGAGTGGTGTAATAAGGGCAATCTTATTGCTAAAAGCAGTAAATAATAATTAGTGCTACGTATAAAACTAGTGCAAAGTTATAAAACTAAGAAGTGCCATGAGTGATAGCTCAATGAGCGTCGATTCAAAAAATGAGCGTAGAAGCTCCGTAGACCAGAGAAACAGTTAATCTCTTATTTCTCAACCCGTGATACAGAAGAAGAAAGAACTTCTTCAAAGAGCAACTCAGCCCTACTGACCATTGACAGTGCGAGAGCACGGTCTTGTTCTCCCGCCCTACTCACACCAACTCCCACTTCATGGAGCTTGCAGTGTAGAACCCCACCCCCAGCTTCGACTCACAGCTCACCAGCCACGAGCACTGCGACCTCGTAAATTTCTGCAACCGCAGCCACTGCAACAACAACATCAACGGTCGCCGTTAGCAACAACGCGATTTCGAATGCGTTTGCAACTTCTGCAGCGCCGAATAAAACTACAAAGCCAATTGTAAGTACGAGTGCCAATATCGGCAATATCAAACAACAACAAATGGGTCCGGCTATACAGACTGGCATGGATCATTACATTAAAATCAAACGGAAGCTAAGCCCGCAAAATAAAATGGTTGGAAATAAACCAAAACAAAATTGCCCATAAAGGCAGCGAACAACCAGGGGCATCTAGTAACAACAGATTCGCCCTATTGTCGGAAATTGATAATAATCAATCTGAATCTGGACAGGCTGTTCAAAAGAAACCAAAGCACCCACCAATTTACATAAGGGAACAGAATTCAAATGCCCTAGTAAAGAAAATTGTTGTGCTGGTCGGGAATGACAACTTTTATGTTACTCCTCTTCTTAAAGGGAATATTCACGAAACAAAGCTTCAAGCTAAAACTGAAGATCAATTCAGAGCTGTAACTAATTACCTAGACGAGGCTAGGAAACCCTACTACACGTACCAGCTCAAGGGTAGCAAGGGCTTGCAAGTAGTGCTAAAGGGCATAGAGCCCGACGTATCCACCAATGAGATAAAAGAGGCACTGAAAGAAAAAGGATTCTTCCCCAAAAATATTATTAATATTATCAACAAAAATAAAAAGCCGCAACCACTCTTTAAGGTCAAACTCGAGCCAGAAAGCAGAGCCTTGAAGAAAAATGAAGTGCACCCGATCTACAAACTGCAATTCCTGTTGCATAGAAGGATTACTGTTGAAGAACCGCACAAGCGGAATGGCCCGCTGCAATGCACAAACTGCCAAGAGTATGGACACACCAGAAACAACTGCGGGCTTCGTTCAGTCTGCGTAGCTTGTGGTGGCTTCCACAAATCCGAACCTTGCCCTGCAAGCAAAGAAGAGCCAAAGACAAAGAAATGCGCAAGCTGTGGAGATAACCATACCGCAAACTACAGAGGCTGCCCGGTCTATAAAGAGCTGAAGAGTCAGTTTCAACAAGACGGAGATCGCTTTATAGCAGGAGGAGACTACAACGCCAAACACACGCACTGGGGATCAAGACTCGTGACGCCCAAAGAAAGACAACTGTATGAAGCCCTTCAGGCTGACCTCGACTAGAACTAACTGGCTAAAGTACAAAAAGTACGTAAAGTACATTGAACTAACACCACAGTTAAACACAGAGAACGACATCGACTTCTGTGCTGATGCCCTGGAGTCAGTACTCGTGGCAGCAGCCAAAATCTCAACACCAGAAGAGACAATCGTTCGTAGCAACCAATACCAAACTAATCTGCAAATCGAACAACTGGTTCGGGAAAAACGACGTCTTCGACGCGCTTGGCAATCCTGCAGATCCCCCCATTCGAAGCAACTCTATAATGATGCCACCCGCAGACTCACCAAAACCCTCAAGCAAGAAGAGGACCTTGCGCAGCGCCGGTACATCGACCAGTACAAAGCATCCTTTGTGGAGAGCTCACCCAAATTTAAGCTCTCCGATAGAATCAGTCACTCCGATTAGAAACTCCTCGGGTACTTGGGCCCGCAGTGACGAAGACAGAGCCGAAACATTTGCTTTACACCTACGAAATGTATTTCAGCCGAACGCCGCCACAAACTCTCTTCAACTACCGCCGCTTAGCTCTGAAATAGCAAATAACCCGATTTTGTTTCAAGCACCTGAAATGGCTAACGTCATTAGGAAGCAAATAAAACCGAAAAAGGCTCCAGGGGCGACCTAATAATCCCAATAATGATAATTGAACTTCCAAGCTGCGCAGTGGATGTTATATGCAAGCTATTTAACGGGATCACAAAACTTGGCTACTACCCCAAAAAATGGAAAAAGTCCGTGGTTATAATAATACCGAAGCCTGGGAAAGACCACACAATTCCCTCATCGTACAGGCCAATAAGCTTACTATCGTGCCTGTCCAAATTACTGGAAAAATGCCTGCTCACGCTCATTACACCATATTTAAGAGAACAAAACTTAATCCCGGCACATCAATTCGGGTTTCGTGAAAGCCACGGAACCATCGAGCAAGTCAACCGGATAACTTCAGAAATTCGTACAGCCTTCGAACATCGGGAATATTGAGTGCGATATTCCTCGACGTCTCTCAGGCATTCGACCGAGTGTGGCTTGAAGGCCTTATGTATAAAATCATAACATTACTGCCTCTACCACAGAGTCTTTGAGGTTAGATGCAATACAACGACATCCAACGAGTACAACATTGAAGCCGGAGTCCCACAAGGTAGCGCACTGGGCCCTACCCTGTTTGTCCTATACACAGCAGACATCCCTACGAACGAGAGGCTGACTACGTCCACATTTGCTGACGACACCGCAATCCTGAGCCGCTCGAGATGCCCAACTAGAGCAACAGCTCAACTGGCTGATCATTTGGTGGTAGTTGAGTTGTGGCTATTAGACTGGCGAATCAAAATTAATGAACAAAAGTGTAAACATATAACGTTTACCCTTAACAGACAATCGTGCCCCCCGCTAACTTTAAATAGTACGCAGATTCCCCAAGGCAGCGATGTAACATATCTCGGCGTCCACCTCGACAGACGCCTAACCTGGCGGAGGCACATTGAATGCAAGAAAGTACATCTCAGACTTAAAGCTAGCAGCCTACACTGGATTATAAATTCTCGATCACCCCTGTGTCTGGACTTTAAAGTTCTTCTCTACAACTCCACCCTTAAGCCCATTTGGACCTACGGCTTCCAGCTCTGGGGGAACGCGAGCAACAGCAACGTTGACATCATACAGCGCTGACAATCAAAAATCCTGCGAACAATCACTGGGGCACCATGGTATGTTCGGAACGAAAACATCCACAGGGATCTGGGCATACCACCGGTCAAAGATGAAATAGCAAAGCAGAAAGCGGCCTACCATAACAAGCTTACACTGCGCCCAAATAATCTCGCAAGGAACCTAAGACGGGTTTCGAACAGAACTCGTCTGCATCGTAACGATCTACCAGCCCAGCAATAAATATTAGGGCCCGTTAGTCTAAATTCAGTCTACATGACTGTAAGTTAAGTTATATTCTTAAAATTTGATATACTTATTGTTAGTCTCATATAGAGAAGATTCAATAAATAAGCCAATTGTAAGTACGAGTGCCAATATCGGCAATATCAAACAACAACAAATGGGTCCGGCTATACAGACTGGCATGGATCATTGTGACGGTTCGTCGCTGTCGGGTGGCTCAGGGATGGCCAGGGTTTGTCACAAGAATTTGTTTGTGTCAGGCGTGGTTGCTGAAAGAGAATTCCGACCCAGCCCAGAGTAGAAGTCGTGGGAAATTACTTAGTAATTGATTAGGACTAGGTTTTATTTTAGAAAATATCTTGACATTTGATTAACAACTAACGAGTTCTCCGATTTGGCGGGGTGCCGCCCTTGCTGCCTTTGCTTCCTTCGTCCACTTAGAATACCTGGTATCGGGGGCCGTTCCGCTGTTCGAGAGGACCAATACGGGCTGTGTTTCCTGAAATGAGAATGGGGTGCTTGGGGACCCTGAAGTCAGCCACGAGCGAGAGAGAGAGTTTGTTGCTTGGGGACCCTGAAGTCAGCCACGAGCGAGAGAGCGCTATTTAGTGCTTGGGGACCCTGAAGTCAGCCACAAGAGAGAATGTTTTGCTTGGGGACCCTGAAGTCGGCCGCAAGAGAGAATGTTTTGCTTGGGGACCCTGAAGTCAGCCACAAGAGAGAGAGAGAGTTTGTTGCTTGGGGACCCTGAAGTCAGCCACAAGAGAGAGAGAGTTACTTGGGGACCCTGAAGTCAGCCACAAGAGAGAGAGAGTTACTTGGGGACCCTGAAGTCAGCCACAAGAGAAAGAGAGTTACTTGGGGACCCTGAAGTCAGCCACAAGAGAGAGAATTTGTTGCTTGGGGACCCTGAAGTCAGCCACAAGAGAGAGAGAGTTTGTGCTTGGGGACCCTAAAGTCAGCCACAAGAGAGAGAGAGAGAGGTGCTTGGGGACCCTGAAGTCAGCCACAAGAGAGAGAAAGAGAAGTGCTTGGGGACCCTGAAGTCAGCCACAAGAGAGAGAGAGAGAAGTACTTGGGGACCCTGAAGTCAGCCACAAGAGAGAGAGAGATGCTTGGGGACCCTGAAGTCAGCCACAAGAGAGAGAGAGAAGTGCTTGGGGACCCTGAAGTCAGCCACAAGAGAGAGAGATCAGCCGGTGAACCGTGCCGTAAGGAGGTGTGATCCTAAAATCAGACGTCTCCTAGGGATACCTCCAGGAGGAGGGACTACTACTGAGCTAAGGAGCTAACTACTATGTATAAGCGGACTTGGATCGAGTGATCCAGTCCACCGAAAAGTGACTTCGCTGCTTACCACCACTGGGGAGTTGATTCTTCACCCTTAGACGGTTGGCTGCTAAGTGATCTTCTATGGCCCGTGGTCCGTCTTATATAGGGCTCGGCGAGATCTAGTGTGACCGTCGTCTGTCGGATTTGCCGGGCTAAGTGTGACCATCTCTCTTGGTCTAGTGTGCCCCTACATGCGCGATCGTTGGCGCGCGCGCGTTCTCGGTTTGAATTTGAGTTAAACGCTCCTTTCATTTAATTTCTCTAGTCTTTCTTTTATTTATAACTTGGTTTTGTGCGCGCAGCGTCACACTCCCCCCCGTTATGGTTTTTAGTGGTATAGTATCGTGACGTAATTTCCTCTGTTCGATACCACCCGCCAGGTTGCTTCTCCGTCCTTAATAAGCCATCGCTGCTGTCTTCCACTTCTTTTTTCCGCCAGCTTCTCCCGTATCCTGGCTCTTGCCGTCGGTGACACTACCGCTCCTTCTGGTATTGTCCAGTTTTCGTCGCCGCGCTCCTCCTTATGGAGCTCTAGGATATCTCTGTCCGGTGTCTCGGTTGCTCGGCTCTCCTGGGCGGTTCTGGCTACCGTACTTATGGTTTGGCTGTTGCCCTGCCCGGACTGGATGTTCCTGGTTGTTTGCGGTGCCGTAGTCTTCTTCTTCGCCGGTGCCGTCCTCTTCCATGCGGCTTCCGCCATTGGTATCGGCTCCACCAACTTGGCCCTAGTCTGCGCTGCTGCTATCTTTGCATGTTTTTCGCGGAATCTCAGCGCTGCCTCCGCGAACTTGTTCATGTTTTCGTGTTCGTTCTGTTTTGTATTTGTTCCTCCGTACGGCTTAATGTCTCCAATGTATACCCTATTTATTTTCCGTGTGCTCGGGACTTTTACTGCCACTTTCGTCCGCGTCTTCCTTGCTTTTTCCTGCTGTGATCCCTTGTACTTCTCTTTGATCCAGGTGTCCGTTACCTCTATTGCTTTCAACTCGTCCTGTGCTGCTCTGGGTAAGGCGTCTGCTACCTCGTTCCATTTTCCCTTTCTATACTGGACTACGCCTAAGTCCCTGGTATTCATTTTTGTCTCCGGTTGGTCCACTTTGTCTCCGGCTGCTCTTATCTCTAGCTCCAAGCCTCCACACCTCAGCGTGCTGCGTGCCCCGGCTAGAAAGTCCATTCCTAACAGTATTCCTCCTGCCACTTCTGTTAGTATCATGAATGTTACCCTGAACGCTCTTCCTCCAAATTGGATTTCTGCCGCGAATTCTCCTATCGCCTTCTGCGTTACTCCGTTGGCCATTGTTATTTCTGCTCGGGTTCCACACCATTTGCCTTGTTGTTTCAGATCTTGATATCTGTTTCTGCTTATAACGCTTCTTAATGCTCCTGTGTCCACAATTCCTTTCGCTGTCTTGTTTCCGACCCTTATCCTGGCTACTATTTGGAACCCGTCGCCACACAGCTGTTCTCCTGTTGGTGGTTCCTTTATTGCCGCCTGAGCTGCCAGCTTCAACTGTTCAGGTCTCCTGCAGCACTCCTTGGTTCTCGTACCGTTTCTTCCACAGACCCAGCAAAACAGCCTCGGCGGATTGCTGCACGTGCTTCCCCCATGTCCGGTTCCTCCGCAGCGAATGCATATCTCCGGTTCTAGTTGCTGCTGTGCAGGTTGGCTTGTCTGTGTCCGGTCATCTGCCTCTATTTCTTCTACTTCCTCCGCTAGTTTAAGGAACTCTGTCAATGAGTTGAATCCTGCCCTCCTAGCGTACAGCTTTATCTTGCTCCTGCTGTTTTTGTATACTCGGTCCAGTTTGGCCTCTTCTGAGAGTTTCGTGAATTGCATCAGTTTTCTTAGTCCCATCGCGTATTCTCTTACGGGCTCCGTTTCTCTCTGTTTCATCTGTGCAATCTGAATCTCCAACTGTTCCTCATACCTCGGCGGCAAAAAGTATTCCAGCAGTTCCGTTCTGAGCTGAGTCCACGTTACGATCCTGCTTGGCGTGGTGTTCCACCAATCACTCGCGATCCCCTCCAGGATGAATGGCATCGTCTGTATCAACTGGTCCTTCCGTATTCCGTATCCTCCTGCCCACTGTTCCATTTGGCTCAGGAACTCCAGTGGGTTTGTTGTTCCTTGGTACCGGATGCCCCATCCACGTACCCGGTCTATGACATCTGTTTCCATTTTTATTTCTGACTTTCCTTCCGTTTCGTCCCCTGGACTTGCTCCTTTGATGTCCATTATCTCCTCCTTTTGCCTGGTTACCACGATCGCCGGAATTGTTTCTTTCGCTGGGCTTTTTCTCTCTTATATTTTTCCGACAGTTCTGCGAGTCTTTGTCTGACCGTTTCTGTATGATCCGTTTTCTTTGCGAACGCTGCCAACAAACGTCTTAAATCCTCACTTCTTTCTGCCGTTCCTAATCCGAACTCTTCCGTGTATTTCGTTAGTTCGCTCTTTGGTGCCAGATATACCCAGCTCGACATTACTCAGCTGGTGTCGGTTTATCTCCTGCAACCACTTTAACCTGTTCGGGCGCCACTGTGACGGTTCGTCGCTGTCGGGTGGCTCAGGGATGGCCAGGGTTTGTCACAAGAATTTGTTTGTGTCAGGCGTGGTTGCTGAAAGAGAGTTCCGACCCAGCCCAGAGTAGAAGTCGTGGGAAATTACTTAGTAATTGATTAGGACTAGGTTTTATTTTAGAAAATATCCTGACATTTGATTAACAACTAACGAGTTCTCCGATTTGGCGGGGTGCCGCCCTTGCTGCCTTTGCTTCCTTCGTCCACTTAGAATACCTGGTATCGGGGGCCGTTCCGCTATTCGAGAGGACCAATACGGGCTGTGTTTCCTGAAATGAGAATGGGGTGCTTGGGGACCCTGAAGTCAGCCACGAGCGAGAGAGAGAGTTTGTTGCTTGGGGACCCTGAAGTCAGCCACGAGCGAGAGAGCGCTATTTAGTGCTTGGGGACCCTGAAGTCAGCCACAAGAGAGAATGTTTTGCTTGGGGACCCTGAAGTCGGCAGCAAGAGAGAATGTTTTGCTTGGGGACCCTGAAGTCAGCCACAAGAGAGAGAGAGAGTTTGTTGCTTGGGGACCCTGAAGTCAGCCACAAGAGAGAGAGAGTTACTTGGGGACCCTGAAGTCAGCCACAAGAGAGAGAGAGAGTTACTTGGGGACCCTGAAGTCAGCCACAAGAGAGATAGAGTTACTTGGGGACCCTGAAGTCAGCCACAAGAGAGAGAATTTGTTGCTTGGGGACCCTGAAGTCAGCCACAAGAGAGAGAGAGTTTGTGCTTGGGGACCCTAAAGTCAGCCACAAGAGAGAGAGAGAGGGGGTGCTTGGGGACCCTGAAGTCAGCCACAAGAGAGAGAAAGAGAAGTGCTTGGGGACCCTGAAGTCAGCCACAAGAGAGAGAGAGAAGTACTTGGGGACCCTGAAGTCAGCCACAAGAGAGAGAGAGAGAGATGCTTGGGGACCCTGAAGTCAGCCACAAGAGAGAGAGAGAAGTGCTTGGGGACCCTGAAGTCAGCCACAAGAGAGAGAGATCAGCCGGTGAACCGTGCCGTAAGGAGGTGTGATCCTAAAATCAGACGTCTCCTAGGGATACCTCCAGGAGGAGGGACTACTACTGAGCTAAGGAGCTAACTACTATGTATAAGCGGACTTGGATCGAGTGATCCAGTCCACCAAAAAGTGACTTCGCTGCTTACCACCACTGGGGAGTTGATTCTTCACCCTTAGACGGTTGGCTGCTAAGTGATCTTCTATGGCCCGTGGTCCGTCTTATATAGGGCTCGGCGAGATCTAGTGTGACCGTCGTCTGTCGGATTTGTCGGGCTAAGTGTGACCATCTCTCTTGGTCTAGTGTGCCCCTACATGCGCGATCGTTGGCGCGCGCGCGTTCTCGGTTTGAATTTGAGTTAAACGCTCCTTTCATTTAATTTCTCTAGTCTTTCTTTTATTTATAACTTGGTTTTGTGCGCGCAGCGTCACATCATTACATTAAAATCAAACGGAAGCTAAGCCCGCAAAATAAAATGGTTGGAAATAAACCAAAACAAAATTGCCCATAAAGGCAGCGAACAACCAGGGGCATCTAGTAACAACAGATTCGCCCTATTGTCGGAAATTGATAATAATCGATCTGAATCTGGACAGGCTGTTCAAAAGAAACCAAAGCACCCACCAATTTACATAAGGGAACAGAATTCAAATGCCCTAGTAAAGAAAATTGTTGTGCTGGTCGGGAATGACAACTTTTATGTTACTCCTCTTCTTAAAGGGAATATTCACGAAACAAAGCTTCAAGCTAAAACTGAAGATCAATTCAGAGCTGTAACCAATTACCTAGACGAGGCTAGGAAACCCTACTATACGTACCAGCTCAAGAGTAGCAAGGGCTTGCAAGTAGTGCTAAAGGGCATAGAGCCCGACGTATCCACCAATGAGATAAAAGAGGCACTGAAAGAAAAAGGATTCTTCCCCAAAAATATTATTAATATTATCAACAAAAGTAAAAAGCCGCAACCACTCTTTAAGGTCAAACTGGAGCCAGAAAGCAGAGCCTTGAAGAAAAATGAAGTGCACCCGATCTACAAACTGCAATTCCTGTTGCATAGAAGGATTACTGTTGAAGAACCGCACAAGCGGAATGGCCCGCTGCAATGCACAAACTGCCAAGA
Organism: Drosophila kurseongensis; assembly: GCA_018153305.1. Lineage (NCBI taxonomy): Eukaryota > Metazoa > Arthropoda > Insecta > Diptera > Drosophilidae > Drosophila > Drosophila kurseongensis. Next base: position 1,025,660 of record JAECXX010000127.1, on the reverse strand, counting down.
GTTCAGTCTGCGTAGCTTGTGGTGGCTTCCACAAATCCGAACCTTGCCCTGCAAGCAAAGAAGCCCCAAAGACAAAGAAATGCGCAAACTGTGGAGATAACCATACCGCAAACTACAGAGGCTGCCCGGTCTATAAAGAGCTGAAGAGTCAGTTTCAACAAGACGGAGATCGCTTTATAGCAGGAGGAGACTACAACGCCAAACACACGCACTGGGGATCAAGACTCGTGACGCCCAAAGGAAGACAACTGTATGAAGCCCTTCAGGCTGACCTCGACTAGAACTAACTGGCTAAAGTACAAAAAGTACGTAAAGTACATTGAACTAACACCACAGTTAAACACAGAGAACGACATCGACTTCTGTGCTGATGCCCTGGAGTCAGTACTCGTGGCAGCAGCCAAAATCTCAACACCAGAAGAGACAATCGTTCGTAGCAACCAATACAAAACTAATCTGCAAATCGAACAACTGGTTCGGGAAAAACGACGTCTTCGACGCGCTTGGCAATCCTGCAGATCCCCCCATTCGAAGCAACTCTATAATGATGCCACCCGCAGACTCACAAAAACCCTCAAGCAAGAAGAGGACCTTGCGCAGCGCCGGTACATCGACCAGTACAAAGCATCCTTTGTGGAGAGCTCACCCAAATTTAAGCTCTCCGATAGAATCAGTCACTCCGATTAGAAACTCCTCGGGTACTTGGGCCCGCAGTGACGAAGACAGAGCCGAAACATTTGCTTTACACCTACGAAATGTATTTCAGCCGAACGCCGCCACAAACTCTCTTCAACTACCGCCGCTTAGCTCTGAAATAGCAAATAACCCGATTTTGTTTCAAGCACCTGAAATGGCTAACGTCATTAGGAAGCAAATAAAACCGAAAAAGGCTCCAGGGGCGACCTAATAATCCCAATAATGATAATTGAACTTCCAAGCTGCGCAGTGGATGTTATATGCAAGCTATTTAACGGGATCACAAAACTTGGCTACTACCCCAAAAAATGGAAAAAGTCCGTGGTTATAATAATACCGAAGCCTGGGAAAGACCACACAATTCCCTCATCGTACAGGCCAATAAGCTTACTATCGTGCCTGTCCAAATTACTGGAAAAATGCCTGCTCACGCTCATTACACCATATTTAAGAGAACAAAACTTAATCCCGGCACATCAATTCGGGTTTCGTGAAAGCCACGGAACCATCGAGCAAGTCAACCGGATAACTTCAGAAATTCGTACAGCCTTCGAACATCGGGAATATTGAGTGCGATATTCCTCGACGTCTCTCAGGCATTCGACCGAGTGTGGCTTGAAGGCCTTATGTATAAAATCATAACATTACTGCCTCTACCACAGAGTCTTTGAGGTTAGATGCAATACAACGACATCCAACGAGTACAACATTGAAGCCGGAGTCCCACAAGGTAGCGCACTGGGCCCTACCCTGTTTGTCCTATACACAGCAGACATCCCTACGAACGAGAGGCTGACTACGTCCACATTTGCTGACGACACCGCAATCCTGAGCCGCTCGAGATGCCCAACTAGAGCAACAGCTCAACTGGCTGATCATTTGGTGGTAGTTGAGTTGTGGCTATTAGACTGGCGAATCAAAATTAATGAACAAAAGTGTAAACATATAACGTTTACCCTTAACAGACAATCGTGCCCCCGCTAACTTTAAATAGTACGCAGATTCCCCAAGGCAGCGATGTAACATATCTCGGCGTCCACCTCGACAGACGCCTAACCTGGCGGAGGCACATTGAATGCAAGAAAGTACATCTCAGACTTAAAGCTAGCAGCCTACACTGGATTATAAATTCTCGATCACCCCTGTGTCTGGACTTTAAAGTTCTTCTCTACAACTCCACCCTTAAGCCCATTTGGACCTACGGCTTCCAGCTCTGGGGGAACGCGAGCAACAGCAACGTTGACATCATACAGCGCTGACAATCAAAAATCCTGCGAACAATCACTGGGGCACCATGGTATGTTCGGAACGAAAACATCCACAGGGATCTGGGCATACCACCGGTCAAAGATGAAATAGCAAAGCAGAAAGCGGCCTACCATAACAAGCTTACACTGCGCCCAAATAATCTCGCAAGGAACCTAAGACGGGTTTCGAACAGAACTCGTCTGCATCGTAACGATCTACCAGCCCAGCAATAAATATTAGGGCCCGTTAGTCTAAATTCAGTCTACATGACTGTAAGTTAAGTTATATTCTTAAAATTTGATATACTTATTGTTAGTCTCATATAGAGAAGATTCAATAAATAAGCCAATTGTAAGTACGAGTGCCAATATCGGCAATATCAAACAACAACAAATGGGTCCGGCTATACAGACTGGCATGGATCATTGTGACGGTTCGTCGCTGTCGGGTGGCTCAGGGATGGCCAGGGTTTGTCACAAGAATTTGTTTGTGTCAGGCGTGGTTGCTGAAAGAGAATTCCGACCCAGCCCAGAGTAGAAGTCGTGGGAAATTACTTAGTAATTGATTAGGACTAGGTTTTATTTTAGAAAATATCTTGACATTTGATTAACAACTAACGAGTTCTCCGATTTGGCGGGGTGCCGCCCTTGCTGCCTTTGCTTCCTTCGTCCACTTAGAATACCTGGTATCGGGGGCCGTTCCGCTGTTCGAGAGGACCAATACGGGCTGTGTTTCCTGAAATGAGAATGGGGTGCTTGGGGACCCTGAAGTCAGCCACGAGCGAGAGAGAGAGTTTGTTGCTTGGGGACCCTGAAGTCAGCCACGAGCGAGAGAGCGCTATTTAGTGCTTGGGGACCCTGAAGTCAGCCACAAGAGAGAATGTTTTGCTTGGGGACCCTGAAGTCGGCCGCAAGAGAGAATGTTTTGCTTGGGGACCCTGAAGTCAGCCACAAGAGAGAGAGAGTTTGTTGCTTGGGGACCCTGAAGTCAGCCACAAGAGAGAGAGAGTTACTTGGGGACCCTGAAGTCAGCCACAAGAGAGAGAGAGAGTTACTTGGGGACCCTGAAGTCAGCCACAAGAGAAAGAGAGTTACTTGGGGACCCTGAAGTCAGCCACAAGAGAGAGAATTTGTTGCTTGGGGACCCTGAAGTCAGCCACAAGAGAGAGAGAGTTTGTGCTTGGGGACCCTAAAGTCAGCCACAAGAGAGAGAGAGAGAGGTGCTTGGGGACCCTGAAGTCAGCCACAAGAGAGAGAAAGAGAAGTGCTTGGGGACCCTGAAGTCAGCCACAAGAGAGAGAGAGAGAAGTACTTGGGGACCCTGAAGTCAGCCACAAGAGAGAGAGAGAGATGCTTGGGGACCCTGAAGTCAGCCACAAGAGAGAGAGAGAAGTGCTTGGGGACCCTGAAGTCAGCCACAAGAGAGAGAGATCAGCCGGTGAACCGTGCCGTAAGGAGGTGTGATCCTAAAATCAGACGTCTCCTAGGGATACCTCCAGGAGGAGGGACTACTACTGAGCTAAGGAGCTAACTACTATGTATAAGCGGACTTGGATCGAGTGATCCAGTCCACCGAAAAGTGACTTCGCTGCTTACCACCACTGGGGAGTTGATTCTTCACCCTTAGACGGTTGGCTGCTAAGTGATCTTCTATGGCCCGTGGTCCGTCTTATATAGGGCTCGGCGAGATCTAGTGTGACCGTCGTCTGTCGGATTTGCCGGGCTAAGTGTGACCATCTCTCTTGGTCTAGTGTGCCCCTACATGCGCGATCGTTGGCGCGCGCGCGTTCTCGGTTTGAATTTGAGTTAAACGCTCCTTTCATTTAATTTCTCTAGTCTTTCTTTTATTTATAACTTGGTTTTGTGCGCGCAGCGTCACACTCCCCCCGTTATGGTTTTTAGTGGTATAGTATCGTGACGTAATTTCCTCTGTTCGATACCACCCGCCAGGTTGCTTCTCCGTCCTTAATAAGCCATCGCTGCTGTCTTCCACTTCTTTTTTCCGCCAGCTTCTCCCGTATCCTGGCTCTTGCCGTCGGTGACACTACCGCTCCTTCTGGTATTGTCCAGTTTTCGTCGCCGCGCTCCTCCTTATGGAGCTCTAGGATATCTCTGTCCGGTGTCTCGGTTGCTCGGCTCTCCTGGGCGGTTCTGGCTACCGTACTTATGGTTTGGCTGTTGCCCTGCCCGGACTGGATGTTCCTGGTTGTTTGCGGTGCCGTAGTCTTCTTCTTCGCCGGTGCCGTCCTCTTCCATGCGGCTTCCGCCATTGGTATCGGCTCCACCAACTTGGCCCTAGTCTGCGCTGCTGCTATCTTTGCATGTTTTTCGCGGAATCTCAGCGCTGCCTCCGCGAACTTGTTCATGTTTTCGTGTTCGTTCTGTTTTGTATTTGTTCCTCCGTACGGCTTAATGTCTCCAATGTATACCCTATTTATTTTCCGTGTGCTCGGGACTTTTACTGCCACTTTCGTCCGCGTCTTCCTTGCTTTTTCCTGCTGTGATCCCTTGTACTTCTCTTTGATCCAGGTGTCCGTTACCTCTATTGCTTTCAACTCGTCCTGTGCTGCTCTGGGTAAGGCGTCTGCTACCTCGTTCCATTTTCCCTTTCTATACTGGACTACGCCTAAGTCCCTGGTATTCATTTTTGTCTCCGGTTGGTCCACTTTGTCTCCGGCTGCTCTTATCTCTAGCTCCAAGCCTCCACACCTCAGCGTGCTGCGTGCCCCGGCTAGAAAGTCCATTCCTAACAGTATTCCTCCTGCCACTTCTGTTAGTATCATGAATGTTACCCTGAACGCTCTTCCTCCAAATTGGATTTCTGCCGCGAATTCTCCTATCGCCTTCTGCGTTACTCCGTTGGCCATTGTTATTTCTGCTCGGGTTCCACACCATTTGCCTTGTTGTTTCAGATCTTGATATCTGTTTCTGCTTATAACGCTTCTTAATGCTCCTGTGTCCACAATTCCTTTCGCTGTCTTGTTTCCGACCCTTATCCTGGCTACTATTTGGAACCCGTCGCCACACAGCTGTTCTCCTGTTGGTGGTTCCTTTATTGCCGCCTGAGCTGCCAGCTTCAACTGTTCAGGTCTCCTGCAGCACTCCTTGGTTCTCGTACCGTTTCTTCCACAGACCCAGCAAAACAGCCTCGGCGGATTGCTGCACGTGCTTCCCCCATGTCCGGTTCCTCCGCAGCGAATGCATATCTCCGGTTCTAGTTGCTGCTGTGCAGGTTGGCTTGTCTGTGTCCGGTCATCTGCCTCTATTTCTTCTACTTCCTCCGCTAGTTTAAGGAACTCTGTCAATGAGTTGAATCCTGCCCTCCTAGCGTACAGCTTTATCTTGCTCCTGCTGTTTTTGTATACTCGGTCCAGTTTGGCCTCTTCTGAGAGTTTCGTGAATTGCATCAGTTTTCTTAGTCCCATCGCGTATTCTCTTACGGGCTCCGTTTCTCTCTGTTTCATCTGTGCAATCTGAATCTCCAACTGTTCCTCATACCTCGGCGGCAAAAAGTATTCCAGCAGTTCCGTTCTGAGCTGAGTCCACGTTACGATCCTGCTTGGCGTGGTGTTCCACCAATCACTCGCGATCCCCTCCAGGATGAATGGCATCGTCTGTATCAACTGGTCCTTCCGTATTCCGTATCCTCCTGCCCACTGTTCCATTTGGCTCAGGAACTCCAGTGGGTTTGTTGTTCCTTGGTACCGGATGCCCCATCCACGTACCCGGTCTATGACATCTGTTTCCATTTTTATTTCTGACTTTCCTTCCGTTTCGTCCCCTGGACTTGCTCCTTTGATGTCCATTATCTCCTCCTTTTGCCTGGTTACCACGATCGCCGGAATTGTTTCTTTCGCTGGGCTTTTTTCTCTCTTATATTTTTCCGACAGTTCTGCGAGTCTTTGTCTGACCGTTTCTGTATGATCCGTTTTCTTTGCGAACGCTGCCAACAAACGTCTTAAATCCTCACTTCTTTCTGCCGTTCCTAATCCGAACTCTTCCGTGTATTTCGTTAGTTCGCTCTTTGGTGCCAGATATACCCAGCTCGACATTACTCAGCTGGTGTCGGTTTATCTCCTGCAACCACTTTAACCTGTTCGGGCGCCACTGTGACGGTTCGTCGCTGTCGGGTGGCTCAGGGATGGCCAGGGTTTGTCACAAGAATTTGTTTGTGTCAGGCGTGGTTGCTGAAAGAGAGTTCCGACCCAGCCCAGAGTAGAAGTCGTGGGAAATTACTTAGTAATTGATTAGGACTAGGTTTTATTTTAGAAAATATCCTGACATTTGATTAACAACTAACGAGTTCTCCGATTTGGCGGGGTGCCGCCCTTGCTGCCTTTGCTTCCTTCGTCCACTTAGAATACCTGGTATCGGGGGCCGTTCCGCTATTCGAGAGGACCAATACGGGCTGTGTTTCCTGAAATGAGAATGGGGTGCTTGGGGACCCTGAAGTCAGCCACGAGCGAGAGAGAGAGTTTGTTGCTTGGGGACCCTGAAGTCAGCCACGAGCGAGAGAGCGCTATTTAGTGCTTGGGGACCCTGAAGTCAGCCACAAGAGAGAATGTTTTGCTTGGGGACCCTGAAGTCGGCAGCAAGAGAGAATGTTTTGCTTGGGGACCCTGAAGTCAGCCACAAGAGAGAGAGAGAGTTTGTTGCTTGGGGACCCTGAAGTCAGCCACAAGAGAGAGAGAGTTACTTGGGGACCCTGAAGTCAGCCACAAGAGAGAGAGAGTTACTTGGGGACCCTGAAGTCAGCCACAAGAGAGATAGAGTTACTTGGGGACCCTGAAGTCAGCCACAAGAGAGAGAATTTGTTGCTTGGGGACCCTGAAGTCAGCCACAAGAGAGAGAGAGTTTGTGCTTGGGGACCCTAAAGTCAGCCACAAGAGAGAGAGAGAGAGGGGTGCTTGGGGACCCTGAAGTCAGCCACAAGAGAGAGAAAGAGAAGTGCTTGGGGACCCTGAAGTCAGCCACAAGAGAGAGAGAGAAGTACTTGGGGACCCTGAAGTCAGCCACAAGAGAGAGAGAGAGAGAGATGCTTGGGGACCCTGAAGTCAGCCACAAGAGAGAGAGAGAAGTGCTTGGGGACCCTGAAGTCAGCCACAAGAGAGAGAGATCAGCCGGTGAACCGTGCCGTAAGGAGGTGTGATCCTAAAATCAGACGTCTCCTAGGGATACCTCCAGGAGGAGGGACTACTACTGAGCTAAGGAGCTAACTACTATGTATAAGCGGACTTGGATCGAGTGATCCAGTCCACCAAAAAGTGACTTCGCTGCTTACCACCACTGGGGAGTTGATTCTTCACCCTTAGACGGTTGGCTGCTAAGTGATCTTCTATGGCCCGTGGTCCGTCTTATATAGGGCTCGGCGAGATCTAGTGTGACCGTCGTCTGTCGGATTTGTCGGGCTAAGTGTGACCATCTCTCTTGGTCTAGTGTGCCCCTACATGCGCGATCGTTGGCGCGCGCGCGTTCTCGGTTTGAATTTGAGTTAAACGCTCCTTTCATTTAATTTCTCTAGTCTTTCTTTTATTTATAACTTGGTTTTGTGCGCGCAGCGTCACATCATTACATTAAAATCAAACGGAAGCTAAGCCCGCAAAATAAAATGGTTGGAAATAAACCAAAACAAAATTGCCCATAAAGGCAGCGAACAACCAGGGGCATCTAGTAACAACAGATTCGCCCTATTGTCGGAAATTGATAATAATCGATCTGAATCTGGACAGGCTGTTCAAAAGAAACCAAAGCACCCACCAATTTACATAAGGGAACAGAATTCAAATGCCCTAGTAAAGAAAATTGTTGTGCTGGTCGGGAATGACAACTTTTATGTTACTCCTCTTCTTAAAGGGAATATTCACGAAACAAAGCTTCAAGCTAAAACTGAAGATCAATTCAGAGCTGTAACCAATTACCTAGACGAGGCTAGGAAACCCTACTATACGTACCAGCTCAAGAGTAGCAAGGGCTTGCAAGTAGTGCTAAAGGGCATAGAGCCCGACGTATCCACCAATGAGATAAAAGAGGCACTGAAAGAAAAAGGATTCTTCCCCAAAAATATTATTAATATTATCAACAAAAGTAAAAAGCCGCAACCACTCTTTAAGGTCAAACTGGAGCCAGAAAGCAGAGCCTTGAAGAAAAATGAAGTGCACCCGATCTACAAGCTGCAATTCCTGTTGCATAGAAGGATTACTGTTGAAGAACCGCACAAGCGGAATGGCCCGCTGCAATGCACAAACTGCCAAGAGTTCAGTCTGCGTAGCTTGTGGTGGCTTCCACAAATCCGAACCTTGCCCTGCAAGCAAAGAAGCCCCAAAGACAAAGAAATGCGCAAACTGTGGAGATAACCATACCGCAAACTACAGAGGCTGCCCGGTCTATAAAGAGCTGAAGAGTCAGTTTCAACAAGACGGAGATCGCTTTATAGCAGGAGGAGACTACAACGCCAAACACACGCACTGGGGATCAAGACTCGTGACGCCCAAAGGAAGACAACTGTATGAAGCCCTTCAGGCTGACCTCGACTAGAACTAACTGGCTAAAGTACAAAAAGTACGTAAAGTACATTGAACTAACACCACAGTTAAACACAGAGAACGACATCGACTTCTGTGCTGATGCCCTGGAGTCAGTACTCGTGGCAGCAGCCAAAATCTCAACACCAGAAGAGACAATCGTTCGTAGCAACCAATACAAAACTAATCTGCAAATCGAACAACTGGTTCGGGAAAAACGACGTCTTCGACGCGCTTGGCAATCCTGCAGATCCCCCCATTCGAAGCAACTCTATAATGATGCCACCCGCAGACTCACAAAAACCCTCAAGCAAGAAGAGGACCTTGCGCAGCGCCGGTACATCGACCAGTACAAAGCATCCTTTGTGGAGAGCTCACCCAAATTTAAGCTCTCCGATAGAATCAGTCACTCCGATTTGAAACTCCTCGGGTACTTGGGCACGCAGTGACGAAGACAGAGCCGAAACATTTGCTTTACACCTACGAAATGTATTTCAGCCGAACGCCGCCACAAACTCTCTTCAACTACCGCCGCTTAGCTCTGAAATAGCAAATAACCCGATTTTGTTTCAAGCACCTGAAATGGCTAACGTCATTAGGAAGCAAATAAAACCGAAAAAGGCTCCAGGGGGCGACCTAATAATCCCAATAATGATAATTGAACTTCCAAGCTGCGCAGTGGATGTTATATGCAAGCTATTTAACGGGATCACAAAACTTGGCTACTACCCCAAAAAATGGAAAAAGTCCGTGGTTATAATAATACCGAAGCCTGGGAAAGACCACACAATTCCCTCATCGTACAGGCCAATAAGCTTACTATCGTGCCTGTCCAAATTACTGGAAAAATGCCTGCTCACGCGCATTACACCATATTTAAGAGAACAAAACTTAATCCCGGCACATCAATTCGGGTTTCGTGAAAGCCACGGAACCATCGAGCAAGACAACCGGATAACTTCAGAAATTCGTACAGCCTCCGAACATCGGGAATATTGAGTGCGATATTCCTCGACGTCTGTCAGGCATTCGACCGAGTGTGGCTTGAAGGCCTTATGTATAAAATCATAACATTACTGCCAGAAAACACTCAAAAGTTACTTAAATCGTACCTCTACCACAGAGTCTTTGAGGTTAGATGCAATACAACGACATCCAACGAGTACAACATTGAAGCCGGAGTCCCACAAGGTAGCGCACTGGGCCCTACCCTGTTTGTCCTATACACAGCAGACATCCCTACGAACGAGAGGCTGACTACGTCCTATTTGCTGACGACACCGCAATCCTGAGCCGCTCGAGATGCCCAACTAGAGCAACAGCTCAACTGGCTGATCATTTGGTGGTAGTTGAGTTGTGGCTATTAGACTGGCGAATCAAAATTAATGAACAAAAGTGTAAACATATAACGTTTACCCTTAACAGACAATCGTGCCCCCCGCTAACTTTGAATAGTACGCAGATTCCCCAAGCCAGCGATGTAACATATCTCGGCGTCCACCTCGACAGACGCCTAACCTGGCGGAGGCACATTGAATGCAAGAAAGTACATCTCAGACTTAAAGCTAGCAGCCTACACTGGATTATAAATTCTCGATCACCCCTGTGTCTGGACTTTAAAGTTCTTCTCTACAACTCCACCCTTAAGCCCATTTGGACCTACGGCTTCCAGCTCTGGGGGAACGCGAGCAACAGCAACGTTGACATCATACAGCGCTCACAATCAAAAATCCTGCGAACAATCACTGGGGCACCATGGTATGTTCGGAACGAAAACATCCACAGGGATCTGGGCATACCACCGGTCAAAGATGAAATAGCAAAGCAGAAAGCGGCCTACCATAACAAGCTTACACTGCGCCCAAATAATCTCGCAAGGAACCTAAGACGGGTTTCGAACAGAACTCGTCTGCATCGTAACGATCTACCAGCCCAGCAATAAATATTAGGGCCCGTTAGTCTAAATTCAGTCTACATGACTGTAAGTTAAGTTATATTCTTAAAATTTGATATACTTATTGTTAGTCTCATATAGAGTAGATTCAATAAATAAAGCATATATATATAAAAAAAAAAAAAATTTAACCGTAGAACGATGCTTGGAACAACTTTTATCCACGGAAATGTGTAGAGTCCTGAGTTACTGGGTCGCATAAACTTCTCCGTGCCTAATAGAATAACCAGAAACTATGTTCCTCTTACTTAAATATTTTATCTTACTTAGCACAAAATTAGTATTAGTATTAGTCTCGTACGTTAACTTAGTCTGTCCGCTTCGATATTGTCCTTTTTCACTGCTCGCGATTTCGTTTTCACGCCCATTGGGTAATAGGGCTCCGCGTGTAACAAGCACTGCTTGGTGTCGTAAGGGCCACTTGTTTGCGCTGATTATAGTGCATCAAGCGCTACGCCGCCATATCTGTTTGTGGCTATGTTTGTTAGTAGTGTGTAATTTATTGTAGTTGGTATATTGTTAGTGTATTGTATGTGAGTTTCTTGAAGTGCGACGATATGTAGAGAGTATTTTTTTTATCAGGATTGGGAGTTGGTTATAGTTATTTGTATATCCTTGAATATTGCATTGAATTACAATTTGTGACATTTTGGAAATATAAATAGTTTTAAGGGTATACCTTAGAGTAAGGGAAATCTGTGGCTTTAAGACCGATTCGTTGTCGCTGTTATTGGTAGGTTTGTTTTTGTTAGAAGATTTGGCTTTTGATTTGGTTGGTTTGAAGTTAGTACAGAGAGGTTTTGACTTATCTTTAGGGAAGATTTTAAGTTTAAGGTCCTTTGTGAGTTGTGATCCATATACTGTTGTTATAATGGTGTGGTTGTCAGTTGTCAGTTTCCATGGCTTCGGTCGAGTTGGTTGTGATTTTGGAGAATTTCTTTTGGTGGCAGTGTTGTTTTGATTGATGCAGATGAGGTTGTAGGTGTGTTTGACTGTTTGTGATCCCAGGCTGTGGATGTAGTTTATACATTTGAGGATGCTTTCTTTGTTGATGTATAAGTGTTTGGAGATTGAGTTCTTGTTTTCCCCTGTGTTGTGGTGTTTGTGAGTGTGTTGCCGTATGAATTTCTTGTTTTGGATCCGTGTCGCTCAAAGTATATACATGGAGCTGTTTTATGGTCTACTTTTTCGGTGATGTTTATGGCAGTTGTTTACTGAATGTTGGGCATTAGCGGTTTAGAGAGCTGTGTTGAGAGTCAAGTTCAGAATTGTTTTCGCAGTTTAGCCATTTTTTAACGTTTTCGCAGATTTCTCCTTTGTTGGTGTGTTTATCTTCCGAACAGCTTATACATTTCTCTGTGTTCTTGCATATAGACACCCTGCCCGTAGCGGAGGCACTTTCTACAGCGCAGTGGGCGAGGAATGTAGTTGAGTACCCGAACCCTTTCGTAGCCAACTCGCAGTTTTTCAGGGAGCTGAAGTGTTTCAAATGTAAATATTAGATAACGCCCCTTAAAAAATTAAGTGTTTTGTGTTTGTTTACGCCGCTCTCCCCTCTTTTAAACTGCCCGCGCTTCCCTCGTAGCGAATGCCCACTCGCCCGCACTGGATGCTCGCGACTCCAGGCTCTCCCGCTCTCCCGCACTGGACGCTTGCGATTCCAGGCTCTCCCGCCTTCCCGCTCCCGGAATCTCTCCACTGCGCTTTGAAACGCAGCGCTCAATTAGGTTTAAGTTAGTCTTTCTATGTCACAGCACTGAAATACATCGCCCGGCCGGTCCGCGCTATTTTTCCGAAAACCACAGCGAGTTTTTGTTCTTTTCTTTGCGCGATCGTCGAGTGTTTTTTTCACCATCTCTTCCAGCTTGCTACCCGGCTCCGTGCATCAGCCGCAACGTCCGACGAAGCTGCCCCCAAGCGACGATCATCCCCGACGCCCCACCTCTTCATTTTTTGGTCCATTCGAGCCAGATAAGTGCCAATTTATTAATTTTTTGTATTAACTGCCGATCGACAGTCAGCCATTCGAAGAACATAATTCGTTTGACTTTCTGTACGATTTGTCTAAAATCCAAGTCCGATTTAATCCGACGACGGCAGTTAGTAAATTACAATTCCAATTCCGTCTTTTATTTCTTCGTTCTCTTTTAACGTGCGGCCATATGCCTATTTTCTAATTCCTTTTCGTGTGCATATTGATGTACAAGTTTCATATTCGCATTTGGCCGTACATCCACTAAATATACATCCAACATCAAATCGAAGACAAATAAAAAGTAGAAATCCAAATTAAAGTGTGCAAATAAAAAGTCAAGCGTACAGTGAAAAAAAAATTAATTTCAAAAAAATTCAGTGAACAGTGAAAAAATAAATCAATTTAAAAATTGAGTTCAAATTAATTTTCCACAAAAAAGTGAGAAACAAAAAATCAAGTGTTCCGCCAATTTCGGCCCACAAATATTTTTGATATTAATTTTTTATTGTACATCCGCTGTGACAATATTTGCTTACATTATTAAAAATCCAAATACAGTCCACAATAAATAGAAAATTTACAACACATACCCGCCGGCAAAATTTACAATACAATTTTCCGCCATATTGATTACATATATTACATCCATATTACATATATTACATCCATATTACATATATTACATCCATATTACATATATTACATATTCCATATATATATACATACATTTATACATATTTTTCTACACAACTACACCCCAATTCCGAAAGCTCAAGTATTTCCGTCGGCCATCCAATAAATATATATTAAATAAATTCCTAAAGCCGACGTGAAATAACTTTTGTGTCTCAGTGTGTTTTACTTATTTACATATTTTGGGCACTATCCATCCATACATCTACACATACACGCGAATTGCAGTACCGCAAAAAGCTCGATAATCCCGCGCATTCCAGCGTCACCAATACACAGCCCGCAAAAGTTCGGGCAGTTGTTTTTCAATCATCCAATTAATAAATTAATTAATAAATTCCAACAAAATTAATAAACACCAAGTTCAACTCCAATAAAATTAAACAAACACTGAGAATTACTGCCAGTTCCAAAAAAAGGAAACCAAAAAAAGGGGAGAAATATAAAATACTGTCGCCATCGCGGAACTAGTGGAATCAATTTATTAATTTATTGATTTATTAATTTGTTTCTTCGGTTTCACATTTTTTCCAAAAAAACGCCCATTCCAGTATTTTTTTTTTTCTTATTTATTGAGCTTGGTAAATCTACATATATATCGAGACTCAATTTTTTTCTTTTGGGGATAAAAAAGAAAAATTGAGAAAAATACCACCCGCATTCCACTGCAAGGTATTTTTTGTCTCCGAATATTTTTTTAAAATAAAGAAAAACAAAACCAATAAACTCCAAACACTGCCGGGGACATCCAATCCCATCCTAATTCGGCCAACCACCCACTATAAAATACTAAACGACAAATACCTCATCCAATCCAGTATTTTTTCAGTATTTTTATTTTGTGGTATTTTTTTTGGTATTTTTTTTTCAATTCTTGCTCCATCGTTCCACCAAAAGCCTGGCGAATATTTTAACAATAATTCAGCCACGCATATCGACTATTTTTTGAGCTAGTCGATATCCTATTTCCACCGGTCCATAAGTGGGTCCGTAATTGTTTCTCTGATTTTTTGTCCGAAATATCAGCGCGCACATTCCACATTCCAACAGCATCCTAGTGTGGTATGTCCAGGGAAAGTTCCAACAAACTATCCCCTGTTCCATCACCGAAAATACCAAAAATCACGGTAAGGACGCCCACACCTAAAAAGGTCAAGACGCCACCTCCCAAAAAGGCTCCTTCTTCCATCGAAAGAACCACGCGAGCCAGCACAAAAATGGTTGCAACGGCTGCCGACCTCGCTATGAGCCAGTTTATTGAAGTCTCGGATCGACTGTCCGAATTGGAATCGCGGATAAATATTCCCTCGGCGGTCCCTCCTACGTTATCCGTCCTCAATATTCGCCGAGACGAAATCCGAGAGGTATGGATCCGCATCAAAAAAGAATACGATGCCTGTACCGCATGCCTTGTAGCAGCCGGAGAAGGTGCAGCTGACAGCTTGCCAGTCCTCAAGGCTAAGTACGGGTATTGCTACAGCGCTGATAGAGCAAACTCCGCAACTTCCGCAACCTTCCCCAACGCCAGCTGATCCTTCTCAGACATACATTCCGTCAGGCTGCCGGCTTCCGCCGTGCGATACCGAAGTTTTTACCGGCGACTATCTTCGTTGGCCAACCTTTAGGGATCTATTCACGGCAATTTATATCAACAATCCCAGACTCACTCCTGTCGAAAAATTATTTCACCTTAATGCTAAAACGAGTGGCGACGCTCACAATATAGTTTCAAATTCACCCCTTACTAATGATGGCTTTCGATCAGCGTGGGATAACCTCACTGAGCGTTTCGAAAACAAGCGATTGTTAGTAAACAGTCAATTAAAGATACTTTTCAATGTACCGTCCGTCACACAGGAGTCTGGGTCAGCTTTGAAAGAACTTCAAAGTACCATCCAGGGTTGCCTTACTGCACTAGAAATGTCCGGTATTCAGGTCGAAACTTGGGATTGCCTCTTGGTATATATGTTCTCGTCCAAACTCCCAAAGCTTACGCTTTCCCTATGGGAGCAGTCCCTCCATAACAAAGCCGAGATCCCTACGTGGCACGAGCTGAACGTTTTCCTAACGGAGCGTCACAGGACACTAGAAGCCATAGATGATGTTCGACCATCAGGTTCTAGTCAGACTCAGCCCAGGGCATCCACTTCCAACTCGGCGTCTCGAAGAATAAATTCATACGAGACAAGGGTAGCACCTAGGCAACTTAGAGGGTGCGATCTCTGTAATAGAGAGAACCATCCTGTACGCACATGCGCCAAATTTCTCCAGATGACGGTCGACCAACGCATCGCATATATAAAAAGAAAACAGCTGTGTTTAAACTGCTTTGCGCGGACACATCAGTTGCGCGACTGCGAAAGCACATTATTTTGCGGCAGGCACTAGGTCAGTCCTCCTAGGCACCGCTATAATTAATATATGCCATCGAGGTTCCAATTTCCAAGCGCGAGCCTTAATAGACTCCGGATCTGAGGCGACCTTCATCACTGAGCGCCTTTTCAACCTGATTAAACTGCCGTTCCAGGTTATCCGAGCACAGGTCTCAGGACTTAATCAAACGGTCTCCGCTGAGACCAAAAAGATCTGTCAATTCACGATCCGTTCTCCAACCCGGCCTAGCTTGCAGTTAAACACCACTGCCTACGTGCTTCCACAAATAGCCGGAAATCTTCCTTCATGTCCGCTTCCGCAACATTTCCTGCGAGACCTTCCCGAACTTCCGCTAGCGGATCCAAAGTTCTATGAGAGCGCACAAATAGATATTCTAATCGGGGCCGATATACTTCCATCCATTCTACTAAGCGGTACCCGAGCGAACATCTGTGGCTCGCTTCTCGGTCAAGAGACTATTTTCGGCTGGATTCTAACAGGACCAGTACCAGCTCCGAGGCATGACCAAATATCATCCTTTTCCACGCAAGTTGCACACACGTATGAAGCGTCTCTCGATAAACTCCTCACCAAATTCTGGGAGGTGGAGGATCTGCCAGTAAAAGTGGCAAAAGAATCCGACGTGATTTGTGAGGACAATTTTCTTCGGACCACCACAAAAGACGAAACCGGCAGGTATGTCGTGAGTCACCCTTTTCGAGATCCTGAGAACATTAATTGCTCCCTGGGACATTCCAGATCCCAGGCGCTGGCTCAATTCTTAAGAAACGAGCAGCGGCTAAAAAGGGACAGTACGTTAAAATCCAAGTACGACTCAGTTATTCAAGAATATCTCGACCTCAATCACATGAGAGAAGTCCTTCCTACCCACGATTCAGCATGTTACTACCTGCCACACCACGCAGTGTTAAAACCGGAGAGTACGACCAATAAACTTCGAGTGGTATTCAACGCCTCCAGCCCTTCAGACAATGGGGTCAGCTTAAATGATATCCTTCATGCTGGCCCGGTCCTACAGTCCGATCTAACCATCCAGATCCTGAAGTGGCGATATTTCCGATTTGTGTATAGTGCTGACATCGAGAAAATGTACCGGCAGATCTGGGTAGATCCGAAGCAGACAGCGTTCCAACGTATCTTATTCCGCGATAGGGAAGGGTACATTCGAGATTTTGAGCTAAAAACTGTTACGTTTGGGGTCAATTGTGCACCGTTCCTGGCAATTCGGGTACTGCAACAGCTGGCGACCGACGTGCAACTAACCCATCCAAGGGCGAGTAAAGTTATTCGTGGTTGCATGTATGTCGATGATGTCCTTTCGGGAGCTGACTCTGCAGAAGAGGCTCACCTCACCATTCGCGAGTTGCAGAGTGCCCTCGATTCGGCTGGTTTTCCATTAAGGAAATGGACCTCCAACCACAAAGAAGTTCTGGCTCATATCGGAACCGATCATCTTTTAAATGCCGATTTCCTCGAAATAGATACGGAAAGCACGGCGAAAACTCTCGGAGTCCGTTGGAAAGCAACATCCGATGAGTTTTTCTTCGCCCTCCCCGACCTATCCACCGAAGCTACACTCACAAAACGGCATGTTCTCTCCCAAATTGCGAAGCTGTTTGATCCAGCAGGCTGGCTCGCCCCTTTCGTGGTCTGTGCCAAGATTTTCATGCAGGAGATCTGGCTGCGTGATCTAGGGTGGGATGATGAACTTCCAACTGAACTGTGCCAAAAGTGGCGTGATTTCCTTAAAAGCTACTCAGTCCTAGATCAAGTCCGAATTCCCAGATGGGTTTCCTTCCGCCCAGAATTCCGAGTGGAACATCACGGATTCTGTGATGCCTCTCAAAAGGCGTACGGTGCTGCGATCTATGTGCGCGTCGAGATGGGGCACACGACGCTAGTGCATCTTCTCACGGCCAAGACGCGCGTGGCGCCAGTAAAAACTGTGTCGCTTCCCAGACTAGAGCTGTGTGGAGCTCTATTGCTATCCGAGATGGCCGAGTCCATCCTCCCCCATATGCCGATGCTGTCCTCGAAACTCCATTGTTGGACCGATTCCACGATTGTGCTTGCATGGCTAGCCAAACCAGCATGCCAGTGGACAACGTTCGTTGCCAATCGGGTAACAAAGATCACCCAGTCCACAGAGGCAGCCAATTGGTCGCATGTTCAATCCGAACACAATCCAGCTGACTTGGCCAGTCGGGGCGTGCCATTACAAGAACTGGTCGACAACTCCCTTTGGTGGCATGGGCCCACTTGGTTGCAAAAGCCACGAGATCAGTGGCCTGCCCAAAGCACCGATTTACAGGTGACCAAAGTGGAAAGGCGTCCTGTCAAGGCCCATGTTGCGTCCAGTCCGACAGAAGACATCCTTGATCGCTTTTCCAAGTTAAATAGAGCTTTACGGGTCCTTGCGTATGTCCACCGTTTTGTCCAGCGATGCAGGAAACAGTCGCCGATTCCGGAAGTCCATCTAGAAGCCCAAGAACTTGTCGCCGCTGAACGGCTCATGGTCATTAGCACTCAGCGCAGATATTTTGCTAACGAATATCGCTGCTTGAGTCAAAAGCGTCCTGTGTCCGCGGCAAGTTCCATCCTCTCCTTGAACCCTTTTCTAGATGAGAAAGGGCTTATAAGGGCGTGCGGCCGAATAACGGCCTCCGAAAATTTTGCGATATGATGAACGACATCCTATAATCCTCCCGTACGAATGTGCACTCTCTCGACTACTGGTAAACTTTACGCATCTCATAACGTTGCACGGAGGTAACCAGTTAGTAGTACGTCTCACCCGGTCAAGATATTGGGTTCCGAAAATAAAGAACTTGGTAAAGGCCGTTATTAACTCCTGCAAGGTCTGCGTTATCCATAAGAAGCGATTGCAAGTTCAGATGATGGGAAGTTTTCCGAAAGAGCGAGTCTCTTTTTCCCGGCCATTCACGTACACAGGGATGGACTACGCTGGCCCTTTCGACATAAAAAATGACACAGGCAGAGCTTGCCTAATTACAAAAGGGTATGTGTTGGTTTTCGTGTGTTTCTCTACAAAGGCCATCCATCTAGAGCCTACATCCGATCTGACGACCGAGAAATTTCTCGCCGCTTTCGCTCGTTTCGTATCCAGAAGAGGTTGTCCCCGTCAAGTGCAGTCCGACAATGGGAAAACCTTTGTCGGCGCTGCCACCCTGCTCTCCCGAGATTTTCTACAAGCCGTAAAAGAGTCTGTGACTGATGCGTATAGTCATCAGCAGCTCAACTGGCAATTCATTCCTCCGGGGGCACCCCATATGGGAGGCCTGTGGGAAGCGGGTGTCAAAAGCTTCAAAACCTTGTTTTACAAGTCCACCGCTACTCGAAAGTACACTTTTGAAGAACTTTCAACCCTCATAGCGAAAATTGAAGCTTGTCTAAATTCCAGACCGCTATCTCCTATGTCTGAAGATCCCACTGATCTCTTAGCCTTGACACCAGGGCATTTTCTAGTCGGCGGACCTCTTCTGTCCATAGTGGAACCCGAATTAAAAGGGGAATCCAAGTCCATTGTGAATCGGTGGCAACACTTAAAGGTGCTCCATCAACAATTCCAAGCTCGATGGAAAGAGGAGTATCTCAAAGAGCTCCACAAGCGTAACAAGTGGCAGTCCCCGACCGCAAATCTCCGCGTTGGCGACATGGTAGTCGTCAAGGAGGACAATCTGCCCTCGAATGAGTGGCGCCTTGGCAGAATCGACTCTGTCTTTCCGGGGGCTGACGGCAATGTCCGTGTCGTCAGCATTCTCACGGCACGCAGGATTATCAAGCGTCCCGTGACCAAGGTGGTTCTTCTGCCAGGAGAACCCTCCAACCGTCTTCCTCAACCAACATCCTCCACTTAATTCCCCAACAATCCTCGCCATCTAAGCATCTCAAATCATCTTTTTTTTATCCATTACTCCCTACCAGATCACATCATGGTTCCTCGTCCACGCAGCGCTCAGGCATTGGAAAGCAGACGCACTCGAGGTATACATTCCTACCGATGCCGAGTCTGCCGTGGAATCCATCCGCTTCGAAAGTGCCAGAGGTTCCTAAAGCTGAGCGCAGAGAAGCGGCTTCGAGCAGTGCTTATTAATAAGTACTCTCAAATTGTCTCGCCCACGAGCACTCCGACGGGAGTTGTCGCAGTGGCGACAAATGCAAAACGTGCAACGGGAAGCACCACACGCTCCTCCATATGCACGAGCGTCCCCTGCCGTCGGCTAATGAACAGCGTTCGCGCCGGCAGAATCCGCCAACTCGCCAAGCGCTAGCCCCGGCAAGGCGCTCGGCATCCGCCGCTTCTCAGCAGCGCTCGCGCCGGCAAGATCCGCCAACTCGCAGAGCGCTTGCCTCTCCGCCGCGCTCAGCCTCCTCGGCACCGGCTCCGTCACTGGCGTCCATCCTTCAACGGCACAGCGTCAATGTCCTGCCGACGGCCATGATCACTTTGGAGACCGGGCTGAAGACCTTCGACACGGCCGCCCTCATCGACCCGTGTACGCCGACGAGCTGCATCGACGCATCATTGGCGTCCGCGTTCCGCTTGCCGACTACGACCGTCGGCGACGAGAGCATCTGCACGGCGACAATTCGGTCGAAGTGCGACAACGGCTTCAAGCTAGAGGTCGTCTTGAAAGTGGAGCCGAACGTCCGCATCCGCACCCCCATCCGAGAGCTCTCGGACACCGTGGTCGGCAAATACGGGGACCTCCCGTTGGCCGACAAACGCTTCTACTTGCCGGCAACCATATCTGTAGTCCTGGGTGCGGATGTCTACGCCAAGGTCATCCGACCGGGCTTCCATTTGGTCGACGAGGGACTCCCAGTGGCCCAGAAGACGGCATTCGGGTGGATCCTGTCCGGCGCCTGCAGTAAAGCCTAGACGACAGGAGTGGGCTTGTTTCTTCTTTTGCAACGCTAGCGATTGCAAGGGGGGCGGAATGTTTACGCCGCTCTCCCCTCTTTTAAACTGCCCGCGCTTCCCTCGTAGCGAATGCCCACTCGCCCGCACTGGATGCTCGCGACTCCAGGCTCTCCCGCACTGGACGCTTGCGATTCCAGGCTCTCCCGCCTTCCCGCTCCCGGAATCTCTCCACTGCGCTTTGAAACGCAGCGCTCAATTAGGTTTAAGTTAGTCTTTCTATGTCACAGCACTGAAATACATCGCCCGGCCGGTCCGCGCTATTTTTCCGAAAACCACAGCGAGTTTTTGTTCTTTTCTTTGCGCGATCGTCGAGTGTTTTTTTCACCATCTCTTCCAGCTTGCTACCCGGCTCCGTGCATCAGCCGCAACGTCCGACGAAGCTGCCCCCAAGCGACGATCATCCCCGACGCCCCACCTCTTCAGTGTTCGGTTTCTGTTATTTCGATATCTGCGATGTTGGTAAGTTTCAGAAGTTTTGTGGCTTGTATGTTGGTTTTTGATTTTATCAAAAGAGCGCCATCTCTGGTTTTTTCACTGAATCAACTCTTCCTTCGCAGGCAAAGTCCACGGATTTTTCGGTGATGAAAGGGGAAACAGTTTTAAATGAAATTCCATTATTGCTTTTAACTACAATAAATTTGTGTTCTCCTAGTTGGTATGATGTCCTATTCTGCTTAATCTGGTGGCTTGTGCATGGTTGGTCGTAAAGGGCTTGCGCCCGAGTTGTAAGAGTTGGTGTGTTTTTGTTGTTGTCTTTTTTTGTTACGTTTTGTTGTTGATATTTGTTTATCAAAATTTTGCTGATAAGCTTTTTGGGATTTTTGCAAACGCGGGATCGGTGCAGTTGTAATGCTATTTGTCTTTTCGGAGGTTATAGTGGTACTGTAGTGGCTCTCTTATTTGGCCCCTATACATTGTAGCTTGTGAAACGTAATGCTTTGTTTGCAATTGTATATATGTTCTCTGAAATGGTGGATTGGGATGAGTAATCATATTTGTCTTGCTCTCCTCTTCAGATCGATGGGTATAAGGGATAGTATCCATATTCGCTGTTCTCTTGGCCTTGTAAAAAAAAGTGGATCAAAAATAATATGTTATTTGCTTTGTTGCCGGATGATACGTTACGGAACGTCCAGAAATCCGGATGATTACCATAAGGGTATTGTTGCTTAGCGCAGTAGCATTAATTCAGAACATAACCACAGTGAAATCAATTTAAAATTATCATTCAACTATACTAACGTTCATATGAAGATTTATCTAGCTCTGTCGGTAAGTGAGATCAAATAACGTCTCAGATTGTTCATGGCGCGTAAGTAAATTGCTGAGCTCTATTATCGTTCTGAAGCATCAACAAAAGGAAGGTAGTTTCTGGATGATTGGAACCTTTCCATCGTAGATGTCACGAGCAATCTTCTGAGTTCACCCACAATTCTCAGTAGTCAGTCCCAACATTTATTTGTGTCAGATTCCGACCCTTTTCAAAATTATAAGTAGGTCAAATGCTGTGAAATAATGGTGATTCCTTATATTAATTTTCTTAAGCATACACGATTGTAGTATTAACCTTTCTGCTTAAATAAATAAACTGCTCCTTGATTAAGCATGAGCTTTTGTTTCACGTCCAAGATATTGATGACTACTGCCTTGTGGCAATCTTATGTTTACAGATACCGTTTTTAATTTTTACGCTGTTGTAATGGACCTTTAAGTTTCAATTAGTTATATAAGCAACGAAACCTAGTCAATAGAGCTGGAGAGAACTGAATGTGGCTTCTGGATCATGGTTGACTGATTCAAAAGCTTTTCTAAAATCAGTGAAGATTACATCAGTATACTTTGAGTATTGACTAAACTCCATAAACTGCTGTTTGTTGATAGCAAATAAGTTTTTTATGAAGTTAAGGGATTGCACTTTGTTTTTTATTGCCAGTTTAGTTTCTTATATTTAGACTTATTGCACCTTTTTATGAAGTGAACTTATGAGGGTTCTTCGTCCAAATAGCTGGAAAAGTGCAAGTTGACACATTATTTAGTGGCTCTTACCCAATTTATAAATAACTTTGAGCCGAGAGCTAGGTTAGGTTAGGACGGCTGCCAGACTATAGCCTGGCACACTTAGACCTCTATCCCATGAACAGAGTAGGTGTTCCACCGTTTCCTCATCCCTGCAGCTTCTACAAAAATCATTTTTTGGGGCTTTTAGCCTGCCGGCGTGTGCGCCAACGAGCCAGTGGCCTGTGAGTACTCGAATTAGCATGCCGCACTTAGTGCGGCTGAAATTGAGTAGTTCTGATGTTTTCTTATTGTTTATTGCAGGCTATGTCTGGTAAGAGATTCGGCATTGCGGTGTGTTTTGCCAATGAGTGTTGGCTAATTTGTTGAAATGGTTTTTAATAATTAGCTTGCAAGTAGCCATAGGCATGCCAACATTCTCCATTCCTAGAAGGCTTGCATGGCTAGCTCGTCTGCTATACAGTTGCCTACGATATCCCGGTGACCCGGAACCCATATAAGGCTGACAGTAAACTGACTAGCCATCTCGTGGAGAGATTTGCGACAGTCTGCTATTGTTCGGGAGTTTGTATTCGTCGATTAGATTGATTTAATAGCCGCTTGGCTATCACTATATATGTTTATGTGCCTATTCTGGGTGTTTAAGTCCCTTAAACAGACGAGTGCTTCCATTATAGCATACACTTCCGCTTGGAAGACACTGCAGTGGTCAGGAAGTCTGAATGACTGCCTGATCTCTAATTGCTCGGAGTATATGCCTCCACCTACGTGTCCGTCTAGTTTGGAGCCGTCTGTATATAAACAGATTGCGTCTATCGAGCCCGGTCGGCCCCGATCCCATACTTCCCCGCCTGGGATCAGAGCTTCGAAGGGCGTGTGACTGTATTCACGGGTTTTACATAGATCCGTTTTTGGCGGGATCCATTTGTCATGCTGAATAATCTTAGCGTGACCAAACAGTTGGGCTTTCCATTGCCCCGTATCCCTTAGTCGAATGGCTGCCGATCTCGCCCTTTCCATGCCTGCTAAGTCCAGGCTCTGGAGGTTCAAGATCGCATTCAGCGCTTCGTTTGGGGTAGTTCGAAGGGCTCCACTAATACACAAAGCCGCCATGCGCTGTACTTTGTTAAGGGGAGTTAAGATACATTGCTTTTGTAAAGCGGTCCACCACAGAGTCACTCCATATAGTAGGATTGGCTTGACTACCGCTGTGTATATCCAATTGACGATTTTAGGGGACATACCCCATCTTAGCCCGATTGCTTTTTTATAAGAGTAAAGTGCAATGGTCGCTTTCTTGGTTCTCTCTTGGTTGTTTAAGCCCCATTTAAGACGCTTATCTAATACTAACCCCAAGTATCTTGCGTGCTCGCTAAAAGAGAGATTACAGTTGTTTAAAGTGGGTGGGTTAAGTTTTGGGATTTTGTATCTATTTGTAAAAAGGACTAGTTTTTGAGGGATTTACCCCAAGTCCGTTCTTTGTAGTCCATTCCGATAGTGTTTTTAGTTTTGCGGTCATAAGATCGCATAACGTTTGTGGATACTTACCATTAAAAAAGATAGCGACATCGTCTGCGTATGCCACTATTTTACAGCCTCCTCCTTCAAGAATCCGCAGTAGTTTATTTACCGCGATATTCCATAAGAGGGGTGATAGTACACCTCCTTGCGGAGTGCCTCTGTTCACTAATCTAGTCTGGGTCGAGGTCCCTAGTGTGGCCGTGACCAGTCTGCTTATCAGCAATTTGTGGATCAGCCCCACCAGCGGTGGCTCAATCCCTAGTTTAGTGAGGGATTCTGTTATTGCCGTGGGAAGCACGTTGTTGAAAGCTTCTTCTATGTCAAGGAAGGCGATCAAGGTGTATTCTTGTATTCTGAGTGATTTCTCGATGTTGCTTACTACCACTAACCATACAACATATAGACTGGTCATTTCATACAAGCAATATGGACACTCAAAAAACTTTGCGGGAGGCCCCACAGCTGTTTGCGGCAGGCCCCGGACACTTCGTGTGCCTTCGGGTTTTTTTCGCTCTCTTTCTTATTCTCATTTTGACGCTCGCGCGCTCATTACTCGAGTTCGGTCGTTCAGTCGCAGAGACGCGCATTTTGAAGAATTTTGCGCCTGCGCTTGAATTGGTCTTTATATGTATGCGTGTTCATGCATTCTCATACAGGGATGCATGTGTGCGTTTATTTCAATTCAATGCGCAAGAATATTTTGTCTTTTGCTACTTTTCAGACTTGGTACCCTAACAATATGGGCGTATTCACTATTGGGTTAATGATAAAAATAAGAATATTATATGTTATAGTATAATTTTTAATATTTCCGCATATATAATATTTCATTTTGGCTTACTAATTCAAATCAGGGGTAGCAGAAAAATGTTTTGCATATATGTATGTATTCCAATTAATATAAATCAATCTAATGAGATAGGAACAGGGCACATCGCAGTCGGTGTCTGCGCTTAGTGGTTGAGAAAACTTCAAACCAAATCAGCTTTGGTTGTTGTTCTGCGAGCGGAAGGTGCCTGCATACCCTACCGACGACTGAATTTAGAGCGCGCGAGCGTCAAAATGAGAATAAGAATGAGAGCGAAAAAAACCCGAAGCACACGAAGGGTCCGGGGCCTGCCGCAAACAGCTGTGGGGCCTCCCGCAAAGTTTTTTGAGTGTCCAGTCTATTTGTTGTATGGTTAGTGTTACTACCAAGTGTAGCGCCGATTCGGTCGACTTACCTTTGGTGTATGCGTGTTGCGCCTCTGATATCTGCATCGGGTCAATGATGTCTCTAATGTGTAGACCTATCAGTCTTTCTAGGATTTTTAGCAGGAATGATGTCAGACTTATCGGTCTGAAATCCTTCGCTGTAGTATGGGTGGCCTTCCCTGCCTTAGGGATGAATCCCGCCATGCTGTAGGTAGTTCTGCAAGAATGGTCTGGAAGATTTTTCTCAGCCAGTTTATAGCTAGTTCTCCTGCTTGCTGAATATGTGCCGGTGTTATATTGTCCGGTCCCGGCGATTTGTATGGCTTAAAACTATGAATGGACCAGTTTATATTACGGTCTGATAGTAGGAGATTTAAATTTATTCCTTCTCCAGTGTGTCTTCCTGGGGGATGTCCTGTTTGCAGCCTCCCTGGGAAGTGGGCGTCTAGGAGTAGGTTTAGGGATTCTTCACTAGAGTCCGACCATGATCCGTCAGCCTTTTGGAGATAGCCCAAGGATACGGCTGTCTTAGAAAGTATTTTTCTGAGCCTTGCGGCATCAGTTGTCTTTTCAATATCAGCGCAGAAGTTCTGCCACGCAGTTCTCTTCTCTTTTCTGATGGCCTTTTTGTATGTGGCTAGTTCCTTTTTGTAGCTTTGCCAGTTTATGTCCTCATTTGTAGCTTTCGCTCTGTTGAACAGGTTTCTGCATTTGGCTCTGAGGATTGATAATTGCTGGATCCACCAAGGAGGTTTCTTTTCTTTCCTCTTGGTTTCCCTAAAAGGGCATGCAGCTGTGAATGCCGCTTTGCATGCTTCTGTGAATTTGTTTACTATATTATCAAGCTCCTGAGTGCAAAGAGTGCTTTCTGGTGGCTCCCTGGGGAGGAAGCTCGATAGAATTTCTTTGTATTTATTCCAGTTTGCCCGCCTGGGGTTGGCAAAGCTGACCGGCGCAGGTGACACTAGGGACAAAGTTGTCTCTATAAACCTGTGATCTGAAAATGAGTGCTCGTCGGAGACAGCCCAGTTTGTGACTGTGCTTATGAGTGAATCTGATGCCAGGGCTAGATCTATGATCGTTTGGCACGTTTTTGTTATAAAAGTAGGGGTATTGCCCCTGTTACAAAGAAATAAGTTTAAATTTAGAATGAAATCAAATAAAGACTCACCTCTGTCGTTGTTGATAGGGCAGCCCCACTGAGTATGGTGGGCATTTGCATCGCATCCCATCACCAAACCTTTCTTAAGCTCTTCACATTCCTGTACCAGTCCTCTGACTAGCGCGTCTGGGGGGTCTACCTTTTCAAAAGCCATGTAGGCCGATGTAGGCATGGTTACTGTGACCACCGAACCGCGTAGACGTGTCTTTTTGCTCGCCCTGCTGAAAGACTTCCAAAAATCTACAAACTTACCACCAAAACTAAGAAAAATAGCGAAAAGACGCTGGCAGCAATGCCATATCCCAAGGTCAACATCTCCTTGTGATTAAAACTAAATTTAAAACCGATCTAGCTAATCAAATCAATTAAAAATGTCGAACGCAAATAAAATATTAACAAGTGGAACCGGTGAAGCCACGAAGCCAAGTCGCGATCGGCAACAAATACAACTAGACGAACGACGGCTGTCTTCTGCACGGAACAATGCTTAAATTTCAATTGACTCATCGGAGGCAACAACAAAATTAACGTCACTGACCGCTACCGAAAGAGCCCGCTCACTGTCACCAGCGATTTTATGCTCAAGCAGCGCTGCCGTTACTCAGTCGTGGAGTTCACAATGCCCGTCACCTCTCTCTCTCATCGATGCACCGACTACTTCGGCTTGTGCGCCCACCAGCACTGTACCCTCTCTTACTACAGCAACGTCAACGACAACAACAACTTTAACGTCTGCGGCTACCCAGTGGCCTATCTCAACACCACAAGTAAAACTTTGCTCTACTGACCCTCTTACGAATAATACTCTCGTACAGACGGGGATCGATCGGTATGTACAAATAAAAAGAAAGCTTAGTCCACAAAAAAACGTAAACTCAAATTGGCCAAAAGTACCAAAAACTTTAGGCAACACACGAACATCCGAAAACAGATTTGCCATACTTGGCGAGACCGAAGAAGACAAGGGTCAGGCGCCTCAAGTCATGAAAGCTGTAAAGCCACCGCCCATATATATTAGGAAACACAACAGTGTCGATCTGATTAATAAGCTTAAACAAGTAATCGGGCCTAACCACTTCTATATCAATACCCTAAAAGAGGAAACATATTAGAAACAAAACTCCAGGTTAACAACGAAGACAACTTCCGTTCTGTAACAAGATATCTCGACAATGAGCTTATAAATTACTACACTTACCAACTAAAAAGTAAGAAAGGCCTACAAGTTGTACTTAAAGGTATAGAATCGACTGTTGCGGTAGCAGAAATAGCTGAAGGCCTCACGGAAAATGGCTTCGACGTTAAGCACATCGTAAACATAGTGAACAGGGATAAAATTCCCCAACCACTGTTTAAGATTGAGCTGGCCCCAGAGACGAAACCTCTAAAGAAAAATGCAGTGCATCCTATTTACAACCTGCAATATCTCCTTTACCGAAGAATCACCGTAGAGGAACCGCATAAGCGGAACGGCCCCGTACAGTGTACAAACTGCCAGGAGTTCGGGCATTTGTGTCCCCTGTGGAGATTTGCACTGCATCGAAGCATGCCTGGGAAACAAAGAAGACCCTACTCTGAGGAAATGCAGTAATTGTGGGGGAAATCATACTGCCAACTACCGGGGCTGCCCCGTCTACAAAGAACTCAAGAGCCGCCTAAACCAGAGACGCAGTAATCCACTCGCGGCTCAACACTCTGCCCAACCAAACATCTTCACCCCATCAACAACCACTCCTGGTGTCTCCTTTGCCAACGCACTCCGCTACCCTGGAATCTCACAAACATCTACCGCCCAACCTGCAGCATTGCGTCCACAGCCACCCATATCAAACCTAAATGATTTTCCGCTCTTAAGCCAAAATGGCCAAACAACAAGTCAACCTTCTACGCAGCAAAACCAAACTCTTCCCCCACAAACACTTAGCGGTCTAGAATCTACACTAGCTACTCTTGCAAACGTCATGATGACGATTCAAAGTTCCCTTCAAGAACTACTGCGAAACCAGAGTCTTCTAATGGAACTGCTGATCAAACAAAAGTCTGTATAAATGGACTCCTTAAGAATATGCTTCTGGAACGCAAACGGCGTTTCCCGGCACAAAAACGAACTCCTACAGTTCCTAAACAGCCACAATATCGATATCATGCTACTTTCTGAAACCCATCTAACTAATAAAAACTACTTCCATATCATCGGATATATATTCCACGCGACCAACCACCCGGACGGTAAAGCACACGGAGGTACCGGTATACTCATAAAACAACGCATAAAACATCATCCCTTGGAGACATTCGCTACTAACTACCTGTAGGCCACATCCCTACGTATAAACCTAATTGGCGGCCCACTTACCCTATCCGCCATATATTGCCCCCCACGCTTCAGTATTGCAGAAAATGAGCTTATGAATTTCTACAACTCACTAGGACGCTGCTTTATAGCTGCCGGTGATTATAACGCAAAGCATCCCCACTGGGGATCTCGTCTTATCAACCCCAAAGGCCGCCAATTATACAACGCTATTGTCACTCCTGGTAATGCGCTTGACTTTGTCTCACCAGCTAGGCCTACATACTGGCCCACAGATCCAAATAAACAACCTGACATTATCGATTTCGCTGTTATTAGAAGAGTCTCGCACAGGCTGATAAACATAAAAACCTTAGAAGAGCTCACATCGGACCATTCGCCAGTTCTCCTCTGTCTATCTGAACAGCCGCAGCTTCTGGAACGCCCCCAACATCTAACATCAAACAAAACAAACTGGCTGAAGTACAAAAAATATGTAAGTGCACACATCGAACTTAATCCTGAAATTTCCTCTGAATCTGACATTGACAAGTCGCTTAAACACCTCACGGACGTAATGTCCTCTGCCGCCAAACATTCTACGCCAGAACCCTCATCCACAAACCCGCTAAGAACTGGACGCTCAAGTATCCAGATCGAGTCTCTCCTACTTGAAAAACGTAGACTTCGCAGAGACTGGCAGACTCATCGGTCCCCAGCTACTAAGAAAAGACTTAATGAAGCATCTCGAAAATTGTCGAAGGCCCTCTCTACCGAAAAGAACCAGGCCCAACGGGCCTACATTGCGAAACTATCCCCGACGGGTAATAAATTCCCACTATGGCGAGCGTACCCAAACATGCAGCCACCAATAGATCCCGATTGGCCAATTCGATCATAAACAGGTGCCTGGGCGCGCAGTGACGAAGAAAGAGCTAACACCTTTGCCCATCACTTGGAAAACGTCTTCAAGCCCCACCCGCCATCCAACCAATTCACTCTACCGAATGTCTCGCTAGCGTCGCCGTCCTCCCCAGTTACCCTTGAAACCAGCACAATACTTAAGGCTATTAAAGAACACATAAACCCAAAAAAGGCTCCTGGTCACGATTTTATTTCTCCAAAAATGATAATTGAATTACCTGCATGCGCAGTCAGATGCATCGCATTTATATTTAACTCAATATTGAAATGGGGCTACTTTCCTGACCAATGGAAAAAGTCTGTCATTACAATGATCCCGAAGCCAGGAAAAGACAAATCCCAGCCTTCCTCGTACCGGCCCATCAGTCTGCTCCCATGTCCATCAAAGCTATTTGAAAAACTGCTTCTTGTTCATCTAGTAACACATCTTCAAAACAACAGAACGATCCCTCTGCACCAATTCGGATTTAGGGAAAAGCATGGAACTATCGAACAGGTAAACCGCTTAACATCTGAAATTCGCACGGCTTTCGAACACAAGCAATATTGCAGTGCCTTATTTCTGGACGTATCACAGGCATTTGATCGCGTCTGGATCGACGGTCTGGTATACAAAATCAAAACCCTCCTACCAGAAAACACTCACAAGTTGCTTGAGTCATACCTCAGAAACAGAGTTTTCACCGTGAGATGTAAAACCTTTACTTCAACCATCCGTAACATCGAAGCTGGAGTACCCCAAGGAAGTGTGCTTGGACCAATCTTGTACATCCTTTACACGGCAGACATTCCAACAAGCCGCCAGACCCTCATCTCAACCTTTGCTGACGACACTGCCATTGTCAGCCGCTCGAAATGCCCAAAAATAGCTTCAGCCCATTTAAAAGAACACCTGGTAGCTGTAGAAAAATGGCTCGCAGACTGGCGTATCAAAGTCAATGAGCAAAAGTGTAAGCACATTACATTTACACTAAACTTGTCGAAATGCCCACCACTGACGCTAAACAACAAGCCGGTTCCACAAGCAGACGAAGTCACCTATCTCGGCATACACCTAGACAGGAGGCTTACCTGGAGAAAGCATATAGAAGCAAAGAAGACCCATTTAAAACTAAAGGCCAGCAGCCTTCACTGGCTCATGAACTACCGCTCCCCCTTCCACTCGAATATAAAGTACTACTGTATAACTCGTGCTTAAAGCCGATCTGGACCTACGGTTCCGAGCTCTGGGGAAACGCAAGCAGCAGCAATATAGAAATTATTCAAAGAGTACAATCAAAGACCCTACGAACAATAACTGGAGCCCCCTGGTACATCCCCAATGCAAACATCCAGAGAGACCTGGATATAAATCCCGTAAAAGAAGAAATTGTTTCCAGAAAAATTAAATATGAAGCCAGATTATCAAATCACCCAAACCTGTTTGCCAGACAACTCAACCGGCTAAGCTATCATTCCCGTCTACAGCGGAATGATTTCCCATCCCTTTTTCAATAACATAAGTTAACGTAACATAGATTAAGATTTGAAAACTTATTGTTAGTCTCTTAAGTAATAGAGAAGATCCAATAAATAAGAATAAAGTATAAAAAAAAAAAAAAAAATGTAGGCCGATAGCATCCTAATAGAGCCGCTTTGCAGCTCCAGGCTTATTGCTGTGTTGTCTCCGTTGCTGTAATTGCGAAGCAGAAATGTACTAAGATGCCGTTTGGCTAGGATGCAGGTTCGAATTTTACCTTGTTTGGGGTCAAGCATAAGCTTGTAATCTTTTGTTCCTAGTCCAGCAACCCTGCCTCCTGCTACCCAGGGTTCCTGAACTAAGACCACGTCGGCATCGCCTTTGGCCAGGCGAAGCAAAAGAGCAGCGGACGCTGCTTTACTGTGATGTAGGTTGATCTGCAGGAGTCTTAGCGACATCCCCAGCTGCAACCTCCACCACAGTAACGTCAGCCTCCGAATCGCTCAGGTCCACTTCATCTATTGCCGGTCCCATCGCTCGCGTCTCTCTGCTCAGCGACGAGTCGGTTGAGTTGCCGTCCTCCGGCACACCAGGGGCCTCCACTTCCTCCGCAAGCACCTGCTCAGCTGGGTTGCCGGCAGGACTTCCCGAAGAATTAGAGTCCCCTTTGTAAATCTTTATATGTACGGCACTGAAACTATAGTTGAGCGTTCCCCGAGCAGCCTCTATGGGAGCGACCGACTCCTTATTCAGCACCACGATCGCTTGGTTCACGTCACCTGCGTGCTCCTCCACCTTAACGACTTTCCAGTCTTTTGTGGGGAGATGTGGTTTGCATTCTTGCAGCATATAAAGGATGTCCTCCGGTGATGCGATTGCTGCTGGGAGCCAAATTCTGGCTCGTGGTCTACTGGGGACGTCACACCAATCTAGTGCGACTATGTTCGCCCCTTCGTAAACTGCTCCGAGCTGTGCTACCGTTTGTTTGTATTGGTCAGCTGATCGCTGATTATCGCAGGCCACCACTTTTACACTGCCCTGGTACCAGCCCGCGTACCATACGCAGGCAAATAAGGGACAGCTTGGACTCAACCGCCTTCCACTTATTTCTGGGGATCCTGTTCTCCGGATTTCCCCTGTCTATAAGTCCAAGTAGGACCCGATCTTTGGTAATCTCGGCAAAGGAGACCGACGGCTGGATATTCGATCTCTTCGTCGACGGACCGGGCAGCTCTATGGAGCGTTGCCTCTTTGCCTGAGCACCTTCTTGCTGGGGCTTCTCTTGCCCATAGTTCGGAAACACCGTCCTTGCCCACTCTACCTTATTTAGCTATTCGGGCGAAGGCGTGGCGACATTGCTTCTGGCATGCGAGCGCAGGGTTTGGGGGGCAGTCCGTCTCTCTGCGTATGTGAATTTCTTTACACCAGCGGGTGACCCGATCGACTTTGCTGCGCCTGCCGCTGGTTTTGGCGCAGATGCGCACATAGCGGAGGCATTAGCGATAGTCTTTCTGTGCCCCGACATCCCTAGTTTGGGATGGGGCCCTTTCTGAGCCCTACTGGTGCTTGCAGTGGAACCATCGTTCATCTTTGCAGCGCCGGGTTTTTGTGGAGTTCCCGTCTTCGTTTTCTTATTTTTATTTTTATTTATAGTTTCCATAATTGGTCCCACGAGCTGCGGAGAAGGGGAAAGGTCCGCCCGGGCAGAGATCCGCGGTACCCGGGTAAGGCGGTAGATAGACCAGGGGGTCGCCATCTCCCTGAGCCCACCGTTTGAGACTGAGCTAGTTGTTGATCCGGGCCCCCAGCCAGGCTGACTCTTGGCACGGTCCGAATTACACCGTAGTCCGGCCCGGAGTGAGATGTTGTTTGGGAGAGGAAGTGGGTAGGTGGTGTGTGGGGGATATTGGGTTTGTGTAAAGCAACTGTTTAGATGCGGCTGAACAAATCGCATCGTATGGTTGTCCGGGACTGCTTATTTGCTGGGGTTTCCGTCCACGATTCCGTGTTTGACTTCCACCGCCAACTTATTCGCAGTTGGCCTCGAGTGAGGTCGTCCGCTATCCGCAACCTGCGACCCGCTCGGTCGCCCCAGCTAGGCGGCTTCAGAACCATCTCACAAGTTCCTCAGACCAAGAGCCGAGAGCTAATTTCCAAATAACTCTGACAGTACCGAGATAAATCCATGGTCAGCTATTTTTGTCAACTTCGCCTCCAAATTATTCAAACCCAGATCAGTTTCACGCAGTCCACATCAAACGGATGCTGTAAACATCCAAGCCGATATTGTAAACTTCGGAGCCCTAAAGCGAGCCCTGAGTCCGCTAACGTAGACAACAAAGCGATCCCTAAAGTACGCAAATGTAAACACCAATTTCCGTCCGAATTTTGATTTCAAATTTAATTGGCAAATTGCATCATCCTATTTTCCGACTCTCTTGAGTCATTCTCTTCATCAATTTTTAGGATAAATCTCTTAAGCCGAGGTTTGATTATTGATCATTGAACTCGAGGCAGGGCAGTCCGTTCTTGAGATCAGAATCGAGCAGTTTAATAAATCGAGTGAAAGTAAAAGAGCAGTAAATTAAATCAGTTAGACCTATTTAAAATTGAAATTGTGAATAAGTGATTATAAAAATTAAAATATAAATTTTTTTATCAAATTTACTAGTAAGAATGTTAATTGGCGACCAACGTTGGGGGGTCGTGTGATTTAAAAATTATAAATCAAGGCTTTAAAATAAATGCTAAAAAAGTTTTAAAGTGAAAAAGGAATTAAGCGCGGCCAAAAACCCGATATAGCCGACGAAAATATAAAGCTTGTGTTAATTAAAACTAAGGTGGAAAATAATTAATGAAATAATCCCCTTAAATCTCAAATTACTAAATAGTGGTCGTAAC
This sequence comes from Drosophila kurseongensis, assembly GCA_018153305.1. Classification (NCBI taxonomy): domain Eukaryota; kingdom Metazoa; phylum Arthropoda; class Insecta; order Diptera; family Drosophilidae; genus Drosophila; species Drosophila kurseongensis. Next base: position 991,765 of record JAECXX010000127.1, on the reverse strand, counting down.
AATAAATTCAGTGCTCTGCCAATATACAAACCAAAAAGTGACAAAAAAATAATCGAAACATATAACCATCGAAATGCAACAATTTAATTCAAAAATATTTATGAAAAAACAAAAATTAACAAACAAGAAAGGAAAGCTAACTTCGGGCGGATCCGAAGTTGAAAAACCCTTGCAGAATATTCTGTAAATTATATTCTCCAAAATTATTCATATGATGCATTCCTAACACTCATAAAAAATCCCAACTTCCTAACTTTAAAAACACCAAAGTTATGGGATTTCCGATCAATCAGTTATATGGCGGCTATAGGATATAGTCGGCCGATCCCTATGAAATTTTGTAGGTCGAATTGATTGGCCAAAAATAAAAAATAAAGTCCCAACTTCCTAACTTAACAAACACCAAAGTTATGGCATTTCCGATTAATCAGTTATATAGCAGCTATAGGATATAGTCGGCCAATCCCGGCCGTTCCGACTTATATACTGCGTGCAAAGGAAAGAAGGGTGTGTGCAAAGATTCAATTCGATATCTTTAAAACTGAGAGACTAGTTTGCGTAGACAGCCGGACAGACGGACATGCTTATATCAACTCAGGATGTTCCTGATCAAGAATGTATATACTTTATAGGGTCGGAGATGTCTCCTTCACTGCGTTGCACACTTTTGACCAAAATTATAATACCCTCTGCAAGGATATAAAAATCACCGAAACCATCATCAAAGAAAACAGGCTGAAGGGCAATCCCTAGCCAAAAATAAACATTGAACAAGAAAGGAAAGCTAACTTCGGGCGGAGCCGAACAATCATAAAAATCCCAACTTCCTAACTTTAAAAACACCAAAGTTATGGCATTTTCAATCGTTCAGTTATATGGCAAATTATTATTAATTATTACCAAAACTATAAAACCCTCTGCAAGGGTATAAAAAGAAGAAAGGACGACCCCAAGCAGGATAATCAACCAAGACGACCCCAACAGGATCAGCAAACAACGAAAAGAAAATATGAAGGACGTAAGCGATACTACCTTTTTATACCCTTGCAGAGGGTATTATAATTTTGGTCAAAAGTGTGCAACGCAGTGAAGGAGACATCTCCGACCCTATAAAGTATATATCTTCTTGATCAGGATCGCGTCCTGAGTTGATATAAGCATGTCCGTCTGTCCGTCTGTCTGTCCGTCTGTCTGTTTCTACGCGAACTAGTCTCTCAGTTTTAAAGATATCAAATTGAAACTTTACACACACACCTTCTTTCCTTTGCACGCAGTATATAAGTCGGAACGGCCGGGATCGGCCGACTATATCCTATAGCTACCATAAAACTAAACGATCGGAAATGCCATAACTTTGGTGTTTGTGAAGTTAGGAAGTTGGGATTTCCTATGGGTTTTATTTTTGGCCAATCAATTCGACCTACTAAATTTCATAGGGATCGGCCGACTATATCCTATAGCCACCATATAACTGATTAATCGGAAATGCCACAACTTTGGTGTTTGTAAAGTTAGGAAGGTGGGATTTTCTATTCGACCTACAAAATTTCATAAGGATCGGCCGACTATATCCTATAGCCGCCACATAACTGATTTATCGGAAATGCCACAACTTTGGTGTTTGTAAAGTTAGGAAGTTGGGATTTTTATGGGTTTTATTTTTGACCAACCAATTTAATTTACAGAATATTCTGCAAGGGCTTTCCTTTCTTGTTTTATTATTATTATATAAGAAATTTGTAAAAACGGAAATATAACAAGAAAGGAAAGCTAACTTCGGGCGGAGCCGAAGATGATATACCCTTGCAGAATATTCTGTAAATTATATTCTCCAAAATTATTTATGTATATGATGCATTCTTAATGCTCATAAAAAATCTCAACTTCCTGACTTTACAAACACCAAAGATATCAATCAGTTATATGGCGGCCATAGGATATAGTCGGCCGATCCTTATGAAATTTGGTAGGTCGGATTAATTGGCCCATAAAAAATCCCAACTTCCTAACTTTGAAAAATACCAAAGTTATGGCATTTCCGATGGTTCAGTTATATGACAGCTATAGGATATAGTCGGCCGATCCGTATGATATTTTTAATAATATTTTTAATAAAACCCATAGAAAATCCCAACTTCCTAACTTTACAACTACCAAAGTTATGGCATTTCCGATCAATCAGTTATATGGCGGCTATATAACGGTCCGATCCCGGCCGTTCCGACTTATCTACTGCGTGCAAAGGAAAGAACGGTGTGTGCAAAGTTTCAATTCGATATTTTTATACCCGTTACTCGTAGAGTAAAAGGGTATATTGTATTCGTGCAAAAGTATGTAACAGGTAGAAGGAAGCGTTTCCGACCCAATAAAGTATATATATTCTTGTTCAGGATCACTAGCCGAGTCGATCTAGCCATGTCCGTCTGTCCGTCTGTCCGTCTGTCTGTCTGTCTGTCTGTCCGTATGAACGCTGAGATCTCGGAAACTATAAAAGCTAGAAGATTGGCATTTTGCATGCAGATTCTAGGAGTTCCTACGCAGCGCAAGTTTGTTTCAAAAAGGTGCCACGCCCCCTTTAACGCCCACACTCGCTCAGATACGATTTTAAAAATTTAAATATTTCGGAAAAGTAAAAATGCAGTTTTATTGTGTTTATCAATACCTATCGGAATGTAGAAGAAATTTTTCAAATCGGACCATTCGTTAAAAAGTTATGCGTGATCAAAGTTTCTATCTCCATCTCCCTCGCACTCCCTTTACCTGAGTAACGGGTATCTGATAGTCGGGGCACCCGACTATAGCGTTCTCTCTTGTTAAAACTGAGAATGAATCCACCTGACTTACCAAAAGTAGTTCAAGAATAAGAAAACAACAACATGAGGTGGTAATGGTCAAACACATTTTAACCACAAGCCAAGACAACAAAACAATAATTATAATAAAAAGCGGAATAATAATAATTTAAGCTTCAACCAAGACAACAACCAGAACAAAAATACTTATGGTTATTATAATCAGAATACAAATAACTCTTGGAACCAGGGTAGATTTAATAATAACCAACAAATTCAGTAGAATACTTATTGACAGCCACAAAATAAGCCAGAGCCAATGAAGATAGACGAGTCTAGATATAGAACACTCAGCAAGGCCAATGCCAACTATTTTTGATACGCGATATACTTTTTATGAAATAGAAGTGCTAGACTCATTTCTAACCTTTTAGGGAACAATTAAATACAATGGAAAAGAAGAAAATTTAAATTATGATAACGGAAAATTTTAAACCAACTTTCTTTAACGGAAGAATACACCATTCTTCCATTAAATGAATTTATATTACAAAAATTCTTTGATGAAATGGGTAATTCAAGTGAATTTAGTTTGGGATTTAAAAATCCAGAACACGCCGTCGTTGAAATATCCGGCAAAAAAGTTTGGGAATTAAAAGTCCTGAACTCGCCGCCGTTGAAAAATCCGACAAAAATAAATGTTTTGGAATTTAAAAATTCTGAACACGCCGTCGTTGAATTATCCGACTATCAAAAAAAAACAACAAAAATATCATATGCCGATCAAAGAAAATATTTGGAGAACGACATATTGAATATTATCAATGAAGAGCATTTAAAATTAAATATGTAGATTCCTTTTAGGACAGATATAAGCGGTGAAATAAATACCGTGGATGAAAGGGCCATTTACAGCAAACAATACCTTTTGCTCTATCAGCTTCAGATTTTCTAAATTCTGAATATAGTCGAATGATTAAAGAACAAATTATAAGGCCAAGTAGAAGTCCTTATAATTCCCCTGTACTAGTGGTACCAAAAAAGGGTTTAATGAAATGTAACTCCAAAGCTCAAACTCGTAATATATTATAAAATACTTAATGAAATTCTATACCTGATAGATATCCAATGCAGGACCCTTCAGTGATTTTGGCAGATCTTGGAAAAGCCAAATACTTTTCAACAATTGACTTGGAATCTGGATTTCATCATATTCTCATGAATGAACCAGACATTCAGAAAACCTAATTCTTAATAAACAATGGGAAATACGAATTCCTAAGAATGCCTTTTGGTTTGACAAACGCTCCTAGAATATTCCAACGAGCGATGGATGATATTTTAAGAGAACAAGTGGGTAAAACATGTCATGTTTATATGGATGACATTATTATATTTTCAAAACATTACAAAGATTAAATTGTGAAAAAATCATGAAAATTTCGATTCGAAAATCAAAGTTCTTTAAATTAGAAACAAAATTTCTCGGTTACTTTGTTTCTCACAATGTAATCAAAACAGATCCCGGAAAAATTTCTACAATTGTAAAGTGTCCGATCCCCAAAAATATTTGAGAGCTTAGAAGCTTCCTAGGCCTTACAGGATATTAAAGAAAATTTGTGCAAAATTATAAAAAAATTTTTTTTTATTTATTTATTTTTTTTTATTTAAAAATTAAATTATTAAAATTTAACTAACAGTATACATAATAAGACTGCATTCTGGTTGCGCGTCCCTCAAGTCGGTCGCTGGGTGGGTAAGTCATTGCGACGAAGTCGTGAATGGTTGATCAACCTTGTAAGACCTCTCGCCAGGTGGTTAGGGTGCAACGATAGCTTGGTAAAGTACTTTTCCTTCTGTTCTGCGATCACTTCTTTGACTGGTAGAATGTTTACGTCGCGATGTATGTTTTCGTTGCGAACGTACCACAGTGCCCCGGTGATTGTTCTCAAGATCTTCGACTGAGCTCGCTGGACTATGTCAATATTGCTATTGCTGGCATTCCCCCATAACTGAGAGCCGTACATCCATATAGGTTTTAGTACCGAGTTATACAGCAGGACTTTATATTCAAGACTAAGGGGAGACCGAGCGTTGATGAACCAATGAAGGCTACTGGCTTTTAGCTTTAGGTGTGTTCTTTTGGCTTCAATGTGCCGGCGCCATGTGAGTTTTCTGTCGAACTGTACTCCTAGATATGTCACTTCGTTTGCTTGCGGGAGTAGAGTATGGATTAACATGAGCGGGGGGCAGTTTTGACTGTTCAGGGTGAACGTTCACTTTAATTCGCCAATCTGATAGCCACTTTTCAACATCGACCAGATGAAGAGCTAGCTGCGCAGTTGCTTGCATCGGGCATTTTGAGCGGCTGAGAATGGCTGTATCATCAGCAAACGTAGATGTTGTTAGTCGTGTGCTTGTTGGGATGTCTGCTGTGTAGAGGACATATAATGCTGGTCAATACGCATTTTTCAAAGAGTTTAGATAAGCATGAGAGTAGGCTTATAGGTCTATACGACGTGGGAATTGTGTGGTCTTTTCCCGGCTTTGCTATCATTATTATAATCGACTATTTATAATCGACTTATTATAATCGACTAAACATTAAAAAGCTGGGTGATAGTGCAAACGGCGCAATATGGGAGCTCAATGATCATTTTGGGAGTTATGAGGTCACAGCCCTGGGATTTTTTCGGATTCAGATGATTTTTGATGATGTTAACGATTTCGTTTGGGCGAAACTCAATTGGCTGATGTTGAAGCTGAGGCTCATATGGTAAAGTCGACAAGGTGAACGCACTAGTGGCAGGATTTGGTTGGAAGACATTTTTAAGGTGGTTGGCAAACGTGATGGCTCTGTCTGCATCGCTGCGCGCCCAGCCGCCTGTGGAATTTCTAATAGGCATCACGGTTACTTTCGGTGAGCTTAGAGTAGGGTGAACTCTCCATAGTGAGTGTTTTGTACTAGATGTTGACAACTGCTCTTTGTAGCGTCGGTGTACAAGTGCTTCTTCTTGCTGTAAAGCTTTTGTGGGTTGACGTGAGGCATATTTTAAGCGTTGCCTAGCAGATGGCGATCTGTGGAGTTGCCTCTCTCGACGTAAGCGTCGCTTTTCGAGGACGAGCTGTTCTATTTGTACATTTGCCTTCTTTTGGTTGCTTTGCGTACTTGTAGTTTGGGGTGTTGAAACTCGAGCTTCAGACTTCAGTTTATTAACAAATCTGTCTACGTTGGCTTCATCGTTGAGATGAGGACTTAGCCCAATGTGTGAGCTAATGTATTTCTTGTACTTAACCCAATTGGTTTTCTGTGATGTCAATTTAAACGATTGCTCCAATGCGCCTGGATGTCGGAGTAGAATAAACAGGACAGGCGAGTGATCAGATGAAAGATCCGAGAGGCATTCGGCGCTTATCAGATTTTTAGGAATGTTTTTGGTAATTGCAAAGTCTATTAAATCGGGTAGTTTCCTTGGGTCTGCCGGCCAGTATGTTGGTCTGCCAGGAGAAACATAGTCCAGCTTGTTCTTGGCTTTTATAACTGCATTATAGAGCTGTTTTCCTTTTGGAGTCACGAGACGTGATCCCCAGTGTGTGTGCTTGGCATTGTAGTCCCCTGCTGCTATGAAGTGGTCTCCTAGTGAGTTGAAAAACTGCATAAACTCATCTTCAGCTATAGTGAAGCGAGGGGGGCAGTATACGGCGGCTAGTGTAAGTTGGTTGCCAGTATTTATTTGTATATTTATAGATGTGCCCTGTAGGTAATTTTTAGCAAATTTGTTATGATAGTGGTGCTTAATACGGCTTCTGATTAGAATTCCAGTCCCACCATGTGCTTTACCATCTGGATGATTTGTTCCGTAGAATGAATAACCTCGTAGTTGAAAATTGTATTTGTTTGTAAGGTGTGTTTCTGAAAGCAGCATTACGTCGATATGGTTGTCGAGTAGGAATTGGGCTAACTCAAGTTTATGCTGTGAGACGCCGTTAGCGTTTCACGTGATATCCTTAGGGAAGTCATTATTTGGATTGTTGTGAAACCAGCATTTGAATCAATAGATTTTGGTTTCGCATTAAATCTTGCATAGTTGTGCGCATAAACGACAAACTCAGTAAGGCTTTGTTGCAGGCTGTATATCATATCTTCAAAGTTGCTTTTTGACTGCTCCGGGAATTGTTGCTGCTGAGCCGTGTTCGGTTCTTGGGCGTCAGTTCCTCTCTGGTGGATGCGACTTTTCAGCTCCTTATAAACAGGGCAGCCTCTGTAGTTAGCAGTGTGATTGCCACCGCAGTTGCCGCACTTTTTCGAGTTGCAGTCATCTTTGCTCGCTGGGCAGTGTGCGGAGTCATGAAGATCTCCACAAACTACACACACCGGGCGCAGTTTACAGTATGACCTTGTTTGGCCATATTCTTGTCAGTTCGCACATTGTACCGGGCCATTGCGTTTGTGCGGTTCCTCAACTGTAATTCTGCGGTGCAGCAGGAACTGAAGATTGTAAATGGGGTGCACTTCGTATTTCTTTAGGGGCTTATTTTCTGGTTCTAGCTCAACCTTAAAGAGTGGCTGCGGCTTTCTATCCCTGTTAAGGATGTTGAAGACTGTTTTAGCGTTAAATCCCTTCTCTTGAAGCGCCTTTGTTATCTCTGCAGGCGGTACGTCGGACTCTATGCCCTTAAGTACGACTTAAAGGCCCTTGCTACTTTTTAGCTGATAATACTCTGTAATTATCTTCAGACTTCATTTGAACCTTTGTTTCTTGGATGTTGCCCTTTACTAGAGGTATTATGTGGAAGTTATCCTTTCCAATAAGCTCGATAATTTTGTTGAGAAGAACATTGGAACTTTTTTCTCGAATATAAATAGGCGGAGGTTTTGGCTTCCTTTTCTCGACTTCGGCCGCCTCAACGTCATAGGCGTCTTCCAAGATTTTAAATCGGTTTGAGTTCATGGGCGTTTCTATTCCAGCTAGGCTAGCGTTGTTACGGGTTATTTTGCGTGGAGAATTTAGAGGGCTCAGCTTCCTTTTGATTTGGATGTGGCGATCCATACCAGTCTGCACATACCGGCTTAGCACATTCATTGGTTTTGTTCTGTTTTTCGGGCAGCGCAGCGGCAGACGTATTAATATTTGCGCTGCTAGCTGATGATGTCATTAAACGCGCAGTCGATACGGTTGCAGTTGTTGTTGTAGTTACAGTTGACGTTGTTAAAGAAATTGCGGTGCTAGTTACTGTTGATGAGCTTAGGTTATTGCATACCTGCATTGGAGTACATTCAGCGCTCTTTGGCAGCAGAGACGTCGATGGTAGCGAAATTAAAATTATAATTAATTAATTTATTTATTTTATTATACCCTTGCAGAGGGTATTCTAATTTCAGTCGAAATTTGTAACGCAGTGAAGGAGACATTTCCGATCCTATAAATTATATATATTCTTGATTAGCATCCCAGGAGAGTCGATCTAGCCATATCCGTTCCACGCGAACTAGACCATCAGTTTTAAAGCTATCTGCTTGAAACTTTCCCAAAAGTAGTCCTTCTATATCAGGTAGTATATAAGTCGGAACAAGCCGGATCGGGCGACTATATCATAGCTCCCATAGAAACAATGGGAAAAAAAATGTTTAAATGTTTATATATTTTTTTTTAAGGCGAGTGACTCCTTTAAAAATATTCATGAAAAAAAAATTATGAAAATACTTTTCTAAAATGATAGCCAATGGTGTATTTGGTTGGTTTTAGTTTTGCTAAGACCTTTTTGTTACCAATTATTTTTTTTTTATTTTTATTGGACAGGAGAGTTGATCTGACCATGTCCGTTTCTATTAAACTGGACTATCAGTTTAACAGCTATCTGAGTGAAACTTTCCGAAACGTAATTTTCTTTGGCAGGCGGTGTTTTTAAATTTGCTGCCAGTGAAGAAATCATAGGTACATAGGTACAGTGATACCCTCGAGGAAAATTGAAAATGATTCCCTTTATTTTATTTTTCAGGCTTAAAGGCAATATTGAAAAAAAGGAACAATTTTAGTAAGTTAAGAACCAAGGTGTTTAATTTTTTTTATTACAGTCATTTGTCTGGGCAAATATCAACGATATCAATAAGAGTTTGAGGGAGTCAATTTAGACGCCTTTACTTTTCCTTTTATTTGTCTGTTTATACACTGTTTACAAGATAATCTTAAAAACTATTGATAGTAAACTTTCCTAATAGTACATTTTCAAAAATAGGTTGTCTTGTAGATATTTGCGTATACATATCTCAATTCTCTTACCAATTATTTTATTTTAGTACTTGCTTGAGCCTGACCTTTTTTTGCTTTAACTTAAATAATAAAGGTCTGCTTTATGTGGCTTCATTTATTTATTTTTATGTTTATACTTTTTTTTGTATAGCAGGTTATCCTGGAAAATATTTTGCATTTAAAGATCCGTATTATTTTTGTATCTGTATGTTCCCAGCAGCCCTGATTTTTAATTTCCGTTCAAAACACCTGAAATCTACAGATATGTTAAAAAATACAAAAGAACTCATAATCTCAATAGTATATGTGTGAAATGCACCTAGGAATGGTAATTTCTCACTATACATCAATGCTGACGAAAACCGGGCCAAAGCACAAAGCTTAGCTTGGTTTTTTTTTAATCTAACAACTTTTAAAGCCGTACTGAAGCCAGCACAAAAGCTTTAACTTAGGTAGCTACATATACATGTATGTACGAACTCCTCATAAGTAGAGGTGTGTCTGGTCAGACGGTTTAATGTATCGTAAACTTTCGCTTTATACAGACTGGTTTAGCGCTTGATTTCATTTCTGTTAATCTCTACCATTTATAACCCGTGACAAATTTTTTTTGACTGTTTATGATTATTTTAAAAGCAGTAACTGCACAAAATCTTTAAAATGAGTTTTAATTTTAATTTTGCTATTGTTGCTCTTACGTTAACAACTTTAACAGCTTTTTTTTGTACTGGCGCAGAACAAAAAATTACGATAGAAGAAACAGCCAATGGTGGGGAAATACGTATTTTTAAACGTCTTATTCCTGCAGATGTTCTTAGAGGTAAGTATGCCAATAGTAATCTGCAATTAAATTTTTTTGTATATACAATAGTTTAGTTATATATTTTATAACATTCATATTTTTTGTTGATGTTTCTGCTTTTATAAGAACAACTTAAACCAATTTGTTAGGTATGTATTTTTTTTAAAGCTTAAACTCATACATATTTAAATACAGCTCTACTAGCAAGGTTGAGATTTTCTTGAACAAAGTTTTTGTTTTTAATTTTAACCAAATACAATTATAAATAAAAAGTATTTCAAATTAAAACAGAGAATCTAAGTCTTCACTATTGCGAAGCACGATTTTCACTTTTTCGATTGGACAAGGGCAAAAAAAAATTGCATCATTATTTTCGTACTTGATTATTAAACCTAAGGCCTTCGAATCAGTAAATTTTTTGAAGTGTTTTGATTAAATAAAGAAATTATTAGCAAATTTAAGTAAGCTCTCGGTATAAAGAAGACATATATGCCAAGAGAAATCATTTTAAGACCATGAAGGAAAATGTATGTACTATTCTGAAAAGATCACTTATGAGTGAGGACTTGGGTAATAGTCTCAAACTAAATAAGTCCATACTAGCCTCTTTATGCGCGCTTAGCCATTGAATCCAATGACATAGCTAATAAAATAATACAAAATTAATTAATTAATAATAAAATGGAAACTTTCGAGCTTAAAATTTAGGATTTCGAAAAAGTCCCTACACTCCGAAATGCTCATATTTTTTATTGATATAAGTTGATAAGACTTTCAACTCTTTGCTAAAAAAATTATTGTTTTTAGTTTTTGTTATAATATCACTAAGGCATTTTGACTTCATTTTAATAAGAAGGAGAAACGCTGTAGTAGAGTGCCACGATAAGATACCCGTTACTCAGCTAATCAATTTCAAAATAAACAAGAAAAGAAGCAAACTTCTGCAAGCCGAAGTTTATATACCCTTGCAGTTATTAAAGCGACAAAATGTTATACTTTTTTAAATTTGTTATTTTCCTATTTTCCTATAAGAGCTATATGATAAGTCGCCTGATCCGGCTCGTTCCGACTTATATACTACCTGCAATAGAAAGACAACTTTTGGGAAAGTTTCAAGCAGATAGCTTTCAAACTGAGGGACTAGTTTGCGTAGAAACGGAAGGACGGGCGGACGGACGGACGGACGGACAGACGGACAGACCAACGGACAGACGGACATGGCTAGATCGACTCTCCTGGCGATGTTGATCAAGAATATATATACCTCAACTTTTACATAACTGAATCAAGAAAGGAAAGCTAACTTCGGGGCGGAGCCGAAGTTGACATACCCTTGCAGAATATTCTGCAAATTATATTGGTTGGCCAAAAATAAAACCCATAATAAATTCCAACTTCCTAACTTTAAAAACACCAAAGTTATGGCATTTTCGTTCAATCAGTTAAATGGCGGTTATAGGATTGAGTAGGCCGACCCTTATGAAATTTGGTAGGTCGGATTGATTGGCCAAATATAAAACTCATAAAAAATCCCAACTTCCTAACTTTAAAAACATCAAAGTTTCCAACCCTTCAGTTATATGGCAGCTTAGGATATAGTCGGCCGATCCTTATGAAATTTGGTAGGTCGGATTGATTGCCTAAAAATAAAACCCATAGAAAATCCCAACTTCCTAACTTTACAAACAATGCAATTTCGAATGCAATTTCCGGCCGTCTGTAGAACAAAAAATTGTTTTGATAGAGAAGCAAAGTACAACAACATAATAGGAGTTTTTATACCCTAGCAGAGGGTATTATAATTTAGGTCAGAAGTTTGTAACGTTCGGACATCTATATCCTATAGCTCCCATAGGATCAATAGGGTTAAATCGGTTAAAAATAGATGCTTTTTAGGATTTTTCGCTTCGTCGTCTATAATAGGGTCGGTCCAAATTTGATATTTTTCCGATCTACAATTTTTCATCTTTGGATTTACGAGGATTTACATATAAGTGGCTAATGAGGAAGTTTGGTGACTCTCCCGGTCTCCTATTAAGAAGACTTCGGTTTTATTTTACACTTTTGTTATTCTTCTCTCTACTTTTGCAATTTTAGCAATTTCTGCAAAGTCTGCGTCTGCAACGATCTCGGCTTGCCAAAGTTAGCTTCCGACCTCGTTTTTATGTATAGTCGCATAAATTTTCTTAATTTTCTATATTTAAGAACAATAATATCACCTATAAATACCACCTAAAATGAAAGCGACCGAAGAGTGGAAGTACTGGAGGAGTCCCACTGGAGAAGCCAATCTTTTGCTCTTGTCAGAGCAAAGTGTTTCTTAGGTCAAAAATGTACGAAAAAACACAATAAAAAACTTAGAGAAATCGCCTGTTAGAACTAAGTGCAGCTATGAACTTTATATTAGCAAATAATTATCAGTGAATTAAAAAAACAACTGTTAAATTTAAGTTGTATTATTTTTTTTATTTCTTTGTACAGAGGCAGACTTGTGTTGCCAAGGTAGTTGATAATATCTTTTAAATGATCTTTCCCGCAAATACGATTTTTTAATTTTAACTGCTTGTCAACAAACCCAGCTGATTGACAGTACGACCGCAGCACGGTTAATTCTGATGAACTCTCGAAAATCAGTCACACTGGAAGGATTAATCAGTCACACTGAAGGGTTTTTCCGCTAGCGAACTCATTTGTCGATCTGAGTACTAGTCTTTAGTTCTCTTAGCTCTGTATTAGTACTCGGGTGACGAATTAAGCAAAGAATATTTTACAGGCGCTATGTACATATATAAAGCCTTACTTTTCGCTTAATAAAATTTTTAAATTAAACAGTTACCCATCAACTATTATCACTGAAGAAACTAAATTCCAAACATTTTTAGATTTTCCAGCAATGTGCTTTGCCTCCACACGATGTGCTACTGTTGAGCCCGGAAAGTCTTGGGACCTGACTCCTTTCTGCGGAAGATCTACTTGCGTACAAAATGAGGAAAATGAATTAAAGTAAAATGTTGATTTATTATATTATTACTAAGCCGTTACCGTTAAAGATTAAATAAATGTCATTATTCTTAGGCTTCTGGAACTTGTAGAAGACTGCGGACCATTGCCTCTGGCGAACGACAAATGTAAATTGGACACAGAGAAGACTAATAAAACCGCTTCTTTTCCTTATTGCTGTCCCATCTTCACATGTGAGCCTGGTGTTAAATTGGAGTACCCAGACATTGGCAAGGACAATGACAAAAAGAACGTTGAGTAAATAAAAAATATATTTGTGGGTTATTATTACAAAACTGTATCACAATATTTTAAATACAAGTGTTGCTTTTGTCAAAAAATAAATTACATTTTATTTTACAATTGAAAAGGGCACTATGAAAGCAAACGACGCTAGTAGTTCTGCAAATCTGTCGATTCTTACGCCCCGATATCACTTGGACAGCGTAATTGCGGCTAGGTAAAACTTTTTGCAGGATGGGGGCCTAGAGATGGGAAAAAATGAGTTTGTCTTTATGCACTTAAGCATAGTACTCATATTGACGAAAACTGTTCGTCAGTCTTGAAAGAGAGCGGGGGGCAAACAGGCTTTTTTTCACCTCGGTACTCAGATCGACGAAAAAATACAAGAAAATTACTTCGCATTAAAAAATTTAATCTATTGGCGAGCGCTTCTCACTGAACATTTAAAAAAATGGAGGGTAAAAAACAAAAAACCCGCAAAAAAAAAACCATTTAAGTTACGGTGTCATCGTCTGCTGAAACAAAGGTTAATGGTATAGAATTGATGATGGTTTCAGCTTTCATGAGAGCCGTGCGGAGTGTTTCATCTTTAAAACTATTTTATTATTCGCCGGGCAGATTGATTTTGGTACAGTCTTTACTGATCGGACTAGTCGCTTCCACGCTCCTCCCATGTAGGGTGCAGCTGGTTTCATACTGTACTGTAATATTATTAAAGTCTATTCCGCGCCTTTCCTTGTGCCTACCAAAATTTACCTATTGGGGCCAAAATAGTCCACCCCCGTATAGGTGAAGGGTCTTTCAAAGCATGCGAGTCTGACTGCTGGTCGATACCACCGATGTGCCATTTGGGTGACGAATTGGCGGTTTTGCATTTTTGACATGCCTTTCAAACATTTTTAGCGCCTGATGATCAGTGATGACTATAAAATGATACCCTTCCAAGTACATCCTCATTTTCTGGATGCCCCAGTGGATTGCCAGGCATTCTTTTTCGGTCGCTGAGTAATTTTGCTCTGTCTTTGTGAGCTTCCGACTGGCGTATGATATTACATGCTCGCCGTTTTCCTCCTCTTGGGTCAGGACCGCTCCTAATCCGCAGTTGCTGGCGTCCGTCTGAAGTATAAACGTTTTCCCAAAATCCGGGCAAGTCAGTACCGGTGCTTCCGTTAGTGCTTTTTTTAGGTTTAGCATTGCTTTCTCTGTCTCTTCGCTCCACTTAAACTTTGTGTCTTTTTTGACTAAGTTGTACAATGGTTGTGCCAGTTCCGTGAAGTTCGGGACGAACCTTCTGTACCATGACGCTACTCCCAGAAAGCTGTGTACTTGCTTTGTTGTTAGTGGGTTTGGCATGTCTAGGATTGCGGCTATCTTTCCCGGGTCAGTGTGTATCCCCCTTGCGCTCACAACATGGCCTAGGTAGTTTAGTTCTTCCTTGAAGAAGTGGCATTTCTCTGTGTTTATCCTCAAGTTTGCCTTGCGTAGTCTGCTCATTACTTCCTGTAGTTTTTCTAGGTGTTCCCTTTTGGTGCGCCCGATGACCACTATATCATCAAGGTATGCGAATGCAAAGGGTTCCATCTCCGGTCCTATGACTGAGTCCAGGGCTCTTTGAAACGTGGCTGGTGCTGTGTGTAGGCCGAAAGGCATTACCTTCCACTGAAACAGTCCGCGACCTGGCACGGTGAAAGCGGTGTACTGTTTGCTCCCTTTATCCATTGGTATTTGCCAGTGGCCACTTTTTAAGTCGAGTGTACTTATATACTTGGCCTCCCGTAGTTGGTTGAGTATGTGATCCATTCGGGGTACCGGGTATGCGTCTCGTTCTGAGTGCTCGTTCAGCTGCCTGTAGTCTATGCAAAGTCTCCATTCTTTGTTTTTCTTTTCTACGATTACTACTGGCGAGCTGTAAGCGGAATGTGAGGGTTCGATGAGATCCTGAGATAGGAGGTCGTCCACTTGTTTGTTTATTATTGCTTGCATGGCCGGGTTTCGAGGGTAATACCTCTGTTTAATTGGGCGATCGTGCTTCATAAAGATCTTATGCGTGGCAATGTGGCTGACTCCCTTGATTTGACTCATCATATCCAATTCCTTTTCGAGGGTTTCTTGGATCTCTGCGTCTGTTAAATCGCCTGTCGCTAGTGATCCGATGCCGTGACTCTTCCGTTTTCTGTTTTTTGTTTCTTTTTTCCTGTGCATTCTTGCTGTGATGCCTCCGCATTGAAGTGTCGCGTTACATTGTTCCAAGAAGTCTATCCCCAGTAGTAGGTCGCCGATTACTTCTTCGAGGATTAGCAGCGTCATCGTGCTTGTTTGGTTCCCGAGATGTATTGGTACTTCCAGTGCCTCTGTGCCTCTGTTTGTCCCGTCTGCTAGTCTAATGGCTTCGGTTACTTGCTTACTTATCCCATGCCTTGCAATGTTGTTGGCTAGCTTCCTGGCGATGAAACTTCTTGTTGCTCCCGTGTCTATGGCCCCGCGAACTCTTGTGTTGCCTATATTCACTTGTGCAATCATTCGTCGGCCGTTGAAGTTTATTGCTGTTGCGGGTGTGGTGTTTGCCCTGGGTGCCCGCTCTGATCCCATGGGCCTCTGGCGTTTCCCGCCGTTTCATTCCGTCGACAGCAATGGATTGTGCGTATTCCATCATGTCCGCATATCCAGCAATATATTCTTGGTGTGTTGTTGCACTGCTGTCCTATGTGTCCTTCTTCTTTGCACCTTGAAGATCTATTATTTATGCTGAATGATCTTGTGATTCCTCGGTTCAGTGTTTGTGGTTGTTCCTGGGGTCTCCATTGGTTTCTTGTTTGTCTCCCGAAATTTCCGGATGTTTGCTGTTGTCTCCCGAAATTTCCTGGTCGCTGCTGTTGTGTCCAGTGATTCTCCGGTGTTTGTTGTGTTGTGCGTTTCTGTGGCTGGAGGGCCTCGAATTCCTTTGCTAACTGCAGGTATTCTGCTAGGGTTCGGCATTCTCCCCGTTTAGCATACTTTTTAAATTCCACACGACTGTTCCGGTAGACCCACTCTAGTTTTTTTCCTTCCGTGAGTGTGGTAAATCTCATAATCTTCCGTAGTTCCCGCGCGTAGTCTTTTGCTGGCTCGTTTGTACCCTGGTGTCTGCGTGTTATGTTTTCCATCGCTCTCTCTTCGTGGTCCGTTGGTCTGTAGTATCCCAGGAATTCCTTTTTAAAGTTTTCCCACGATGGCATTGCAGTAGGATGAGTGTGCCACCAGTCCAGGGCACAGTCTCTGAGCAAAATTACCATAGCTCCTGCTGCGTGGTCGAGCTCTATCCCATAGGCCTTTGCCAGCTCTTCAATTCTAGAAATGAATTCTGTCGGGTCGCCCGTGCCGTCGTAAAATTTTTGTTGCTGTGTTGAGGAAGAGGGTAAACGATCTTTGTTGGTATTTTGAGGTTTCTATCTGTTTGTTTTTAATCTGCTCGGGCGCCACTGTAACGACCCTGTTTTGGGAGGCGGTGTAGCTCGCCGTGGTCAGGGTTCGTGACAGATATTTATATTTATTCCTCTATAGATCGGTTTACCTCCCTTTCCCTAATAATGACACAGATGGGTAAAACTAGAGACGTGTATTTCAAAGTAATCGTATAATCGTGTAGTGGTGTGTAGATGTGTCGGGACTGCTTGTTCTGTCGATTCGGCGCTTCGGAAAAGCCGAGATGAACTGCTTGCTGTCGTGATCCGGTGTGCGAGTGTCGGCGCTGCGAATGGGCCGAGTGATGAACTGCTTGCTGCGAGTGTCGGCGCTGCGGATGGGCCGAGTGATAAACTGCTTGCTGCGAGTGTCGGCGCTACGGATGGGCCGAGTGATGAACTGCTTGCTGTGAGTGTCGGTGCCGCGGATGGGCCGAGTGTTGACCTGCTTGCTGCGAGTGTCGGCGCTGCGGATGGGCCGAGTGATCGCTTTGTCGTGCGTACGTCGGGTCGAAGTGTTCTGGGTCGTTGGAGAGATCTACTTGGTTTCTAGTGGGATTCGGGAATGTAGGGCATCGTTAGTTTCGGTCTGCCGGGCATCGTTAGGTTCGAACTGCCGTTTCTACATCCGTTTCGTTTCCGGGTCGGGAGCCGGAAACGTGACTTCTGGGGGAACTCACTGAGGTGGGCCTGTATTACGAAAACCGGGCCGCCTCAGTGATCACGACTGGGTCTGGGCTGATTTCTAGGAAACCACACCGGGACGCCAGTGATCCTGTCCAGGTCGTAGAACCGATTTATAAACCGCGTTCTTACGGATCCACTACTACTACCAAGACTATCTACCAGAACACTTACCTTGTTGCTGATGTTTCCTCGAAGATCGTCGGAACGCAAGTGACTCATCTGGGGTCTTGCCTTTGCTTATATAGGCCCCGTTGAGTGTGCCCAGAGTGGTCGATGACGATAATCCCGATCTCGATAACTCGTTATCGGGTCACGAAATATAGCGATGGTAGTCGACTATCGGTATATTAGTGTGACCGATTTAAAAGTGCGCGATTTTGGCGTGTGTTTTAAATGTGGTGTAGCGAAGGGAGAATTAAAGATCATTGTGTGTTGTTTTTGGAATGTTCTTTTATTATTTGTGACGCTGGGTCGTCACAACTTAATGCCACCCTTTAAGCCATACAACTAGCTCTTCAGCTGAATTATAACACGTATACATTTTCCTGATATTAAGCCGAATCGGTTTTGGACCTGTCATTCTGTTCATCCGTACGACTGTCGAGATGTCAAAAACTGTAAGAGCTATGATTCTAACTCTTTTGATGTCTGCGCAGAGTATTGCCCTTGGTAAACATCGTAAGGACATGCCACCTGTAAGCACATTCAGAACATCGAAGCTAAACTTCACAATCACGATAGCAAGGGAACCAAAACTCTGTTACAAATTAATAAGAAAAACGTTTCAATTACCTACAGTAGACTTATACGTGGCATGAAGAATCCAAACCTACACTGATTCATACAAATGACAAGAGGTTTTAAGAAGACTAACTAACCTACGAGCGTCGGGGAACACCGTACTTTCAGGGATCAATATGTGGGGGCTGAACTCCGACATCCCCAACCACTTTTACATAATCGAACATGTTAAACTCTTTTTTGGAATACAATATAGTTTTTGAATCTGCGAGACAAGTGTGCAAATTATTGTTTTTTGTTCGCTTGGGATTTGTTTTACAACTTCAAAACCAGCTCAATAAGAATACAAAATTGTGCCACTGTTATTTAAAGCTTTGGACTTCGAAGTAAGGATTGTGTTTCATTTTCAACTTAACTTTATATTTGCTTAAACTTTTCTTTTAAGACGATGATGAATGCATACTAAATACACATAACTGTCCCGCAAACTATGATTGCCACAACACGAAGGGATCATTTCGATGCTACAGAAAAACCACAACAAGTTCAACCACTACAACGACTTCAACTACAATTTCACCTGTAACTATAGATCCTGCACCCAGGACAAATAATACTCGACATCTATTGGCAATACATCAGCATTATACACGTCTCAACTATGCTGCATCTGCGGTATCCCAATTGGACTGTTCTTCTGGATTTTATAGGAATAATCTTGGTGCATGTGTCGGTAACTACACATAATTAAATTAAGATCACATCAACTCGCTACTCGCTATAGTATTTCAGTATTAATTTTGTTTTCTGCTTTTTAATTTTTGGCAGACCAGCAAAAATGCTAATAGGTGCGAAAGGGATGCCACCCATCTCTAATAATTGTTTCATTATGCTTATGTCATCAACCATAAGCCTAGCCCAAAACAGTGAAAATATATTAGGCACTGCTAAACCACTGGTAACTGGCAACTGGTAACTGGCAACTGGTAACTGGCAACTGGTAACTGGCACTGATAAACCAAATTACTTAGGTTATGTCACAAAATAACTGTTTAGTTAGTACAACAACTTTTTTGATCTATTACTGTTATAGAAAATATTGGAAAATTAACTAGAAACCTTTTATAACTCCATAATTCATCTTGCCGAAGTTAGATTCCTTTATTTTTGGAAGTTTCGAAAACAATTCATGTTTATCCTGTATTTTTAAAATAGTTCTGGAATCCGTTTTCAAAATTCAAGCAATATTCTTCTTTTAGAAGTGTTTTTAATTTTCTAGTATCGAGCGGCACCTGATTTAGGTAGACAAATTTATGTAGCGGTCTTTATTTAAATCAAATTTTAAATTCTAATAGATAGCTTTAAAAAAACTTTGTGTTGCTTTTTCGCTGGTTTTTTCTCAAGTCGCTTCTTTTACGTAGCGTTACCACATCATACTCTGTTGGTGCTGCCATATTCATATAATCCCCTCCCCATGAAGGTCCTTCGCATATTCACTTTCCTTTGGATCTGGGGGATCATAGTTCCTTTTGATGTCCAAATGCGTTTAGTGAACCATTTGCTGCGCCTAGCTAGTGTTGGTTTATATTCCTTTACTTATCGTTTCCAAAACTTATCAGCAAATTATTGCGTTTCATGCCATCGCAGCTTTAGATCGGTGTTGTGATCTGCTATTGGTTTGTAGCCGCTCTATGAGCCTAATAGCAAGTGATTTGGGGCAAGAGCGTCACAGTCTGCTGAATCTAGGGACACAAAGGTTTATGGATCTGGAATTAATGATGGTTTCAGCTTCCATGAGAGCCGTTCGGTGTGTTTCATCATTGAAATTATTCGCCAGGCAGATTGATTTTAGTACAGTCTTTACTGATCGGACTAGTCGCTCCCACGCTCCTCCCATGTGGGGTACAGCTGGTGGGTTAAAACGCCTCTTTATGTCTTTTCTTTTCCTTGTGTGTACCAAACTTTTACCAATATCGGGCCAAAATAGACCACCACAGCATGCGAGTCTGGCTGCTGGTATCGGTGCCATTTGGGACACTTGTGGCGACGAATTGGAGTTTTTGCATTTTTGACATTCCTTTTGAACATTTTTGTACAAGACTCGCAGACGTGCTATGTAGAATTGGCTTCGAATTAAGTTGATGATCGTGGAGCATATGGTAAGATTTCTCGTGGTAATCCTTCGTGATCAAAAAGGGGTACCTTCAATTCTTTGGCAATACAAAGGCGTCTTCTTGTGGATTCAAGTAATCTGCTCTGCCTTGTACACGTCTGATTTCTAGGTAGACATTTAGGCGAATTAATGGGCTGGATTTATCTATAGTCAAGTTGGACTTCAGGGCGCTGATCTCATTCGACTCCTTGGCATGCCCATTCGGCTTCCGGCAGTCCCAAAAATTTTGGGCCATTGATCCATCTAGATGCATCAGGAGTCTTGAAGAATTTCGTAGCTAAGTCGGCGACGTTCTCCTTTGTCGCAACCCAGCGCCACTGGTTGCGGTTGGTGTTGTCTACGATCTCGCTAACTAGATGACTGAAACTCGAACGACTGAAACTTCCGGGGGTCCATAGTTAGCCATTGAAGAACGGTTTTAGAATCGGACCGGCTTGTGTTGTATCATTTTCAGTCATCGAGTGTTCACTATCCTTTTTGCAATCCTACTCCCATTACTGCTGCCAAGAGTTCCATGCGTGGAATGGAGAGGGTCCTTAAAGGCGTCTTCACTTGCATCTACGAATGTATGCAAGTCAATCCGATCTGCATACGGCAAAAGTTTGGAATATTATCGAGGAAACTCCAGTTCTCCTGTGAGTAGTAGTACGGTTTTTCATTGGGTCCAAAAATCGAGTAGTGTATTCGGCAGTTCTTCGTCCCAAGTTTTTTCAGTACGCCACACCTTTTGGAGTAGTATTTTTAGACCGATGGTCTTGCTACAACAAAAGGCCAAGGGGATCGAACACGGACATCAGTACTTGAAGAGCTTCGCGTTTTGTTGGGGTTTCGTTAGTCCATTGTAGGCATAGTGGTTCCAGTGTTGAGGAAACTTTAAGGACTCGCACAATATTTTCATCAATTAACGTGACAAAAAGGCAAAGGTGTTGAAAGTTACATCGTTTCCGTATAGAGTCGCTGGACTATGTCAATATTGCTATTGCTGGCATTCCCCCATAACTGAGAGACGTAAATCCATATCCATAATCCGTAAGGCAACTGGCTTTTAGCTTTAGGTGTTTTATTTTGGCTTCAATGTGCCGGCGCCAAGTGAGTCTTTTGTCGAGGTGTACTCCTAGATATGTCACTTCGTTTGCTTTCGGGAGTAGAGTATGGATAAACATGAGCGGGGGGCAGTTTTGACTGTTCAGGGTGAACGTAACGTGCTTGCATTTTTGTTCGTTCACTTTAATTCGCCGATCTGATAGCCACTTTTCAACATCGACCAGATAAAGAGCTATCTGCGCAGTTGCTTGCATCGGGCATTTTGAGCGGCTGAGAATAGCTGTATCATCCATCGTCAGTTATAGCAGTGTTGCATATCACGGCAAATTTTCTGTCGTGGAGGTAAGATTCTAAAAACTTGTGGGGATGTTGTAGGGGAGCATTGTCTTGATCTTGTACATTAGACCTTTTATGTAAATATGGCAGTACAGTACTGTCGTTTTTCGAACGCGTTTCGAATTTCTGATGTTATCCGGTTGACCAGCTCAATTGTTCCGAGCTTTTCACGAAACCCAAATTGGTGTGACGGAATTTCTTCCTGGATTCTTATGTATGTGTTTATCCGAGTCAATACGAATTTTTCGAATTATAATCGACTTTTTCCATCTTACTGGAAAGTGGCCAAGTTGTGCGATGACATTAAAAAGCTGGGTGATAGTGTTATAGTTAAAAGGTCGCAGCCCGGAGATTTTTTCGGATTCAGCTGATGTTTGATGATGTTAACGATTTCGATTGGGCGAAACTCAATTGGCTCATGTTGAAGCTGAGGCTCATATAGTAAAGTCGGCAAAGTGAACGCACTAGTGGCAGGATTTGGTTGGAAGACATTTTTAAGGTGGTTGGCAAACGCAGCTGGCTCTGTCTGCATCGCTGCGCGCCCAGCCGCATGTGGAATTTCTAATAGGCATCACAGTTACTTTCGGTGAGCTTAGAGTTGGGTGAGCTCTCCATAGTGAGTATTTTGTACTAGATA
Organism: Drosophila kurseongensis; assembly: GCA_018153305.1. NCBI lineage: Eukaryota > Metazoa > Arthropoda > Insecta > Diptera > Drosophilidae > Drosophila > Drosophila kurseongensis. Next base: position 969,619 of record JAECXX010000127.1, on the reverse strand, counting down.
TTGACAATTGCTCTATGTAGCGTCGGTGGACATATGCTCCTTCTTGCTTTCAAGCTTTAGTGAGTTGACGTGAGGCTAGTTTTTAGCGTTGCCTAGCAGATGGCGATCTGTGGAATTACCAGTCTCGACGTAAGCATCGAGATTTGTCTAGATTTGTCTTCTTTTGATTGCATTGTGTACTTGTAGTTTGAGGTGTTGAAACTCGAGCTGCAGAGACGAGTACAGAATCCAGTGTATTAACAAAGCTGTCTACGTTGGCTTCATCGTTGAGATGAGGACTTAGCTCAATGTGTGCGCTAATATATTTCCTGTACTTAACCCAATTGGTTTTCTGAGATGTCAATTTAAACGATTGTTCCAATGCTCCTGGATGTCGGAGTAGAATAAACAGGACAGGCGAGTGATCAGATGAAAGATCCGAAAGGCGTTCGGCGCTTATCAGATTTTTAGGAATGTTTTTGGTAATTGCAAAGTCTATTAAGTAGTAAACATATGAAATTTCTGACACTGGGCAGTTTGATGTTCAGTGGACTTACAAATCGCACATGTAAGGCTTGAAGCTGCTTCTTGATCTGATTGAAAATCATCATCGTTATCCATTCCATGATGAGCTTGTGCGTGAGTGTTTACAGTGCTGGTCCTTGAACTTGGTACGGTTATAACGGTTGATGCTGCCTCTGCTTATTTGTACAACTAGTCGCTGAATGACTTAATAACTGGTATGGAGTTACAGCGGGGGTGTACGGCCCAGTTCAGTTTCTGTTGCGTGGTTGTCAAGATGAGTAATTTTCACGACTGCCCAATCTTGAGTTGGTTCTCTTCCCTTGTTGCCTCGGGATCGAAGTTTATCTTCGTAATTTTCAAAGTCTTGGTTTCCGAAGTTATTTCCCGATTAAGATTGCTGTGATCAGCATGAAAAATTTGGAAGCGAACGCAATGCGTTGTTGGGATTCTTACGGATGTTTGGTGTACAGTTTGGCTGGCCTATTGCAACTATCTAGGGGGAATTTATTTACATCCGTCTCAAGCTTGGCTCGCCGTTTGTTTACTAGGTGCGAGTGTGGGATTGTTTATATGATAAGAACACGTAAGAATTCAGTAGCAATCTCTGCCAAAATAAATTTTTTAAAAAATTAATAAGAATCTTTGATTAAAATTATAGTTAATTCTTCCCCTCCCAAATAAGAACTCTCGTTTCTTCCCCTCCCAAAAAAGAACTCTCGTTAGAGAGTTTGCAAAAGTTATTTAATATTTCTTTTTTAAAATTGGTTATCTTATAAAATATTCCGTTGCAATACGCTGTCTTATCCTCCATTATTAATTTTCCATTATATTGGGCAATTGCCATTGATGTATACAGACTAAAAAAATGATTTATTATCTTCATATCTTCATTTAATATTTTTGTTTTGAAAACGTGGACTTTTGCTAAAGTGATCAATTAAGTGTAATTAAGTTCGTATATCGTATATTTTATTTTCAATTCTTATTAAGTCGTCATGGTCAGGTGTACCTTCTATACTGTTCCCAATTAGTTAATGCCTACTAATTCTACTATTCTAGATGGTAATAGTTGGGACATGAGGATTTTGATAATGCTTAAATTTTGTGCAATGTTCCATTCTATGTCAGAACTCTCACTTTTATTACTAATACTGTTTTCAATTTAAATTATTTCTTTGTAAAAACTTAAATTAGTAATATGGAATAGGTCCTCAAAGGAGTCGTAAGTCATTACATCGTTTTCTTTTTTTAGTAGTAAATCTTTGTTAGTGTAGTCAATTATTTCCGAGTGTCAAAAGGTAATTAAAATAGCGATGACAAATGGGATTTCCATCGACTGTAAAAGATGAATTATTTAATATTATATTTATGAATAACTTTCTTTCTATTACTAATTATTACTTTGTTTGGTAAGTTTTCCTGAATGACTTGATTTTTGAATCTTTGACCTAGTTTGTTTCTTTCTCCAAATCTTTTTTCGTGTACTACTTCTCCTACGTGATACATTTTTTGTAATCTATTTTTATTTTATGGTCTGTAATTTTACTGGTAAGTCGATATAATTTTTTTTTGTTATACAAGATTTCGTAAGGTTTTTAGTTTGTCACTGATTAAATCGTCAAATTGTAATTGGCTGCTCTTATAATAATTTCAGAACAATCTAGGAGGCGGTACTCGTCTTTAATACAACGAGCTATTTCTGTTAAGGATGAATGAACTCTTTCACTTGTCCGTCTGTATAATGATGTTAGTTTTTGTTATACCCGTTACTCGTAGAGTAAAAGGGTATATTGTATTCGTGCAAAAGTATGTAACAGGTAGAAGAAAGCGTTTCCGACCCTATAAAGTATATATATTCTTGTTCAGGATCACTAGCCGAGTCGATCTAGCCATGTCCGTCTGTCCGCCTGTCTGTCTGTCCGTCTGTCTGTCCGTATGAACGCTGAGATCTCGGAAACTATAAAAGCTAGAAGATTGGCATTTTGCATGTAGATTTTAGGAGTTCCTACGCAGCGCAAGTTTGTTTCAAAATGGTGCCACGCCCCCTCTGACGCCCACAAGCCACTAGCTGTGGCCACAGTTTTGATGCTATTATGAAAATTTTAATTGATATGTATTTGTTTCGTCAATACCTATCGATTGGCCTAATAAAAGATGGCCGCGCCCACTCTAACGCCCAAAAACTCATTAAACGCTTAAGTCTGGCTAGCGCCTACATTTACGCCTTACAATAGCGCCATCTAACGGATGACTTTGGAACAGCTGGCCAAGGTGCTCAACAGAGTCGACGTTAATTCTCGATAAGGATTTCCATTAAAGGAAATTGCGATGGTTTTCATTTGTCAATACCGAACTATATCCCAAGAACTGTGCAAATCAAATCAAGTTAGCCAAATTGGAGGTCTGAGTCAAACAATGGCGTATGTGTGTATGCAAGTGCAGGACAAAAGCTGCCTGCGCTAAAGCAGCGCAGCGAGCTCGTGCTGTAAAGCTGCCAGCTCTAAGAGATCGCCTAATTCAAATTGATAATTTGAACTTTTTGTCCTTTTTTCCTGTGGTCACTCTAATTCACATTATGTTAATGCAAAATCTAAAGTTGTTTAGCTGAGTAACGGGTATCTAATAGTCGAGGCACTCGACGTTCTCTCTTGTTTTATGCTGCATTTCTATGTGCTCTGATATGTGTTTCTAATATTAATTCTACCTGCTTCATTTGTTCTGTCAAGTCTTCTACTTTACTTTGTGTGAACCTGTAATTCTTCCATTACCTCTGATGTGACGATTTCATTCAAGATTTGCGGGTTTAAATGGGGACCATGAAATGGGTAAGATTTCTTTCTTCGCCGTTTCGTAGTTTTCTTCGTTTTGAGATACTGTTCTAGATATGAAAGCTATAACCCTGTCTTTCTGTGAAAGAACTGCTCCAATTAGAAGATTCCGTTGTCAATCATAAAAATTGAATTTTTAAAAAAAAAAAACAATTGTTGTTAGATGAAAGAGAATTTAATGATCTATCAAATGAGCCATCTCAAAGCCTTATCGGTTCAGTACAGCTTTCCCAATCGTGTACACAAAACAGAAAAAATGGGTTTCGAGAAAAACGCGTTTAAAGTTTTGAAGCGTTTGAACACGCCTCCCGGCCCGTCCGGTACAAAATCACATAACTTTGTAAGTACTTCAGATATAGACTTGATATCTTAAAGCAATATTCTTGAACAGTTTTACAATCGAATGAAATTATTTCCAAAATAAGATTTTTTTTGATCCGATAAAGGAGGTTTCCCCATTAAAGGCCCGAATGGCTTTAGATTTTTTCGATGAAGTTTCATTCAAGATTCTTCCCTCCTCGTTTCTAAGTAAAATGGTGAGTGGTTTTGCTAGTTCAGCGCAGCCCATTATAAATCGTCTGTAATACGATTCGAGAAAAACGCGTTTAAAGTTTTGAAGCGTTTGAACACGCCTCCCGGCCCGTCCGGTACAAAATCACATAACTTTGTAAGTACTTCAGATATAGACTTGATATCTTAAAGCAATATTCTTGAACAGTTTTACAATCGAATGAAATTATTTCCAAAATAAGATTTTTTTTGATCCGATAAAGGAGGTTTCCCCATTAAAGGCCCGAATGGCTTTAGATTTTTTCGATGAAGTTTCATTCAAGATTCTTCCCTCCTCGTTTCTAAGTAAAATGGTGAGTGGTTTTGCTAGTTCAGCGCAGCCCATTATAAATCGTCTGTAATACGCTGATAATCCAAGGAAAGATCTTAAATTATTTACGTTTTTGTGAAAGGGGAAGTTAGTGATAGCCACTACCTTTGTAGAATTTGTTTCGATTCCCATATCAGAATTTTACAAATCCTAAAAATTCAACTTCACTTCTGAAAAACTCGCATTTATCCACTTGGCATTTTATGTTAGCATTATTTAAGACTTAAAATATTGTTATTATCTAAATTTTTAGTTTATGCGTCCGGACTAAAGACAATTATGACGTCGATGTAATTTGTATGTATGTAATATTTTTGTATACCCTTGCAGAGGGTATTATAATTTCAGTCAAAAGTTGCAACGCAGTGAAGGAGACATTTCCGACCCTGAAAAATTAGATAGTTTTCATATTAAAAAGACCGAAAAACTTGTGGTCGCTAAAATTGTTAATTTGCAAAAAAAAAACGAACGAAAACGAAAAGAATAAAAGTCTCTACGGCTTAATTCAATTTCAACGAATGACATTCTATATTTAGACAAATTAGTTAGAGCCTAGCTTAACGAATGTTGGTGAGGACGGGGCGAGTGAGAACTTTATTGTGCTCCCGCCTTCGCCCTAAGCTAACTTACGCTATACCTCAAGTTTTGACAATTTCATGATACCTTCATAACGTGAGCCAACACCGGCCCCGTTAAACACCCAATGGGCTTCAACAGACTGGAAGCGGCGCCAACTTGTAAATGGCCCGCCGAAAACTGCATCCTCCGCTAGTTCTGACGTCGACGACCCTGACCACGCCGTCTTCCCCTGCGTGCCTGGTGTCTATTCTCCCGAGGAGCCATTGTTGGGGCGGCAGGTTGTCCTCAGCCACGATGACGAGATCTCCTTCGAGGATGTTCGGCTGCTGCTGGTGCCACTTGCCCCGAATTTGCAGGCCCAGGGCTTATTCCCGGGACAATCGCCGCCAGAACTTGTGCCTGACTGACGAGACAAGCCGCCATCGCCGCAGGCAGCTGAGACCCTCCTGGTCCGCGGTCCGGAGTGCTGGTGTGGCGAGCAGCGGCCAGCTGTTGAAACTGCCTATCTGCGTTATTCACCAGCACTTGACGATACATTTTCTTTACGTCGGAGGCCAGGGCGAACCTATGCAGCCGGAAGCGCAGTAACGGGGAGTTCAACTCACCTTGGATTGTCGGCCCAACCATCAAAATATCATTCTGAGTTGGCGATTTACATGACGCATTGAAAACGACAAGTAACTTGGTTGACGTACTTTGGGGTCTCAGAACACATTGATGTGGGATAACATAATGTGGAGCAGAAGGAAGTTTTGTAGGAGACATATGACCTAAAGAAAGGTACACCTCCATGAATTCTAAGTACATTTTATTCATCTCAGGGTCTTGAGACAACCTTCTTTCAAGCGACAAAAACCGCCGTTTTGCAACTTCAAAAGAGTTGCCTAACTCATTTGGATCAGATTTAAACGGCAGTCTTACTTCAAACCGACCTGATGGCAAAACTTGAGTAGTCTTCCGGTAGTGTTCTTCACATAACTTTTGCTCAGGTGACAAAATTTTCTTTAGAGATGTTATTTCTTCCAGTGACCAAAACTTTTGTAGTGTGCTGTCAATAGATACTAAAACCTCTTCACTACAGCCTAGTATCGAGATCGACAAACGATTATGCTTGCGTAAAAACTTTAATCTTTCCAGTGTGACCAAAGTTTCGAGAGTTCTTCAGATTTCAGCTGGGTTTGTTGACAAGCAGTTAAAATTCAAATATCGTATTTGCGGGAAAGAGCCTTTAAATGATATTACCAAATACCTTGGCAAGACAAGTCTGCCGCTGTACAAAGATATTAAAAATCAATACAATTTAAATTTAACAGTTGTTTTTTTTAATTTACTGATAATTATTTGCCAATTTAAAGTTCATAGCTGCACTTTTATTGTGTTTTTTCGTACATTCTGGACCTAAAAAACATTTTGCTCTGACAAGAGGCACCCCAGATAGTATTAATGTTATTTTGTCCTCACATGTAAACACATGCAATCGACTTTTGTGAGTTTTTTGAGTTTTTTCCTCCATTTCTTATAATGTTCAGTGAGAAGCGCACGCCAAAAGATTAAATTTTTTAATCTTTTCGCTAGGGTTCACCCAAAGACAGACTGGCAACGCTATGGAATTTTTTGGTATTTTTTTCGTCGATCAGGAGACCGACGTGAAAAAAAGGCCCGACGAAAAGTGAACGCCAGCTGTTTGCCTCTCGCTCTCTCTCATGACTGGCGTTCGGTTTTCGTCGATCTGGATACTAGGCTTACAACTGAAACTTTTTACAACTTTTGTAGGTGAAGATGTCTTATATCTACCCGATACAACCCTGTCGAAGAGGGTTTTTTGCAGAGTTGGAAAGTCAGGACCTTGTCTAATTCTTCCAACAGCTAATAGTTCGAAAAATGACTCTGCTCCTATTAACATATCCATTCTTTGTGGCTTGTAGAAATAGGGGTCCAGTCCCTGATATTAACAGACTGGTCAGGATGGTATCCTGATATTGATTTTAAAATCAAAAAATCAAAAGAAAACTCACTACCATTTATACGAGACTTCACCTTCTGTGTGTACCTTTTTATTAACTTGAGAAAATTTCCAGTAGCTGGATCGCTGATCTTCTGGCCCTGGTGAGTCCCTGATAGATGAGGCCGACACAAATCAATGCGCAACATATTGCTACTGCAATTAGCACTACCATGTGTGTCCGATTGGTATTAACATCCTTTTCGAACTTTTGAATATATTCTAGATTAGGTTCACTTAAAAAATAAGAAAATTCAATGTCAATGAGGAAATTCATGTCCACCCCCGCTATGACAGGTGGTCTGTTTTGACAAGCAGGGGCTTGGGAGGGATGGAATACTTTTGAGAATGATGGATTCACATCCTGTGTGCTATGCAGCTTACTGTACCGAGGCTCAGAATCAACCTGCACTCTGCACGGTTTAATGTAATGCGGGTTTTTACCGACACCATATTGTGGTTCTGTCTGTGGAGGTGCCTTGTCCTGTTAACGACATTGAGTCTTCGGACTTGGCCTACGGTCCCTATCCTCCTGGATCTTCGCAAAAGTAGTCGCGAATAGGTACCGTTCCTGGTTTCAAAAAACTTCTTGTTCCAGGGCTAAAGCCGATTGCATATCTTTCGGCTTTGCCTAGAAAAGCACGTCCGTGAAATTGCGCTTCAGCCCTGATATAAAAACCGCCAGCGCGTCCTCACGGAATTTATCGCACTGAACTTTTGCAATATTTTGGTCATATGACATGTTCACTTTGTTGGTCAAAAAGGTGTTTTTTCTCAACCTCATCGTAATATTGCAATATAGTTAGGCTGCCCTGCCTGATGGTGCGTAGCTCCTGCTCGATGACATGCATGGGCCGTTTGCCACTGTATATGAAATCGAGATGGATTATGATCGCGTCGAAATTCAACACAGTGCCAAACGAGGACAGCACGGTAATTGTTTGCCAATTTTTGTTTATAATAATGATAACCGCCTGATAGTTGCCTCGAAGAGATATATGTCTCTTGTGGCCCCGGACTCGCCCCCGCCTCGTTACATTGAACGACATCCCTGATCTGTATGGCCGGGTATATTATAAGTTCCAGGGCCGGCGCAGGGACTTGGGCTTCGGCAGTTGCCGCGGGTACTCTGCCACTCCGCCGGCCAGTGAATAATTTGTCTGTCTTAGCTGTTCTTCCCTTTGACGATTTAGGGCGGCCTGTTCTGCCAAAGGATTATCGATGACTGCCTGTACTACATGGCTAAGCTGTTTTGGATCCATAACTCTGCATGTTGGGGGATCTATTTCCACGTTTATTGGTGTCGAAGCTCAAATGAGTTCTTCACTCTCGGACTCAGAATCACTAGGGCCAACCGGTGGCGCTTCTATAGTGAAGGAATGGTGAGCTCATAGGCAGTTAAGCTTACACACACAAACAAATTAATCCGAACGTAAGCATCAAACAAAACAACAACAAAAACAAGAAGACCAAGTCACAGGAATGCGAGCTCGTATTTCTTCACGATGCGGAACGGGACGATTACGGTCAACTGAATGCAAAGCTAGCGAATTTAGTGCTGTTGCATAAAAAGTAGTGTAATAATAATAAATAAAAAATAATAATACTTTAAATTATGTGAGATATAGCGTAAAGAGTAATGGCATTCCTAATGCTGCCTTGCCGTTGCGCCAGCGCTTGAGCTACCATTGTGGATGCGGGATGGGTAGCCGTGGCTGGCCGCACTGTTTCACCGAGCTGGGGATATGCGGGTGGAAGAATCTTCAGAATGCTGCTGCCTCGCTGCCGTTCCTGAATGAGTTATCCGCCTAGCTGCTAATTCAAAGGAGGGAAGAGAAACCGCCAGGTGGCGATATTACGGTGAGAAGGAACTGCCCTCTTTTAACTGCTAGCCTTGGATCTGAGCAGAATAATAACCAAATTAAACCACCCTCGTCGGAGTTTATAGTACAAAAATGAACTAATAATGTAAATATCTATTTAAAACACCTGTTTGTGTTCATCGTTTGATCCGGATGATAATCAGAAATATTTTGCAGGATTAAAAAATCGGACGACAACTGTCTTTTTCCTACTCGCGACTTCACAATCTTCTATACACAATGGGCTTGGAGACAGGCGATAAATAACATAAATAAAAGAAAAACCCTTAAAATAATATTTGAACATTTGATTTATTATTAATATATCATATAAAGCCATATAAAGCTTGTTGACAAACAGTTTGAATTCAAAAATCTTATTTGCGGAAAATTGCCTTTATGCTCTCTTCCCATAGAGTCCATCCGTTCGAAACGGTTGGGATTTTTGACAAATGTGAAACTCCGATTCCCACAGAGCACATCCACCATCCACCATCCGATAACAGCTGATCTGAACAGCTGTAGCTCATCATTTTAGCCCGTTGCACTCTGCACAACATTTAAAAAGAGGACAACAGCGTTATAAATGATACTTGGTAACAGACTGCAAGTGATCTACGCGAACAACCAAATCGAAATAATCTGTTTGTAAATTTTTGCCAGCCTGCAGAAAAAATATGAACCGCTTTTGCCCAATATTGTCTAACTGGTAACAAATCAAGTTCATTATATGTTCTTATCCATGTTGTGAGTACGGTATGGGCCTAGGAAAGAGTGGAGCACCTAATGCTGCCACACGGATGGAGCAGTAATTAATTAATTATTACAAGTATAAACAGCATTTTTTTAATTGGCGCCTTCTATTTCCAAAAGTTACCCGCCATTATTTTTTTACATTTTCGTAGTGAATGTTTCGATTTACACTGTCTAGAAGAAGAACTCAGAGTTGCACCGAAAAAACATCGCCTAACTATCGCATAAAAAAGTCCGTCAAATTCGGATGGGGAACTAACTGGGAATTTTCGGAACGGCAAAACCTTATGGACCATCCGTTCAACGGATGGTGGATAGTGGATGGATCTCTGTGGGAAGAGGGCATAAGACTTTATTTAATTAATTTTCTGTTATTTTTTTCGTTGATCTGAAAAAAGAGGTGAAAAAAAAGCCTAAAGCCTAGTATCACTAACCATACAACATATAGACTGGTCATTTCATACAAGCAATATGGACACTCGAAAAACTTTGCGGGAGGCCCCACAGCTGTTTGCGGCAGGCCCCGGACACTTCGTGTGCCTTCGGGTTTTTTTCGCTCTCATTCTTATTCTCATTTTGACGCTCGTGCGCTCATTACTCAAGTTCGGTCGTTCAGTCGCAGAGACGCTCATTTTGAAGAAGGTTGCGCCTGCGCTTGAATTGGTCTTTATATGTATGCGTGTTCATGCATTCTCATACAGGGATGCATGTGTGCGTTTATTTCAATTCGATGCGGCAAGAATATTTTGTCTTTTGCTACTTTTCAGACTAGGTACCCTAACAATATGGCGTATTCACTATTGTGTTAATGATAAAAATAAGAATATTATATGTTATAGTATAATTTTTAATATTTCCGCATATATTTCATTTTGGCTTACTAATTCAAATCAGGGGTAGCAGAAAAATGTTTTGCATATATGTATGTATTCCAATTAATATAAATCAATCTAATAAAATAAGTACAGGGCACATCGCAGTCGGTGTCTGCGCTTAGTGGTTGAGAAAACTTCAAACCAAATCAGCTTTGGTTGTTGTTCTGCGAGCGGAAGGTGCCTGCATACCCTACCGACGAATGAATTTTAGGGCGGACAGAAACAAGCGTTTTCGCCGCTCGAAAAAAACATTGCATACGAAAATTATCCATTTTATAATGCTATCCTACCAAAAATTGGATAAATAAACTTTTATATTGTTTTAGTTTTCGATTAAAATTTAAATATATTAAAAATCATTAAAAACTTACTTCTTGATTTAAAATTGAAATACAAATTTCAGAAAATCACTTCGAATATTTCTGTCTGTACTTTATAGTGATTAAACAATTTGTTATTTTCCAATATTAAAATTATACAATTATTATACGTATGTATGTATGTATGTATATTTATCGGTAACTAATCCGAGCGGCGACTTTCAAGAACAAGCATACATATGTATGTACATAAAAATATAAAAATTACCCTGCGAATCAAAAAAAAATCAACCAAAGCTCATTAAACATAAAATTCAAAACAAGTGTCCTAAAAAATGTAAACAAAACAAAAGACAAACAGCCGTTCTTGTTTCTGTCCGCCCAAAAATTCAGTCGTCGGTAGGGTATGCAGGTAGGTAGTCGCAGAACAACAACCAAAGCTGATTTGGTTTGAAGTTTTCTCAACCACTAAGCGCAGACACCGACTGCGATGTGCCCTGTTCCTATTTTATTAGATTGATTTATATTAATTGGAATACATACATATATGCAAAACATTTTTCTGCTACCCCTGATTTGAATTAGTAAGCCAAAATGAAATATATGCGGAAATATTAAAAATTATACTATAACATATAATATTCTTATTTTTATCATTAACACAATAGTGAATACGCCATATTGTTAGGGTACCTAGTCTGAAAAGTAGCAAAAGACAAAATATTCTTGCCGCATCGAATTGAAATAAACGCACACATGCATCCCTGTATGAGAATGCATGAACACGCATACATATAAAGACCAATTCAAGCGCAGGCGCAACCTTCTTCAAAATGCGCGTCTCTGCGACTGAACGACCGAACTTGAGTAATGAGCGCACGAGTGTCAAAATGAGAATAAGAATGAGAGCGAAAAAAACCCGAAGGCACACGAAGTGTCCGGGGCCTGCCGCAAACAGCTGTGGGGCCTCCCGCAAAGTTTTTCGAGTGTCCATATTGCTTGTATGAAATGACCAGTCTATATGTTGTATGGTTAGTGCTAGTATCCAGATCGACAAACGATTACGCTTGCGTAAAAACTTTAATCTTTCCAGTGTGACCAAAAATTTGAGAGTTCATCATATTTAAGCGTGCTACGGTCGTATTGTCAATCAGCTGGGCTTGTTGACAAGCAGTTAAAATTCAAATATCGTATTTGCGGGAAAGAGCCTTTAAAAGATATTATCAAATACCTTGGCAAGACAAGTCTGCCGCTGTACAAAGATATTAAAAAACAATACAATTTAAATTGAACAGTTGTTTTTTTTAATTTACTGATAATTATTTGCTAATTTAAAGTTAATAGCTGCACTTTTGTTGTGTTTTTTCGTACATACTGGACCTAAAAAACATTTTGCTCTGACAAGAGGCACCCCAGATAGTATTAATGTTATTTTGTCCTCACACCTGCAATCGACTTTTGTGAGTTTTTTGAGTTTTTCCCTCCATATCTTATAATGTTCAGTGAGAAGCGCACGCCAAAAGATTAAACTTTTTAATCCTTTCGCTAGGGTTCAGCCAAAGTTCATTTTCGCAGACTGGCAACGCTATGGAATTTTCTGGTATTTTTTCGTCGATCAGGGGACCGACGTGAAAAAAAGGCCCGACGAAAAGTGAACGCCAGCTGTTTGCCTCTCGCTCTCTCTTATGACTGGCGTACGGTTTTCGTCGATCTGGATACTAGGCTTAACGAAAGGTAATAGCTGAATAGCAGATCTCGTCGATCTAGGCCAACCAGAAAATTGTATGGTATTGCGAATCTGCTGAAATTTGAGATTTCGTTGTACACCGGCAGATTCGTCTTGCCAGATAAGTTCTATTTTTTCAATTTTAATTGTTTGTCTACAAGCCCAGCTCATTGACAGAAGGACCACGGCACACGCAGTTGTAATGAACTCTCAAAAATGATGTCAGACTGGCTTTAAAGTTTTTCCGCTTGCGAACTTTTTTTTCGATCTGAGTACAGAGCTTTATGAAAATAGGGGTTTCCCGAGCTTATTCTAGCTCAGGTAGCATCAAATTTTTGAAGTACTTCACCCTAACTGATTAAAAAATTTCGGCAGCACCCTTAATCCGAAAACAGCTTGTCCTTTTTTCAATTAAATACAAATATTAAATGTAATTGCAAGTCATTCAATGTCATGTTTAAATATATGTAACTATAAATTGAATTCATTAAAACGAAAATCGAATAGAAATTAAGTAGAGGCGGCTGTTTTAAGTTGTAAATATGTAAAGATGCATTAATGCAGACCCAGTGTAAACGGGGATATAAAACAGCGGGGATAATCGGGAGCATCATCGCATCATGTTATCGAAATACAAGAATACCCAAATGAGCATAAGCAAAGCAAAAAAGAATGGGGGCTACAATGGTAAAACCATTGGTTAAAAATGGAAATTTGTTGGATGCTTTGCCTTCTCAGGTAGTTCAAAAATTATTTCTCAACTTGAAATAAACAAAGACATTTTTAAATTAAAGGCAACACTACATGTAGTTATGTTAGGTTTGGATTCTGCTGGGAAAACCACGGCATTATACAGACTCAAGTTTGATCAGTATTTAAATACAGTACCAACTATTGGGTTCAATTGCGAAAAGGTTTGTGAATAGATGTATATTAAAACATTGTCAAATATGTTACTAAAAAAGGTAATTTTTTAGGTACAAGGTACTATTGGCAAATCAAAAGGAGTTCATTTCCTCGTTTGGGATGTGGGAGGTCAAGAAAAACTAAGACCACTTTGGAGAAGCTATACACGGTATTATATACATATTTAATTATTTAAATTGTCGAATTTCTTTATATTGCCTTTAGTTGCACCGATGGCATATTGTTTGTTATTGATTCTGTTGATACGGAACGCATGGAAGAAGCAAAAATGGAATTAATGCGAACGGCTAAATGTCCAGATAACCAGGTAAGCAGCAACATTACATGTTCTTAAACCCTGTGTAAAATATTGAGGTAACATCGGAAAACCTTGCATCTAAGTTTTATATGGTAGATTTGGTCAGTCAATAAATTTGTTAAAAAACCAAAAGTATCAGTTTCCATAGAATATGAGCATACAAAAGTATTGCAGAAGAATTTTTGTCAAAACAAAATCCTTCGTTAATTTCTAAGCCGTTTCAGTTTGGTGTTCATGGAATCATACATATATTAAAGTAATAGATTTTACCATGTCACGTAAAAAATAAATGGCTTTGTTTCTCTTTTGTGGGACAAGTTAGATTAAGTTAAGTTTGTCTGATATTTAGGCAAGCCATCTTGATATTGTTGTTTAATACCCTTGCAGAGGGTATTAAAATTTCAGTTACAAGTTTGCATCGCAGTAAAGGAAAAATTTCCGACCTTATAAAGTATACATATTCTTGATCAGCATCACCAGGAGAGTCGATCTGTCCGTCTGTCCGCCCGTCCTTCCCTTTCTACGCAAACTAGTAGTTTTAAAGCTATCTTCTTAAAACTTTCCCAAAAGTTGTCTTTCTATTGCAGGTAGTATATATGTCGGAACGAACCGGATCGGACGACTATATCATATAGCTCCCGTAGGAACAATTAAGTATAACTTTGTTTTTAATTTTTTTTGTTCGTTAGGCTTTGGTAATATTTAAATACAATGGAATTACAGCTCCCATATGAAAAACAAAAAATTTAAAAAAAATGTATTTTGCTTTTATATTTTTTTGAGATATAGTAATTATTTACTATATCAGAATTACGCTTTTGGTTTTGTCAAAATCGGACAACAACATTATATAACTTCCATAGAAACGTTGCCAAAATGCAGCGCAAAATCTATTTTTATTTGACAAAACTAAAATCGTAATTCTGATATAGTAAATAATTACTATATCTCAAAAGAATATTTTGATAAATTGAAAAACAGCAAAATGAATGTCTCCTTTAATGCGTTGAAAACTTTTGACTGAAATTATATTACCCTATCTGCAAGAGTATAAAAAGAAAGATGCCAGCTGTGGACGATTACTGCTGGGGCAAAACAAGTTCAAATTTAAAAGCTTTCTTCAAAAAGTAGGGAGACTTTTCAAATTTCACGGACAAGGTACATACGATCACCGATTTTTATTTCCTTACACAGGGTACTTAAATTTTAGTCAAAAGTTTGCAACACCGATTTTGTAATTTTTAGCAATTGCAGTATTGCCATAGGAATAATTGGGAAAAGGAGAAATAAAATTATAATCTCGTTGTTGCTTAACATATACCCATATACTAAAAAATATAACATTAATAACAATAACATAACAATCATCATACCGATTTACCGTCGCTGGTGAACAGATGTGTTTACCTTTGTGCTCCGAGTTTTTGTCTTTTTTTTAGTGATTTTGTGCGAGTGTTTTGTGTTTATTTATTTACAAAGCTCAATTTAATATTTGTGTTAGAAATTTTAAATAGATCTCCCAGTTAACGGGTATGTGTTTTTAATTGTTTTAACATTTCTATTAGATTTGTTTAATCTTGTAGCTTTGTTAGTGTAATTTACGCTCTCTATACTTGCTAGAACTCTTTTACTCCCTCTCAATCTCCCCCGCTTTATTTTATAACTGTAATTTACTCTATGAACTTCTGGTAGACTTTTTCGTTTATTTATCTAACTCTCTCTCTCTTGCATGCTTTACATTGCATTTGTTTATTGATTAAAGTTGTTTGTGTTGCACAAGCCACGCTCAGTCGATATAAGATTTATTCTCTCGTGCTCTCTTTATTCGATTTAATTCGTGATCTCGCGCTCTTACTTTTTTCTTGTGTTTTGTCCCCTTGTGGTTTTTGAATTTGATCCCAGTGCCAAATTTACTTTGAGGTATTTTTCATATTCTTATTTTTTGCTTTAAACTTACAATGGCTCTTGTCTGTTCTAAAAAAAATTGTACTCTTGCGTCTTCAACTAAAGACCCTTTTATTTTTTGCTGGCTCTGCGATTCGATGATGCACGTTAAATGTGCAGGATTTACTGGCAGAGTCAAAGATTTCATTGATCTTAATTCTGGTCTCATGTGGTCATGTGGGTCCTGCAAGGAAATGGTAGTTGAGATGAGCGGCTTTATGAAGCAGACTCGAGACAGCCTATTGAATATCTCAGGAGCTTTTAAACAGCTCAATGAGGGGTTCAATTCCGTCTGTGCCCAGTTTAATAATAAAAAATTATTAACCGAGTCGCCTAAACGTAAAAAAGCCAGTTTAACCGCCGTTAATATGATTGTGGAATCCACTCCAAATCCGAACTTGGTAGCAGCAGTTTCTGTTGACACAGGGGTAAATGAACCAACTGTGCCTATGGATACAGCTAGTTCGGGTGGAACCTCTGTTTCCAGAATAAAATCTACAGTACTGCCTAAGTCAAAGAATTCTTTGCCGACCGTACCTACAGGTACAGTAGGCACCGTTCCTGGTTCTCTGCCCAATGTGGTTCAGACTGCTGCTGGGGGGCGTAAGAAACTTTCAGTTGTCCCACAAAGGAAGCAATTATTTGTTTCTAGATTCACCCCAGATACTACATCTGAGGATGTTTTGGAATTTATACGTGAAAAATTCCCATCTGAGGATATTGCAGTTGAACAATTTCGATTTTCTTACGCTCGTAGGATATCGTCTTTTAAAATATTTGCTCCGCCTGATGTGTTTAATGTGTTACTTTCTGAAAGTTTTTGGCTTAATGATGATTTAGTAATTAAAGAATTTGTTCCAAATAAACCGAGAACAAATAACAGGCCTTCCACTGTGCCAAAAAACTAAAAAGTTTATTCTTGGCGTATCAAAATGTTAGGGGACTAAATATGAAGCTTCACAAGCTTTTTGCCGACTCCTCTGCATTCACCGAAGATATTTTGGCTTTTACGGAAACTTGGCTAAAACCAGAGATATCTGACACTGAAGTTCTGTCAAATAACTTTAATACTTATAGGACCGATCGCTCCTCACGTAGGGGGGGCGGTGTACTGATTGCCGTTACCTCTAGCCTAACATCCTTTCCATCTTGTTTCCTTGCCATCTTTATCTATTTTTGTTACATGTTCCTATATTCCACCTGGCTCTGATCTAGTAATTTATGAGCACCACCTGTCCGCAATAAAATCCGTAATATCCCTTCTTTCTAATAGAGACCTTTTGATTGTTTTGGGTGACTTTAATCTACCTGATATTTCTTGGTCTCCTCCCACTGACTCACTTGTCGCTATACCTTTATCTGCCAATGATTTTGTAGATGGCCTTTTAGAATTATCGTTACAGCAAGTAAGCTTTATACGAAATTCTTTAAATAGACAATTAGATCTTGTGTTTGTTTCAGACCCGTCCGAGGTCACGGTATGTAGAATTGACGCTCTTGTTGTACCTGAAGACCGATATCATCCAACAATGGAATTGACAATTTGCCTCCCCTGCTCTGATACCCTCTCTCCTTTAGTGCCCCCAACTAAAATGAGATGTTTTCGTAAATGTGACTATAATAAACTTAACGATATGATTTCTCATTATAATTGGACAGACTTGTACAATTGTACAGACATTAATAGTGCCACTGAACTATTCTATATAGCGTTAAATACTTTTTTTAATGAATGCGTTCCTGATAGGTTACCTTTAAACCTAAACAGGCCTCCTTGGTTTACCAATGCGCTTCCAAGACTTAAAAACCTTAAATCAAATACTTATAAAAAGTATAAAAAATCGGGTAAGCCATCAGATTTTTCGAAATATGTAGTGGCTCGATCGGATTTTAATGTTCTCAACAGTCATTGCTATTCTATGTATCTAAATCGATGTAAATTTGAATTTTCAAATGATCCGAAACAGTTTTACAACTTTGTTAATGCCAAGCGTAAGTCATCGGCATTGCCTTCATCGGTACGTCTAAACTCAACGGAGGCATCGACGGATTCCGACATTGCTGATTTATTTGCTGAGTTTTTCCAAACCACTTATAGTTCGACAGCTTGGTCAAATTCTAACTACCCTAATCCCTTAAATAGGGCAAATTGTATTTTTACCCCTTTAATTACTGAAAACTCTCTCTTAATAGATTTAGAAACAACAACGCCGACTTATTCTCCCGGTCCAGATGGACTTCCTGGATGTGTGCTCAAGTTTTGTGCGTCAACCATTTGTAAACCGATTCTTAAACTTTTTAATTTGTCTATTTCATCATGAGTTTTTCCAACTATCTGGAAGGACTCTTTTATTATTCCACTTCATAAAAAGGGTGCGAAGGCTGATGCCAAGAATTATAGAGGTATTTCCAAATTGTCGGCAATTCCTAAAGCATTTGAACGTATTATCACTTCTCATTTGCAACATTTATGTTCCTCGCTTATATCACCGTGTCAGCATGGTTTTGTTAAGCGAAGATCGACCACCACCAACCTTCTTGAATTGTCATCTATTGTAATAAATGGATTTCAGAAAAAAATGCAGACTGACGTTATATATACAGATTTTAGTAAGGCCTTTGACTCCGTCAACCACTCTCTTCTAAGGCTACCTTCCTACCAGAGTAGATTACCGTTGCTTAATTTACCTACACTTGTAAATCGTAGAAAAATGCTTGGTACTATTTTTATGCATAATCTTATAAGAGGTGATATTGATTCTGCAGAACTTGTAAACCGCCTAACTTTCAATGTTCCTGTTAGACTAACACGAAATTATATCCCTCTAAATTTGCCACGATGTTCATCAAATTTTTGTCTGCGCGAGCCCTTTCGCGTTCTATGTAATACTTATAACAACCTTTATCAACTAATTTGCATTTCCACTTCTATCCCGTTATTAAAAACTAATATTTTAACTCATTTGCTTTTCTCTTAATTGTGCCTTTTATTTTCACTTGTGTCTTGTGTCTACTTAATTTATGTATTTTCCTCGCGAACTCGCATTTTTTGCCCAAATTGATAACAGGGCCCGCGCGTAACAAGCACGTGCTTGGTGTCGTTGGGCCACTTGTTTGTACTGCTCGTAGTGCATCAACGTCCATCAGATATAGATATAATAAATATATAAAAAACGCAATTCTATATCCTATAGATGCAAACTAAGCAATCATAAAATGTAGAAGTTTGCTCATTTTTGCCGAAAGAATCGTCGCATAACCAGACGGCAATGATTATCCTGATTTGCTGTTGCCGACGAAAGGGTTTATTATTCTGATATCAAAACTTAAGCCCAATGGTCGCAATGAAAGATCCTTGGGGAGCCAAGATAAAAAAAAAAACGTCAAGTTCTATTCACTTTTTTTTTTACTTCCGTGGCGTTAAGAGGGGAGTCTGCTTTCGAGGCTTCAAAAAATCGAATTTTTTAGAATTTCTCCCTTTTTGTTACTATTGAAAATATAATATTTTTTGGACTTTTTGTTTCTGTTGGAAATTGTGACCTGCATCTTTCCCGCCGCACGACACATACACATTGGCCAAAAATAAAACCCACAGAAAATCCCAACTTCCTAGCTTTACAAACACCAATGGCATTTCCGATCAATCAGTTATATGGCGGCTATAGGATATAGTCGGGCGATCCCGGCCGTTCCGACTTATATACTGTGTGCAAAGGAACGAAGGGTGTGTGCAAAGTTTCAATTCGATATCTTTAAAACTGAGAGACTAGTTCGCGTAGAAACAGACAGACGGGCAGACGAACATGCTTATATCAACTCAGGACACGATCCTGATCCAGAATATATATACTTTATAGGGTCGGAGATGTCTCCTTCACTGCGTTACACTCTGCAAGGGTATAAAAAGTTGCAGTGGGAGTAAGCCTGTGTATCATCTTACTCATTAGTTTACTCTTCAAAAAACATTCTATCAATGCAAGAGGATTGCGTATCAATCTAAAAAGATTGTATTCTTATAGTCTTTCCTTTGCATCTCAGGTTATCGTGTTTGCAGAAACCTTGTTAAAGCCGGAGATTGTAAGCTCCGGAGTTTATCCAAGTAAGTACACAACCATTCACCGTTCCCCAAGACGGGGAGCAGTTTTTTGAGGAATTCAATACTATTGAATTTATTTTCGCAAAGTTATCGTTTCCTGATAACAATACGTAATACCTTATCTGCTCAATTATTCTGCTATTTTCCTGCTTATTTAAATCACCTTTTCGTAAACATTAAAAAATTGACTTTTTTTTTTTAATTTACTGATAATTATTTGCTAATTTAAAGTTCATAGCTGAAGTTTTATTGTGTTTTTTTGTACAAAAAGGGTATAGTAGTCCAACTTTTTGAGCATAATACTAAAAAATTATTGATGTTCAAAGTAGAGGTGAGCGCGGGCCTGTATTTTGAGGCCCGCACGAAAACAAACTCTTTTTTGAGAACACGAAACTTTTTCACCAAGGCCCGGGCCCGGCACGAAAGACATGCAATTTATATATATATATATAAGTGCACATTTATTAAGGTATATTGAATATTGTTATGTATTTAATAAAAAACGAACGAAGTCATATTTTTATTTAAAATTAACAATTTTTCTAAATTTGTGCCTTTTAAGCCTAGTGCGTTTTTCATTTAAAACATGCCCCAATGTTGAAAAAAGCCTCTCGCTCGTAGACGAACTGGCTGGAATAGCCAGAATGGTCCGAGCTAATTTGGGAAGGTATTTTAAGTCCCTTGCATTTTTCCAGAATTCTAAAATATGTGTGCCATGAGCTACTGGATAGGCCAAATATTTGTCGATAGCGTTTTTCTCAACTTTTTGTTTTTTTACATAACATAATTCTAAAAATTCAGCAAACATCCCTTTTTCGGAATTATTTGGTCTTATTTTATTAGTTATGTCATCAAAGATACTATTTTCATGATCTATAAATTCGTAGAGCATTGCTTTTACCGTAGCTAATAGATTTTCTCTATTTTCCTCTGAGAAGAAATTCATCTCTTTATAAGGAGGGTTCAAGAAAAGCCCGACCAAATAAGCGATTGCCGGACGAAACCTGACTTCTAATGCGCGTGTTTTAACTTGCTGTTTCAGCGTTTTTGAGAGCTTACTGTTAAGCAATTAAAATACGATAAATGGCGGTTCTAATTCGAGAATAAAAAAATTTACAACATTTCTAACAAAAATTGACACATTCGATTTTTAAAATTTCAAATAGATTCAAAACACTATACTGCTGCGGTCAAAATAATAGTAGTGCCTGCAGAGGTTTTCTAGAAACCGTAAAAAATAATTTTTTAACGGTTTTAAACAATGTTTTTTATTTTCATGAAAACTCAACTAATTGGTCAACTAATACAAAACAACTTAGGATAAT
Organism: Drosophila kurseongensis; assembly: GCA_018153305.1. Taxonomy (NCBI): domain Eukaryota; kingdom Metazoa; phylum Arthropoda; class Insecta; order Diptera; family Drosophilidae; genus Drosophila; species Drosophila kurseongensis. Next base: position 948,700 of record JAECXX010000127.1, on the reverse strand, counting down.
TCATACGATTTTTCAGAAAAAAATAAAAATGTGGAATATTACAAAAAATTGTTCGTTCAAAATAATAGTAGTGAAACTTTTAAAAATTCATCACAGCCAAAGAAAAATCATTTAAAGATTGAATAATTAAATGTATATAATATACCTATATTTAAGGATTATTTTAGTATTTTAGTTGCAATAACGGAGGCACAGCGCTTATGCGGAATCATAACGGTCCATTATGGTTTTGATCCAATATAGTGGTCCAACTCCATAGTATGAAAAGCTTGCCCAAATCATAATTGATGAACCACCGTGCTTTACCGTTTCTTAAGGGATTTTTCGGAGGAAAAAAACATAAGGGTGGTCGTCCAATAAACTGCCGAGTACCACGGCCTCCAAATAAAACTATCCGACCACAAAATATTCCTCCACTTCGCAAATGGCCAATTCAAGTGCCGTCTTGCAAACTTTAAACGTTTGGCGGCATGTTTTTATACCCTTGCAGAGGGCATTATAATTTCAGTCAAAAGTTTGCAACGCAGTGAAGGAGACATTTCCGACCCTATAAAGTATATATATTCTTGATCAGCATCACCAGGAGAGTCGATCTAGCCATGTCCGTCTGTCCGTCCGTCTGTCCGTCTGTCCGTCCGTCTGTCCGTCCGTCCGTTTCTACGCAAACTAGTCCCTCAGTTTTAAAGCTATCTGCTTAAAACTTTCCCAAAAGTTGTCTTTCTATTGCAGGTAGTATATAAGTCTTAACGAGCCGGATCGGGCGACTATAACATATAGCTGCCATATAACTGAACGATCGGAAAAGCCATAACGTTGGTGTTTTTAAAGTTAGGAAGTTGGGATTTTCTGTGAGTTTTATTTTTGGCCAATTTATCTGACCTACCGAATTTCAGAAGGATCGGACGACTATATCCTATAGTTGCTATATAACTGATTGATCGGAAATGCCATAACTTTGGTGTTTGTAAAGTTAGAAAGTTGGGATTTTCTATGGGTTTTATATTTGGCCAATCAATCCGACCTACCAAATTTTATAAGGATCGGCCGGCTATATCTTATAGCTGCCATATAACTGAACGATTGGAAATGCCATAACTTTGGTGTTTTTAAGGTTTGGAAGTTGGGATTTTTTATGAGTATTAAGAATGCATCATTTGAATAATTTTGTAAAAAAAAAAAAAAGAAAACCAAAAAACCCCCAAAACCTCTTAAAAAAAAAAAATTTTAATTCCATATTTTAAAAAAAAAACTTTGGAAATGAATAATAATATTTAAGAGAGTATATCAAAAAACTTTGCTCGCCCGACTCTTATTTGACGTGACTGAGCGCTCAGAGTTTTTGTATGATAATTTCCTTGATTTCTCAAAATGCTTATTTTATCTGATCCGTTCTCATATTTTTTCCAATAAAAAAATATTCTGTTCAAGTGTTTATTATACCCTTGCAGAAGTATTATAATTTTGGTCAAAAGTTGCAACGCATGAGGAGCATCTCCGACCTTAAAAAAAAATATTCTTGACAGGATCCTCCTGATTGATAAGCATGTCCTTTGTTCGTCGTCTGTCTTTTCTACAAACTAGTATAAGTACGAATTTGGCACACATTTTCTCACGCAGTTATAGTATTGACATATCTGCTTATTGATCCAAATGCATAACCTTGGTGTTATAGAGTTGGGTTTTCTACGGGTTTATTTTGGCATCAATCTGGTCGACCAGAGTTTCATAAGCTGGGATCCTATAGCTATTTCTGAACCATTGAAAAGCCATAACTTTTGTTTTTTAAGCAGGAATTAATTTTTTTTAGAGTGCTCATATAATAATTTTGTTAATTTACAAATATTCTGCAAGGTATTTCAAATTCTCTCCTTTCTTTTATTATACCCTTGCAGAGGGTATTATAATTTCAATCAAAAGTTTGCAACGCAGTGAAGGAGACATTTCCGACCCTATAAAGTATATATATTCTTGATCATCATCACCAGGAGAGTCGATCCGTCCGTCCGTCCGTCCGTCCTCCGCAAACTAGTCCCTCAGTTTTAAAGCTATCTGCTTGAAACTTTCCCAAAAGTTGTCTTTCTATTGCAGGTAGTATAAAAGACGGAACGAGCCGGATCGACCGACTATATCATATAGCTCCCATAGGAATAATCAAAAAAAACAGTTCAAAAAAATTATAACTTTGTTGTTTATAATTTTGTTCGTTGTTCTTTGGGATTTGGTAATATTTTAATAATGGAATTACGGTTTTATTTAAATTAAAATCGGACAACAATATCATATAGCTGGCATAGAAACGATGGCAAAATGTAGCGCAAAATCGCATAGCTTCATTGTATTTAGTAATATAGGCATTAAAATCGAAATATAGTCGATTTGTATTAACTGCAAGGGTATATAAACATCGGCTTGCCGAATATTGCTTCCTTTCTTGTTTTTTTTTACAACTTTACACCCAATTGAATCAACATTGTTTTGAGAAAAGCGCATTAAAAGATTTCAAAAGTTTTTTCTGTTGCATGTAGTAAATGATTCTTATTGCTATCAATTAAAACAATTAATCAAAAAAATGATCGGGAAAATGACATGGCTTCTTTAATAAGCATACACATCTAAATGTATAAATATGGGTTTATAAACTTCGACAAACTTCTTTTTTTAAGTTAGTTTTCTGGTCGAAAACCACCGGACTTACTTACAATATTTTTAAACAATTCAACACCTTTGTGTTTTCAACAACATTCCTTTCTCTTTGGGAGTGCATTGTGATTAATTATTGATACATTAATTTAGTTCTTATGCATCCCTTTTAAATTTCTTTCTTTCCACGCTCTTCAATGGCAAAACTCTTTCTCTACCTCTAAAAAATTTTGTCTGAGGAACCGAACAACGTTGCCTAGTGGTTGAAACTGCAAAACTTAACTTTGCTACGCTCCCGATCTCTCACCTTCTTGGTCTTATTTTATTAGTTATGTCATCAAAGATACTATTTTCATGATCTATAAATTCGTAGAGCATTGCTTTTACCGTAGCTAATAGATTTTCTCTATTTTCCTCTGAGAAGAAATTCATCTCTTTATAAGGAGGGTTCAAGAAAAGCCCGACCAAATAAGCGATTGCCGGACGAAACCTGACTTCTAATGCGCGTGTTTTAACTTGCTGTTTCAGCGTTTTTGAGAGCTTACTGTTAAGCAATTAAAATACGATAAATGGCGGTTCTAATTCGAGAATAAAAAAATTTACAACATTTCTAACAAAAATTGACACATTCGATTTTTAAAATTTCAAATAGATTCAAAACACTATACTGCTGCGGTCAAAATAATAGTAGTGCCTGCAGAGGTTTTCTAGAAACCGTAAAAAATAATTTTTTAACGGTTTTAAACAATGTTTTTTATTTTCATTAAAACTCAACTAATTGGTCAACTAATACAAAACAACTTAGGATAATTCATACGATTTTTCAGAAAAAAATAAAAATGTGGAATATTACAAAAAATTGTTCGTTCAAAATAATAGTAGTGAAACTTTTAAAAATTCATCACAGCCAAAGAAAAATCATTTAAAGATTGAATAATTAAATGTATATAATATACCTATATTTAAGGATTATTTTAGTATTTTAGTTGCAATAACGGAGGCACAGCGCTTATGCGGAATCATAACGGTCCATTATGGTTTTGATCCAATATAGTGGTCCAACTCCATAGTATGAAAAGCTTGCCCAAATCATAATTGATGAACCACCGTGCTTTACCGTTTCTTAAGGGATTTTTCGGAGGAAAAAAACATAAGGGTGGTCGTCCAATAAACTGCCGAGTACCACGGCCTCCAAATAAAACTATCCGACCACAAAATATTCCTCCACTTCGCAAATGGCCAATTCAAGTGCCGTCTTGCAAACTTTAAACGTTTGGCGGCATGTTTTTTATACCCTTGCAGAGGGCATTATAATTTCAGTCAAAAGTTTGCAACGCAGTGAAGGAGACATTTCCGACCCTATAAAGTATATATATTCTTGATCAGCATCACCAGGAGAGTCGATCTAGCCATGTCCGTCTGTCCGTCCGTCTGTCCGTCTGTCCGTCCGTCTGTCCGTCCGTCCGTTTCTACGCAAACTAGTCCCTCAGTTTTAAAGCTATCTGCTTAAAACTTTCCCAAAAGTTGTCTTTCTATTGCAGGTAGTATATAAGTCTTAACGAGCCGGATCGGGCGACTATAACATATAGCTGCCATATAACTGAACGATCGGAAAAGCCATAACGTTGGTGTTTTTAAAGTTAGGAAGTTGGGATTTTCTGTGAGTTTTATTTTTGGCCAATTTATCTGACCTACCGAATTTCAGAAGGATCGGACGACTATATCCTATAGTTGCTATATAACTGATTGATCGGAAATGCCATAACTTTGGTGTTTGTAAAGTTAGAAAGTTGGGATTTTCTATGGGTTTTATATTTGGCCAATCAATCCGACCTACCAAATTTTATAAGGATCGGCCGGCTATATCTTATAGCTGCCATATAACTGAACGATTGGAAATGCCATAACTTTGGTGTTTTTAAGGTTTGGAAGTTGGGATTTTTTATGAGTATTAAGAATGCATCATTTGAATAATTTTGGAGAATATAATTTACAGAGTATTCTGCAAGGGTATATCAACTTCGGCTCCGCCCGAAGTTAGCTTTCCTTTCTTGTTGTGACTGACGGCAGTTTTCTTGGACTTCTTGAAATGAGGTTATTATCTCTGAGCCGTCTTCTTATTGTTTCCAAACTTGCATTTAAGTTACAAGTTTTTTTGGGGATTGCAGCACACGCAAAAGATTAGATTCTTGACTGTCTTGCTAAGCGATCCACTGACCTTTTGTCCAATATCTTGGGTCGACCAGGAGTTTCATTTGCTGGCTCATATTTTTCTAACCATTGTAGAAGAGTAGCCAATAATATTTTGAACTTCGACATAAGTCTTCTCAGCAGAAATCAATTTTTATACCCTTGCAGAGGGTATTATAATTTCAATCAAAAGTTTGCAACGCAGTGAAGGAGACATTTTCGACCCTATAAAGTATATATATTCTTGATCATCATCACCAGGAGAGTCGATCCGTCCGTCCGTTTCTACGCAAACTAGTCCCTCAGTTTTAAAGCTATCTGCTTGAAACTTTCCCAAAAGTTGTCTTTCTATTGCAGGTAGTATATAAGACGGAACGAGCCGGATCGACCGACTATATCATATAGCTCCCATAGGAATAATCAAAAAAAAACAGTTCAAAAAAAATTATAACTTTGTTGTTTATAATTTTGTTCGTTGTTCTTTGGGATTTGGTAATATTTTAATAATGGAATTACGGTTTTATTTAAATTAAAATCGGACAACAATATCATATAGCTGGCATAGAAACGATGGCAAAATGTAGCGCAAAATCGCATAGCTTCATTGTATTTAGTAATATAGGCATTAAAATCGAAATATAGTCGATTTGTATTAACTGCAAGGGTATATAAACATCGGCTTGCCGAATATTGCTTCCTTTCTTGTTTTTTTTTACAACTTTACACCCAATTGAATCAACATTGTTTTGAGAAAAGCGCATTAAAAGATTTCAAAAGTTTTTCTGTTGCATGTAGTAAATGATTCTTATTGCTATCAATTAAAACAATTAATCAAAAAAATGATCGGGAAAATGACATGGCTTCTTTAATAAGCATACACATCTAAATGTATAAATATGGGTTTATAAACTTCGACAAACTTCTTTTTTTAAGTTAGTTTTCTGGTCGAAAACCACCGGACTTACTTACAATATTTTTAAACAATTCAACACCTTTGTGTTTTCAACAACATTCCTTTCTCTTTGGGAGTGCATTGTGATTAATTATTGATACATTAATTTAGTTCTTATGCATCCCTTTTAAATTTCTTTCTTTCCACGCTCTTCAATGGCAAAACTCTTTCTCTACCTCTAAAAAATTTTGTCTGAGGAACCGAACAACGTTGCCTAGTGGTTGAAACTGCAAAACTTAACTTTGCTACGCTCCCGATCTCTCACCTTCTCTGTGTATCCTGTTAAGAGGTGCCTAATATCAGAGAAAATCGGTGTTTCGTTCCCGCTCTTTGTCTATCTCGGTGCCTAAAGTCGAAGTTTATCACTCTCCCCCGCCAAAATTGATTATGTCCTATTCGGGTCTGGTTCGCGTGGCTATCGACAGGAAAGATTTGTCCGATTAAAATAAATAAATGAATACCAGTTCTGAAGTACCAAAAAAGGGAGCATGTGTGTTATTAAAAAGGGTTACATGTGTTCGGGTTCCCCAACTAAAACTTATATATGTTTTACGGTAGCTAGCTGTATTAGGTGATGAGTTGACCTAGTGCAACTTGGTCCCCAGACGACAATTTACTTCCTCGAGCGTGGCATGACTTAATTGACGGCTTGCTTGACATTGGCTTAGACTTTTACTGAACTTGTGTCTTGTTTTAAATCCAGAAGTCGTATGTCTATTTAGAACGTCATTACTTACGCAACCGGAAAATCCATATCACACAACTCTAAAGTTGAATGAAAAATCTGAAAAGTTTTTCGTCGCTTTAAATCTTTTAAAGCTGGTTTTGATTGGTCAGAGCTTTATTAATGCACTAACATGGCTGAGGCCGTTTATATCTTTTATATTCAATTAAGCTTCTTATATATGTGTGTTCCGTTATTCTATTCGTCAAATTTCAATAAACATCCATGGTTTAATAAAGAGTTGTTTTTTGCGATACCAAAGGGCTTGGTTTAATTTTATCGCGCTTAGCGTTCACCGCTTTATTTCTCATTTTTAATCCGACATGCTTACACCATCCTTTTACCCGTAATCAAATTTAATTTTCCCAGATTGCGTTTGGTCCCGAGCTGTGTTCTCGAAAACTATGTCGGTTCCTCAAAATTGGGAGCAAAACTTATCTAAGCAATTACCGCGGCACAGCCCAATTAAAATCTTTTCGAAAAACTTAATTGTATAATATCTCCAGATTAACATGGTTTCACAAAATGTCGTTCAGCTACGACTAACCTGCTTAAGTGTACTACCTTCATTAGTCAACCTTTCAACACGCAAAGCAATTTTATGTAATCTTCACTGACTTAAGGGGGGTATAGTTAATTAATAAAAAAATTTTATTGGCGATACGGATAGTCTCAGCTCAATTTTGTTTTTTGCATGTGATTGTTGGGCAACATTTAAACAATATTTTTTTTTTCCAAAAATTATTTTTTTTTTCCAAAAATTATTTTTTTTTTCGATTTTTTAAGGCACTTGAAAGTCAAAAACACCGATTTTCGCCCAAAACGTCGAGATATTTGTTGCTTTAAAAATAATACATTTTCATTTTAAAGTTTTGGACACCCATACAAAACGAGCTAACTTACCTACGTTCAACTGCCCATAAGTTTCGAAGCTTTACTCGGATCGATCTAAAACTTTAACACAATATTGTCAAAATGTTGTGCATTCAGAAAAAAAAAATGCAAAAAAAAAAATTTGAATACTATCCCCCCTCCCTTAAGTAAAGCCTATGATTTAGCCAACCATCAGCTTAACAAGCTTTTTCTTCTCGGATTTCTTACAAATATACTGATATGGATTTATTACTGTTTAACAAATCGTAACTTTTGGTCCCATACAAAAACATATTTTCCAAAGCTGTATCTGTAAATTCAAAAGCACCACATTCATATTGGTGGTTTATATTTCGGACTATTTATTGATTGTGCCCTCCAGAATTCATATGGATTATCTCAAATGCATATACCTAGTTCCAGTACTCTAGCACCGCAAAGCTATTTTATTTTATGATAATAATAGAGAAAAAAAAATATTTAAAATAGAAATCCATATATGGTACCGTATGCGGTCAATAGGTATTGCATTGCGTTGTTATACCCTTGCAGTTTCTGTCAAAAGCTTACAACGCAGTGAATGACACATTTTCGTCAAAGTTTATACGCTTCCTAGAAATCCTCGTGTTAAACGAAATCGTGTTAAGCATAACATGGATTCAGTACAAAGTAAGGGGTTACGTTCTCAAAATTCAAAATTGGCAGACAAAAAAAAATTTTTATTGTTCAAATTTGGTCTAGTTTCATACAGTTGTTCAAAATTAACCAAATGTTATTAGGTATATGCCTTTAATAAATGCATAGCATTCATATTTTTCTTTATAAGTTGCTTTATTTTATTAATTAACATATTATTAATATGTTATAGAAACTTAAAAATGTTAAAGTTGGTATTAAATTAAACAAGAAAGGAAAGCTAACTTCGGGCGGAGCCGAAGTTGAAATACCCTTGCAGAATATTCTGTAAATTATATTCTCCAAAATTATTCATATGATGCATTGTTAACACTCATAAAAAATCTTAACTTCCTAACTTTACAAACACCAAAGTTATGGCATTTCCGATCAATCAGTAATATGGCGGCTATAGGATATAGTCGGCCGATCCTTATGAAACTTGGTGAGTCGGATTGATTGGCCAAAAATAAAACCCATAGAAAATCCCAAATTCCCAACTTTAAAAACACCATCGTTATGGCTTTTCCGATCGTTCAGTTATATGGCAGCTATATGATATAGTCGCCCGATCCGGCTCGTTCCGACTTATATACTACCTGCAATAGAAAGACAACTTTTGGGAAAGTTTTAATCAGATAGCTTTAAAACTGAGGGACTAGTTTGCGTAGAAACGGACGGACGGACAGACGGACGGACAGACGGACAGACGGACATGGCTAGATCGACTCTCCTGGTGATGCTGATCAAGAATATATACACTTTATAGGGTCGGAAATGTCTCCTTCACTGCGTTGCAAACTTTTGACTGAAATTATAATACCCTCTGCAAGGGTATAAAAAGTTGCTCATACTAGGTTGTCAAATAACTTCCTTCCTCTTTTTTGCTCTTTATTCATTGCTTTATAATAATTGATACAGTGAACGGATTTAGCTTAAATATGCGCCGTTTTGTTCGATAATGTGTTCCCATTTAGACGACAACTTCATAATACCCTCCTCGTAGAAACTTCCCTCCTTATTTGCGAAAAACTCTGACAGCCACTTTTCACAACCCTCTTTTGAGCCAAACTTTACACCAGTAAGGTCATTCGCCATTGACAGGACGCTTCTGGTCGATCGCCAGCTTCAAGCGGTCCAGTTGTTCGTGGAATCAGTTGTAGATGGTAGAATTAGGCGTCTGGCCATATGGGAGCAGCTTATAGTGTATGATTCCCATCCAATCCCACCAAACACAGAGCAAAATTTTCCTGTCCGTCAATCCCGGCTTGGCCACTGTTTTGGACGATTCACGACCGTTTTCGCTTGATATTGTCGTATGTGATCCATTTTATCCATGGTTTCGTTTTCACCAGCTCTGAATCGTCAAAACCATTCCTCCGCGGTTCAAAGTGATAGAGTACCATCCCCTAAAACACCATAAATCTTACGGAATGTTTCTCTAGCGAACTCCATGTTTACACATGTATAACTTTTCAACGCAATAACCAAACTTCCTATGAATATCGTCGTTTTGTAGGTTATGTCAAGACCGATAATCGATACATAGCGTTGCCCGATACTGACATGTAGCGCTTTGCACAAAGCGGCCAAATTCAAAAACCAAAAAAAGCGGAAGGGAGATATTTGACAACCTGATATAATTAACAGGTTAAACTTTATAGAAACTTTAACCTTAACAAAATGTTAAAAAGTAAAGAGATCAAATGTTTCTATTTATATCAAATTTGAAATGCATTTGCATTTTTTCTTTTTTGGTGGCTTCTTATCAAAAAATCAGTCATTTTCGTTTGTTTGGTGGCTTTAGCACTTGCTATTTTTTTCATGTGCTACGGATCTCGCTTGTGTTACTTTTTTTATTTTCTGCACCTTTCTTATGCAGCGTGTTCTTTTTATACCCTTGCAGAGGGTATTATAATTTTGGTCAAAAGTGTGCAACGCAGTGAAGGAGACATCTCCGACCCTATAAAGTATATATATTCTTGATCAGGATCACCTCCTGAGTTGATATAAGCATGTCCGTCTGTCCGTCTGTCCGTCTGTCCGTCTGTCCGTCTGTCTGTCCGTCTGTCCGTCTGTCTGTTTCTACGCAAACTAGTCTCTCAGTTTTAAAGATATCGAGTTGAAACTTTGCACACACCCTTCTTTCCTTTGCACGCAGTATATAAGTCGGAACGGCCGGGATCGGCCGACTATATCCTATGGCTGCCATATAACTGATTGATCGGAAATGCCATAACTTTGGTATTTGTAAAGTTAGGAAGTTGGGATTTTCTATGGGTTTTATATTTGACCAATCAATCCGACCTACCAAATTTCATAAGGATCGGCCGACTGTATCCTATAGCTGCCATATAACTGATTGATCGGAAATGCCATAACTTTGGTGTTTGTTAAGGTGGGAAGTTGGGATTTCCTATGGGTTCTATATTAGGCCAATCAATCCGACCTACCAAATTTCATAAGGATCGGCCGACTATATCCTATAGCTGCCATATAACTGATTGGTCGAAAATGCCATAACTTTAGTGTTTGTAAAGTTAGGAAGTTGGGATTTTCTATGGGTTTTATATTTGGCCAATCAATCCGACCAATAAAATTTCATAAGGTTCGCGGACTATATCCTATAGCCGCCATATTACTGATTGATCGGAAATGCCATAACTTTGGTGTTTGTAAAGTTAGGAAGTTGGGATTTTTATGAGTGTTAAGAATGCATCATATGAATAATTTTGGAGAATATAATTTACAGAATATTCTGCAAGGGTATTTCAACTTCGGCTCCGCCCGAAGTTAGCTTTCCTTTCTTGTTACTTGTCGCTTTGCCAGAATGAGAAAGAAAATATTTTCTGTCAGAATAAAGTGGTTTGAAATAATAAAATAAATAATAGTATTTTATTCAAAAACTAAAAATCAAAATAAAAACGTATATTCATTCACAGTATTCAGATTAAATCAAACTTAAAAATTAAAAGCCCCAGAATTCAAATTAATGTATTAAGTAAATGTTATTTAAATATAAAAAAGGAAAAAAGAAATAAGAACTTATGCATTTAGAAACACGAATTACCCCTCATCTTCTTCGTCTTCAAATAAACTTAAATTGTCGATGGCACTATCCAAGTGAGTTGAGTTAAGCCGGACAAGAAGAATATTTTCCAATGTTTCGTGACTTAATCGATTTCGGTTATCCGACAACACCAGTTTTAAAGACGAAAACGCCCGCTCTATTGTTACCTACAAATATTAAGAAATTTAAACACTTGTTAATAAATATTTTGTTTTAAATCAAGTTATAATTCTTACTTGAGTTGGTGGTATAGCAAAGCATACTTTGCTTAGGGCATACAGCTCTGGATCGCTTAATTTCCTTACTTTCCAGAAATTTAAAACATTTTCACTAGATTTCATATACGGCAATTTCAACGATTCAATCTTGCCCACAATTTCTTTAGAAAATGAATTGATCTGTCCTTTTGTGAGCCGTCCAGGGTGTGATGAAATCTTGGGTCTAGGTATAAGCAAGCGTCGAAGCCAACATTTGATACTAATTTTTTTGTTCTTACTTCCATGCTTTCAAGAAGCGTCTCTCCAATCGTATAAAGAATAGATTCTTTACTTAAAGCGCTGGTTGCTAAAATCTGTTTCGTTGACAACTTGCAAACCAGCCACAGAGCATAAAAATTCCCATAGTGCAATTGTTCTTGTTGAAACTGCACTACAGTTTTTTGCAGTGGAGCCATAATTGTAACGTAGGAGTCCATGAACTCCCATAACTGTTCATTTACAACGAAATAGACGTCTTTGGATTTATTTTCAACAGTTTCGATTGGGCCTAATATAGCTTTCGCTTTATTGAGTAGGTCAATCATTTTATATGTTGATCCCCATCTAGTAGGACAATCCAATTGAGGTAATTTATAATTTTTTAGTTCAAAAAAATTACGGTATCCGTTTGATTGCTTCCGAATGTGTTTGGTAAAATTGCAGCAGGTTAACAAATACTCTCTTATATTTGCATTTTTTGTTACATCGAGAGCACAAAGCTGTCCAGTGTGTGCCGCACATCAAACTATTTGTATTTCACCCACATACATATTTTCTGTTTTTTTCATAAAGGTCGACTTGCTTCGTGTACTCAATGTTGTCTTCAGTACAGACTTCGTCAATATCATCATCGCTCATATGCATTTCTGATAAAATTTTCGAAGTTTTTATCATATTTGCCCTATTATCCGATGTAATTGATACAATTTGGGTCAGGGCTATTTCGTATTTGTCTAAAACAGCTATAATTTCTCTAGCGAGATTTTGGGATGTACTTGAACCTGCTCCTTTGAGTTCCACCATTCCAAGAATTAGCGATTTTATTTCTTGTTTGCTGACAAATTGAGCACTGATGCCGAATATATTTCGATCAAGCCGCGTTGCACTATCTATTTTTAAAGAAAGAAGTCGATTTTCACATTCTTGATGTATTTCAAGTCTAACATTCGCTGATATCTGTTTTAGAACAGACTTGCACTTCCTTCCGTTTAAAATAATGTTTTTTCCGCTTTTTTCATTAAGACCTTGACATATCGGGTCAATTATGTTACGCATATTAGTTGAGTTTAGCACATGGAACCGAATGCTTTCTTCAGTGACAAGTCCAATATATGACCGGATTAAATTTTTTTATTGATTTTAACTTTAATTAGTTGAGGTTTCACGTTTTTTTTGGTCTGCATGCAACCAGAATCATTTTCTTGCTGCTCAGGTCGGATGTCATGCAATTGTAAATGTTTCTTTAAATTAAAAACACGGCCGTTTTTTATAGCTCGAAAACATGTTTTGCATTTAACGTAGTCGGAATCTATCTCCTCGTAATATTTTAAAATGTTGATACTTTTCTTTGCCGGTGTCATGTTTACGCAGTTAATCAAAACTCAAAAGTGCCAAAAATATTTTCTTAAAACTACAAAGCGACAAGTAAAAAGAAAATGCTGCATAAGAAAGGTGCAGAAAATAAAAAAACTAACACAAGCGAGAGCCGTAGCACATGAACAAATAGCAAGTGCTCTGCTCTCATCTCGCTATCAATTTTTTGCTACCGTTACTGCTACACAGAGCACAGGACTTGATTTTCTGCTACCGCTATTGCTACAGTTTCTCAAGCGACAAAACTGCGAGCAGAGCAGAGCACAAACTTTCTCGTTATTCTGCTATGGCTCTGCTACCGCTCTCGTCAAAAACAGAGCGATAGCAATAGCATAGTAATATTTGTATTCATCTCGCTACTACGGAGTAGTAATTGCAAACACTGCTTTAAAGCAAAAAAATTGCAATCGTGTAAGAACGAGGTTTTTAGCGTGTAAGACCGAGTTCGTGCTAAAAGAGTCCATGTTAAGCAAGGGCCAAGTGTGTATATATAATTAGCATCACCAGGCGAGTCCGTTTCTACGCAAACTAGTCCTCTTCTTAAACCTATTTGAAAGAAACTTTCTAAAAAGTCGGAACGGGCCTATAGGAAAATCGGGAAAAAGGGAACTAAAATTAAAACTTCGTTGTTTCTAAACAAATACCCATATACTCCGACATATATTCATTTTGAACGATTTCAGACTTACTTTTATAAAAATAGGACGCTTATCATAGGAACGATCGAAAAATGTATCTGAAAATCGACGTAGCTACATTGTTTTTAGGCATAGTAATCGAAATATAGAATATTTAATTTTTGTAAAGGCTGCAGGGGTATATTGCCGAGGTTGGCTTCCCTTTTTGTTTTTATTACATTCCAGTTGTTTTAATAAAAATGTTGTCCGCGATTGGAACACTGCACTGCTGTTCGAAAAAATGTGCCGCCATACTTTACAATCAAGTTATTGTTGGAAATAGGGTAATGCTCATTCATACGAAGCAATTAAAAAAATTATACTACCAAAAACCACACCCAAATTCATTAAAAATCTTCAATCTGATTTATTGCTTCTGTTTTGGTTTTGTGTTACCGCCTTTTAAGTCAAAGTCACTTAAAGCACTCTTGCCATGTTGGCTACCATAACCTGCTTGCCACTATACTTAAAACTTTCCTATTATTATACCCTTGCAGAGGGTACTATAATTTTGGCCAAAAGTGTGCAACGCAGTGAAGGAGACATCTCCGACCCTAAAAAGTATATATATTCTTGATCAGGATCACCTCCTGAGTTGATATAGGCATGTCCGTCTGTCTGTTTCTACGCAAACTAGTCTCTCAGTTTTAAAAATATCGAATTAAAACTTTGCACACACCCTTCTTTCTTTTGCACGCAGTATATAAGTCGGAACTGCCGGGATCGGCCAACTATATCCTATATCTACCATATAACTGATTGATCGGAAATCCCATAACTTTCGTGTTTTTAAAGTTAGGAAGTTGGGATTTTCTATGGCTTTTATTTTTGGTCAATCAATCCGACCTACAAAATCGGCCGCCTATATCCTACAGTTGCCATATAACTGAACGATTGGAAATGCCATAACTTTGGTGTTTTTAAAGTTAGGAAGCTGGGATTTTTTATGAGTGTTATAAATTTTATAGTGTTATAAAATTTACAGAATATTCTGCAAGGGTATTTCAACTTTGGCTCCGCCCGAAGTTAGCTTTCCTTTCTTGTTAAATGTAAAATTGTATAATACAAGTCCGCGGTATTGTTATTTAAATAAAAATTTACACACATAAGAATACAATTTGTTGACAAAACTTAATATTAAACCATATGAAACATTAAAAAAAAATATTTTATTTACTTTAAAGGGTGTTCCCGTGCTGATATTAGCAAATAAGCAGGATCTTCCAAACGCATGTGGTGCAAAGGAGCTGGAAAAACTTTTAGGACTTAACGAACTTTATAATCCAGTGCCGAATATATCAATGCAAAAAAGTTCCGACTCTTCTTCTGCAATCAACTTAATCGGGTGCAGCGTGTCAAACCAAAGTATTACAGAAAGTCCGTTAACAGAACAAACAGCGAGTCACTTGCATTCATCAATGATTCACATTAAACCTGCTTCTGAAAGCAATGACAAAAATTCCACATTAAGCGGAGGATCATTGCCGGCATTCATTTATCCGCATTCTTACAATCATTCTTCTGTATTGGACCAAAAAATTCAGCGTGACGTTAAAAGCAGTTTTCATAACAAAAAACATAACAGGACAATTTCCAACTCGGGGCAATTTAGAGGGTGGTATATACAACCAACCTGCGCTATAACTGGCGAGGGTCTTCAAGAAGGCTTGGACGCTCTATATGATATGATTTTGAAACGCCGAAAAATAAACAAATCTCATAAGAAGAAGCTGTAGCATAAGTAATCGGCAGTGCTTGTCTGTCATTGTTTTTTCCTTAATTTTAGCACAATTTAATAAATAAAATCGCACAATATAGTGATGTTTTTCTTTCCATTTTAACTAATGAAATCCCTGTACATCATTTAATCTAACTGAAAATTCCACACCTAAACTATTTTATTAATATGCTTATATTTATAGTATTTATAAATAATTTACCATTTTTAAGCTGATTCACTGAAAATCTAATATTTAGAATGGTAAAAAGTGAGTATAATTTTATTATTTCACTAGTTTATAAAAGAAAAAGCGTTATATACCGTTAGACAGCTTGGTTTTTTAAATATAAACAAGGAAGGAAACAAACTTCGGTAAGCCGAAGTTTATATACCCTTGCAATTGTTACAAATCTCCTACATTTCGATCTCTATGCCTAAAAAGCGATTTTGCGCTGCATTTTGCCAACGTATTTATGTTAGGTATATAATTTTATTGTCCGATTTTAATTTAATTTAAACCGTAATTCAATAATATTTAAATACTAGCAAATTCCAAAGAAAAAATAATTCAAAACAACATTTATAATATTTTTGAATTATTTTTTCCGATTGTTCCTATGGGAGCTAATGATATAGTCGCCCGATCCGGCTCGTTCCGACTAATTACCTGCAATAAAAAAACAACTTTTGGAAAAGTTTCAACTAGATAGCTTTAAAACTGAGGGACTAGTTTGCGTAGAAACGGACAGACGAAAGGCCAAGCGGACGGACGCACAGACGGACATGGCTAGATCGACTCTCCTGGTAATGCTGATCAAGAATAAATACATTTGATAGGGTCGGAAAAGTCTCCTTCACTGCGTTGCAAACTTTTGACTGAAATTATAATACCCTCTGCAAGGGTATAAAAATAAACAAATAAGATTCTTTGGAAACTATTGCGAGTCGGTTATATAAATACCCTTTTTGTTTTTTTCTTTTTTTGAGGACATTTGCAAACTAACAAAAAAACTGTTTAGTTTCCAATAAATGTTTCCTTTTAGCATAATTGTTTTTTTATGTTCTCATGTTATGTTACTCAGAATCAGAGAGATGGACTGAACGCTATTTTGATATCTTATATTATTTTCCTTTTTATGGTACATTATTTATATGCCCGTTAGTCGAGTACTAAGAGTAAAGGGTAAGTTGTATTCGTTGGAAAGTATGTAATAGGTTGAAGGAAGCGTTTCCGATTCGATATTAAGTATATATACTCTTGATCAGAATCTATATGCCATCAAGTTATCGGAAACTAAAAGAGCTAGGTTTTGGGGACTTGGGGACATGAATATTCTAAGTTTTCTTACGCAGCGCAAGTAAAATACAAAAAGTATGTGAGTTCCCACATTTAATTTGCCCCTCAGCTTAATATGGAATCGGACATCGACTACTCGTTGCGGCAGGAAAGTCTCCACACCACAAGGAAAGGAAGTCCAAGCAAACAAATACTATAAATCTAATCAGTAAATCGAAAAATTACTGCGAGAAAAGATGTGTATTCGACATGCTTGGCAGACCAGCAGATCGCCATCTTCAAAGCAACGCCTTAAGAAATACATCCGCTCTCTCGACATGGCTCTGCAGCAACAAGCAGAAAATGAACAGCTGCGGTAAATCGTAAAACTCTCGCCAACCTGTAAAGCAAACCCCTATGGAGGGCTAACCCAAATTTAAGCGCTCTGATCGATTAGATTACCCTTCAGGACGCTGGACTTGCGTTAAGAAAGCTTTGGGTCTTTAGAAGTATCACTTAAGACTAATCTCGCCTTAACAAGCAATTGTAACTTAAACAATAACTATGTCAAGTATTATCGACGCACGCTTGCAAATATATTAAACTGGCGACGAGGATGGGATTGATGCGTTGATTTTACATAGTGAGTTGCAACGGGGGCGCAAGTTTGAAATATTTGCGTAGAAATGCGCCGGCACCACGTGGCCGCGCACTACTCCAGTAATTAGATGATCAAGCAACAGCACTTGCATCAAATAGCACTGTGCGCATCGTGCGCTGCCACTAGTGCCGCCGCAAACAAAACTCCAGTAAAAGTGGAAGAATTTCTTACAGAGGTGGCCAACAACACTCAACACACCGCAATGGCGAGTGTTGGTCATCTAGAACCATTCGACGTGGGACAGCCACAGAAATGGACAACTACATGGAACGATTTAAACTCAAGATTTTGGCCAACGTCTTTATATCGGTGACCATCATCTCGAAGTCGTCGTTCAACTTCTTTTAGTCAAAAGAAAAGCCAAAATTATCTAAGTGCTATTTAGAATTTAACGATTTCCAACGAAACGCAATTCCAATCGGGGGAATTGTTGATGTGTCCATAGTCTATAATCGTCGTAGGATTGAAAATCTGCCGAATATCATCGCTAAAGTGAACAGCTTGAATCTAGTTGGACGGAATTGGTTCAACGCATTGGATATACGCATCGAGTGCGTTGGTGTATACGGTAACAACATCAACGAAATCTGGAATAAGTATGCTCACTTATTCTCGTCGAAACTCGGCCGCTATACAGGCTCAACGTTGTTCCTGCACATCAAATTGGTCGTATACCCTTTGCCATACACGATGTGAACAAGATATGGGCAAAACTATGCAAGATTTAATACGAAACCAAAATCTATTGATTTGAATGCTAGCTTCACAACAATCCAAATAATGACTTCCCTAAGAATATCTACGTGGAACGCTAACGGGGTTTCATAGCATAAACTTGAGTTAGCTCAATTCCTACTCGACAATCATATCGACGTAATGCTGCTTACAGAAACACACCTTACAAACAAATACAATTTTCAAGTACGAGGCTATTCATTCTACGGAACAAATCATCCAGATGGTAAAGCACATGGTGGGACTGGAATTCTAATCAGAAGCCGTATTAAGCACTACTATCAGAGCAAATTTGCTAAAAATTACCTACAGGCCACATCTATAAATATACAAATAAATACTGGCAACCAACTTACACTAGCCGCCGTATACTGCCCCCCTTGCTTCACTATAGCTGAAGATGAGTTTATGCAGTTTTTCAACTCACTAGGTGACCACTTCATAGCAGCAGGGGACTACAATGCCAAGCACACACACTGGGGATCACGTCTCGTGACTCCAAAAAGAAAACAGTTCTATAATGCAGTTATAAAAGCCAAGAACAAGCTGGACTATGTTTCTCCTGGCAGACCAACATACTGGCCGGCAGACCCAAGGAAACTACCCGATTTAATAGACTTTGCAATTACCAAAAACATTCCTAAAAATCTGATAAGCGCCGAATGCCTCTCGGATCTTTCATTTGATCACTCGCCTGTCCTGTTTATTCTACTCCGACATCCAGGCGCATTGGAGCAATCGTTTAAATTGACATCACAGAAAACCAATTGGGTTAAGTACAAGAAATACATTAGCTCACACATTGAGCTAAGTCCTCATCTCAACGATGAAGCCAACGTAGACAGATTTGTTGACTTTACCATATGAGCCTCAGCTTCAACATGAGCCAATTGAGTTTCGCCCAAACGAAATTGTTAACATCATCAAAAATCAGCTGAATCCGAAAAAATCCCAGGGCTGTGACCTCATAACTCCCAAAATGATCATTGAGCTCCCATATTGCTCCGTTTGCACTATCACCCAGCTTTTTAATGTTTAGTCGATTATAATAAGTCGATTATAATTAGTCGATTATAATAATGATAGCAAAGCCGGGAAAAGACCACACAATTCCCACGTCGTATAAACCTATAAGCCTACTCTCATGCTTATCTAAACTCTTTGAAAAATGCGTATTGACTCGGATAAACACATACCTAAGAATCCAGGAAGGAATTCCGTCACATCAATTTGGGTTTCGTGAAAAGCACGGAACAATTGAGCAGGGCAACCGGATAACATCAGAAATTCGGAACACGTTCGAAAAACGAGAGTACTGTACTGCCATATTTTTAGACGTCTCTCAAGCTTTTGATAGAGTTTGGCTAGAAGGTCTAATGTACTAGATCAAGACAATGCTCCCCTGCAACACCCATAAGCTTTTAGAGTCTTACCTCTACGACAGAAAATTTGCCGCATTAACCGCCCCAGCGGCTGTGTTATTATTGTTGCTAATTTTTTTTTTTCTCTCTCTCCCGGGTCCCTCACGAATGCACTGCGCTGCCGACGGAATAACCCAGTGAACATTTCTCCCGAACCAAAGCCAAGGTTTTAATTCCACCGTTCGAAAATAATTATTTATATTTATAATTATTATTTAATTATAAATATTATTAATTCATAATTATAATTATTATTTAATTAAAAATTTTATTTAATTATTTCCGGCAAAGGGATAGTAATTAAAATATTTATTTTTATTGCGTTTTTCCTGATTTTTTTGCAATCAAAAATATTTTCCAAGCCCAAAAAAAAATACAATTAAATTATTTTGCAACAATAACTAAGGTAAAAAATTTAAATAAACAAAAAAAACAGAAGTCAACAAAGGGAGTAAGAAGATAAATAAATACATTTTCATCGATTTCCAAATATTTACTTCCGATTCTTCTTGTTTTTATGGCACGGTGCTTTCTACTCCGCACAAATTAACAGTGTGACCGTGAACTTAACGGTGAATATCCTCACGTTCCGAATGAGATGCCCCTTGCCGAGAATGCCCACGGGAGACGACAAGAAACCGCGGTCCGTTTGGACAGGTCCCAATCCGCGTCTCAGCGGCCGTCTCAATTAACGCCAAAGGCTGCCATTGCCATTCCAAGGGCAAAAAGCGACGAGTCCTTCGGGACTATCCCCGGTCCCCCGTCACGGCTTTCTAGGTCGGTGTCCAAGATGGCTCAAACTTCGATAGACATCGCCCTCAAAAAATGTATTGCCACAACAGACCGGATTAGCCAATTTCAAGCGGATATTCATATCCCGAGCGCCGCTGAACCAGAACGACTTTCCCCTGGCATGTGCCAAGTCCATCGGGACCAAGTCCAGGCCTTGTGGGAAAAGGTGGAGAAGAGCTATGAAAGTTGCTTCGATCTTCTTTTCGCGTCCACCGACAGTACGGCCACCTCGACAGTGCTTGAATCCAAGTTACAGCTACTCCGTCTATTCGAGATGTTTGGTCCAGCTTCAGGACATAATAGACAAGGCCGCCTCCCAGCCCACTCCGGCTTCTTTCAGTGTTCCAACACCCCCGTCTACGGGCTGTCGTTTGCCACCAGTCGACACCGAAGTTTTCGCTGGTGTTTACCTGCGTTGGCCCACCTTCAGAGATCTTTTCACCGCGATATACATCCACAACTCGCGTCTTACACCGGTGGAGAAGTTGTTCCACCTATTGTCCAAATCAAGTGGCGATGCGCAGACCATTGTTTCCAAAGACCCGCTGACCAACGAAGGCTTTATCTCCGCGAAACCATTTTTGAATGGGTGTTGAAAGGCCCCATATCTCCATCGGCCCTCCGCAATGTAGCCTTCTCCTCGCGAGTTACCTGCGTCCTCGACGACTCGTTAGATCAGCTCCTTACCAAATTCTGGGAGGTGGAGGAAGTCAGATAGTCCCCGAGTCTGATTCTGTCTGTGAACACAATTTTGTTCAAACTACAAGAAGGGACAATTGTGGAAAATACGTTGTGACGCTTTCCTTGCGCGAACCCGAGCATAGTGGTGCCGAGCACGCATCTTCACGATCCTTTACTCTGACTCAGTTTCTGCGTAACGAGCAGCGCCTAAAAAGAGATCTCCCCTGAAGGTCCGATATGACGCTGTGATCCAAGAATACCTCGTCACATGGCCGAGGTTTCTTTGACGAGCAGTTCCGCCACGTACTACCTTCCACATCATGCTGTTCTCAAGCCCGAGAGCACAACCACTAAAGTGCGGGTGGTTTCCAACGCTTCTAGCCCTTCCGCACACGGGACCAGTCTGAATGATATGCTTTACGCGGGCCCGGACTTACAGTCCGACCTCACGATTCAAATCCTAAAGTGGCGACGGCGACATCGAGCAAATTTGGGTAGACCCCAAGCATATCGCTTTCCTTGAAATCGACGCAGAGAGCACCGCTTAAACTCTTGGCGTGCGGTGGAAGGCGACGTCTGATGAGTTTTTCTTCATTCCGTCCGATTTGACCTGGGGTTCATCTTTTACGAAGCGTCAAGTCCTATACCAAATTGCCAAACTATTTGATCCAGCGGGCTGGAGGGGCGACCCCTTCATTGACCGGGCAAAGATTTGGCTCCAGAATCTAGGATGAGACGATGCCCTCCCTCGAGATTTTTGCCAAATATGGGTTGACTTCCTGGAAAATTACTCCGCTCTCGATCAGATCCGCATTCCCCAATGGGTCGCTTTCCGACCACATTTGAAAATCGAGCACCATGATTTCTGCGACGCCTCACATAAGGCGTACGGCGCAGTCATTTACGTCCAAGTTGAGGCTGGGTCCGCGGTATTTGGTAATATCATTTAAAGGCTCTTTCCCGCAAATACGATATTTGAATTTTAACTGCTTGTCAACAAACCCAGCTGATTGACAGTACGACCGTAGCACGCTTAAATCTGATGAACTCTCGAAACTTTGGTCACTCTGGAAAGATTATAGTTTTTACGCTAGCGTAATCGTTTGTCGATCTGGATACTAGGCTTTAATACATTCACTCAAAAGCAGTTTATATAAGTATTGTTAATCTGGAAAACTAATAATGTTTTTATTATACCTCACTCGAAATGTGTGTGCACAATGAATATGAATAATTTTATAAAGTAAAATATTATAAACAAATTATAAAGAAGATATTAGAAAAAAAGTATTCAAAAAAATATTTTGATTTTATTACATGCTCAATTCCAGACACATGTTTTTGGTAAAGTTTTTTAAGTGTAAATTTTAAATTGTAAACCCTTGGAGAGATTATTATAATTATAAATTAAATAAATCAAAATAAATACAAATATACTGAAAAAGTTAGCTACGTTCTCAGTTTTAGTTTTAAATGGGTGGTACTTTCTATTTGGTATCCTCGAGAACGTGTATTTGCATTTCATTTATATATTGTACTTTAAGTAAAAGAAAAGATATGCGTGTCTTGGTTTGATGATTTATTATTTTGAATAACAACTTTTTTTATATCTGCAAGGGTATAAAACTTTGGTTTTCGAAATCTGCTATAATTTCTTTCCAAATGTATAACATATGCAATTTATTAAAGAAATCTACATATATGACCAAAACTAAGATAAAAATTGTTCTTTTTGTTGTTCATCTGCATTCATTTTTCTAAACTGCCAGCTTCCAAGACCGTCGAACTCCAAAATATGTGTGTGATATTTCCTAAATAGGTACAATTTTAATTCAATTTAGGGGAGCTGTGACATTTTAAAATATTACCAAAGCGTAGGCCTGTGTGTTATTGTCAGAAGGGTAATTCCCATACCTTTAGCAATTTCATAAATCGAGCTTTCAACATCAATAGAAACTGCACTGGTACATTCATCTAGAAGGGCATATCGTGGCCTTAAAGAAAAAAATTAATTAGGAATAGTTTATAAAATGTATATACATTTTTTGTATCCACAACTACTTAAGGGGGTCTTCTAGTCTAGAAATTTGAGAAAATCGAAAAAAATTTTTTCATAATTCGATAGTTTTTATATTCACAAATACCTCCCTAAAAGGATTTTTCAAAACTCTAATTATTTTCAAAGTAATAGCCGTTTTAGTGACGTGGCAACTATACCGGTTGAGCGAACGACTGGAACTTTAAACGCGTTTTTCTCGAAACTACTTTTTTTGATGCGGTCGCCACTCTAACTCAAGTTCTAATCAGTCGATTTACTTGAAATTTGGCATTAATATTCTTTAAATATATCGCTATCGCATGAACCACCAAAAAATAAAAATTTTAAATTTATAATATTTTTAAAAATTCGACAAAGTGGAACAATTAGTGAAAAAAATCGACTTTTTTCTTTGAGTAGCCGCCATTTCATGAAAAAAATAGATATTTTTTTTTGGTGGTTCATGCCATAGCGACATTCGTACTCATTAAGAATCTATCATTGTTTTATTTTTGAGACAACGACAAGCATAGATATCATGGCGACGCGGACACGGCCTTTTTTTCCCCTCTTCTTCAAGAAGGAATAACTCAATGAAAACTATTTTTTTTTTTTGAAATTTATTTTATGTACTCCTTTAAGTTTAATAAATAAATGATAAAAAAACGAATAGTAAAAATATTTATTGCTTTTTTTTATTAATTGTTAAAAAAAGGTCGAAATTCGAGCCTCTAGACTAGAAGACCCCCTTAAGTCTTTAAAGTTAACGTTCGTAAACTACACTGTTCTTTAAATTTTTTCTGTAATCGTTCTTATGTAATCGAAATTAAGCTGCGTTTTATTTACTTTACGTAAGCTTTTAAATTTTTCAAATAAAATTTAAAAATAATTTTTAACTTTTTGTCTAAAAATACAGTTTTAAAATTAGTTTTTAAGCTTGACGTATGGATACTAAAAATGTAGAAAATGTATTCGTTCATACTTATGGTAAAACAATCGAGCTATCGCCATGCGTTGCTTTTCACCTCCAGATAATATATCCTTCCAATCGCGAACAACGTCAAAACTATCACTGAAAGTAAAATTGTGTGTTGCATTACTTACCACCCTACACATATTTATAAATTATTTTTTACCGTTGGGCGATGTGTTCGAGACTGACCAGTTTTAAAATGCATCTTAGCTCGTTTTCAGTTATTTGTTTGCGTTTCATATCATCACGTGTATCGGGGTATATTATTTGGTCGCATAGGCTTCCGATTGACATATATGGACGTTGTGGAATGTAAAACATACATGGAACATCTTTCACTGGCCGCGGAATTTGCAATTCTCCAGCGTATATGGGCCAAAGTCCACTTAGTATTCTAAACAAGCTAGATTTTCCGCATCCATTCGGACCAGTTATTAACAAATGCACACCTGGTTCGATACATAACGTAAGCTTCGGTACAACTATATCACAGTTGGGTGTCACTACTGGAACTGCACGTAGGTTTATTGACATATTTCCCGGATCATCTGAATAAATTATGCGGCCTTTTGCTATTGGTTTGCCATTACGAAACTCAATGATACCATTTGACTGATCGGTTTCCATCACACTGGTTTTGCAATATACTCCCTGAGCGGTTTCCTCAAACACATCCATCATGCCAGCCACACGATAAGTATAACCAGCGAGCGACACAATTTCCTTGTAAGAAGACATTAACCGCTCAATCGCGTCTGCTGCAGAAATTAGCAAATTTCTAGCTGTAGTTAAATATTGCGTTCGTTCACTAACTCTAGACTCTGTTATGGCTGTTCCAGAAATTGTTTCAGAGCTTAGGTCATTGCCTGTCAAAATCGGTAGGGATACCATGATCATTCCAGTCCCGGACCAAACATATTTCATAAAAAATTGTTCTAGCATTATAAACCAAAGTTTTTGGTTGAAAATGGCAGTCATTTGATTTACTAAGCGATTGTATGCTTGCCGTAGCTGCTGCATCTCCACCTATATATTATTAAAGAATAAACTGATTAAAATATTTGTAAAATACATACAAGAAGAACACAGCAAAGGCTTTCTCTAAAAGAAACAATCATAAAATTATTTTAAATTTGTTACCAATAGCTTAAATTACAAAATTCGAATGTTTTTGAATCTATTGGCACATATTTGCCAATGTACCAGCACTGGTTTGCAACAATAGAAGCATCTCTACAAATCTGCAATGCCAAAGCTTAATAGAAAGTTAACTACTAATATATAAACAGGAAAACAAACATTACGTTAGTAATATAATAAGCAATAAATTATTTTAGTTTGTGCAATTTATGGGACAGCTATTGAAAGCTAGTTTCGGCAAGCCAAAGTGTTAATACCCTTGCAGAGTATTCAAAAATATAAGCTATATAAACTAAATATAAAATATAAAACCGGAACTCGAGATTAAAAATAAAATGGACATGAAAACGTAATTTACACTTACAGTACAAAAAAAACATTTAATTTTTTAATTAGAGACCGATGCTCCTTAAAAAGCATTGTTGTTTTGTGTACTTATTAAGTTAAATTTATAATTTCGATCGCCTGTTTTGTTTTTTTAAATTTATTTTTGTCATCAAGCCCCTTTTGAACTTCGGGGCCAACGTGACACACCGCGCGCAAAACCAAATTTCTTAAACTGATCGGTACAAGCTGTCGGAAGTTGTCAATAAATCCCGGGATTTTCTCCCAATATAGACCTCGTGTTTCAGACTCTAGGTTTTAGCCCCTTATTTCTTCTAAGAAAACCCGTCTTTGTACCGTCACTAAGTTTCTGCCCCCAAACCGTATTTGAGTACGTTCTGTTAGAATAAAGACGATGTGTCGCTAACATCAGTCAATTAAAGACCTATTACTCGGAAGAATCTACGAAGGACAATTACAATAATACCGGGAAGACAAGTGAGGCATGTTAGTAAGCAGGGTAAGACATGTTCTAGGTATCGCAAAATATCCACTAGTGCGACCAAAGTGATGGTAATTAAGGTAGAATTTCTCGCATTTAAACGTCCCTTTTATTATTTAAATTTTAAATTATAAAATTTATATAGAAAAAAATAACTAGCCAATCATTTTGAGAATTCATAGAAAATTTTCTTTTTGTATATTTAAATAAGAAATTAAAGTTTTTTTGATTATTACATTTTATATATAATTTGATTCTCCAACTTATTGTTACACTGTGTAGCTTCAATGAAACTTTATAAATCGATCCTGTCTCTTATTTCAAAACAAAGGATATTAGATACAAATGCAAAAATGTAATATAAATTTATTTCAAATAGTTCAGTATTTTTTGCGTCCAAAAAATAAATCCTTTTTCTTTTCTGTGGGGCAATTGTGGTTAATTATAAAAATGCTTTTAAAACTTAAGTTATTGTAAAAGTTTTAAAACAAATTTAACAAGTGATCTTTTGAAATAAGTCTTTAGTATTAAAAAACTTAGGTTTTACCCTGATCGACTTTTTGTAGACCAAAAACATATTGCAAATTCGTATGATAATTGAGAACTAGTAAGAATTAATAAAAATTTTACTTCCAGTGTACAGAATTTTCCAGGTAAATTTTGTTTACCCTATTGTTGTCCGATTATAGCGCAAAATCGACATAGCCTCATTGTTTTTAGTAATATAGGCATACAAATCAAAGTGTAGTCGTTTTGTAGTAACTGTAAGGCTATATAAACTTCGGCTTGCCGAAGTTTGCTTCCTTTCTTGTTTTACTCTATTTATTAACAACCATCCCATAGTTATAAGTAATTCTCGTGTAATTATGTACGCAGATGATGTTAAACTTTTCCTGCAGTTTAAGAATATTTCCAGTCATTTAGACTGACAATCCGATCTAAATAACCTACAAAACTGCTGCGGGTATAATTTTTCAAAAAATTTAAATGGCTCTAGGTGCAAGCTCATAATTTTGTATCGTATCAATTGGTTATATTTAAAGGTGGTCAAAAGCAAAATAAAAACAAGAAAGGAAAGCTAGCTTCGGGCGGCGCCGAAGTTGATATACCCTTGCAGAATACTCTGTAAATTATATTCTCCAAAATTATTCATGTGATGCATTCTTAATACTCATAAAATATCCCAACTTCCTAACTTTAAAAACACCAATGTTATGGCATTTCCTATCGTTCAGTTATATGGCAGCTATAGGATATAGTCGGCCGATCCTTATGAAATTTGGTAGGTCGGATTGATTGGCCAAAAATAAAAAAAAACCCATAGATAATCCCAACTTCCTAACTTTGCAAACACCAAAATTATGGCATTTCCGATCAATCAGTTATATGGCGGTTATAGGATATAGTCGTCCGATCATTATGAAATTTTGTAGGTCGGATTGATTGGCCAAATATAAAACCCATAGAAAATCCCAACTTCCTAACTTTACAAACACCAAAGTTATGGCATTTCCGATCAATCAGTTATATGGCAGCTATAGGATATAGTATAGGGAAAGCTAACTTCGGGCGGAGCCGAAGTTGATATACCCTTGCAGAATACTCTGTAAATTATATTCTCCAAAATTATTCATGTGATGCATTCTTAATACTCATAAAAAATCCCAACTTCCTAACTTTAAAAACACCAAAGTTATTGCATTTCCAATCGTTCACATATAGGACAGCTTTAGGATATAGTCGGCCGATCCTTATGAAATTTGGTAGGTCGGATTGATTGGTCAAAAATAAAACCCATAGAAAATCCCAACTTCTTAACTTAACAAACACCAAGGTTCTGGCATTTCCGATTAATCAGTTATATGGCGGCTATAGGATATAGTCGGCCGATCCTTATGAAATTTGGTAGGTCGGATTGATTGGCCAAAGATAAAACCCATAGGAAATCCCGACTTCCTAACTTAACAAACACCAAGGTTATGGCATTTCCGATCAATCAGTTATATGGCAGCAATAATTTGCAATAGCAACTTTGGCTTATATTGAAAGCAGTGCACACACTTTGGAACTTTCTCGCGAAGTAACATTCGGGCATTAATAACCCAGGATTTTGGTCTAACAATTTCTTAGTATTCTCGTTAAGGACGAAATTCAATCCAGCAAGTTTCACTACCCATTTACTGTAAGACAATGCTAGAGTCTGTATAAAAAAAGCCATGTATGACAAACAACAGCATTGATTACTTTTTACTTTCACAAGAAAGTTTTTTTTTATCTTATCCCTTACAATTTGGGTAATTACTGCATTCAAAATTTCAGCATTTAAGTAAAATAGTACAATGATTCCCTAAGAAAAAAGTCTGTATAAAATCGATCAAAGCGATGACGAATTTGTTTTCGACATTGGTTGTACATTAAAAATGTTATTAAGATGCTCGATATATATTATAAACTTTTTATCGTATCTTTATTGTAATTGACGAAGAGCTTCTGAATAAATAACTTGATACTTGCAAGTGATACTTGCCTTAAATGATGTACTCAAGGACAACTCATGGACACAACAAGGACACCATGCACAAAATTAGTAAAGGCAGCCATTTACTGCTCATCCAATGGTTCGATTTGGCTCTAGTCCATCTAATATTATGACCTGGCTCACTCACTGATAGAATCGAGTGAAATCGGATAAAGTGGATTTTATTAGCCGACATTTTGTAACTGTTTAGCTTAACAAGCCAAAAATTATAAAAAAATTAACAATTATGTTTTCCAAAAACAATACAATGTGCGAACTGCCAAGAATATGGCCATACAAGGTCATACTGTAAACTGCGCCCGGTGTGTGTAGTTTGCGGAGGTCTTCATGACTCCGCACACTGCCCAGCGAGCATAGAAGACTGCAACTCGAAAAAGTGCGGCAACTAAGGAGGCAATCACACTGCTAACTACAGAGGCTGCCCGGTTTATAAGGAGCTGAAAAGTCGCATCCACCAGAGAGTAACTACTGCCCGCACCCAAAATAAACAGATGACAGCTTCCAGATCAAACCCTGAAGTCTTCTTCTCGACTGCAGCCAGATCCTCACTAGGACCATTAACTCTGATGAAAATGTGACATACGCAAGTGCTTTAAGATCAGGACTGGCTAACCCTGTCTCAAAAAGTTCATTTCTGCAATCAGCATACCAAGAACCGAACACAGCAGCAACAATCGCCAGAGTAGCCAAAAAGCAACTTTGAAGCTATGATATGCAGCCTGCAACAAAGCCTTACGGAGTTTATGTCGTTTATGCGCATAACTATGCAAGATTTAATACGAAACCAAAATCTATTGATTCAAAGGCTGGCTTCACAACAATCCAAATAATTACTTCCCTAAGGATATCTACGTGGAACGCTAACGGCGTTTCACAGCATAAACTTGAGTTAGCTCAATTCCTACTCGACAATCATATCGACGTAATGCTGCTTACAGAAACACACCTTACAAACAAATACAATTTTCAACTACGAGGTTATTCATTCTACGGAACAAATCATCCAGATAGTAAAGCACATGGTGGGACTGGAATTCTAATCAGAAGCCGTATTAAGCACAACTATCATAACAAATTTGCTCAAAACTATCTACAGGCCACATCTATAAATATACAAATAAATACTTGCCACAAACTTACACTAGCCGCCGTATACTGCCCCCCTTGCTTCACTATAGCTGAAGATGAGTTTATGCAGTTTTTCAACTCACTAGGTGACCACTTCATAGCAGCAGGGGACTACAATGCCAAGCACACACACTGGGGATCACGTCTCGTGACTCCAAAAGGAAAGTAGCTCTTTGCACGCAGTATATAAGTCGGAACGGACGGGATCGGCCGACTATATCTTATAGCCGCCATATAACTGATTGATCGGAAATGCCATAACTTTGGTGTTTGTAAAGTTAGGAAATTGAAATTTTCTAAGGGTTTTATTTTTGCCCAATGAATCCGGCCTACAAAATTACATAAGGATCGGCGACTATATCCTATAGCTGCCATTCAACTGAACGATATGAAATGCCATAACTTTGGTGTTTTTAAAGTATTATTTTTTTATGAGTATTAAGAATAATTATGAATAATTTTGGAGAATATAATTTACAGAATATTCTGCAAGGGTATATCAACTTCGGCTCTGCCCGAAGTTAGCTTTCCTTTCTTGTTTTTAATAAAAACAAGAGAGAACGCTATAGTCGGGTGCCCCGACTATCAGATACCCGTTACTCAGGTAAAGGGAGTGCGAGGGAGATGGAGATAGAAACTTTGATCACGCATAACTTTTTAACGAATGGTCCGATTTGAAAAATTTCTTCTACATTTCGATAGGTATTGATAAACACAATAAAACTGCATTTTTACTTTTCCGAAATATTTAAATTTTTAAAATCGTATATAAGCGATTGTGGGCGTTAAAGGGGGCGTGGCACATTTTTGAAACAAACTTGCGCTGCGTTGGAACTCCTAGAATCTGCATGCAAAATGCCAATCTTCTAGCCTTTATAGTTTCCGAGATCTCAGCGTTCATACGGACAGACAGACAGACAGACGGACAGACGGACATGGCTAGATCGACTCGGGTAGTGATCCTGAACAAGAATATATATACTTTATAGGGTCGGAAACGCTTCCTTCTACCTGTTACATACTTTTGCACGAATACAATATACCCTTTTACTCTACGAGTAACGAGTATAAACATTGTAGTGTGTTATTAAACAAGAACGAAAGTAATCTTCTGCAAGCATAAGTTTATATAACCTTGCAGTTTTTCAAAACGACTACATTTCGATTTCTATGCCTATATTACTAAAAAGCTATGCCGATTTTGCGCTGCATTTTACTATCGTTTCTATGGCAGTTATATGATATTGTTGTCCGATTTTGACAAAACTAAAAGCATAATCCTTATATAGTAAATAATTACTATATCAAAGGATTATTTTGATAACTAGAAAAACAGCAAAATACATTTTTTTAAGTTTATTTAAAAAACAATTTTTTTTTATGATTTTCTTTTGTACTCTTGCAGAGGGTATTAAAATTTTAGTCAAACGTGCGCAACGCAGTAAAGGAGACACATCCATCCCTATAGAGTATATATATTCTTGATCAGCATCACCAGGAGACTCGATCTAGCCATGTCCGTCTGCCCGTCCGTCCGACCGTTTCTACGCAAACTAGTCCCTCAGTTTTAAAGCTATCTGCTTGAAACTTTCCCAAAAGTTGTCTTTCAATTGCAGGTTGTATATAAGTCGGAACGAGCCAGATCGGGCGACTGTAAAACATAGCTCCCATAGGAAAAATCGGAAACCAAATTCAAAAAAAAAACAAGAAAGGAAAGCTAACTTCGGGCGGAGCCGAAGTTGATATACCCTTGCAGAATACTCTGTAAATTATATTCTCCAAAATTATTCATGTGATGCATTCTTAGTACTCATAAAAAATCCCAACTTCCTAACTTTAAAAACACCAAAGTTATTGCATTTCCAATCGTTCAGTTATATGGCAGCTATAAGATATAGTCGGCCGATCCTTATGAAATTTGGTAGGTCGGATTGATTGGCCTAATATAGAACCCATAGGAAATCCCAACTTCTCACCTTAACAAACACCAAAGTTATGGCATTTCCGATCAATCAGTTATATGGCAGCTATAGGATACAGTCGGCCGATCCTTATGAAATTTGGTAGGTCGGATTGATTGGTCAAATATAAAACCCATAGAAAATCCCAACTTCCTAACTTTACAATCACCAAAGTTATGGCATTTCCGATCAATCAGTTATATGGCAGCCATAGGATATAGTCGGCCGATCCCGGCCGTTCCGACTTATATACTGCGTGCAAAGGAAAGAAGGGTGTGTGCAAAGTTTCAACTCGATATCTTTAAAACTGAGAGACTAGTTTGCGTAGAAACAGAAAGACGGACAGACGGACAGACAGACGGACAGACGGACAGACGGACATGCTTATATCAACTCAGGAGGTGATCCTGATCAAGAATATATATACTTTATAGGGTCGGAGATGTCTCCTTCACTGCGTTGCACACTTTTGACCAAAATTATAATACCCTCTGCAAGGGTATAACAAGATATACGCTTGCAGAATACTCTGTAAATTATATTCTCCAAAATTATTCATATGATGCATTCTTAATACTCATAAAAAATCCCAACTTCCTAACTTTAAAAACACCAAAGTTATGGCATTTCCAATCGTTTAGTTATATGGCAGCTATAAGATATAGTCGGCCGATCCTTATGAAATTTGGTAGGTCGGATTGATTGGGCAAATATAAAACCCATAGAAAATCCCAACTTCCTAACTTTACAAACACCAAAGTTATGGCATTTCCGATCAATCAGTTATATGGCAGCTATAGGATATAGTCGGCCGATCCCGGCCGTTCCGACTTATATACTGCGTGCAAAGGAAAGAAGGGTGTGTGCAAAGTTTTAAATCGATGGCTTTAAAACTGAGAGACTAGTTTGCGTAGAAACCGACAGACGGACAGACGGACATGGCTATATCAACTCAGGAGGTGATCATGATCAAGAATATATATACTTTGTAGGGTCGGAGATGTCTTCTTAACTGCGTTGCACACTTTTGACCAAAATTATAATACCCTCTGCAAGGGTATAACAAGAAATGAAAGCTAACTTCGGGCGGAGCCGAAGTTGAAAGACCCTTGCAGAATATTCTGTACATTAAATTCTCCAAAATTATTCATAGTATGCATTCTTAACACTCATAAAAAATCCCAACTTCCTAACTTCAAAGACACCAAAGTTATGGCATTATCGTTCAGTTATATGGCAGCTATAGGATATAGTCGGCTGATCCTTATGATCATGATAAGTCGGATTGATTAGCCAAATATAAAACCCATAGAAAATCCCAACTTCCTAACTTTACAAACACCAAAGTTATGGCATTTCCGATCAATCAGTTATATGGCGGCTGTAGGATATAGTCGGCCGATCCTTATGAAATTTGGTAGGTCGGATTGATTGGCCAAATATAAAACCCATAGGAAATCCCAACTTCCCAACTTAACAAACACCATTATGGCATAATGGCATTTCCGATCAATCAGTTATATGGCAGCTATAGGATATAGTCGGCCGATCCCGGCCGTTGCGACTTATATACTGCGTGCAAAAGAAAGAAGGGTGTGTGCAAAGTTTCAACTCGATATCTTTAAAACTGAGAGACTAGTTTGCGTAGAAACAGACAGACGGACAGACGGACATGCTTATATCAACTCAGGAGGTGATCCTGATCAAGAACATATATACTTTATAGGGTCGGAGATGTCTCCTTCACTGCGTTGCACACTTTTGACCAAAATTATAATACCCTCTGCAAGGGTATAAAAACAGTTTTATTATACCCTTGTAGAGGGTATTATAATTTTGACGCGAACTAGTCTCTCAGTTTTAAAGATATCGAGTTGAAACTTTGCACACACCCTTCTTTCTTTTGCATCGGGATCGGCCCACTATATCCTATAGCTGCCATATAACTGATTGATCGGAAATGCCATAACTTTGGTGTTTGTAAAGTTAGGAAGTTGGGATTTTCTATGGGTTTTATATTTGGGCAATCAATCTGACCTACCAAATTTCATAAGGATCGGCCGACTATATCCAATAGCTGCCATATAACTAAACGATTGGAAATGCAATAACTTTGGTGTTTTTAAAGTTAGGAAGTTGGGATTTTTTATGAGTGTTAAGAATGCATCATATGAATAATTTTGGAGAATATAATTTCAGAATATTCTGCAAGGGTATTTCAACTTCGGCTCCGCCCGAAGTTAGCTTTCCTTTCTTGTTCATTTTTTTTTGTCTTTTGGGATTTGGTAATATTTAAAAATGATGGAATTAGGGTCGAAAATGTCTCTTTCACTACGTTGAAATCTTTTGACTGAAATTATAATACCCTCGGCAAGGGTATAAGAACGATTTTTGTACTACCAAGTGCTGCAAAAAAAAAATTGCGAATTAAAAATGGATTTGTGATTACCGGGGATTTCTATTACCTTTTAAGCCCCGTATGATTTATATTTTTTTCAGATCACCTTTTTTTTTGAAGGGACGCCGAATTTTGGGTGCCATGCCCCTTATATGTCAATATTTATAACAAACAACAATAAAATTACCTTATGGCCTCCGTAAAAAGCGATTTCTTCGGCATTTGTTATTATACGGGAGTGAATGTGTCTTAGATACCCATATCTGTTGGCCTCTTCCGATACCAACTGTCCAAACTTCGGGGATACAATTCGTAAAATGTGGGCTGTTAGGGCAATAACACCGACTGACAAAGCTGGTCCTGAGTATTGAAATAAAATATTAAGTTATCCGTAAATCGTACTTATTTTGAAATAATTAACCCGTCAAAATGTTAGCTTTCATTTTTCTAGAGGATCTCATCAGTGCCAATCCAATTAGCATCAAATCAAAGCATGGTTTAGTCAGGCTACTATACAAATGAGCTACAGAACTAGCGAAAACGGAAATATCTTCGGTAAGTCTATAAAATATTTAATTGTGTTAGAGAAATAATAATTTTAAGCAGCCCCCAAACTTACCTATGATCCGCATTCTCAATACGTCCGTCCAAATTCGATACTCTATAGTAATTTTGATTCTTAAAGTAAAGACGATATGAGTGGCGCACCAGTCGGGTTCTAAATAAAAAAAGTTTAATCTTATACCGCCTAATATATTACTATTTGTTATTTACCGGAAAGCGAGAGCAAGTTTACTTTCAAGAAATCGTATCATTGAATTAACAAATGTAGCAGGGATAGCGATTCCGAACCATTTGAGCAACACAAGACCAAATTGTTTAATATCCTTTCGTACTATAAATTTAACAAGGGCCCCCTCCAACGCAGCGACATAAATACTTAGAAATGTGCGAGAAATTAAGCAAAACGTGTGTATGCTAAGCAATCCCGTTTCATAACACAAGGTATGTGGGATCATTATTTTAGCCAGCATTTTCAGTTGTTTTAAAAACTCATGGTTTAGTCCAGGCTCAACAAAATTATTGTTGTTTTTTTTTAGCTGCTGAGCAACCAATAACTTTTCAGCCTCTGCCAGCTTTAAATCCTCTTCGGTGCTATCTGTTTTTAATGGAGTAAGCACCCCATTATAGACTTTGGTTTTTCCTTTTAGAGTCTTTTCAATCGATGTAGTTTGGGCGTTTTTTACGTAAGGGATAGTCACCTTAATGGTAAGTGCTAGTATTGCACTGGTCACAAGGGCATAGCTAAAAGCGTGTTTCGTGATTCCATTATGTTCAAATTTTTCTGCAATACGGTCAACATATTTTGATAGAACACTCATTATTGTAAATGTTATAATTGTTCTGGGGCGTTTTGTTAAGATTAGAGGTCCACGAAGTAATCAATAGAAAATAAGGCTGAAAATAAAATTTAAAAAAGTATAAATACAAAAATAATTCTATATTTACAAACTAGTAATATTTTAGGGAAATACAAAAGCTTCAATGCCGTTTTTTCTTCTATACGAAAAACTGTTATTTGTTTAGAAACAAACACAAGTATCGTTTAGTTTTAGAAACGTTTCAGCAAAACTTGTAAGTATCGTGTCATTTTCATGTCGTATCGCTGCTTTGAAAATATCATATTTGGCCGCGCTTCTCATGCCGAAATCAGTTAATGTTTATAAGCTTAAATTTAGAGCAGTTTAAATTTTGTAAATTAATACTACACCAGTTTTGACAGGTATGAAGATTGGATTTTAAGTCATCTCAAAATCAGCAAAAGTGCTACACATAAGGAGTTATATAATATTATCAAAAAGCTTGGGGATAGCCGACAACTAGATATACATTTATTATTACTTGCAAATTTTTACCTTAACAGGAACAATATAGACTTCGATGTATTCTCAAATAAATAAAAAACAAATCAAAGTTTTTTGCAATATAGTAATTTAACTCTTTGTTGGACCTTTATTATTACGTTTCATTAAATAGAAAATAATAATTTGAATCCTACTCTGTTTCCAAGAAAATTCGAGATCTTTTAAAACAAGAAAGGAAGCCAATTTCGGTAAGCCGTTTATATACCCATGCAGTTATTACAAAACGACTACAAACAATACGATTTCTATGCCTATATTACTAAAAACAATGAAGCTATGTCGATTTTGCGCTGCATTTTGCCATCGGTTCTATGCAGCTCCGATTGTTCCTATGGGAACTATAAGATTAGTCGCCATATTTGGCTCGTTCCGACTTTACCTGCAATAGAAAGATCCCATCTGCAAAGGTATAAAAATAAGTACCAAAGGAACAGTTTCTTAAGAAACAGACACGAAAGGGAATGTCATATTTAGAACTGTTATCAGTGGAGCCTGTTATCAGGACTTGCTTTAATTCATAGAAAATTGGTTTGCAGTGTGAAATTGTATGTCGTTTCCATTATTTTTTCCATGACTGTCACTACCGGTACATTGAAATCTTCTAGAACTAACAACGGAATTCTATCGGTTATTTAAAACTGACATGGGAGCGGAAAGAAGATTTAAATAATCGAAGGCAAAGGCAAACAGGAAACGATAAAGTTGTGCTTTAAGAAATAACACTTCCAACGTAAGGTTATAGTCCACGTCAATTTATCTACCTCGCCGTTTGGAACAACCGTCAAGCCTATACATATGTTTTGTACAAACAGGACAAACTTCGGAGGTCAGTTGTTAGTTGTAGTAGGTAGTTGTTGTAGTGGGTAGTTGTTTCCACCGGCTTTACAATCATATTATCAGGCCAAAGTCACCAGATAAAACGGTTTCAAAAAGATCGTTAGGACAGTGATCTTGAAAGATGAACGTCCTAGCGAAAAAAAGTTAAATTTTTCAATTTTTACGTTATCGTTATCTGTTTTAAGTTGTACGTGTATGGTCAGAACCAACTTGCGGCAGTAATTCGTACTCAATATTCCCTTTTGGTAGTATAGGTATAAAACTTATAACAAAAATTAAATTGGTTGCTGAATTATCAATAGAATCCAATTGCCACGAAGGGCAGTAATTAAAAAAAAATGTTCAAAAAGATATCTTAAAAACTGAGGTACTAGTTTGCGTAGAAACGGACGGACGGACATGGCTAGATCGATTCTCTTGGTGATGCTGATTAAGAATATATATACTTTATAGGGCCGGAAATTATAATTAATTATAATACCCTCTGCAAGGGTATAATAAGTCTTCTTTCTATGGCAAGTAGCATATACATTCATATGTCGGGGATCGATATCATCATTTTGAATTTAACTGAAATTATTTTTAATTGCACAAAGAAGAAGATTTGAATTTGAAATCATGTCAATATTCCGTTGCATCAAAAGAGAGAGAGATAATTTTGTTATACAAGGAGAGCATCATTTGAACTTGATTCAGATGTGCATGGCGCCTGTAGTTGTTTTACTCTTTGTACAGTTGTAGCAAAGAATAGGACGAAAGAGGAGAAGGAGAATGAGAGCGCGGAAGGGCTTGCGAGTCAGTCAGTTCGAGAAGGCGAAGAGCAGAACAACACAGGCGACTTGCAGTGCTACTCTAAACTTGATATGGCAGAAAAGGATGAGACACCTCCATTCCCGGCGCAAGCTCGGTCATCTCTGACACATATGTACATACATAGGTCGGAACTGCCCCGATCGGCATTCTATTAGCTGTCATGCGAACAATTGTGAAAAAGTGAAATAAAATTCTGAGGTCTCTTTTTTCTTAACATAAACTACGAGACATAGTAATTTTTACAGATTTCAGAATTATGTTTTTTTTTATAAAAATCGGACGACTACATCATATCACCATTGGAACCATCTAAATATTTATCGGAATTACCTTCATTCTTTTAAACCTTTATTATATTTAAGCTTCGCAATTTAGAATATTAAGTTATCGAACCCTAAGTGTATATAAACATTATCTTGTCTATTGTTACTATTGTCGGAAAGCCGAAGCATTGCAAAACATTTATAATGCTTTTGAGCGACTATATATCGAATAGGGATGTCAGAAATATATCAAAAAATCAATATATCGATATTTTTCCCATTAAGGGGGTCTTCTAGTCTAGAGGCTCGAATTTCGACCTTTTTTTAACAATTAATAAAAAAAAAGCCATAGATATTTTTACTATCCGGTTTTTTATCATTTGTTTATTAAACTTAAAGGAGTACATAAAATAAATTTAAAAAAAAAATTAGTTTTCATTGAGTTATTCCTTCTTGAAGAAGAGGGGGAAAAAAGAGTCCGTGTCCGCGTCGCCATGATTTCTATGCTTTTTATCTCAAAAATAAAACAATGATAGATTCTTAATGAGTACGAATGTCGCTATAGCATGAAGCACCATTTTGTCGAATTTTTTAAAAATATTACTAATTTAAAATTTTTATTTTTTGTTGGTTCCGACGATAGAGATATATTTAAAGAATATTCATGCCAAATTTCATATATATATATAGTGGCGAACGTTTAAAAAAAAGTAGTTTCGAGAAAAACGCGTTTAAAGTTTTACGTTAAGTTTCGGGCAGCGTAACTGATAGAATATTATGTATAGCTTACATTCTCTTAATCAGCTATCCCAGCTCCATACAATGACCTTCAAACGATTAGTGTGGAAATAAGGGTATTGTTATATAAATAAGGAGAGAAAGTTATTCATACTAAGGTAGCCCGGGCTTCCAGCCACCTATTGTTTCAGTCGTTCGCTCAACCGGTCTAGTTGCCACGTCACTAAAACGGCTATAACATTGAAAATAATTTGAGTTTTGAAAAATCCTTTTAGGGAGACATTTGTGAATATAAAAACTATCTAATTATGAAAAAAAAAAATTCGATTTTCTCAAATTTCTAGGCTAGAAGACCCCCTTAAAGCTCAGATCGACGACAACTGTACGCCAGTTATGAGAAAGAGAGAGGCAAACAGCTGGCTTTCATTTTTCGTCAACTTTTTTTTTCACCTCGGTCCTCAGATCGACGAAAAAATACCAGAAAATTGAAAAGCGTTGCCAGTCTGCGGAAATTAACTTTGGGTGAGTTCTAGCGAAAAGATTAAAAAATGTAATCTTTTGGCGAGCGCTTCTCACTGAACATATTAAAAAATGGAGGGAAAAAATCAAAAAACTCGCAAAAGTCGATTGCAGGAGTTTACATAAAAAGGCCAAGAGGGTGCCTCTTGTCATAGCAAAATGTTTCTTAGGTCAAAAATGTACGAAAAAACACAATAAAAGTGCAGATATGAACTTTAAATAAGCAAATAATTATCAGAAAATTAAAAAAAACAACTGTTAAATTAAAATTGTATTGTTTTTAATTTCTTTGTACAGCGGCAGACTTGTCTTGCCATGGTTGATAATATCTTTGAAAGGCTCTTTCCCGCAAATACGATATTTGAATTTTAACTGCTTGTCAACAAACTCAGCTGATTGATAGTACGACCGTAGCACGCTTAATTCTGATGAACTCTCAAAATGTTTGTCACACTGGAAAGATTATAGTTTTTACGCTAGCATACTCGTTTGTCGATCTGAGTACTAGGCTTAAACAAAAATATTATCATCGCGATATTTTGTGGGCAAAACTAGGCGAGATTAATAATTTACTCTTAAGCAAGAAAGTAAAAAAAAAAAATTTTAATTTTGAAAATGATTTCGGCGAAAGAGTATTGATTTCTATTCACTTTTTAAATAAAAAATAGTTTATTGTGTCTCAAACTGCTCTTATTTGCAGTTGATGGTTGATAAAATCAAATATTATAACGTTTTTTTGATTATACACATTCTTAGGCTTATAAAATACCCAAATTTACAGCAACAGGAAACCTTTATTAAAATTTAGATGAATATTAAAAAATAACAAAAATACTAGATATATCAATATTTTTACGATATTTTTTAATATCATCGAGTGATATTTTTTAAACAGCAAATATCATCAATGCGATATTATTTCAAAATCCAACATCCCTAAATCGAACCATTGAAACACAATTGGAGTGCAAAATATTTGTAAGTGAAGGCTCTGTGCCGAAAAAACCTTTATTTTGATTTTTTCCAAGATAAGTTCCTAATAGTTTTTTCTGAATAAAAATCGAAAAACATTTATATATCAGACTTTTTAGATAACAATCTTAAATAATTACTTGTTATACCCTTACGTAGCGTTTTATTATTTCAGTCAAAAATTTAAAACGCAGTGAAGGAGACATTTCCGACTATGTAAAGTGTACATATATATTCTTGATCAGCATCACCAGTAGAGTCGATCTAGCCATAACCGTTTGTCGGGGCCCCGATCGGATGTTCTATATAACAATAGCTCCCATAGGAACAATCGGATATAACTTGCAAGAATGGAAGATATTTCGCGCAGTGTAAAAGCTATTGGTGTTTTTTAAGTTAGGAAGTTGGGATTTTTTATGGGTATAATACCCAATCAGTCTGACCTACCAAATTTCATAAGGATAGGACGACTATATCCTATAGCCGCCATATAACTGAACGATTGGAAATGCCATAACTTTGGTGTTTTTGAAGTTAGGAAGTTGGGATTTTTTATGAGTGTTAAAATGCATCATGTGAATAATTTTGGAGAATATAATTTACAGAATATTCTGCAAGGGTATATCAACTTTTTAATTTCATTTTGACACAACAATTTCGAAATAAAAAAATTTTAATGTTTAAAATTTATTTAGGGAGTAAAATAAATTGTGTTTATGTTTACTTACTTCACGTTAATCAGCTCTAACATATTTAGTTACAATTACCCAAACAGGATATTTAATATAAAATGTTATATTTGCAACGCGTAGTTTTTATTAAATGATAAAGCCGTCACCAAATTTTAGTCCGTATTCACCGCGCATTGAAATTAAACTAGTTCTAATTCTTTTGAAATCTATTTTCTCAATAGAAATACCTTTGCGTTGATAGGTGGTGCCCAACATTTTTGATAAGAACCACTCAATGTTTGCCCTTGCGGATATCTAAAAATAGTTCTCATTACTAAATTCACAATAGGTTTATCGTTAAATATTCTTACTGAAATAAAATATACTTTCAAACAGGGCAAGTGCATATATACATATTTGTATATATATTTATGAACATAACAAGGCCAAATAATAAGTAAAGGGTAAAGAAAAAGTCCTAATCTAAAAATCTTATTAACGGATTAGATAAGCAATATTGTCACGAAAGTTGCACCTTGTACCTACACAAAATAATACAAAAACAAGAGAGAACGCTATAGTCGGTGCCCCGACTATCAGATACCCGTTACTCAGGTAAAGGGAGTGCGAGGGAGATGGAGATAGAAACTTTGATCACGCATAACTTTTTAACGAATGGTCCGATTTGAAAAATTTCTTCTACATTTCGATAGGTATTGATAAACACAATAAAACTGCATTTTTACTTTTCCGAAATATTTAAATTTTTAAAATCGTATATAAGCGATTGTGGGCGTCAGAGGGGGCGTGGCACCATTTTGAAACAAACTTTCGCTGCGTAGGAACTCCTAAAATCTACATGCAAAACGCCAATCTTCTAGCTTTTATAGTTTCCGAGATCTCAGCGTTCATACGGACAGACAGACGGACAGACAGACGGACAGACAGACGGACAGACGGACAGACAGACGGACAGACGGACATGGCTAGATCGACTCGGCTAGTGATCCTGAACAAGAATATATATACTTTATAGGGTCGGAAACGCTTCCTTCTACCTGTTACATACTTTTGCACGAATACAATATACCCTTTTACTCTACGAGTAACGGGTATAACAAGAGAGAGAAGCTGACTTCGGGCGGAGCCGAAGTTGATATACCCTTGCAGAATATTCTGTAAATTATATTCTCCAAAATTATTCATATGATGCATTCTTAACACTCCTAAAAAATTCCAACTTCCTAACTTTAAAAACACCAAAGTTATGGCATTTCCAGTCGTTCAGTTATATGGCAACTGTCAATTATAGGCGGCCGATCCTTATGAAATTTTGTAGATCGGATTGATTGGCCAAAAATAAAACCCATAGAAAATTCCAACTTTCTAACTTTACAAACACCAAAGTTATGGCATTTCCGATGAATCAGTTATATGGCGGCTATAGGATATAGTCGGCCGACTCTTTTTAAATTTGATAGGTCGGATTAATTGGCCAAATATAAAACCCATAGGAAATACCAACTTCCTAACTTTAAAAACACCAAAGTTATGGCATTTCCGATGGTTTAGTTATATGGCAGCTGTAGGATATAGTCGGCCGATCCCGGCCGTTCCGACTTATATACTGCGTGCAAAGGAATGAAGTGTGTTTGCAAAGTTTCAATTCGATATCTTTAAAACTGAGAGACTAGTTCGCGTAGAAACAGACAGACAGACGGACATGCTTTATCAACTCAGGACGCGATCCTGATCAAGAATATATATACTTTATAGGGTCGGAGATGTCTCCTTCACACATTTTTGACCAAAATTATAATACCCTCTGCAAGGGTATAACGAAGTTATACTTTAAAAAATTCATTTATAGACATGCAATAGAAAGACAACTTTTGGGAAAGTTTCAAGCAGATAGCTGTAAAACTGAGGGACTAGTTTGCGTAGAAACGGATAGACAGACAGACATGGCTAGATCGACTCGACTGGTGATGCTGCTCAAGAATATATATACCTTTTATGTCTCCTTCACTGCGTTGCTAACTTTTGAAATTTGTTTATTTTTTCCAACTAATTTTGAATTTTTCCTATGAAAATACTTTTTTCTATTGTTTTTATGGCAGCTACATATGTATATGATATTCAATCCGACTAGTTCCGACTATTTGCAATAGAAAGACTTTTGGAAAAGGTTTAAAACAGCTTGCGTTCGTTATATAATCAAAAATATTTCCTTTTCTGTAACACTTTTAATTATAAGCCGATAAATTTAACAAAACGTGCTTCAACGCGTGGAAATCTATGTTTACACATACTTATCATATTATTGAAAGCGCGCACAGCTGTATTTGTAAAAGACAGCAATTTTATAAAGACTTAAGATTAGTTAGCGGAAGTTTATAGATTATAAACGACTTAAGGACTTTGGAACTTCTTTATCTATATATGAGCTTCAATAAATGAAAGTTTTTTTTACGGCAAAACCACGTTCATTAAAGGCTTACATGGGAACTCGCATAACTTTTTGAACCGATTTAAAGTTTTGGGAATATTTTAACTTCTTTTTAGTACTCATAAAAGTATTTGATATGGGTAATGGGTGGTAAATTAATTTTTTACTCTCTTATGCAAAAGTAGATTTTTTCTTGCCACGAATAAGAAATTGTTCTTTTTTTATACCCTTGCAGAGGGTATTATAATTTTGGTCAAAAGTGTGCAACGCAGTGAAGGAGACATCTCCGACCCTATAAAGTATATATATTCTTGATCAGGATCACCTCCTGAGTTGATATAAGCATGTCCGTCTGTCCGTCTGTCCGTCTGTCTGTCCGTCTGTCCGTCTGTCCGTCTGTCCGTCTGTCTGTTTCTACGCAAACTAGTCTCTCAGTTTTAAAGATATCGAGTTGAAACTTTGCACACACCCTTCTTTCCTTTGCACGCAGTATATAAGTCGGAACGGCCGGGATCGGCCGACTATATCCTATGGCTGCCATATAACTGATTGATCGGAAATGCCATAACTTTGGTGTTTGTAAAGTTAGGAAGTTGGGATTTTCTATGGGTTTTATATTTGACCAATCAATCCGACCTACCAAATTTCATAAGGATCGGCCGACTGTATCCTATAGCTGCCATATAACTGATTGATCGGAAATGCCATAACTTTGGTGTTTGTTAAGGTGGGAAGTTGGGATTTCCTATGGGTTCTATATTAGGCCAATCAATCCGACCTACCAAATTTCATAAGGATCGGCCGACTATATCCTATAGCTGCCATATAACTGATTGGTCGAAAATGCCATAACTTTGGTGTTTGTAAAGTTAGGAAGTTGGGATTTTCTATGGGTTTTATATTTGGCCAATCAATCCGACCAATAAAATTTCATAAGGTTCGCGGACTATATCCTATAGCCGCCATATTAC
Source organism: Drosophila kurseongensis (assembly GCA_018153305.1). Taxonomy (NCBI): domain Eukaryota; kingdom Metazoa; phylum Arthropoda; class Insecta; order Diptera; family Drosophilidae; genus Drosophila; species Drosophila kurseongensis. The sequence continues at coordinate 904,602 of JAECXX010000127.1, read as the reverse complement.
TGATTGATCGGAAATGCCATAACTTTGGTGTTTGTAAAGTTAGGAAGTTGGGATTTTTATGAGTGTTAAGAATGCATCATATGAATAATTTTGGAGAATATAATTTACAGAATATTCTGCAAGGGTATTTCAACTTCGGCTCCGCCCGAAGTTAGCTTTCCTTTCTTGTTTTTAAATGTAATTATTTAATACAAATAAAAATTAGCTTCTCTACTATTTTTCACTACTCCTTTCAACTTAAAAAAAGGATAATAATAACCTTTAATATTATTATAACTAATTATAACACGTTTATATTTATTTAGAGTAATGTAAAATCGTAAAAAAAATTTAATAAATATAATTGTCCTACCCGTACTTTTTTATTACAAGAAAGAAAAGAAGCCGAAGTTTATATACCCTTGCAGTTGTTACAAAACATTTAGATGCCTAAAATGCCTATTTTACTAAAAACAATAAAGCTATGTCGATTTTAAGCTGCATTTTGCCATCGTTTTTATGGCAGATATGATATTGTTGTCCGATTTTAATAAAACTAAAAGCGCAATTCTGAAATGGTAAATAATTACTATATCTCAAAGGAATGTTTTGATAACCAAAATTAAAGTAAAATACAAATTTTATTTCATCTTATATTTTTTCATTTTTCGATTTTTCTATGGGAGATATGATATAGATGTCCGATCTTAATTTAATTAATTCCGTAGTATTTAAATATTACCAAATCGCAAAGAACAAAAAAAATTAAAAGCAACAAAGTTATACTTTTTACATTTTTTCCGATTGTTCCTAGAGAGATTCCAGAGATATAAATGCAGAATCCGGTTCTTTTCAATCATTTAGTATTTTGTGAAAAAGGTCATGCAAAAGTCTGCATCCTACTTAAATAAGAGAAAATCTTCTACCAGCTTCAGAAAATTTTATATAAAGGGCTTCAAAAGGAATTCCCTCTGAATAGTGGGTCCCACCATTAAAGTATCATTTAATGATTGCGCTGAACTTGTATTTGCAGACGCTTCCAACATGACTCGAAGTTTGGTTGAGCTACTATCAGGCCTGAATGTTAAAGACGTACACACACAATATAGACGTACAAATTTGTTCATTGAGCCGGGAATATCACTTAGTCGTCAGCTCGCTTCTAACATTTAAACATCATTATCAATCTGATGCCCTAGTAAGAAATTTATATGTTGACAATGTTATTAACTGAGCAAGGCTTTCTGTCATGAAATTAACTTGCAACCCGGAATCAAATAAAGCCCTGCCCCGATTAAGCTGATATTGCATAAATTACTGGGTTGATTTCCACAGTGTTGTAGCGAACCTGAGCCGAATGAGTTAGCCTGGATGTGGCTCACTCGAGTTTTGAAATAGATGGAGTACAGTATAATGTGGGTGTAAGCATACTCGACATTTTGATGCTGGGCAGTTAAATACTCTAAAACGGACATTCCGCTAAATCCCTGACAATTACCAGCTTGGAACTACAAAATTTTGGATCACTTATATTATTAACCCGAAAAACTTCTTCCCATTACTCTCGACGCGCATATTGATATTGTCGGTTTAAAGACTTTACGCAATTGTATATTCTGAATGTTTTTCACTAAATTTCGGCAACATCATTTTTGGCAGATTTAAATGTGAACTGCCCACGTCTAGATCTTGTTGTATTAACATTTCAGATGCATCAGAAGCTGACATATATAATCCTTGGTAACGCAATCCTTTAAATTAGAATGATGATAGTTATAAACACGTTAGTTATATTAATAACATTAATATATACTATTTTTATTACATAATTTTTTTTTGTAAGTTTCATAATTTTTAAGAGGTTGGTTGGCAGTCATGGGCAAAGAATTTTTTTGGGATTAAAAAAATAATTCCAAAAATTCAACTTTTATGTTTATACAAAATCTTCGACGATTTAATATATTTAATATAAAGGTGCTCAAAAAATTAATATAACCCAAGACTGGTGTTCGATATTAAAAATCCAACAAATTTATTAGGCGAAGCTTTGCTGTTTTGTAAGAGCCTTTGCTGAATCCGAACTTAGCATAGAAACTTACAAAAATTGGGGCCTGTAAACAGTAAAAGCTTTTTGGATTTGTTGAGCTGTTAGTTTAATATGCATCTTATGCAAAAATTTTATTTTCCGTTCTGAGTTTTAACAACTACAAATAAAGTGATCACAGTTTCGGGGACGCGGCCCTACATGTGGAAACCTAATTGTCTAGAGTTTGTCGTTTAGTCATGCCTTATTGGACCTGCTGTTCGTCCGGATTTTGTGCAAGGTAAAGCATAATAACAAAGGATTAGCATTTTAATTTTTATTTTAAAGTTATAAATTAATAGTCATTACTAAAGAGCATGATTTTACCGACATTTCGTCACATAGCTGCCATAGAAAATTATGGGAAGAATTATTTTTGTTTAGAAAGAATACCTTTAGCTTATTATCTTTTTAATGCATTTGACTTCCGTACAAGCATTCGCGGACTCAAGATTTTTCAAATGTCATTCATAATTTGTCTTCTTAGCTCGTAGCAAGAAGGTGAAGTCAAAGTGGTGTAATGTTCGGACCTACTAATAAAGAAAATGGTTTTAGTACAGCCACTTACGGCAAATAAGTATATACATTTGCGAAAAAAATAATAGCACCACTACAATACTAAAAAAGTCAGAAAAAAAGCGAAAAAAAAAATAGCACCACTTACAGGTTCCTTACAGAATATCTTATATTTCGCCCAACAGCCTTAATAGAAAGTACTTGCTGATAAGGTTGGACTATTTTTTAACTATTTTGTTTAAAAAAAATTAAAAACAACTTTAAAATGGGACGTGGAAAACACTGCACTGCCGAGAAGCGTAAACTTCTTAAAAAATTGATTTTGGAAGGAAATTCGTACATAAAAGTTGGTCGATTGGTAGGATGCTCCAATAAAACGATTAGGAACGCCATAAATCATAAATCATAATAACACATGGAAGAAAAAGTTCTGCAACATGTTGACATGCCAAAAGGTTGATTCATGAGAGTAAGAAGGATCCTTACAAGTCTGCTACTGAGCTTAAAATGGAACCTAAAATTAATGCGACAGATGAAACAGTTCGCAAGTGTCTCAGACAACATAACTTAAAAGACTGCAGTCCCAGAAAGGTTACCACTTTTAAATGCCAGGCATATTGCATGAAGTTTGCAACGAACATGTTAATTGGCCACTTCAAAAATATCTTATGGTCAGATGAGAGTAAGGTCGTTCTGATGGTGGAAAAGGATCTAGATCGTACGTCAGGCGTACCAAAAACTCTGATTTTATGCCGCAGTACACCACAAAGACCATAAAACATGGAGGGAGTAGTCTGATGGTATGGGCCTGTTTGTCCTATTATAGAGTACGAAATGCCACTCGTATGGGTCTTCCAACAACATTATCTTATCCCCAAACATACCAGCAGAAAGGTAAAGGATTGGTTCGGAAGAAACTCTGTCAATGTGTTGGAGTGGCCTGCGCAGTCGCCTGACCTTAATCCAATAGAGAATCTGTGGTCCGATATCAAGAAGGCAGTTGCTGCATCCAAGTCAGCCACCGTAAGATCACTTTGAAAAGTAGTGGAGGAGTCTTGGACCCATATTCCCACTAAACGGTGCCAGGACTTGGTTGACTCCATGCCAAGACGTTGTGAGGCTGTTATTGCCAATAAAGGATGCACAACCAAATATTAAATGAAGAATCTACATTCAGTATAAATATAGAAAACTCATGAATTTTTTACTTACTAGTCGTTGTTATAGTTTTAAATCCATTTTTGAAAAGTGGTGCTAATTTTTTTTTTCGTTAAATTTCCTTAGTTTCAAAAAAATATCTAACATATCTTAACAAATTATATAAATTTGTTAAATTTTTTCTCATTTCCAGTTGGTTTATTGTCTTTCGATTTTAAAATGGTATTCAACGTTTTCATAATGTAAAAAGTATAGTTACAGTGAACGTTTAAACATAGCTTGAGTAGGTGGTGCTATTATTTTTTTCACAGCTGTATATATATAAGTATATTTATAAATGTATTTATATATATTTATATATATATATATATATATTTATATATATATTTATATATATTTATATATATATTTATATATATATTTATAAATATATTTAAAAATATATTTATATATGTATATATTTATATATTTATATATATATTGTGGGTAAGGAGGTAAGCCTTTTGTTACAGACTTAAAATGCAGCGTTTGTTAAAACAGAGGTCAGCGATTAAATTCTGTGTAAAACTCGGGAACTTCGCAACGGAGACTCTTGCAATAGCTCAAAGAAGTTGGGTTGAAGTTTTTTGCTCATGTTTGCCCACCTTTTCACTTTTTTTGTGCCCACCTTTAGTTTCGAAAATATGGAATCTTCGAAAATTATCGAACATTTTCGAAATCATAAAAGTTGACTTTTTCAAATTTTTTTTTCGAATTTTGAAAAAATAATACTTTTGAAAATATTTGACTTTTAAGTTTTGATCTTATTTACCTCCAGAAAAAATCGTTTGCCCACCCCTTAAAAATCGCTTTTTCGAAAAAATAAAAGATGCCCATGTTTGCCCATCTCCTAAAATTTAAGAATTTAAAAAAAAATCGTTTGCCCACTTCTTAAAAATAGTTAATTTTGACAAAAACGTTTGCCGAGGGCATAAAACTGTGATTTTTAAAAAAAATCGTTTGCCCACCCCTTAAAAATCGTTTTTTCGAAAAAATAAAAGATGCCCATGTTTGCCCATCTCCTGAAATTTAAGAATTTAAAAAAAAAATCGTTTGCCCACCTCTTAAAAATAGTTAATTTTGACAAAAACGTTTGTCGACGGCATAAAACTGTGATTTAAAAAAAAAAAAACCGTTTGCCCACCCCTTAAAAATCGTTTTTTCGAAAAAATAAAAAAATGCCCATGCTTACCCATCTCCTGAAATTTAAAAATTAAATAAAAATTTAATAATAATAAAAAGAAGAAAACATTTTTTAGAAGGCAGAAAGTGTTTATACCCGTTACTCGTAGAGTAAAAGGGTATTTTGTATTCGTGCAAAAGTATGTAACAGGTAGAAGGAAGCGTTTCCGACCCTATAAAGTATAAAAGTTAACAACAGCAATATTTCCGCATATTTTTCTCCGAAAATATTGCAACATTGTCAAGCACAAAGTTGCAGCCCAAGTTCAATAACATAAACACGAGCATCCGGTCAGCCGCAACTTAGTACGGAATACGAATTCTGCAGACCCTGCAGATTCTGCAACCCAGCAACACGAGCATCCGGTCAGCCGCAACTAAGTACGGAATACGAATTCTGTAGACCCTGCAGATTCTGCAACCAAGCAATTTTGTCAACGCTACCAACGCCGCTGCCAGCGCCTCTGCCGCCGAAGCCAACGTCGCTGCCCCAACCCACAGCTTTAAATAGGGATCGCTATGTAGAGTAGGGCTAGTTCCGATTTGTATCTCGAATAAATAAGACATCTTATCCAATTTTTGAAGTTTTAATTATTTGGAAATTAACTTATATATTCTTGTTCAGGATCACTAGCCGAGTCGATCTAGCCATGTCCGTCTGTCCGACTGTCTGTCCGTCCGCATGAGCGGATCTCGGAAACTACAAAAGCTAGAAGATTGGCATTTTGCATGTAGATTTTAGGAGTTCCTACGCAGCGCAAGTTTGTTTCAAAATGGTGCCGCGCCCCCTCTGACGCCCACAAGCCACAAGCTGTGGCCACAGTTTAGATGCTATTATAAAAATTTTAATTGATATGTATTTGTTTCGTCAATACCTATCGATTGGCCTAATAAAAGTTTGCCACGCCCACTCTAACGCCCAAAAACCCATTAAACGCTTAAGCCTGGCTAGCGCCTACATTTCCGCCTTTCATGGCCCGTGGTACCAATGTCTTGGGGTGACTTTGGAACAGCTGTCCAAGGTGCTCAACAGAGTCAACGTTAATTCTCGATAAGGATTTCTATTAAAGTAAATTGCGATGGTTTTCATTTGTCAATACCGAACTATATCCCAAGAACTACATATGCAAATAAAATCAAGTTAGCCAAATTGGAGGTCTGAGTCAAACAATGGCGTATGTGTGTATGTATGTAAGCATATACATATGTATGTATTTACATTGTACACAGTTGCAATTGATAACTCCTTTCAAAGAAAGCTATTCGCTATACCTGTCACTCGTGTTGTGCAAACATTTAGACTTTAATATACAAGTTAACAACAGCAATATTTCCGCATATTTTTCAACCAAGCCAGCGCCTCTGCCGCCGAAGCCAACGTCGCTGCCCCAACCCACAGCTTTAAATAGGGATCGCAATGTAGAGTAGGGCTAGTTCCGATTTGTATCTCGAATAAATAAGACATCTTAATCCAATGTTTGAAGTTTTAATTATTTGGAAATTAACTGGCGCCCGAACAGGGACCAGCGCGAGTAAATTCGATTAAGTTCGATCAGTGCTAATAAATCCGTGCAACTCCGTTGACTTTAAAGTGCACCGCGGGGACATCTGATTAAGTTCGATCCGTGCGGAAAATTATTAAGTGCAACTCCGCTGGCCCACTCAGGTCAGAATCAGAGGAATTCCTTCATAATAAAATTGAAGCTGAGGACGACAACCGTTCGGCAAACTAATTGCTGATCCATCGGTGGACTACAAGTACTGTCAGGCAAGCCCGCAGGACATTCTCTATTCGTGTGCGTTGCAGGATCCTCAGTAGGCAACAAACAGGAAGACATCCGGACCACCAGGAGAAGTAGCTACATCAAAGTTAAGTTAAGTGAAAATAGTGATTAAGTGAAACAAATAAGAAACCAAACTAAATCAAAAATCTAAATTAAAAATTTTTGCAATCAATTACAAATCAATACAAGACGTAAAGTTTAAATTAAAATTTGAATCTAAAAATTATCAAACTCGAATTATTAAATTAAAATTAAATTTAAAAATTGAAATACAAATAAAATCAAACATAAATAATATTGCACAAAATTAAAATTAAATAATATTGCACCAAATTAAAATTAAAAAAAAACATTCAAATTTTAAACAACAATTTAAGAAATTATATTAAGAATTTGAAAAATTTTTTTCTCCCAACAATTTTACCTTTACCATTTAATTTCACATTAATATTATTATATTTGAAATGAAAACTACTTTAATGCGTAAGACACACCCATGAATATTCCCCTTCTTTAAAAAAACAAATGGCCAATCAGCGAAATCTCATAAGACCCCCCATTATCAATATTGAACAACAACGGCCAGCAGGACCAACTAATCCAGAAGAAACCAACGCAGTTTTAGAACAGCAAGTAAATCCAAACCAAATTCATTTAGTTCAGCAACTTCAGAGACTAGAAATTGAACAACAACAACACAGGAATAACATGGTAGCAGAAGAATTACAGGCAGCCGTCAGGCAAATACTTGCAGAGCAATTACCAGTTTTATTAAGACAAGCACAAAATCCAGGGATTGATTTCGCATGTGCCCCAAATCAAGAAATTTTTCTAGAAAATAGAAGTAATCTCGAAGGTCTAGACAGGGTACCAGACATAGTAAAAAGTCTGCGAGAATTTTCAGGAAATCCAGCGGAATTTAGTTCTTGGAAAAAAGGAGTCGATAGAGTGCTAAAAACATATGAAAACACTGTAGGAACGGCTAAATATTTTGGTATTTTGCACACAATTCGTAACAAAATAACGGGAAATGCAGACACTGCATTGGAATCCTACAACATTCCATTAAATTGGAATGCTATCTCGAAATGTCTAACCCTCCATTACGCAGATAAACGGGATATAGGAACCCTTGAGTACCAAATGACGACGATTAGCCAGGGCACTAATCAGACTGTAGAAGAGTTCCATCAGGCGGTCTACAAACATCTGTCCCTGATACTTAATAAAATTGGCTGTATGGAATTAGGACCTGAAGCAGAACAACTGATGACCAAAATGTATAGGGACAAAGCCTTAGACACTTTTGTACGCGGACTTCGTGGCGACTTATCTCGCCTACTTGGTATGAAAGAACCTGCTGACATTCCGGCAGCATTGCACCTATGCTTAAAGCTTACCAACAGAGGGCCACAATCGTCCTTCAAGAATGCACCTTCATGGTTCGTGCTACAAATGCAACCAGCTGTACCAATTTGGCCACAATGGTCAATCCCTACAGAGAACGCCCAGTTCCAGACTCCCTTTGCACGACCCAACTCAAATAGACAACATTATAATCTACACCGACAACCATTCAATGGCAACCAGAACTTACAAGTGGCCTCATATGTAACGGCCCGGCCTTCAGGAAGCCAACCACCCCCTCGACCTTTGGCCGCAAAGCCACAACCACGACCTGAACCAATGGACATAGACAGGACTCTACAAACCAAACATATAAATTATATGAATAAACCAGGACGCTTTGACACTGGCAAAAGACCACCAAATCCAATTAACGAGACAGCAAAAAAATCTAGGAACTTTAATATTCAATCAACTACGGGTACTTCCACGGAAGTAAAAGAAGAATCACCATCACTCGAAGATTACGACCAAACTCTAAAAACTCAAGAGGAAACCCCGACCATGAAACTCTTTCCGATTATTGTGACACAATAGAGCAGGCAGACTAGGAATACCCATATGACTACACATACCTTAATTTTTTAGAATAACCAACTCCTCATTACCATATTTTGAAAGTAAATTGAGGAGTGGAGAAACACTAAAAATTCTTATTGATACCGGTTCAAATAAAAATTACATCCTACCTAAATTCATAAAAAATCCGGTAAAAAACATATCCTCATTCATTGCCATATCGGTTGGCGGAAAAATCAAAGTCACACACCATAAAATAGCAAACCTATTTGACGACACCGATACGAAAATCAAATTCTTTTTGTTACCAACATTAAATACATTTGATGCCATATTGGGAAATGACAGTTTAAAAGAGTTAGGAGCAATAATCGATACCAACAATAAAACCATGTCATTAAAATCCGGCAGAAGAAGAAAAAATAGAAACAGTCAACCTAATTATTCCTCGGACAGACCATCTTAAAAGAACACAAAAATAGAACTAAACCAACTCCTCCGAAAATACCCAAACCTCTTTGCTGAACCCGGCGAAAAACTGACCTACACCACAAATGTGAAAGCTGAAATTCGTACAAACACTGACACTCCAGTTTACTCAAAATTTTAGCAATATCCTATGGCACTTAAAGACGAAATAGACCGACAGATAGAAGAACTTTTAGAAAACACTATAATACGACCCTCAAGATCACCTTACAACTCACCAGTCTGGATAGTTCCAAAAAACCAGATAGTTCAAACATAAAAAAAAACAGAATGGTAATAGACTACAGGAAATTAAATAGTGTAACAATAGCAGACAGATACCCCATACCAGATATTAATGGAGTTTTAGCACAATTAGGAAATAATAAAATGTTTTCTGTGTTAGATCTCAAGAGCGGGTTCCATCAAATTCATTTAAAGGAAAGTGATGTGGAAAAAACTGCCTTTTCCGTGAACAACGGAAAATATGAGTTCACAAGACTTCCTTTGGGCTAAAAAAGGCGCCATTCAAAGAGCATTATGCCCTCTTCCCACAGAGTCCATCCATGACAAATGTGAAACTCCGATTCCCACAGAGCACATCCACCATCCACCATCCAATAACAGCTGATCTGAACAGCTGTGGCTCATCATTTTAGCCCGTTGCATTTCGCACAACATTTAAAATGAGCACAACAGCTTTATAAATGATACTTGGTAACAGACTGCAAGTGATATACGTGAACAACCAAATCGAACTAATCTGTCTGCAGATTTTTGCCAGCCTGCAGAAAAAATATGAACCGCTCTTGCCTAATATTGTCTAACTGGTAACAAAACAAGTTCATTATATATAAATGTTTGTTTTTTGGTTTATAATAATTATATATTTTTTTAATTTTTAATGTTCTGATCCATGTTGTGAGTACGGTATGCGCCTAGGAAAGAGTGGAGCAACACCGAATGCTGCCCCACGGATGGATCAGTAATTAATTAATTATTAAAAGTAAAAACAGCATTTTTTGAATTGGCGCCTTCCTTTTCCCAAAGTTACCCGCCAATTTTTTTTTTAATTTTCGTAGTGAATGTTTAAATTTTCACTGTCTAGAAGAAGAACTCAGAGTTGTACCGAAAAAACATCGCCTAACTATCGCATAAAAAAGTCCGTCAAATTTGGATGGGGAACTAACTGGGAATTTTCGGAACGGCAAAACCTTATGGACCATCCGTTCAACGGATGGTGGATGGTGGATGGATCTCTGTGGGAAGAGGGCATTAGACGACATTCTTAGGGAACACATAGGTAAAATCTGTTACATTTATATCGACGATATAATTGTATTTAGTCCGGACGCTGAAACCCATTCAAAAAACTTAGAAAAAATATTTGAGACCTTAAATAATGCCAATATCAAATGCCAACTAGACAAGTGCGAGTTCTATAAAAATAAAGTTGAATTCTTAGGTTTTGTAATATCAGATAAAGGCTCGTTCCGACTTATATTCTATTTGCAATAGAAAGACAACTTTTGGGAAAACATATAGCTATAAAACTGAGGGACTAGTTTGCGTAAAAACGGACGGACCTACAGACGGACGATTTTTTTTTAGTATAAGTTAATTAGACACTGGCATGCTTTTTATATAGTATATTTAAAATTCATTTCTTTCGGGGCTGGGGATCAGCGTAGTAAACAACGCTATGGCCGAGCAGACAGTTTAAAAGCAGTATAGTATATATCATGTCGGGCAGAGCCCGATGACACCATTTGCAAATATGACTCGGATCTCATTTATTTTTTGGGGAAATAATGATTAAATTCCGCAATTGCACTAGTGTCAATTTCATCACTGATTGATGTTGATACAAGCGGCTTCTTTAGTAAAAGAGGGGCAGGCATTCTTAGAAATACTTAAAACCAAGAAAAAGCAACGAAATTTAGGACCTGCTTAAAATTTGAATAATCCAAAAGTCAATAAAAACAAGAAAGGACAGCTAACTTCGGGCGGAGCCGAAGTTGATATACCCTTGCAAAATACTCTGTAAATTATAATCTCGAAAATTATTCATGTGATGCATTCTTAATACTCATAAAAAAATCCCAACTTCCTAACTTTAAAAACACCAAAGTTATGGCATTTCCAATCGTTCAGTTATATGGCCGATCTTTATGAAATTTGGTAGGTCGGATTGATTGACCAAATATAAAACCCATAGAAAATCCCAACTTCCTAACATTACAAACACGAAAGTTATGGCATTTCCGATCAATCAGTTATATGGCAGCTATAGGATATAGTCGTCCGATCCCGGCCGTTCCGACTTATATACTGCGTGCAAAGGAAAGAATGGTGTGTGCAAAGTTTCAATTCGATAGCTTTAAAACTAAGAGACTAGTTTGCGTAGAAACAGACAGACGGACATGGCTATATATACTCAGGAGGTGATCCTGATCGAGAATATATATACTTAATAGGGTCGGAGATGTCTCCTTCACTGCGTTGCACACTTTTGACCAAAATTATAATACCCTCTGCAAGGGTATAAAAATTAATACATACCTAAAAAATTCCAAACTTTCATATTTTTTTTTCAAAAAAAAGGTATATAACCCCTTAAAAACTGTGTGAAAACAACATGGCTTATTTTATACATTTTAAAAGGACGCTAAGCATTCCGATACAGTTCACCGAAACGCAACAAACAGCCTTTAAATGACATAATAACATGTTATGCTTAGATATGTACCCCGATTACAAAAAGCCTTTCGATCTAATAAATGATGCCTATGTCTAAAGCAATGGAGCGGTACACGGAGAAAGAAGTAAATTACGCTACTAACGAGAGGGCCATCATATAAGCATTGGGCAACTGCGATATTATCTTTTCGCGGCTAAAAATACAAACATATTTACGGACCATCAGCCTTTAACCTTTGCATCATCGGAATCTTACCCAAATGCAAAGACTATAAAACTGGAAATGCGAATCTGGTTTCTAATGCCTCATCGAGACAGCAACATAATGCAATGCAAGAGCAAGACGCCGAATCTTGTGTAGTAACAATCCATGGTGAGCTTTGCCGTACTGATACTATACAACTACTGAAACACATCCTTTGAAGTTAGTCTTAGTAAAATCTAACCGAAGGCTAGAAATGTCACTTTTATGTCAGGAGAATGCCATAGAAGCGAACTTGGGGGCCACGGTCCTCATTAAGGGGAGGCTGGTCCACAAGGACAGCTCAAAATAGCTCAATTGAGAAATATTCTCGGTTAGTACTTAAATCATTTGTTTTAGTCACTTGTCAATAATTTAAACTGCCACTGGCATGCTTTTTATGCCCTTGCAGAGGTTTTATAATTTCAGTCAAAAGTTTGCAATGCAGTGAAGAAGACAATAACGGCCCTATAAATTCTTCATCAGCATCTCCAGAAGAGTCGATCTAACCATGTCCGTCTGTCCGTCCGTCTGTAGGTCCGTCCGTTTCTACGCAAACTAGTCCCTCATTTTCTGCTTGAAACTATCCCATAAGTTGTCTTTTTATTGCAAGTAGTAAATAGGTCGGAACGAGCCGGTAATATTCAAATACTATAGAGTTACGGCTTTAATTAAATTAAAATCGGACATCTATATCAATCATAAAGCTTCCATAGAAAAATTACAAAATTAAAAAAAAAAATTATATTTTTATTGTATTTTTCTGTTTTTCTAGTTATTAAAATATTCCTTTGAGATATAGTAATTATTTATACACAAATAAATCAACTAACCTCCACCGTCAAAAAAAAACTCGGTAAAGACAGATTGCTGGCCATGAAACTCCAGATCATTTAAACTTAAAATCAGTTTGACTTGAAAAACCCATTGACACTCCTATAGGGGATCTTATGTCCGTATCGTCTGTAAAAATTCTTTAGTCCCCTGCACTTATAAAATTATAAAAATTACCAAACTTAAGTTCACTTGCAAATAAATTAAATTAATTATTGTTTTGTGTCACCCACAAAGACATAATGCTACGGAAACAGACGATGTGCGACGGGTATTCGCTCAATCAAAAAGTATTCTGTATCAGCGGGAGCCACATTCTGCCGACCATCATCAGAAAGTCCATGCGAGCGTTATGCAATGGAGTCCAAAGGGCAGAAGACAACTCCAGCTCTCCATTGTTGAACATCACCCAAGACATATCTCACCCTTCTCTGCCTTCTTCTGTTTAAATGAACGTAATTCGGAGGTTATCCAGGAGTTCGGAAAGAAAATCGAAAATGTCGCATAGCATTTCTTTCTTGCAGGAGCAATTGGCGTTGATTTGTATCGGTATCATTTATCAGCGACTCATGAACGACAGAAGATCTAGGATTCAGCTTAGAAAAGTAATCACTGAAATAAAGTCCTCTCATCTCCCGGCTCCGCGGAATATTAACCAGAGATACAGCGCAACCAATCCCTCTAATCCTAGAAGAACTCCTGGTTTATATAAGAATAAGACTCAGTTACCAACTTATTCCCAGCTCAGCCAGTGTTCATAACAAATCAATTTATATATTATCTTGATTAACTTATGACCGGCTATAACCACACCTGATTTGCCAAGAATGGAGCACCCGTTACCCGTTTTTCTGGAATCTTTAAAACTGTAAAATTTGGAAAGCGTTATCTGCTGACTGCAGTGCAAACACCACAAGCTAAGAGCGGGAAGCACCCCTGCCCTCGCAGATACGGACCCCTTTTTCAAATATGTAATGACGTCATAATTAACTCATAACATTTTCCTTAAATTGTAAAGTAATGGTGCGATTCGGACTCGATTTTTGGAGTGTTGATAGATATTAAATAAGTGTATATTTTAGTTTCAGTTTTGACTTATTCCCCAATAATCATCCTCTTTAACGAAGATCAAGAATAAATATACTATATTGGGTCGTAAAGGCTTCTTTCTACCAGTTACATACTTTCCAACGAATACAATATACCCTTTTACTTTACGAGTAACGGGTATAAAAAGGAAAAGCAGATCACCAATTGGAACAAAATGTGTCGAATCGCCAAATATCAGAAGAAAACATTTTTTTTGCTAATATTCGTTGAATGTTGACCCTAAGTCCATTTATTTTAACAGATTCAACAATTAAAACTAAATTAAGCTATCGACAATTATCGAAGGTCAATAGTCCTTACTCAGCCACAAAAGTTTTAAAATCAGATGATCGGCTTACAATATGTAAAAAAACCGAAAAAAGATAACGATATTTGGGATTTCCCGCCATAAAAAGGGCAAAAAGGCAAAATTAAACACTATTTTCACATAAGCATTTTGCCCCGGATGATTATTTTAACCTGTTGACGAACGAAAACGATGTCAAAAGAATATTGTCTCATCCCTTTGGTGTATGATGTGGTTACCACCACTACTTGATTTACTTCCTAGTCGAGGCCAAACCAGTGTACCAATTTCAATTTCAAAAAACTAACTTCTAACCTCCTTCTTTTGTGGGTTGCGTTGCAAGCTCAATAAAATGGATTCTGATAGCCTTTCCTTTGCATCTCATATTATTGTGTTTACAGAAACCTGGTTAAAGCCGGAGATCTTTAGCTCCGAAGTTTTTCCAGGTAAGTACACAATATACAGGTATGACCGTCCCTCTAGACGGGGAGGTGGAGTCTTAATTGGAGTTGATTCAAACCTCCCGTCAGAGGAGTTATTTTTTGAGGAATTCAATACTATTGAATTTATTCGTGTAAAAATATCGCTTCCTGGTATCTCTATATACATAACTTGCTCATATATTCCGCCGTTGTCTGAACTTCCTGATTATTTAAATCACCTTTCCGTTATTAAGTCCGTTGCAAATAAGCTTTTCGATAGGGATCAGTTGATAGTTCTAGGTGATTTTAATATACCTGGAGTTACTTGGTCCACTGAGGATGGATCGAATGTCTTACTACCTATAGCACAACATGATTTTATTGATGGCCTGCTTGACATATCTCTATCTCAAGTAAACCATGTTCGAAATTCATTAGGTCGCCTACTTGATTTGTGTTTTGTATCGAATCCTGAAGGTGTGTTTCTGTCCAGAGTAGCACCACTCACGCAACCTGAAGATCCATATCACCCTACAATCGAATTTTCATTTGACACGGGTAGAAGAAAAATCAGAAAAATCATCCAAGCGAATACATTGTTTTCGCAAGGCAGACTTTCTGAGACTAAATAATTTTATTTCTGGCTTTAATTGGTCTAATCTTTACTTATGCAATAATATGTCCGAGCAGTTAATGTCTTTAATTCCTGTGTTCCGTGGCACTATCTGTCAATTTCCAATAAATCACCTTGGTTTAGCAAAGAGTTGACACACTTAAGAAACGTAAAGTCCAGACTTTTTAGGAAATATAAAAATACCGGTTCTCAATCTGTTTCTACTAGATATTTAAGTGCTCGGTCAAAATTTACCGTGCTTAATGCTCAGTGTTGTATAAGTTACTTAAACCGTTGTAAGGTTCAGTTCTCTCAGGACCCGAAACAGTTTTATAATTTCGTTTATACCAAGCGAAAATCTAATTCTTTTCCTTCCTCGTTGTCGTTCGAAAACATGACGGCAACCACAGATCAGGCAATAGCCGATTTATTTGCCCAATTTTTTCAAACGACTTACTCTACTTTAGATTATTCATCACAGCCTTATTCTTACACCATATGCAAGTCAAACCTTATATTCTGTCCCACTTTAACAGAAAACTCTCTTCTTTTGGATCTTCTTCGTATTAAGCCTGTTTATTCACCAGGGCCGGATGGTATTCCTGGGTGCGTGTTTAGGTATTGCGCTAAGGCCCTGTGCAAACTTCTTCACAAGTTGTTTACCTTATCTCTAGAAACTTCCCAATTCCCAAATATTTGGAAGGAATCATTTGTTATTCCTCTTTTCAAAAAAGGTAACAAGTTAGAAGACAGTAACTACAAAGGTATTTCTAAGTTGTCAGCTATTCCTAAGCTTTTTGAAAAAATCATTACTCCTCATTTGCAGCACCTTTGTAGATCAATCATTTCTCCGTGTCAACACGGATTTATTAAACGTAGATCCACAATCACAAACCTTCTAGGGCTTCAATAGTAGTTTTCAAACAGACGTCATTTACACTGACTTTAGTAAAGCATTTGAGTCTGTAAATCACTTTCTTCTAGTTCAAAACCTTGACTTGTTAGGTTTTCCAGTTGATCTTCTTAGATGGATCTCAAGTTTTCTAAATGGCAGGTCACAAAGGGTCCTATTTAAAAATTCAATTCTAAAATTCTCCGTGTTACCTCCGGAGTCCCACAAGGGAGCCATCTGGGTCCGTTACTTTTTACATTATTTATTAACGATCTTCCATCAATTATAAGTCATTCTCGCGTACTTATGTACGCAGATGATGTTAAGTTGTGCCTGCAGTATAAGGACATTTCCTGCCATTTAGACTTGCAATCCGATCTAGATAATTTTCAAAACTGGTGCCGAGATAATTTACTAAATTTAAACGGTTCCAAGTGCAAGCTGATGACTTTTTATCGGGCCCATCCGATATACGCGACTTACACGTTAAGTGGCAGCTCTTTGGATAGAATAACTCTTGTAAACGATCTTGGCGTTCTCTTGGACCCTAAACTAAAATTTTCTAATCACATTTCGTCCATGGTTAATAAAGCCAGAGGAGTGCTTGGATTTATTAAAAGGTGGTCAAAAGAATTCGATGATCATAAGGATCAAAGACTAAAACTTTATTTATTTCGCTAGTCCGTCCGATTCTGGAGTATGGGTCTCCCGTCTGGAGTCCACAATACGGAATACATATTGGTCGTATTGAATCTGTACAAAAAAACTTCCTTCTTTTTGCTTAACGGCGCCTAAACTGGGATGCAAATCTTAACTTACCTTCTTATTCTAGTAGACTTCTGATGATTAATTTACCCTACCTAGCCAACCGTAGAACGATGCTTGGTACTATCTTTATTTATAACCTTATACATGGTGATATTGACTGCCCCGACTTGATAAGTCGGCTAAACTTCTCTGTGCCAAGTAGATTAACTAGAAATTATATTCCCCTAATTTTAAATCATTGTAGATCTAACTTTGCCTTGCATGAGCCTTTCACAGTATTATGTTCTGACTATAATAGACTTTTCCTATAATCTCAAATCTTGACTCTCTGCCGCTCCTAAAACGTGTAATACTTGCTTCATTGGCACAAGATTGATCTTACTATTACTTTTTTCCCCGGACCTTTACCTATATTTTCTTATCTCGCGTCTATCTTCTCGCGAATCGTGCCGTACGATGCACAACTGCGCCCCTCGGTCGACAAAAAAAAAAAAAAAAAATTCGTTCTGGTTTTTTTGATATAATATTTGAATATTTTTTTTATAAATAAGAGTGTTTTCGATCTTCTATCTTCATGTTTATGGGAGAAGAGGGCTCTTGACTGAATTTTTTCGCTATTACATAAACATTTTTTTCATTTAAAATGTACATATCCATTTAAAATTTGCATTTGTTTTATGAGCCAGTGCAAACCCAAAACAAAATGTTCATTGATGGGTTTCTTGTAATAGAGTATTTTTACTAATTACGATGCTAATTTTTATCATGATTAACAGAAAGGAAGCATAAAAAAGTACGTTACCTTTTCATAATAAATGGTGCATCGCTGATGGCGGTTGTTTTCCAAGAATTTTATGTTTCTACAAATGCTGTTCGTAATTTGGTATCATGTATTTAATTTGCGACATAACTGACAGGCCAATTAATTGAAGGCGTTCACCAGAATTGATCAGTAATTAATTATCCATCACTGATCAGTTGGTAGACTTTTTGTAGGCTGAATAATGGCCCTTTGCCAAAATTCACTATATTTTTTCTGGACGATCAACAAATTAAATTAAGAGAGATATGTATGTAAAAATGTAGCTTAGATCTCCATGATTTCTAAAGTCCCTGATTGCCATAATTTTGAACAACGAATGAGAAAGAACACTTTTTATTAAAAGCGTGTTTACATTAAATGTTGCAAGTCTATTGGCGATGTTTACGCGTAGTTTAAGTCAGAGTTGTGACTCCGTCATATAACGGTGGGGGTAACGGTGGATTGCGAATACCAAAATAAACGAAAACTATTATTTCAGATGGAATAGTGATGCCACGCATATTTTTTATACCCTTGCAGAGGGTATTATAATTTTGGTCAAAAGTGTGCAACGCAGTGAAGGAGGCATCTCCGACCCTATAAAGTATATATATTCTTGATCAGGATCGCGTCCTGCGTTGATATAAGCATGCCCGTCTGTCCGTCTGTCTGTTTCTACGCGAACTAGTGCATACACCCTTCGTTCCTTTGCACGCAGTATATAAGTCGGAACGGCCGGGATCGGCCGACTATATCCTATAGCCGCCATATAACTGATTGATCGGAAATGCCATAACTTTGGAGTTACTATGGGTTTTATTTTTGGCCAATCAATCCGACCTACCAAATATAAAGATCGACCGACTATATCCTATAGCTGCCATAAAACTGAACTATTGAATATGCCATAACTTACAGAATATTCTGCAAGGGTATATGAACTTCGGCTCCGCCCGAAGTTAGCTTTCCTTTCTTGTTTTTAATAGATGTAGAGTTGAATTTATTTACCAAGTTTAACCTTTTTGCCATACATCAGCAGTTGCCTCAGCAAGAGTCGCCTAGATTGGTTTAGCACTCTTTTTATACACTTGCAGAGGGTATTATAATTTCAGTCAACGAAGTGAAGGAGACATTTCCGACCCTATAAAGTATATATATTTTTGATCAGCATCACCAGGAGAGTTGATCTAGCCATGTCCGTCTCTCCGTCCGTCTGTCCGTTTCTACGCAAACTAATCCCTCAGTTTTAAATCTGTGTGCTTTCTCAAAAGGTGCCTTTTTATTACAGGTAGCATATAAGTCGGGACGAGCCGGATCGAGATACTATATCAAATAGCTCCCATAGGAAAAATCGGTAAATAATTCAAAAAAATTATAACTTTGTTGTTATAAATAAAGAAGAGACTTATCTAAGTGGCTGTTGCATTACAAACATTCCCCCATAGCTGAGAGCCGTACATCCATATAGGTTTTAGTACCGAGTTATATTCAAGGCTAAGGGGAGACCGAGCGTTAATAAGCCAATGAAGGCTACTGGATTTTAGCTTTAGGTGTGTCTTTTGGATTTAAAGTGCCGGCGCCATGTGAGTCTTCTGTCGAGGTGTACTCCTAGATATTACACTTCGTTTGTTTGCGGGAGTAGAGTATGGATTAACATGAGCGGTGGGCAGTTTTGTCTGTTCAGGGTGAATGTTACGTGCTTGCATTTTTGCTCGTTCACTTTAATTCGCCACTTTTCAACATCGACCAGATGAAGAGCCAGCTGCGCAGTTGCTTGCATCGGGCATTTTGAGCGGCTGAGAATAGCTGTATCATCAGCAAACGTAGATGTTGTTAGCCGTGTGCTTGTTGGGATGTCTGCTGTGTAGAGGACATATAATGTTGGCCCAAGCACGCTACCTTGAGGAACTCCAGCTCCCATAGTGAAATCGCAGTTATAGCAGTGTTGCATCTCACAGCAAATTTTCTGTCGTAGAGGTAAGACTCTAAAAGCTTATGGGTGTTGTAGGGGAGCATTGTCTTGATCTTGTACATTAGACCTTCTGGCCAAACTCTATCAAATGCTTGAGAGACAACTAAAAATATGGCAGTACAGTACTCTCGTTTTTCGAACGCGTTCCGAATTTCTGATGTTATCCGGTTGACTGCTCAATCGTTCCGTGCTTTTCACGAAACCCAAATTGATGTGACGGAATTCCTTCCTGGATTCTTAGGTCTATACGTCGTGGGAATTGTGTGGTCTTTTTCCGGCTTTGCTATCATTATTATAATCGACTTTTTCCATCTCACTGGAAAGTGGCCAAGTTTTGCGATGACATTAAAAAGCTGGGTGCAATATGGGAGCTCAATGATCATTTTGGGAGTTATGAGGTCGCAGCCCGGGGATTTAGCTGATTTTTGATAATATCAACGATTTCGTTTGGGCGAAACTCAATTGGCTGATGTTGAAGCTGAGGCTCATATGGTAAAGTAGACAAGGTGAACGCACTAGTGGCAGGATTTGGTTGGAAGACATTTTTAAGGTGGTTGGCAAACGTGATGGCTCTGTCTGCATCGCTGCGCGCCCAGCCGCCTGTGGGATTTCTAATAGGCATCACGGTTACTTTTGGTGAGCTTAGAGTTGGGTGAGCTCTCCATAGTGAGTATTTTGTACTAGATATTGACAATTGCGCCTGTGGGATTTCTAATAGGCATCACGGTTACTTTTGGTGAGCTTAGAGTTGGGTGAGCTCTCCATAGTGAGTATTTTGTACTAGATATTGTCAATTGCTCTATGTAGCGTCGGAGGACATGTGCCTTTCTTGCTGTAAAGCTTTTGTGAGTTGACGTGAGGCATGTTTTATTTTTCCAGTTTTTTTTAATTTTTCCCTGACATCGTTTTTTTCCAGTACGGCTAATTTTAACTCAACACCCTTAATAATTCGCACACTGCTGAGGACAAGAAATAAGCTGCGGAAACAATTCCACTTAGTTATAAAATTATATTTAGTTTTGTGTTACCATCAACTTAGTTAGAGGGAAACTCAATTTTCACGTTTTTTTTATTTTTTTCTCCTTGTTCTATTTTTTTCTTCTTGTAGGCCGATCAGCTGCTTCTGCGGCAGAACAACTCCTTTAAGCGCCGATATATCGAGTTTTAGAATCATTTTCAATGATACTACTGTTTAGATCAAAGAAATCTGTTCGTCAGCTGAGAGAGAGCGAGAGGCAACAGCTGCCAAAGTCTTTCGTTAAGCCTAGTACTCAGATCGACGAAATCTGCTTGAGTAAGAAATTGTGTGTGTTAAAAGCAAAATTTCTCCTAAATTTGTGTAAAATTACTTTCGTTGGCCAAAAAACATTTCTTAAGACATTGGTCCAATTTTTACTGAATAACATTAAAAAGCACAAGAACTAAAATTTTACGTTCAGAAATTCCTAAGTGTTTTGCAAATGCAAAAAAAAATTTTACTTGTGTCTTGCTGTTTTACAATGCAAAACAGTAAAATTCCGAGGAGAAATTATGTGTTGTTAGTGTTTGTTGTTTTTCATTAAGCAGCAATAGCCAGCTCTTCCTTTTATCAATTTTAAATTACTTAATTGGAAAACAAATATGTATAGTTTGAACCCAAAGTGAAAGTCAATTTAAGGTCCAGTCGATTTAATAAATAAGTTACATTCACGATATCAATAATACTTTGTACCAAAAGTAGATTTAAAATCGAGGAAAACAACCATTATTTTTTTCTGTGAGATTAAAAATAATTGTCTATATAAAAAACTCTTCTTAATTTACGAGTTGGAAGACGGTATAAACCCCGTTCTAAAAAGATTTAATGCAAAAAGCACTCAAAAGTTGCAGACTTTTTAAACTGTTTGCAAGAAAACGAAGGAAGAAAACTATGTCCAACGCAACAGCCATTAACGTGGATAATTTAGGTTTTTTTTAATTGGTTATTTTATTTATTGTTTAGCGTAAAGCACTTATTTAACATATAAAAAGTAACAAAAGTCTTTAAAAAATTAGCTTTATTGCTTATTCTTCTTGGAAATCATTAGGGCTATAAAATTATTATAATATTAGCTCTTTTTGTGTAAGCCATTGTTTTTCTTAATAGCTTGAGAGACTCGGCATCAAAGCCACTAATTTTCGGTACCTCTATTTCATTCCTTAAGCAACAAAATCTTGGAAGAAATCTTATGTTCCTGAGGTGGGCCAAAATATTTACAATAGGGTTGGCGGTTGGGATCTGTGGAGGCGTTGGAATCTGTTTGGTGTTTTGCAACAGCCACATCTTGTCATCCAAGCCGTGTGTTTGGGATCATTGCCCTGTGGGAAAATGAACTTGTCGGACTGGTTGCACTGGAGTGAAAATGTTTCTTTAATATTTAGATATGCTTCAGCATTCATCATTTTGTCTATAAAAACCATATTTCCTACTCCTCAAGCGGACATGCAGCCCCAAACTAAAACAAAACCTCCGCTGTGCTTCACCGTTGGTCTAGCATTTATTAACTCAAGTTCATCACCGCGCTTTCGACACACTTTTTCATCTCCATTATACCCAAATACATTACATTTTCTTTCATCGCTAAATATTTATTGTTTCCATTAATGCACATTCCGGTCCAAATAGGTTTTGGCAAAAAAATTCACTTTGATTTATTAATGGATGAGAGAAAGGGCCATGTAAATCATGGCTTCTAGAACTCTTCGGACGGTTTCAGTGAATAGGCTTATTCTTAGGGATGACAAATAATTAATTGTTGCGAAACGTTAAAACGTTTACTTTTCGTTATTTGTTTAGAGATTTACAACAAGAATGACGCACAAAAGTTTGTGTTTTATACAGAATTCAGTCTTAATATAGAATAATATAAAAAATGCGCTAGTCCCAAAAAATACATACATACATACATACATAAATATAATGTATGTATGTATGTATGCATGTGCAAAGGGTTGAATCTTATCAATGTTAAAGTAGTCTAGTCTATTAGGTTAGGTTAGGACGGCTACCAGGCTGTAGCCTGGTACACCTAGACCGCTGTGGGTCCAATGTGATACCGTACAAAGCGCGCCTATTCTGCGACCAAGTTCTTTTTTATAATATATACCTACATATGATGTATGAACGACCTTATAATCTTTTTATATATGGACATACATATGTACATAAATGTACTTACTTTAATTGGTTTATTCACTGACAGAAATGTCATTTAAATGCTATAAAAGAACATGGATGCACAATTGAATAAGTGAATTCACTTCCGTGCATTTCATCGACTTGAAATTAGTTTTAACGCAAAAAATAAACACAATTCAACTTGGCTCGGAAAAATAAATATCACAGATTTACGGCAACGTAAATAATAATTTTTACAATAAAAACAAACAGCATTTCTCGTAAGCATGCATGGCGTGCACTCTTAACAACCAAAAATTGTGACCGAACAACACAAGAGCTTAAAGCTTTGTGTTTACTAAGTACGTAAATGAACGTACGGGTACATATGTACATACATATGTATGTGCATATGCCAGGCTATGAAATTTGGATCAAGCACATTTTGTAAAAAAGGATGCATACAAATCTACCTTAAGTCCTGTCAGTAATTAAAAGCGGCAAAAAAAAATTTTTGTGGCTAAATTTTAATAAAATAACTAAATAATAATAAATTTATGAATTACTTCATAATTGCATGCATATATGTATGTATGTACATATGTACATATGTATGTATACACTGAACTGTTAGCCAAATTTTGCTAAAACTCTTGTTAACGGTTCTTAAGCCTAGTATCCAGATCGACAAACGATTACGCTAGCGTAAAAACTTTAATCTTTCCAGGTGACCAAAATTTTGAGAGTTCATTAGATTTAAGCGTGCTACGGTCGTACTGTCAATCAGCTGGGTTTGTTGACAAGCAGTTAAAATTCAAATATCGTATTTGCGGGAAAGAGCCTTTAAAAGATATTACCAAATACCTTGGCAAGACAAGTCTGCCGCTGTACAAAGATATTAAAAAACAATACAATTTAAATTTAACAGTTGTTTTTTTTAATTTACTGATACTTATTTGCTATTTGCACTTTTATTGTGTTTTTTCGTACATTCTGGACCTAAAAAACATTTTGCTCTGACAAGAGGCACCCCAGATAGTATTAATGTTATTTTGTCCTCACATGTAAACACCTGCAATCGACTTTTGTGAGTTTTTTGAGTTTTTCCCTATCCAGATCGACAAACGATTACGCTAGCGTAAAAACTTTAATCTTTCCAGTGTGACCAAAATTTTGAGAGTTCATCAGATTTAAGCGTGCTACGGTCGTACTGTCAATCAGCTGGGTTTGTTGACAAGCAGTTAAAATTCAAATATCGTATTTGCGGGAAAGAGCCTTTAAAAGATATTACCAAATACCTTGGCAAGACAAGTCTGCCGCTGTACAAAGATATTAAAAAACAATACAATTTAAATTTAACAGTTGTTTTTTTTAATTTACTGATACTTATTTGCTGTTTGCACTTTTATTGTGTTTTTTCGTACATTCTGGACCTAAAAAACATTTTGTTCTGACAAGAGGCACCCCAGATAGTATTAATGTTATTTTGTCCTCACATGTTAACACCTGCAATCGACTTTTGTGATTTTTTTGAGTTTTTCCCTCCATTTCTTATAATGTTCAGTGAGAAGCGCACGCCAAAAGATTAAATTTTTAATCTTTTCGCTAGGGTTCACCCAAAGTTTATTTCCGCAGACTGGCAACGCTATGGAATTTTCTGGTATTTTTTTCGTCGATCAGGGGACCGACGTGAAAAAAAGGCCCGACGTAAAGTGAACGCCAGCTGTTTGCCTCTCGCTCTCTCTCTTGACTGGCGTTCGGTTTTCGTCGATCTGGATACTAGGCTAAAAACTCAAAAAACTCACAAAAGTCGATTGCAGGTGTTTAAATGTGAGGACAAAATAATATTAATACTATCTGGGGTGCCTCTTGTCAGAGCAAAATATTTTTTAGGTCCAGAATGTACGAAAAAACACAATAAAAGTGCAGCTATGAACTTTAAATTAGCAAATTAATATCAGTAAATTAAAAAAAAACAACTGTTAAATTTAAATTGTATTGTTTTTTAATTTCTTTGTTCAGCGGCAGACTTCTCTTGCCAAGGTATTTGGTAATATCTTTTAAAGGCTCTTTCCCGCAAATACGATATTTGAATTTTAACTGCTTGTCAACAAACCCAGCTGATTGACAGTACGACCGTAGCACGCTTAAATATGATGAACTCTCAAATTTTTCACACTGTGTTACGAACTGCTTTTTTGTCCTTTGGCAGTGCCGCTAGCTCAGTCTTCTCTCCGGGCGGATTCCCCCTAATGCCACAGTCCGCAACATAAGCCTAGTATCCAGATCGACAAACGATTATGCTAGCGTAAAAACTTTAATCTTTCCAGTGTGACCAAAGTTTCGAGAGTTCATTAGATTTAAGCGTGCTACGGTCGTACTGTCAATCAGCTGGGTTTGTTGACAAGCAGTTAAAATTCAAAGATCGTATTTGCGGGAAAGAGCCTTTAAATGATATTACCAAATACCTTGGCAAGACAAGTCTGCCGCTGTACAAAGATATTAAAAAACAAAACAATTTAAATTTAACAGTTGTTTTTTTTTTAATTTACTGATAATTATTTGATAATTTAAAATTCATTGCTGCACTTTTATTGTGTTTTTTCGTACATTCTGGACCTAAAAAACATTTTGCTCTGACAAGAGGCACCCCAGATAGTATTAATGTTATTTTGTCCTCACTTTTCACAATCGACTTTTGTGAGTTTTTTGCGTTTTTCCCTCCATTTCTTAAAATGTTCAGTGAGAAGCGCACGCCAAAAGATTAAATTTTTTAATCTTTTCGCTAGGGTTCACCCAAAGTTCATTTCCGCAGACTGGCAACGCTATGGAATTTTCTGGTATTTTTTTCGTCGATCAGGAGACCGACGTGAAAAAAAGGCCCGACGAAAAGTGAACGCCAGCTGTTTGCCTCTCGCTCTCTCTCATGACTGGCGTACGGTTTTCGTCGATCTGGATACTAGGCTATAAACGTCGATGACTACACTGTCTCACATCACAAATTAATCGCTCATTACTAACAAACAAAACAAACAAAATGTAAACAACGTAAATAATTATAGATGATATCGTTGACCCAGCCAAGCACGCCCACCCAACCAAGGATGCCCCGGAGGTTTTTGCAGGGACATCACCCATATTTCAGTTGGTCCAAGTCACTCACTATCAGTAAATTAAAAAAAACAACTGTTAAATTTAAATTGTATTGTTTTTTAATATCTTTGTACAGCGGCAGACTTGTCTTGCCAAGGTATTTGGTAATATCTTTTAAAGGCTCTTTCCCGCAAATACGATATTTGAATTTTAACTGCTTGTCAATGTTATTTTGTCCTCACTTGTAAACACCTGCAATCGACTTTTGTGAGTTTTTTGCGTTTTTCACTCCATTTCTTAAAATGTTCAGTGAGAAGCGCACGCCAAAAGATTAAATTTTTTAATCTTTTCGCTAGGGTTCACCCAAAGTTCATTTCCGCAGACTGGCAACGCTATGGAATTTTCTGGTATTTTTTTCGTCGATCAGGAAAAAAAAGGCCCGACGAAAAGTGAACGCCAGCTGTTTGCCTCTCGCTCTCTCTCATGACTGGCGTACGGTTTTCGTCGATCTGGATACTAGGCTATAAACGTCGATGACTACACTGTCTCACATCACAAATTAATCGCTCATTACTAACAAACAAAACAAACAAAATGTAAACAACGTAAATAATTATAGATGATATCGTTGACCCAGCCAAGCACGCCCACCCAACCAAGGATGCCCCGGAGGTTTTTGCAGGGACATCACCCATATTTCAGTTGGTCCAAGTCACTCCTCGCGACTAGGACAGCTCCATCTCCCCCACAACGACAACTCACTCAAACATTTCAGTTTCTAGATATGTACATTTAATATCCACAGTAAGTACCTATGCTATACATTGCTATATGGCTCTCCTATAAACTAATTTATCCTTTCATATTTAAGTCAAAGCGAAAAATTACCTTCCCTCGGCAAAGGCTACAGGCGCCGCGGAAATAATGTTCCACCAGTCACTTATGGGTGGAACTCGCAGTGAACGAGGCGCACAAAAAGGCACACACTGTTAGTGTGTCGGGTCACCTAATCCTGAGGAGCTCCTGGGGAAAAGAAGGGACAGGCCAAACGGTAAGTAATAAGCGCGGTAATCTATCCCGCCGAAAACTAACAATCGCGACCCTCTTTTACAGGCAACACGAGGACAACTAAGGTTTTCGGGTCTAAGTCCGGATAAATTCACAGGTCAACAACGGTAAGTTTATATGTAAATTAAGTAATGGGTACATTTAAATAACATTCATGATTTTTTAGCCACTTCTGGGCTAGGCACCGGCAAAATATGCCCCGGCCGAGGCGTACTTCAACGGAGGCCAGTGGCAATAATGGCCTGGAACACCACGATGGAACGGTGGCAAAGGCGGGAATGATGGCGGTGCCTCTCAACGCCGCGTGGTAGGGGAGTCGCGTCGTGGTCGCGACGTTGTGCTGCTCGGGTTATACGTGCCGGAACGGACTCACCGAGGTAACGTGGAATTTTTTTGGTTAAATAACCTAACTGTCTGCGGCGGTGTTGGTTGATGGTGATGGCTGTTACTGTGCCTGTGGCTGTTGCTACTGTTGCTACTGCTGCTGCTGCTGCTGCTACTGCTGCCTGTTGCTGAGGCTGCTACTGGTAGCGGAGTACTCCCACGAGGGCTGCTGCCCTTCCTCCGAAACAAAAATTACGAAAAACGACTAAAATCAAAGAAAACTGCCGGGGCCCTATGTACTAGGGTCCCCGGTGGACCTAAAATAAATAAATATCTACTTAATTTCCACACGACACTAGCACTTTTTGCACCCTTACTTTTTCTTTGTATCAAACAAAAAACAAAAGAAATACAAAGAACTCCGTCTTCATTGCTTTGATCTCCGGCAGCAACTAAACCCGATTCCTGACCTACGCAATGTCATGCTCATCACGCCATATTCCCTTTCCCTCTCCCAAAAGTGGGTCAATGGACGAATCCAAGGCCATCCTAGCCATACCCAGAGCGAACCGGGCTAGTTTAAATAGCTAGATAGCCAAGGGCATGAGCAGAAGGGGGCGCCACTAAAACCATCGCTCTATCATCCTAACCTATCGATAGAGTCCATCCCAGTATCGACTCCAACTGCAACACCAACCAAAGATTTCGAGAGGCGCTACCCGGAGTCTTAGCAGAACGACGAAAGAATTGGTAGCTTTGGAGATACGGTAGGAATCAACACGGCACTGATATCATCCTGCAGTTCGAACGGCGCCTAACGCGGGGCCCACGCATGACGGGAAGTATTCCTGATTTTGTCGTATACTTTGTGTGTCCTTCTTTTAGATCACAGGCGGATGTCCTTAGCGTGGTACACTCCGAGACTGCGGCCTTGGAGGTCCTCCAGCAAGTATGCATTGTTGCCGACGGATTTGACGACCCTAGCCTTCAGGAACTTGCGAGCGAACTTCGCATTGAAAGATTTGCTGAAGTCACTCAGCACGAAGTTGCGGCGGAAGACTTCTTGACCCGGGTTGGCGAGTAGCGTACGGGTTCGCTTATCGTAGCGTTGCCGGCTCATCTCGTATGCACCCTCTAGTTGCTTCTGAACCTTGTCATGGATTACCCGAAGCTTGTCCTTGGTCTGCATTCCCGCCATCTCGTGGTCGCACAGAGACCTGAGTTGTCTGGCTAGCTTGTAGCTGGAACCGTTGAGGAACATGTGATGGCCGAATACGGTGAAGAACGGCGCTTCTCCCGTAGCTGAGTGGACAGTGTTCCGGATGGCTACCTCAATCTCGGGCAGATGTGCATCCCATTCCCGGTGATCTCCATCCAAGAAGCTGCGAATTGCTGCCAAGACACTACGGTTAACTCATTGGTTAACTGCATTGCTCTGGGGTGAGTATATCGGAGTCTTGATGTGCTGGATACCGAAGCCATCCGTCATCTCCTCAAACACCTTGGATGTGAACTGCTTTCCATTATCCGAATGTATTATTTCAGGCACACCGAACTTGTAAAATACCTCGTTTACCAGAAAGTTCACTACGTTCAACGCTGTCGCCTCCTTCATGGCCTTTAGGAAAGTATACTTGGAGAAATGGTCCACTACGATGAATATCCACGCGTGACCATTCTTGGACCTCGGATATTTGCCCAGGAAATTGATAAAGATTTTCTGGAATGGCCTTTCCGTCTCTACCCTTTTTCCGATTCCTACCTGCATCCTGAAGTTAGGCGCTATGGACTCCTTGCACACCTCGCAAGCCCGGACGTATTCACGAACCTGTATCGTCATCCCCGGCCAATAGAACTGGCGTCGCAGGGTCTCCAATGTTTTCGCCATTCCACCATGGCCAGCCTTGGGGTCCGAATGGGCACGCTCTACCAAGCTGTGCGTCAGGCTCTGTGGCATCCACAGCTTCCACTCGGATCCTTCCAGTTCGTCATCCAGATTCGGAGTCCCCATGCGCTTGAAGATCACTCCGCTGTCCACCTTTAGGTCCGGTAAGTGCTTCCTGTTGGACTCCACGTCTTGCACGAAGTCCAAGTAATCCTCTGCAGCAAATTCGGTCGTTTCGAATCCCAGTAGTTCCGTCGGATCAACGAGGACTTCGTCAATGTATTGGGATAGCATATCTGCAACTACGTTCTCGCTGCCTTTACAATGCTCAATACTGAAATCATAACCCTGCAGCTGGAGAGACCACCTCGCGAGACGTCCTGACAGATCCTTTATCGTCATCAACCATTTCAGGCTGGCGTGATCGGTTATGCATGTGAACGGCATCCCTTCCACGTACGGTCTGAACTTCCGAATGGCTAGGATGGCCGCCAGGCACTCCTTCTCAGTGACCGAGTAGTGGACCTGGTGCTTGTTCATCTTGGCTGAGAAGAACGCGATGGGTTGCTCGTCCCCGTCCTGGTTCCGCTGAAACAATACTGCGCCGACTAGAACGTGAGATGCGTCGCATTGGATAAAAAAATGCTTCTTGAAGTCCGCATGAACCAGGACCGGCGCGCTCGTCAAGGCCAGCTTTAGATCATCGACTGCTTGTGTGGCGCTGGGATTCAATGAAAACCTGGTGTTTCCAGTCTTCTTCAAGGCCTCGGAGAGCGGATGGATTTCGGGTAAGGCATCTTCTGAATTGCTGAAACCCGTCCGGGATCCATCCGCAGGAGACCTCCTCCGACTATAAACCCCAGGTAAGTCAGAGACTTGAAGCAAAACTTCGACTTTTGTAACCCTATTGTCAAACCGGCTGCTTTCAGACTTTGGGCTACGCGCAGCACCTCAAGTGCGTCTGAAAATCTGGAGCGAGGATTAGCAGATCATCCAGGTATACGAAGACGTTGGATCTGAGCTCCGCTGGTATCACCCGATCCATAAGACGCACCAAGCGTTGCGCCGCGTTGCACAGCCCAAATGGCATCATTCGAAACTGGTACAACGGTCTGCCTGAAACCGTGAACGCCGTGTACTCCTTGCTCCTGTCCTCCAGTTCGATCTGCCAAAATGCAAACTTGAGGTCTACGCTGGAGGTGTAATGCGTCTGATCTATCCTGGAGAGGATCCCATCAATACTAGGCAGAGGATACACATCCTTAACAGTCAGTGCGTTCAGCTTACGGGCATCCAGACAGAACCGGTCTTTCCCTGGCTTCGACACCACCGTTGTGCGGTTGCTCCAAGGGCTTTTGCTCTCTTCGATGACACCCAGTTCCAGCATCTTATCGATTTCATCCTCGACTACTCTCTGTTTCGCCGGAGACATCGGATACGGCCGATCTTTGAACACCCGGGCTCCCTCTATCAACTCAATGGAATGCCTTTCCACGCTGGTGGTTCCGAGGCCATCCCGTTCAAAGGTAAGAAATTCCTCCTTGACCTTTTCTAATGCCTCCTTTTCCTCCGCAGAAAGACTCCAGGATTCGGGTTCCTCCCTTATCTCGTCCTCATCCTCCTGTTCGGCGTAGTGCTCCATCTAGCTGGCATGGATTTCATCAGCTGCCTTGATGGCTTTCGGCACCGGGTTTCCTACGACGGTTGGAGCCAGTCCGAACGCCCGCCAGAAGTCGACTCCGAAGTACGCTGTTTGTTCCAGGTATGGGCAAAGGTAGAACATGACCATCTTACTCACGCCTTTGTATTTCACAGGCAGCTCCGCGCGTCCAATAATTGAACGATCCTCGCCAGAAGCCGTCCGGACTACTGAGAAATACAGTTGAGCAGTCACCCCCAGCGTTTCCACGAGCTCTCGGAAACCTTTGCCCAGCACGCTTACACTGTCCCCCGTGTCCAACAAGCCTGTGAGCAGCTGGCCCATAACCTCCACGTCGGCAAAGGGTCTAGGATCGCCGGAATCGATGCACTTCACGGCGGCCACCACCTCTCGTCGCCGGGATCTCATTATCCTGAAGAGTTCCCTTGCCTTCTGGACTCTCCGTGAGACCATACGCATGCCGCTCAGCTGATGTTCTGCAAAAATCCTATTTCGCGCCTCCATATATCGCCGTAGCCGTTCCTCCGCCGGTAGGTATCTTAATGAGTACTTATTCCTAACAGATTTGCTATATACGTTATTATTGTTATCTATTTTAGGAACTACCTCGTGGGATTCCAATCTGGGCGAGTCCCTCCCACTTTTTGACTGCCCAGTCGGCCGTTTTCCGCACACTCAGGGCATTTTGGAGTGATTGTGTCTGGTCTGCCGCACTTAAAACAAAACCTTTTCCACTCCGCGGACGGGCAGTCTCGGAATCCGTGCTCCGCGGCACCGCAATTCCAACAGCCTGGCTTGAATGGATTTCTCGGCCTTCCACGAAGCTCGTCCACTTCGAGGATTTGCTGCTCGTCGACTTCGTCCGGTATGCGCGCCTCGCTGACCCGCAACTTGTTCAACTGCCCGTGAGCAGCGCGCCCTCGACGACCGAAGTGTTTCTCCACTTCGACGCACTCCTCCCGAAGTTCGTCTACCGTGAGTATATCCATCGCGTAGACAAACCTGGCTATACCATCCCTTAAGCCTTTCTTAACCACCTTCACCAACTGCCGCTCTGGCATTGGTTTTTTTAGGCGTGAGACTAGTTGCTGCATTGCATGGATGTAATCATCCACGCCTTCACCCGGCTGCTGCTCACGCTGTAGTAGCTCGTGCATCCTTTCGTGTTCCGTCTGGTGACCACGGAACCGATCCATCAAAGCCCTGCGCAGCTGGCCCCAAGTGTCTACTCTGGATTGGCGGACATGTACACAGTACCACTCCTTTGCTCTGCCCGATAAGAGGGCGTGGAAGTTTCGCAGAACTTCATTCCACGGACACTGCAGGAACTCCAGACGGAACACGAAATCGTCGACGGAATTACGGTCGTCCTCGCCGTCAAAGGAAACATTCCAGCGGTCCACTCGGATATATCGGTTCCCGTTGCCAGCTCTCGAGTTGGCGTAAAGCCGCGGCTCGTCCCGGAAATCCGTAGCTCTGCGATCCTCGATACGCCATTGCCGTCCGTGGCGATCACTCGGGCCTGCTGCATCGTACTCCGGTTCTTGGCTCAGGCTGCTGTCGATCCCCGCAGAGTCGTTCACCGGTGGCCGAGGTCGCTGCCTAGGCGGCAGCTCCGGAGGCCTTCGGATGCCTCTGTCCGTCTCCTGCCGCTGTTGGACTTCTCCCGCTGGACCATTTGTGTCGGCTTCTGGACGCGTCGGCCTGGGCACCACCGATCCTTAGCGATTCTCGCTCTCCTGTAGCGGCTGCGGTCTGGACGTCGTTCAGCAACTGCATCATGTTCGGATCTCCTCCCTCAACGTCTGGCTAACTCCCGACTCCTGGGACGCGCGATAAGTCTGGGCCGCTTGTGCCAGAGCGGCATTTGCCGCCGACTCAGCTGCTGAATCTCGTTCCAGGCCCTCTTCCTGAGGATTCTTCTGTTCCGGAATCAGCAATTTGTCATGCGCCTCGACGATCGCCCGGAAATCGAGGGTTCTGGGCGAATGATGCTGTGCGAGATCCGCCGGTTGATCTTTAATCCGATCCACTGGATCACCGCCTATTGGCGTTCTGGGTAAACCCCCAGCCTGAGAAACCCGCGGGAGCCCTGCAGCACCTTCTACGTCAGTGGACCAGAGTGCGTCTTCTTCGTCGCCGCGAGGACCCATCGACCTTAGCTGGTGGCCGTGCCTATTCCCTGGATCTTTATCCATGGACCTGCTTTCACCCCTTTTTATTTTATTAAATAACTGCGTCACCCGTAACTAACAAATAATATAATATAAAAACTATAACGTAACGATAAATCAAATTGCCGGTAAATAGGGAAAATAATATAATAAATAATATAATAAATAAATAAATAAGAAAATATATAACAATGACTCAAACTTCCCTAATCACAATCACGCACCACCAATACAAAATTTGCTATTTATCTTTTCAGTTTTTTTAACATGGGGAGATGGAACTGACCCTCGTCGGTGGACTTCCGACCTAACTCGTCCTGCGCTTTCTCCAAACCCATATTTCCCGTCACCTCCTAGCCGTTCGTCAACTGAACTGGCTATCACTCGTGGTGATAGCCGCCAGTTAAGGACTTTGGCTGGTTATTACTCCTGCTGGCTTTTCCTTCCCATCGGCATTTTCTATCCTACATCGAGGAAACCGTGCAGCGCGTGGCGTTGCCACGGGTCACGATTACCATTTAAGTTTATAACCGACATAAAATTAGAAATTCAGGACGGGGAGAAAAACCCAGGAAATAAAGACATTCTAATCTAAACAAAATTTTACATAAATAAACAACAAAAACCAAGCTTTTTAACCTACTCTTATCACAGAATTTATCACAGATTTATTTCAGTGTACTCGCTATCACGATGTACCCCGTGATGCAAAACCTGGCTTCTGCCGGGATGCCATCACTGGTTTACTGGTAAACCTGTGACCAGGAGCAATTTGTCGGCAATATTTGCTGACCAGCCTCCCGTTCTGTGCTTTTCGGTTTGCCGTTTGACTTCCCCGTCATCACTCCTGATGCAATTGCAAGTTGCAAGCCACCGTTAGGGATGACGAGGGGAGTCAGGGCCATCAAATGGCGAGACGTCGTCGCCTCGACAATTTTATTGTTTAATTTGGGCGCCACTATGTTACGAACTGCTTTTTTGTCCTTTGGCAGTGCCGCTAGCTCAGTCTTCTCTCCGGGCGGATTCCCCCTAATGCCACAGCCCGCAACATAAACGTCGATGACTACACTGTCTTACATCACAATTGTTGACCCAGCCAAGCACGCCCACCCAACCAAGGATGCCCTGATGGTTTTTGCAGGGACATCACCCATATTCCAGTTGGTCCAAGTCACTCCTCGCGACTAGGACAGCTCCATCTCCCCCACAACGACAACTCACTCAAACATTTCAGTTTCTAGATATGTACATTTAATATCCACAGTAAGTACCTATGCTATACATTGCTATAATGGCTCTCCTATAAACTAATTTATCCTTTCATAGCCTTTACGACCGAATTTGGCCACCGTCTTCAAATTTAAGTCAAAGCGAAAAATTACCTTCCCTCGGCAAAGGCTACAGGCGCCGCGGAAATAATGTTCCACCAGTCACTTATGGGTGGAACTCGCAGTGAACGAGGCGCACAAAAAGGCACACACTGTTAGTGTGTCGGGTCACCTAATCCTGAGGAGCTCCTGGGGAAAAGAAGGGACAGGCCAAACGGTAAGTAATAAGCGCGGTAATCTATCCCGCCGAAAACTAACAATCGCGACCCTCTTTTACAGGCAACACGAGGACAACTAAGGTTTTCGGGTCTAAGTCCGGATAAATTCACAGGTCAACAACGGTAAGTTTATATGTAAATTAAGTAATGGGTACATTTAAATAACATTCATGATTTTTTTAGCCACTTCTGGGCTAGTCACCGGCAAAATATGCCCCGGCCGAGGCGTACTTCAACGGAGGCCAGTGGCAATAATGGCCTGCAACACCACGATGGAACGGTGGCAAAGGCGGGAATGATGGCGGTGCCTCTCAACGCCGCGTGGTAGGGGAGTCGCGTCGTGGTCGCGACGTTGTGCTGCTCGGTTATACGTGCCGGAACGGACTCACCGAGGTAACGTGGAATTTTTTTGGTTAAATAACCTAACTGTCTGCGGCGGTGTTGGTTGATGGTGATGGCTGTTACTGTGCCTGTGGCTGTTGCTACTGTTGCTACTGCTGCTGCTGCTGCTGCTACTGCTGCCTGTTGCTGAGGCTGCTACTGGTAGCGGAGTACTCCCACGAGGGCTGCTGCCCTTCCTCCGAAACAAAAATTACGAAAAACGACTAAAATCAAAGAAAACTGCCGGGGCCCTATGTACTAGGGTCCCCGGTGGACCTAAAATAAATAAATATCTACTTAATTTCCACACGACACTAGCACTTTTTGCACCCTTACTTTTTTCTTTGTATCAAACAAAAAACAAAAGAAATACAAAGAACTCCGTCTTCATTGCTTTGATCTCCGGCAGCAACTAAACCCGATTCCTGACCTACGCAATGTCATGCTCATCACGCCATATTCCCTTTCCCTCTCCCAAAAGTGGGACGAATCCAAGGATATCCTAGCCATACCCAGAGCGAACCGGGCTAGTTTAAATAGCTAGATAGCCAAGGGCATGAGCAGAAGGGGGCGCCACAAAACCATCGCTCTATCATCCTAACCTATCGATAGAGTCCATCCCATTATCGACTCCAACTGAAACAACTGGAAAGATTAAAGTTTTTACGATAGCGTAATCGTTTGTCGATCTGGATACTAGGCTTAAAGAGCTTATTTCGTGCAGACGTAAACTTGAAATGCAAACATATACATATACATAGCTGGCAAACTATACTGAATATGAAAAATATTTAAATGCAGTTATGTTTGGTAGTATTTTGGAATTTATTAAGGCACTTCATTATTTTGAAACTCCATTGAATAACACTTACAATAATACAAAGATAAAAATACTGACTTTTTTAAGTCACAGCTTATTTCGTGCAAGGAACTTCTTGTTTAATATATTGACTATACTTTATGTAATAATACTTTAATAGTCAATATATTTAACATTAAGTTTCTTGCACGAAATAAGCAGTGGCATAAAAAAGTCAGTATTTTTAGTTTTTCTTAGTTTTAATTGTTATCTAATGGAGTTTAAAAATAATGAAGTGCCTTTATAAATGCCAAATACTACCAAACATAACTGCACTTAAATCTTTTTCGTATTCAGTATAGTTTGCCAGCAATATGAGATTGAATTTTAAGTTTACGTCTGCACGAAATAAGCTGTGAGCCACTGTACATATGAGTGTTTTTCTTTTAATGTCAAAATAATAAAGATACTAAATTTCGAGGAAGATTAATACTTGTCCAGTAAAGCGGTTCTTAAAAAATCGCGGTCCACCGTAGACCATTTTTTTTTTATTATTTTGCCAACGAAAGAAAAGCATTAATACAATATGAATTGCGTTACTTCTTAATTCGATTACGCAGGAACGTGTTCGTTTTCTCTTAGTGTAAATTCTTAAGAAATATCAGTCTTTCGAGGCTAATTTCTTTAAATTTTGGTGTTAAGGACCGTAGACTGCTTTATTGCATTTGGGGCAATTAAGTAAGAAACTTAATTGTTAATTGTTAATCTGCATTTTAAACATAAAATCTTAATTGTTTTCTATTTTTACGACTTGAACCATAGCCTCACTATTGTGGGCGACTATGACTACTAACAACAACAAATAATAGCAAAGAACAAGTGGTAAAAAAAAGGAAGGGTATACATTTTAAGTTTGCCATTTGATAGCAAGATCTTCTGTTCCATTTCAAGCTTAAATTGGCTGGATAGAAATAAGAAAGTACTATTGACTATTTAGCTATATAAACTTAAACTGGTTCGCTCTGGGTTTTGCTAGGATGGCCTTCTGTTCGTCCAATTAAACATTTTTGGGAGAGCACAGGGAAAAATTGCAATGACTTAGCGTAGGTCAGGGATACACATCAGTAGGTTCCAAACGTCTAAGCGGAGTAGACGACATACAAACTTTTGTTTTATTTCATCGGTCTTAATAAAAAAAAACGTAAGGAGTGATCGTGAAATTTATCGTCGAGATTAGGGTTAAGTGCTTATTTTTAGGTCCACCGGCCACAATTAGCAGCAGCCATAAGTTGCAGCCGCCACATTAGGCAGCATCCAAAATTAGCAGCACCCACAATTAGCAGCAGCCGCAAGTAGCAGCAGACTCAAGTAGCAGCGGTCACAAAAAGGAGCAGCCACGAGCTGCTACAATCATGACGACACTTAAAATTCTCTCGGTGAGTCCGTTCCGGGAATCGTGGCTGCACTGCGTCCTGGTCACCACAGGGCTATTCGCAGAGCTGCATTCGTATTTTACCGGACCAAAGAGTCTTAGGCAGGGCGTGACACAGACCTCTGGTCCGCCTTTCGCCATTTCCACATCCACCAGTGCCTTCGAAACGGAACCAACTTCCTTCCTGTCTGTATATTTGGGTTGGATTTGGCGGCGAGTAACCACTTCTTTACATTGCTGTAATCCCAGCGTGACATACTGGCTGTTGCGGCGTAATAGTCACCGCAATAAATAACTCCCCAAGAAACAATTTAGCAGTACCGTTTTACTTTTTATAAAATTGTTATTTGACTTACTGCGACCTTTGTAATGGAAGATATATGTTCAGACACGTAACACGATCATTGGGCCCTCCGAACATCGAAGATTGGCTTTCATTTGCTCTGCCCGCACCTCGGCCATTTTCAAAGCTAACTTCGGTTTCTCACCACCCCTAACATGTGAGAAGAACAAGCAATAGTATGGGGAGTTTTCGCACCAAACCTTAGGAATAAGAGCGACCAGTGCAGCATTAAGTTTTCACCATGGGTCTCGAATGAAGCTCGATTCGAACAAATGAAAAACTCTCTTTTTTTCCGTTTTTCCCCTACGTGGCATTACTGGCAAAGGCACACGAGGGCGCGGGCAGAGCAAATGAAACCTCTATATAGTTTCTTACTCTATGGATTGGCCTACCCTTTGATCGAGACTAGTTGCAGAATGTAAGCCCCAAACACCGAACTACAAACTGCTGGAGAACTTCAGTGATACACCTTACAAAGGAAATCTGAGAGCATTATGCGAAGAAGCTGAAAGACGACGTCAACTGCTGATTTCGAAATTGCATCTTCTTATGCAGGTTCAGGCTATTAAAGATTCCATTTAATACTGATCAGAAAATTACCAATACAAGTATACTATTTTGGTTAATCATGATATTTCAGACTTAAGATCGTTAATTACTATAGCACAAAATGCGGGAATATATGAAGAATTGAATAAAAATCCAGAAAACCGTAATAAAAACGCAAGGCCTAATCAGAATCTTAAATCACAAAAATTCGATACAAATACCCAAACCCAATATCGACCAAGTTACCCACAATATTTTTAACCATTCCAACCTAATTTTAATCAATACACGCAATCATTTAGACCCCAACAATAGACAGCAGATCACGAACAACCAAACTATGTGGCACATACCAAACCATTTCGGACCCAACCGATACATGAACACACAACCAATTACTCACAAATATCCTTTCCCACTATATTCCAATAAAATTCAAAATCCTTAAAACAGCATATTTTAAGGGAAATACAACAAAATACAATACTTGAGTACAACAACCCTCCACATCTAATAATACTAACTCCACCGTTATCAAACGACTAAGACCATCGGACAGTGAGCAAACCAAAATGTCTATTGACGAATCGAGATTTCAAGACGCACACGAATACGAAGAATTCCATCCTAATTATTATGAACAACAGTATTATGAGCACAATCAATTCCCTGGGTTGATTAATGTAGGGCAACAACAGGTAATAATATAGATGAACAAAATCAAAATAGCCAGAACAAAACGAAAATTTTCGGTTAACAGTCCCGGACAACACCAATACATAGAAATAGCATACATATATTGCCATATAGACAAAGGATCCACAATAAATATGATCAATAAAAATATATTTTGTCTTCCTATTGAAAATACCAAATGAGAAGTTTTCACATCATTATGTTACCCAGCAATAGTATTTTTAAAACAAATGAACCATTTTATGTGCACAGTTTTTCTAATAATTACGAAAATTGTTGAAAAACGCACAATCAATTATAAATTACAAAAAAAGCTCAGTTACTCTTTTCGATAAAACATACAAATTAATTACTTCAAAATCAGCAAAAAACCCAAATTTTTACATACAAAAGGCACCAGGACCCATTAAAAAATCAATAATAAAAAAAATAGATTTTGAATTGTATGGATTAAATCACCCAAATCAGGAGGAAACTTTAAGGTTGAACGTTTTATTAAATAAATTCAAAAATCTTCCTTTCATTTAATAAAGTCGATTTTAAATTGGTATTCGTTTAATTTGGCCTCCATCTTTGTAACATAGCATTCGTTTCTTTTAAGGTATGCAGCCATCTAAGAGGTTGATGGTCACTAGCAATGAGAAAATGTCGTCCTAGTAAATAATGTCGAAAAGTTTTAGTGGCCCAAACTATTGCGAGTAAATCCTTTTCGTGTTCATTAAGTGTTCTGCTAATAAAGGACATAGGGTGACAATTTTGAGAAAGCTCGGACCCAAGGGCTAAGTTACTGGCATCTGAGGCTTAACCAAATTTTTTTTCCAAATCAGGTAATTGAAGAATTGGTTCTCTAATTATAAAAGCTTTAAGTTTTTTGAATGCTTCTATGTAGTCGAGATTTTGTGTATCCATCTTTTCTCCTTTTTTTTAGCATTTGGTCATTGGTTTTGGTATATCTGCGTAGCTTGGTATATATTTACGAAAATAACCGGTTAATCCAAGAAACGCTCTGATCTCTTTTACTTTTGTTGGAATTGGATATGCCATTAGGGGTTATGATGTGACCTTTTTTAAAAAATTCACATTTGTCTTACTGCAATTTTAAATTGGACTAATAGTTTAATAGTTTTACCAGAAGCATCGGTTTTTTTGATTCTACCCAGGTAGGACCTAGGTTCTGTTTTGAATAAATTGGGGAGTTATGTCTTGTATTTAGTACGTGTTTAATGGAACGAACGCATCTGCCCTCGCCTCTTAGCCGTAGACTGAATACGTTTGAGTGTGGTTTGCTTGTTGCTGGGCCTGCGATGACTGGTCGTCTTGTGTCTTGCGTTTCTTGTGTCCTCGATGTCCTTGCTCTGCTTACGGCGCGATATCCTGGCTCCGTTGTCTGCGTGCTCTTGCTGGACTAGGTGCAGCAGGTCTTTGGCAGGTCTCGGGATTCGGTCAGCTGCCTTTCTAGGACTCTGGCGTTGAACTACTGTGCTCTCGACGCATACGCCTCTCGAGACACTCGGGGTTCGGACGCGCGTCCTTCTTGGCTGGTCGCACCAGGGCCTGCACATTTTTTGAGTGACGGTTCAGGCGTACGCCGGAATTCGTCGAGGCAATTGCTGGTTCTAGACAACTTCCCTTCCGAGCCCACTTTTATTTGTCGAAGGACTCTTTTTGTTCAATTCTGCCGGACTCGTCGAGCAATACGCCAAGCTCAAATCGCGACGAGAATTGGAAAAAAGCGCCTGGACTTAGCCGCGTGATGCCTTAAGGACCTCAGCTACCAGTTTCTCAGCTCGGAGACTTCAACTCTAAGTCCCGAACGTCTCGATGTAGCGATCTTGCTCCTTGTTGACTCGGCGCGGCTCTGCTTGCTCCTGATGTTGACTTGACTTGTGTTGTTCACTGATCTGCTGCTTGTTTACTGATCTTGACGGATTGACTCCTTGTGATCGACTGATCCAGCTTCCTGCGCTCGGCCTGCTTATATAGGCCGCGGTATCATCTTTGCGCGGTTGCGGATGTATGTATATTCAATAACTCTAGGTTTGTTATTGATTTTATGGAGTATGATTGCACCGTAGCCATCTCAAAACTTGGTTTTATAATGGCTATGTTATTATTTATACTCTGTTAATTATCTAACACATCGGCTTGAGTTGATCAGCCAAGGTATGCGATATGGTATGGGGGACATTGAATTTGTAGCCTCCTCTTGGAATTTAATAATATTTTATAATATGGAGATGCTTAAAAAGGTTTAGGGGTCAATTGGGGATTAATCTGCCAGCACCTTCCTTCTATGTGGGGTAAGACTTCGACATACCCTGCTATGACCTACCTTGCAGGCTGATTCAACATGCCCTTTTCTTAAGCCTTTTCTGCAAACTGGGACCCCTTTGTCAAATTTAAAGTGAGCTGAGAACGATGAATTTGTTGTGATATAAGGATTATTTTACTTGCAGAACAAACATTTAGATTCAAGGGTTTTGCTTGATTCTGCTACAGCCAGCTTCTCCTACTGTAGTTTTCACAAAGTGGTTATTTTTGGCACTCCATTGCAAACCTATGACCGTCTAGTTGAAGCTTCTTCAGACGACCAATGCTGAAAGCGCTGATTGAGTGCACTTACACACTCAGATTACAATGGAATTTTTTGATAATCTAGATTCTTTTCCCAACTCGAACGAGTCTTTCCATCAACTTTGAACATGACAATGTGAATTAAGAATGTATTTGCAACCTTTTAGTCGCCAATGGATAACAAGGACTTATAAATGGCCGATACTGTATTAATAATCGGATTGACTTGAGCTAGTCCGAACATATTCGGGTCTACTCCCCTGTGAGTGCAAGTGTGATGAAAGTTAAGTGGAAAAAACGTTGTGTTATAGATGAAATTAAAATAAAACCTCGAGTAACCCAATAGCTACAATTATTGTAAGAGAGGTCAACACAAACCAACAAAAAGTTAATAGATATATATATATATATGGCCAAATATATGTAAACCTTTTTTCCAAAATGTACAATTTTTATTGGGTGCGAATTTTTGCGGCGGCTACAAAATATATTTAGCAATGTGAACTTTAAATTTAATTTTAATGGCACGGCGTCCAGAATTCGGCTTCAACGGAATGTTCAACAAAATATCCATAGATATATCCAACCATGGGGCTCTTCTTGAGCCACTTTAAATATTATCAAAAAGCTTTTTTTTTAATATTAGAGCGCAGATTCCACCACATGTGATATTAGGAACTAATTGTTACATTTTTTTACAAAAATAAGCCGTCACCGAATTGACAGAACAAGAACACCCTTGCAAACCGTCCATTTAAGTCCTTGAAGGAATCAATAATTTCAGGCTAGTGTGATCTGTGATTACTGTAAACGGCATCAGCTCAACGTAATGCCTTTAATTGCTTTTAATAACCTTGCAGAGGGCGTGCCGATCTGACGTCTATATCCTATAGCTCTCATAGAAACAATAAGGTGAAGTCGCTTAAAATTTTATACTTTTCAGGATATTTCGAGCAGTATATAAGCTATTGACATAAACCTTTCCAAATCTTTTTTTATACCCTTGCAGAGGGTATTATAATTTTGGTCAAAAGTGTGCAACGCAGTGAAGGAGACATCTCCGACCCTATAAAGTATATATATTCTTGATCAGGACGCGTCCTGAGTTTATATAAGCAAGTCCGTCTGTCCGACTGTCTGTCTGTCTCGCGAACTAGTCTCTCAGTTTTAAAGGTATCGAATTGAAACTTTGCACACACTCTTCGATCCTTTACACGCAGTATATAAGTCTGAACAGCCGGGATCGGCCGACTATATCCTATAGCCGCCATATAACTGATTGATCGGAAATGCCATAACTTTGGTGTTTGTAAAGTTAGGAAGCTGGGAATTTTTATGAGTATTAAGAAATTATGTATTCTTGAATAATTTTGGAGAATATAATTTACAGAATATTCTGCAAGGGTATATTAACTTCAGCTCCGCACGAAGATAGCTTTCCTTTCTGGTTAGTTAGCTAGACACTATTTTTCAGTTACGAAATGACGAATGTGATGTTTATTGAGCTTGGAGGAGAAAAATGTTACAGGGCGCTTTGACTTTTCTTCATCCAGTATGATATTCCTGAGTACATTGCGGGGGTAAGCCGCTGCCGGGGTTATCGGGTAGCGCAGCCGCGAGCCACTAGCTTTTAAATCACTCTCACTACAATAAAGTACTTGCCTTGACCGGCTGTTCAAATAAAAAAATTAATCGACTTCTTATTTGAAATCAACACGCTTAAAAATAACAACCACAATATATACATATATGTTTACCTAATTATGAATCTTTTTTTTACCGGCAGCTGTTTTAATGATAATCAATCAGCTGGGTTTGTTGATAAGCAGTTAAAATTCAAATATCGTATATACGGGAAAGAGCTTTTAAAAGATATTATCAACTACCTTGGCAAGACAAGTCTGCCGCAGTACAAAGAAATTAAAAAACAAATAAAAGCAAATTGTTGTTAGGCTCGTTTTAAAAAATAATCATCTTGTAGTAATTTTTGCCGCCCTTTTCTGTTTCCGCTGACTGACCTCCAGGCTTTTTGTTTTCTGGTCTAGGTCCCAGATCTCCCAAGATTTTATATCTCTCGAGATCCTAATTCTTTCCAGATCCTAAATGCACCAGAAACACGAACAGAAACTCCTATCTTAGATGGATGGCCACTTCCCATCATCTAACTCACTTTATAATATTTTATTTCACTGAAAATTTTTTGTTTTATTTGATTTTTTTCCAGACTAGCTTTGGCTTACCGTAAATTTTAAACTAATGGATGCCTGATCGCTACTTAACCGATGTTGTTGCCCATGTGTACCTTGTGAAACCTAGGACCTGATAATGGTTTCCCTCCTTGATCATCCAATATTGGCGCTATTCGCGTTCCACCTTTTTTCCTCGTTACCGTGGCCATGCCAACCTCAATAGAATACTCAAAAATCAAAGTAAATGATAGAGCTGTGCTTCAGTAAATGTATGGGCTCTAGTCAATTTCCACTTTTTTATTATTATTTTTTTAATGCCGTAAAAATGTGTAACGTAATAAATTCTTTATTATCTGCTCGCTACAAATGTCGTGCGACTAGCTCAGAAGATCGCCGACAAGGATCTCGGTCTTGAGCCAATGGTGACAACATATGGACGTGCCGATTTCGCGCTTATGCTGTTCAAATCGTTCTGGGTGCTCCGGGTTGACTTCGTTGTCTTTGGGTTCGCGGCTGTCAGAGCTTAGAGATGCGTCACCTTACTAAAGTGCTTTCAAAGCGAATTTCTTTCGCATACCAGACGCAGTTTCTACCTAACGCAATCCATGTGGCTAGGTTTAATTGCTTGCTTTAGAAGAATATCTTGTTTACAACTTGGCCGGCGCTTGCTGATCGTCGTCCTCGGTGCACACGATGTCCTTGCTCTGCTTTCCAAGTGCTCTTACAGGACCAGACGCTGCAGGGTATTTGGCTCTAGCGACTCGGTTAGCTGCCGTTCTACGGCTCTGGCGGTGAGCAAGCTCCTTTTTGATTTCCGCAGGGAAGATCCTCATGTCAGTAACTGAATTTCCCTCCCAAAAGTTTCCCCGATAGACTTTTGAATTCCCATATGTCAAGTTTTCTGGGATCCTGTGCATCCTCTATCTTTCCTGGTGCTGATAGGATTCTTTCGGTCCGCAAACTATATAGAAAATACGTCCTTAGGCTCGGTTAGCTTGTGGCGATACGAAATCTATTATCTGGGAGCTCCCTTTGACGTGAAGCCATTGGCGGCATTCCATGTCGCCTGTTACTAGATTCCACTGCCCTTTGATTAGATTTTTATGCCTAGCCTGGGCTGCCTTTTCGATATTCTGACGTATGACTACAAAG
Source organism: Drosophila kurseongensis (assembly GCA_018153305.1). Taxonomy (NCBI): domain Eukaryota; kingdom Metazoa; phylum Arthropoda; class Insecta; order Diptera; family Drosophilidae; genus Drosophila; species Drosophila kurseongensis. The sequence continues at coordinate 859,826 of JAECXX010000127.1, read as the reverse complement.
ATCTCGTTCAACTAAGCGGGCTTCTCGTCTGAAGTCTCTGTGTTTCTTCCCAAGCCTACCATATCCTTGTCGTTAAAAAACAACTGTTAAATTTAAATTAAGTTGTTTTTTAAATTCTTTGTACAGCGGCAGACTTGTCTTGCCCGATTCCCACAGAGCACATCCACCATTCACCATCCGATAACAGATGATCTGAACAGCTGTGGCTCATCATTTTAGCCCGTGGCACATTTTGCACAACATTTAAAATGTGCTCATGTGCACAACAGCGTTATAAATGATACGTGGTAACAGACTGCAAGTGATCTACGCGAACAACCAAATCGAACTAATATGTCTGCAGATTTTGGCCAGCCTGCAGAAAAAATATGAACAACTTTTGCCAAATAGAAAGGGTTGGTCAAGTAAAAAACAATCTGATTTTCAAAAATTCAGAAGCTGTGCACGAAAAGAAAGAAATTCGGAACTGTATGGAAGAAGAAGATGTGACATTCTTGGCTCTACTGAACTTCTCCATAGCTGAGCCGCCAATATAAAAACTTTTCTAAATCATCGTTTAAAAATGTTAAAGTTACTGGAGAAAACAGGTCGATTTTTACATTGGGTTGGGTATGGTTTTGAAAACTTTGGCAATAAAACAGACAAAAATTAAATGTAATTTTTAAACGACAAACCTTGATACGTATTGCATTTAATCTTTAATCTAATAAGGTAGTCCCATCCTTAAAAAAGACTATTTTCACCAAACCATTATGAGACTCTTAGATTAAATCTTGTATAAGAAAAAGGTTAGCATCTATAAGGTGTGTCACAAATTGGATTGGATAGTTTTTCAAGTTTAAGAACAGCTAAAAAATATATTGTCATCGGATTTTTATTACACTCAAGCGAAATAGATCAAAAAGCGAGAGCATCGCAAATACGTTCAAAAAACCACCCAACGGATATTAAAAGTAAATCTGCCACCGGATTAAAAATAATTTCGAAAGCTACATATATGTCGTTAGATTTTAAATTAGCCAAGTAATGCGCAAAGCGATTTCAAGTTATCTGTCAAAGAATCATATGACATAAGGCATTAAGGTATAAGCTTTGTTAAAAATATTAAGGGATGGAACACTCCAAGAGTTTCTTAGTTTTATATAAACGTCGAGTTAACAGGGTGTTCATATACGACAATGGTCATGCGCGCAAATTTTCAGGGATGCAGTCCATCTGAAAGTTCCCAAAAAGCCCACTCACAATTACTTTATTAAACACAAGTTAGGGGGTTGCAAAAAGCTCATTGATGAAAAATTATTGTCGATACCAAATACATAAGTGAAAGAGCTGAAAGCTTTTTATAAATATAAAACTATTTATCTTATATATCTTAAAAAATATAAATTTTCGAATATAACGTTCTTCTTTATTTATAAAGCGTGCGCGGATATATGATATTGGCGTGTGCACTATGTTAACTTAAGTGCATATATTATGCAGAATCTTCTCTTAATATTTTATAAATAATAGCTGCTAAAGTAGAGCATTTTGTTGAAAGACAAATGAATTAATACAATATGACGCGTGGCAATAATGCCACATACTCGGATAATTCCCTAGTTAAAATCAAGCCATTCATTATTTTAATCTTGAATTTTAACATATGCTTTCATCATATAAGTGCATCTTCATTTTTAAATCTGAACGGTAAGATATATTTAAAATGTCCAGCTTGGCTTCAAACTTGTATTAACATTTTCAAATATAAATATGTACTCTTTGTAGATTTGACTAATTCTGATCGACCTTTCTTCGACGATGTAAGCCCCAGGAATGTGTCAGCTGTCGTTGATGAAATGGCAATTTTGAGATGTCGTGTTAAAAATAAAGGAAACCGCACTGTAAGTCAATGCAATTTAGTATACGCTCAAATATTTTTTTAAGCAAGGCAATAAAAGAAAGATTTATTTTAATTTGCTTTTACTGTCATATTGGCGCTCGCTTATATACCTGTTACCCACTTTAAAATGATGTATATTCTTGCAAAAGTGTGAAAAAATAACACGAAGCATTTTTAAGCGGATAAGTAAGCCGAGTCGATATGTGCATCTGCATAGCTTCAGCTTGTCAAGCTACAAGAGATAGATGTTTCCCTTGTGATGCCCAAGCAAGTATTTATTTATAGTGAGCCCCTTTAGAACCCGCGAATCGGTTGAATAAAATTGTTAATATAAACTTACAGTTAACTTAAATTTTTTGATTGGTTGCCCTTGTAGAGAGGTAGTTGTATTTAATTATTTATTTTGCAAGAGACATGAAAATTAAAAACACTCTTTATTAAAATTATCAATTTATCCACCAATATCCGTTAGTCCGTTGCTATGCAAACTAGCTCTCAGTTTTAAAGCTATTTGAATGAAACGTTGCTAAAAGTTTTCTTGAGTCGCAGGAGTTCTCTTATGTCGGAAACGAAATAAAAAGATTATATCGTTAATCTGATATTTATATGCAAACTAAAATTGTGCTAAAAACCAAGAGCCACACTAGTAAGCATCACAAGTCCACATGTACGCTTGACAGCTAGAAATGGCTAGATCAATAAATCGGTTAATGATCCTGAGAAATATTGTTTTTTAAATCCAACCAACCGAATGGCAACCATCGGAAAAAATACGCAAAGTAGTATAGTCTTTTCCTACAAGTTCTTTATCCTTACTGGTAGTGTATGCTACGACATCATATGGCTGCCACAGACCGTTTGAGAAGCTTATTGGAAAATTAAATACATTGTTTTTAAACATATTCGGATAACTATAGATATATTAAAACTAGTCTCTCTGATTTGAAGATGAAATTTTCCTATAAGCTTTTTATGATTTAGAAAAGTATATGGAAAATCGAATTTAAATACTCATACAAATTGTTATATAAAATATTACATTCTTTTTGTACGTAACTGCAAGTGTATAGTAAATAAGTTTTACAAATTTTTCTACACATTCAGGTTTTTCGTTTGAGATTTTATCTTATTAAAGCAATGTACTCAGATCGAAAAACAAGTTCAGCAGTGGAAAAATTTTAGTCTTTCCAGTGTGAACGGATTTTGTGAGAGTTCACCCAAACGGAGTGTGCTCCGGTCTCACTGTCAATTAGCTAGGTTTGTTGACAAATAGTGAAGTAATCCAAAAACAAATCTGCAGTAAAGACCCTTCTTGAGAATAAGTACCTTGGACGGACGAATCTTCCGCTGTAAAAAGAAATTGAAAAACAACTGAAATAGCTTAATATACTGGTAATTATTTCGCTTTTTAAAGTACATAGCAACACTAAACACTCTGCTCTGATAGCAGACACTTCTAAAGACTACATTTTTCAATCTTTTTCTTAGGCATGACAAACATTTACCCTTAATTCATTTTAGGAGTCATTTTTTCGTCGACTTTGTCGATCGGATTTTGTCGTACTAGGATTTAATTTTTAGTTTTTGATTTTACATACAATTAATTTGGCATTTGATCTATTTGAAAGCAGGCGTGATCTCAAGTGTTACCATTTCAAAACGAAAATGACAAATAAAAGTTCGCACACATTATTCTTCATGATTGCCAGTCCGACTGGTAAGACATTTCTTTTTAAACATTGGTCATTTGTAAGGGTTTTAGTAAAGCCTAGTATCCAGATCGACAAACGATTACGCTGGCGTAAAAACTTTAATCTTTCCAGTGTTACCAAAGTTTCGAGAGTTCATCAGATTCAAGCGTGCTACGGTCGTACTGTCAATCAGCTGGGTTTGTTGACAAGCAGATAAAATTCAAATATCGTATTTGCGGGAAAGAGCCTTTAAATGATATTACCAAATACCTTGGCAAGACAAGTCTGCCGCTGTACAAAGATATTAAAAAACAATACAATTTAAATTTAACAGTTGTTTTTTTTAATTTACTGATAATTATTTGCTAATTTAAAGTTAATAGCTGCACTATTATTGTGTTTTTTCGTACATTCTTGACCTAAAAAACATTTTGCTCTGACAAGAGGCACCCCAGATAGTATTAATGTTATTTGTCCTCACATGTAAACACCTGCAATCGACTTTTGTGAGTTTTTTGAGTTTTTCCCTCCATTTCTTATAATGTTCAGTGAAAAGCGCACGCCAAAAGATTAAATTTTTTAATCTTTTCGCTAGGGTTCACCCAAAGTTTATTTCCGCAGACTGGCAACGCTATGGAATTTTCTGGTATTTTTTTCGTCGATCAGGGGACCGACGTGAAAAAAAGGCCCGACGAAAAGTGAACGCCAGCTGTTTGCCTCTCGCTCTCTCTCATGACTGGCGTTCGACGAAAAGTGAACGCCAGCTGTTTGCCTCTCGCTCTCTCTCATGACTGGCGTTCGGTTTTCGTCGATCTGGATACTAGGCTTAAAATCGAACAATTCATTTTTTTCGTCTTCTTAGGAAAATTATTCAATAAATTTAAATCACTGATGTTTTATGGAACGATGGAATAAAATATTAATTTCCACATATATACAAATTTTAATTACCACACAAGAACACTATCAAAATTTGTTGTACAAAGCCCAGTCGTTGTCCAATTCTTAGACTGGAAACTAGCTATTCTATTTTGTACTGCACTACTGCGTACCGTTTAACTAAAAACGTTTATTGACGTTTAAATAAAAGTACCTACTTTGCAATTTTATATATTTTGCTTTGATGATAATGAGTCGTCAGGTTTTAGCTTTGTCTAGCATTTGTATCTAGCCAAAAAAAAATTTCAGTGATGCCAAGATTTGATTTTATTTTAAGTAAAGCCCAGTATCTGTTCCTCGTCTATGAGAGAGAGCTAGAGGCAAACACTTGGCGAACACTTTTCGTCCGGTTCTTTTTTGAACCCGGTACTCAGATCGACGAAAAAATACCAGAAAATTAAATTGCGTGCCAACCACCTGAAATAAAGTCCGGATGAACGTTCGTTCGGCCTTAGCGAAAAAATTAAAAAATGCAATCTTTAGGGGTGCCTCTTGTCAGAGCAAAGTGTTTCTTAGGGCAAATATGTACGAAAGAAGAAAAATTTGGACGAGCCCTTAGGTATCGAGAGAAAGCAGATTGTGAGCCGCACATTTTAAATTTATTGAAAAGTCCGGACTTAACATTTTTTATGTGTGACAACTCCTTATTATACCATGGAGGTTTATTTGAAATTGAAGGATAATATAACGGAACACACAGATAAAAGAAGGAATTCAATGCATTATAAAAGATATAAACGGCCTTCGCCATGTTAGTGCATGAATAATATTCGTACCAGTCATAGCCGGATATAAAAGTATTTAAACGATGAAAGTTAGCCTTACGAAAGCAGCAGATTCGTTTTACCCACTTTTCGGATTTCAGCTCTATTCTCGCATCTGCTCTAGAGTTGGATGATAAGGATCTTTCGGTTGTGTAAGTGGTGATGTTCTTAATAGACAAACCTCTGAATTTGAAACAAAACACAAGTCCAGTGAAGTCCTAAGGAGTTTTTAACACTTGGGATAGCGCAATGTCAAGCAAGCCGTCAATAAAGTCATGCTGCGCTAAAGAAAGTAAAATATTAGAGTTTTCGTCTGGGAACAATGTCGCACTAGGTATATTAAAATCACCTAATACTATTAACTGATCTCAATCTGACAGTTATTTGGAAATGGACTGAATAACGGAAAGGTGATTTGCGTGAATAGGGAACTCAGATGATGGTGGGATATATGAACAAGTAATATATACAAAATTACCGGGAAACAATAATTGTATACCTAAGAATTCGATGTCATTAAATTCTTCGAAAGTTTGTAATTCAGACGAAAGGGTTGTGTCGACAGCAATCAGGACTCCTCCTCCCCATTTGGACTGACAATCAAGCCTGTAAATTGTGTACTTACCCGGGAGAATTTCGGAGCTAAGAATATCCCGCCTTAGCCAAGTTTCTGTACATATAATAAATTTATATGGGAATGAAAAACTATCCGAGTACTATTTAGTCAGCTTACTAAGTAAGCCTCTTGTATTCCGATACGAAAGAAGAAAAGAGAAGTCTAGTTTTTTGGGACAGAAGAGGATGTGGAGGGCGCTGGGGATGGTTCTTTAATGGTATTTTCCATTTCCCCTGAACTATTTTTTTTTTCTGTTAGCTTCGTCCTTTTTTACAAATATTCCCTCGGAGCAGAAACTTGCGGAACACACAGATGCAAAAAGAGCACAAGAAATACCAATCTTAAATGATGATACTTTCCTAGCATAAGAAAATGTAAATTGTTCGACCTTCAAATCATCAACTTGGATTTTGTTACGGATATAAGCCGTAATATCCAGTGATGAGAGGTCTGGGGCGAACACAAGTAACCGTTTTTGGTACTACTGAAATTGTATATGTACTACCAGTATCGGCTGGTAATCCCGACGTTAAGTCCACATGAGGTGTTGGGGCCACTACTTTGTTTTGATCGGACAGAGCGGAAGTTCCAGCGGCGCCACATCGGGTCCAGCAACTTCGGGTATCGAATCACTTTTTGCCCCCGATCTTAGTACCATTTGAGTGGCGCCTAAGACTGGCAGCTGAGCTGGAATCGAATCGCGTGATAATTTTATCACATGTATGACAGGGAATACTCTGCTGTCCAGCCGAGTTAACTTTTTTTCAATTTTTCAATAAACAGATAGCCATAAAGAGCGAATCGAGAGCGCTCAAGAACGCTCAAGAGCGGGAGCAAAGCACCGATTAACTTTGATGTTAGGCACCACGAAACGAGATAGAAACGAAAAGAGAGAGAGAGAGAGAGCGGGATTATTAACCGATTAACTCCGGTATAAAACACCACAGAGAGATATTACCGTTGGAGTGCGTGCCGTTCCAACCGACCCTTTGTTTCAGTAATGTTAACTTGCATGTATCGGATGTTTCATATGTTGGGCTCTAAGGCGCATTTCGGGTGATCGTATTTCTTTCGTCTGCTTGAGCTTAACGGCCGAGACTTTGTGTTTACGAGGGAGTTAATCCTTCACCCTTAGACGGTTGGCTGCTAAGTGCCTTTCCATGGCCCGTGGCCCGTCTTATATAGGGCTCGGCGAGGTCTAGTGTGCCCGTCGTCTGTGAGATTTGCCGGGCTAAGTGTGACCATCTTTCTCTCGGTCTAGTGTGCCCCTATATGCGCGATCGTTGGCGCGCGCGTTCTCGGTTTGAATTTGAAACTAAATACTTCTTTTGTTTCATGCTTTTTATTCTTACTTATTTAATTCATTTAATTCATTATAATTTATTTAATTCATGCTTTTTTCTTATTTATTGTGCGCGCAGCGTCACACTCCCCCCCCGTCATGGATTCGAGAGGTGTCGTACAATTGTTACGTAATTCCCCCTATTTACGATTACTCTCCAAATCCGTTCTCCATCTTTCACCAGCCAGCGCTGCTGCTTTCCAGGTTTCTTCTCATCCAGCTTCTTCTTAATGTTGTTTTTGGTTGTTCTGGACAGTGTTACTCCCTCCGGTAGTGTCCAACCCTCGTCGTTAGCCTCCTCCTCGTGGAGCTCCAGTATATCCCTATCCGGTGTAACCATTACTCTTTGCTCCTGGGCAGTTTCGGCCGTTTGGCTGTTGCCTTGCCTGGACTGAATATTCCCGGTTGGTGCCGTGGTTTTCAGTTTTGCCGGTGCTGTCCTCTTCCGAGTGGTTCCCGGCATCGGTGCTGGCTCTATAAGTTTTGCCATCGTTTGTGCCGCCCGTAGCTTCGCGTGTTTCTCCCGGAAGTTTCGTGCTGCCTCCGTGAATTTGTTCATCTTTTCTGTAATGAGACAAATGTTTGTGTTAGGCTTAACGTTTAGTTTTGGTGTGGGATTTAGTGTTGTGTTATGGTTATGGTGTAGTGTTGGTTTACGTTTGGGGTATGGTGTAGTGAGATGACTAATGTTATGGGAGTTGTGTGTTGTGGATTTGTGTAGTGTTTGGTTATGTGTATTCAATGATAGATTGTGCTTTTTGTGTGTTGCCAGTGCATCGTGTTCATTCTGTATTGTATTTGTTCCTACGTACTGTTTGATGTCTCCGATGTATACTCGCTTTGTTTTTCGTGTGCTCTGGTCTCTCACTGTCATGATTACTGGTGACACGAAATTGGTTACCTTCCAGGGGCCGTCGTACTTTGGTGCTAGTTTGGCGTTAAATTTTTCTGCCGCTTTCGACAGATAGTGCATCTTGCACCATACCAAGTCCCCGACATCTGGTTTCCAGTCCCTTTTCCGTAGGTTGTAGTGATGTTTTTGTTGTTCCGCGGCTTCTTCTGTATACTGTGTTGCCTCCTTTCGTACGTCTTTCAACCTGTTCCATCTTTGTTTTATACTTTCCTCCTGTAACCCCGATCCTTTTGTTACCCTGTCGAACACCGTGTTTGGTAATCTTAGCTCTTTTCCGAATACTAGCTGCGCAGGGCTATATTTTGTAGATTCTGATACACTACTATTGTATGCTAACATTAGCTCTGGTAAATGTTCGTCCCACGTGGTTTGATCCTCTCCTGCTAGCTGTGCGACCATCGTTTTAACTGTTCGGTTCGTTCGCTCTGTAGGGTTCTCCTGGGGTGTGTACGGTGCCGTCAACTGTTGCTGTATCCCCCATTTTTCCATGGCCTTTCTTGTTTTTCCTCCTGTGAACTGGACCCCATTGTCCGAGATCAGAGTTTTTGGAGATCCAACTCTCGCAATTACCCTTTCTCGAAAGACTCGTAGGAATGTGTCCGCTGTAGCCTGTCTGATTGCTGCGAGTTCTACCCACTTCGAGAATTTGTCCACGATTACTAATAGTGTGGTGTTTCCGTGCTTTGATCTGGGTAGAGGTCCTACGAAATCCACACATATGGTTTCCCACGGTGCTTCTGCCACTTTTGTCAGCAACTTCCCAGCTTTTTTCTGTTGCGATACCTTGTATTTTTGGCAACACTAGCATTTCTGTACGTATTTCCTTACGTCCTTGTTCATTCGTGGCCAGAAATATCGGTTTTTTACCCTTCTCAGTGTCTTGAACATGCCCAGGTGTCCTGCTTCTGATGTACTGTGGTTTTCTGTCAACACCTGTTGAATTTCAGCTTCAGTTATGCACAATTTCCATGGTTCTGTGTCTCTCCGATTGCTACCCAGTTTATATAGCCTGCCTGCCTCTATCTTGAATTCCGTGTTTTCTTGGTTTTGTTCCAGTTCCTTGTATTTTTTCTCAATCTATGTCTCCGTGTACTGTATTGTTTTTAACTCGTTCTGTGGTGTTCTGGATAAGGCGTCTGCTACCGCATTCCATTTTCCCTTTCTGTACTGGACTTCAAACTGAAATGGTTGTAGACCTAGTGCCCATCTGGCCACTCTTCCTGACGGGCTTTCTATTGAATTTAGCCACTTCAAAGCCATGTGGTCTGTTATCACTATGAACCGATAGCCTTCGAGGTACATCTTGTATTTGTTGATGCCCCAATATATTGCTAAGCATTCTTTTTCAGTTGCGCTGTAATTTTTCTCTACTTTACTCAACCTCCTGCTGGCAAATGCTATCACATGCTCCCCGTCCTCTCCGTCCTGCGTTAAGACCGCGCCTACGCCTAAGTCACTGGCATCCGTTTGTAGTTTAAATTGTCTTGTGAAATCGGGGCATGCCAGTACCGGTGCCTTTGTTAGGCTCGCTTTCAGTTGGTCGAACGATTCCTGTTGTTTCTTGGTCCATTCGAATTTTTGTCCTTTCCTGATCAAACCTTGCAACGCTCCTGCCTGTTCGGTGAAATTTGGTATGAACCGTCGGTACCATGACGCCATTCCTAAAAAGCTGTGTACTTCCTTTGTGGATCTCGGCTCTGGTAAGTCTCGAATTGCCGCTACTTTGTCTGGGTCTGTCCGTATGCCCCGATCGCTTATGACGTGTCCCAGGTACTTTAGCTCCTTTTGGAAGAAGTGGCATTTGTCTGGATTAATCCGCAGGTTTGCGTTCTGTAGTCTCCTGAATACCTCTGTTAGCTTCTCCAGATGTTCACGTTTGTTCCGGCCAATAACCACTATGTCGTCCAGGTATGCAAATGCAAACGGTTCCATTTCTGGCCCTATTATCGAATCCAGTGCTCTTTGAAATGTTGCAGGAGCTGTGGTTAGTCCGAATGGCATAACTTTCCACTGCCGGGGACTGTGAACGCCGTGTATTGTCTACTGTCCCTATCCATTGGAATCTGCCAGTATCCTGACTTGAGATCTATTGTACTGATGAACTTTGCCTCTCTTAACTGGTCCAAGATGAAGTTCATTCTTGGTACCGGGTAGGCGTCTTTTTCTGTCTTGTCGTTCAGTAGTCGATAATCCACACACATTCTCCATTCGTTGTTCTTCTTTCTCACTAGCACTACTGGCGCACTGTACGGGCTACGTGAGGGTTCTATGAGTCCCAGTGCCAACAACTCGTTCACCTGTTCATTGATGATTGCCTGTTGTTTCGGATTTCGAGGATAGTACCTCTGTTTAATCGGTTTATCATCCTTGAGGTAAATCTTATGTTTTGTTATATTACTTGTTCCCTGCATTCCTTCAAATACTTGCCTTTGTGTCTCCAGAAAGTCCTGTACTTCTTTTTCGGATGGTTCCCCTGTCGTGTCTTCTTGCTCTGTAGTCGTCTCCGATTGTTCCTCTTCGCCTCCGGGCTCTCTTATTTCCAGCTCTAAATTTCCACACCTCAGCGTGCTGTGTACCCCTGCCAAAAAGTCCATCCCTAACAGTATTCCTCCTGCTACTTCTGTCAGTATCATAAACGACACACTGAACACTCTTCCTCCAAATTGGACTTCTGCTGTGAACTCTCCTACCGCCTTCTGCGTCGTTCCGTTGGCCATTGTTATTTTTGCACGGGCTCCACACCATCTGCCTTGGTGTTTCAGATCTTGATATCTGTTTCTGCTTATCGCGCTCCTGGATGCTCCTGTGTCCACGATTCCTTTCGCTGTCCTGCTTCCGACCCTTATCCGGGCTACTATTTGGAACCCGTCGCAGCACAACTGCTCCCCTGCTGCTGGCTCTTTTGTCGCCGCCTGAGTTGCCAGCTTTATCTGCTCAGGCCTCCTGCGTTTCCCGGCCCCGCCCTGCAGCACTCCGTGGTTCTTGTACCGTTTCTTCCACAGATCCAGCAAAACAGCCTCGGTGGATTGTTACACGTGCGTGCCCCGTGTCCGGTTCCTCCGCAGCGCATGCATATCTCCGGTCTTAGCTGCTGCACAGGTTGGCTTGACTGTGTCCGGTCCTCTGCCTCTATTCCTTCTACCTCCTCCGCCAGTTTGAGAAACTCAGTCAACGAATTGAATCCTGCCCTCCTAGCGTACAGCTTTATCTTGCTCCTGCTGTTTCTGTACACTCGGTCCAATTTGGCTTCCTCTGAGAGTTTCGTGAATTGCATCAGTTTTCTTAGTCCCATTGCGTATTCTCTTATGGGCTCTGTTTCTCTCTGTCTCATCTGTGCAATCTGATTCTCTAACTGTTCTTCATACCTTGGTGGTAGAAAGTATTCCAGCATTTCTGTTCTGAACTGCGTCCATGTTACGATCATGCTCGGCGTGGTGTTCCACCAATCACTCGCGATCCCCTCCAGGATGAATGGCATCGTCTGTATCAGCTGGTCCTCCCGGATTCCGTATCCGCCTGCCCATTGTTCCATTTTGTTTAGGAACTCCAGTGGGTTTGTTGTTCTTTGATACCGGATGCCCCAACTGCGTACCCGGTCTATGACTTCTGTTTCCATTTTCCTCTCCATTTTTCTTTCCAATTTTTCTTCCATGTCGTCGCTTAGACCTGCTCCTTTAGTGGCCATTATCTCCTCCTGTTCCCTGGTTACCACGATCGCCGGAATTGTTTCTTTCGCCGGGCTTTTTCTCTCTCCTATATTTTTCCGATAGTTCTGCGAGTCTTTGTTTGACCGTTTCCGTATGATCCGTTTTTTTGGCGAATGTTGCCAACAAACGTCTTAAATCTTCACTTCTTTCTGCCGTTCCTAATCCGAACTCTTCTGTGTATTTCGTTAGTTCGCTCTTTGGTGCCAGATATACCCAGCTCGACATTACTCCGCTGGTGTCGGTTTATCTCCTGCAACCACTTAAACCTGCTCGGGCGCCACTGTGACGGTTCGTCGCTGTCGGGTGGCTCAGGGATGGCCAGGGTTCGTCACAAGAATTTGTTTGTGTCAGGCGTGGTTGCTGAAAGAGAGTTCCGACCCAGCCCAGAGTAGAAGTCGTGGGAAATTACTTAATTAAGATTAGGTTTTTTTTCAGTAAATATCTTAACATTTGATTAACAACGAACGAGTTCTCTGATTTGCCGGGGTGCCGCCTTTGCTGCCTTTGCTTCCTTCGTCCACTTAGAATACCTGGTATCGGGGCCGTTCTGCTGTTCGGGAGGACCAGTACGGGATGTGTTGCCTGAATTGAGAATGGGGTGCTTGGGGACCCTGAAGTCAGCCACGAGCGAGAGAGCGCTATTTAGTGCTTGGGGACCCGAAAGTCAGCCGCAAGAGAATTTGTCGCTTGGGGACCCTGAAGTCAGCCACGAGCGAGAGAGCGCTATTTAGTACTTGGGGACCCGAAAGTCAGCCGCAAGAGAATTTGTCGCTTGGGGACCCTGAAGTCAGCCACAAGAAAGAATGTTTTGCTTGGGGACCCTGAAGTCAGCCGCAAGAGAGAGAGAGTTTGTTGCTTGGGGACCCTGAAGTCAGCCACAAGAGGGAAAGAGTTTGTTGCTTGGGGACCCTGAAGTCAGCCACAAGAGAGAGAGAGTTTGTTGCTTGGGGACCCTGAAGTCAGCCGCAAGAGAGAGAGAGTTTGTTGCTTGGGGACCCTGAAGTCAGCCGCAAGAGAGAGAGAGTTTGTTGCTTGGGGACCCTGAAGTCAGCCACAAGAGAGAGAGAGAGAGGCTTGGGGACCCTGAAGTCAGCCACAAGAGAGAGAGTGAGATACTTGGGGACCCTGAAGTCAGCCACAAGAGAGAGAAAGAGACACTTGGGGACCCTGAAGTCAGCCACAAGAGAGAGAGAGATGCTTGGGGACCCTGAAGTCAGCCACAAGAGAGAGAGAGAGAGAGGTGCTTGGGGACCCTGAAGTCAGCCACAAGAGAGAGAGAGATCAGCCGGTGAACCGTGCCGTAAGGAGGTGTGATCCTAAAATCAAACGTCTCCTAGGGATACCTCCAGGAGGAGGGACTACTACTAAGCTAAGGCGCTAACTACTATGTATAAGTGAATCAATCGTCTTTGACTTTCAAAGTGAACGGTCGTGTTTTTTTTCTGCGCCTCGAATTTTGTATTTTGTTTTCGTTTATTCCCATCGGTGGGTTTTATAAAAACAACATTAAATTTTCTTTCGGTTATTTAAACATAAATTTAAACTCCGTTCGCTTCGCGAGTGCACTTTGTATTGATACTGATAAATTGTTTTAGTTTTTCGTAATTCTTATCTGTGTTTTCTATCCTATTTATATCCACGCTGTTTCTCTTTTGTGCATGCACTTATTTACGCTCCCGCTCTCTTGCTCTCTTTGCTTTTGAAAGTTCTAAGCGTGCAGTTTCTGCGCTCTTGCGGTACTTATAACTGCTCGCTTATAAATTTCAATTTCGCTTTCTTGGTACAGTGGTAAATAAATAAAATGAATAATAAAAATTTAGTCTGCTTCTGCAAAAAATGCAGCCTCGTAATCAGGGCTGACCAGTCTAATATGACTTGCTGGCTGTGTGAAAATATGGTGCACACCAAGTGCGCCGGTTTTACTGGCCGGACAAGTGATGACCTTTCAAAGGGGCCCAATTTGCAGTTTTGTTGTGACGCTTGTGTGGAGGTTGCGAACGAGATGAAATCGTTCATGCGCCAAACTAAAGGCGGCCTGATGGGACTGATTAGCTGTTTCGGAGTGGCTAGAGATAGTTTTCGCCGGGCTGATGATCTCCTATCTGCGCTGGACTCGCAGTTTAATAGTCGTAAGCTATTAGAAGAGTCCCCTAAGCGCAAAAAGGCCGCTGGTGGTAAGGAGCAAAAGGGGAACACCCCGCAACCGAAATTAAAAGAACAACAGAGCATTCCGGCGGATCAGCAGCCGATTTCAGCAAACCTTCAAATGTTGCTAAGATCGGCAGCTAAAAAAGATTCGGTATCCGAACAATCCGTTACTGAATGCATGCAACCAGGGACTTCTAAGAATTCCGATTTGTCCGTAGTGGTTTCACAATTAGTGGATCCACCTATCTCTCAGAATGTAGCATCACCACCACAAGGGACTACTGAGTCCGGACAACCGGCTCAAGTTGGTTTGGCAGAGGCAATGTCTGCTCCACCAAAATCCCTTTCAGTGGTTCCACTCAAGAAACAAATTTTCGTTTCTCGGCTTTCCCCTGATCAAACATCTTCTGATGTATTGTCTTATATACAAGACAAAACTAAAGCCGATTGTAATAGTGTAAAGGTGGAAAAGTTTAAGTTTTCTTATGCTAGAGACATTTCATCTTTCAAGATAACTGTCCCTAACGAGCTTTTTGAAGCCATATGCTCGGGCGACTTTTGGCCGGATAATATGGTTGTAAAAGAGTTCGAGGCTAAGATAAAGAAGAAGGGGCCCGTAGGAGTAAAACTTCCTAGTCGAGGCCAAACCAGTGTACCAATTTCAAAAAACTAACTTCTAACCTCCTTCTTTCCTATCAGAATGCAAGAGGTTTGCGTAGCAAACTCACTAAATTGTATTCTGATAGCCTTTCCTTTGCATCTCATATTATTGTGTTCACAGAAACCTGGTTAAAGCCGGAGATCTTTAGCTCCGAAGTTTTTCCAGGTAAGTACACAATATATAGGTATGACCGTCCCTCTAGACGGGGAGGTGGAGTCTTAATTGGAGTTGATTCAAACTTCCCGTCTGAGGAGTTATTTTTTGATGAATTCAATACCATTGAATTTATTTGTGTAAAGTTATCGCTTCCTGGTAACTTTATATACATAACTTGCTCTTATATTCCGCCGTTGTCTGAACTTCCTGATTATTTAAATCACCTATCCGTTATTAAGTCCGTTGCAAATAAGCTTTCCGATAGGGATCAGTTGATAGTTCTAGGTGATTTTAATATACCTGGAGTTACTTGGTCCACTGAGGATGGATCGAATGTCTTACTACCTATAGCACAACATGATTTTATTGATGGCCTGCTTGACATATCTCTATCTCAAGTAAACCATGTTCGAAATTCATTAGGTCGCCTACTTGATTTGTGTTTTGTATCGAATCCTGAAGGTGTGTTTCTGTCCAGAGTAGCACCACTCACGCAACCTGAAGATCCATATCACCCAACAATCGAACTTTCATTTGATACGGGTAGAGTTATAGAAGAAAAATCAGAAAATTCCAAACGAATACATTGTTTTCGCAAGGCAGACTTTCTGAGGCTTAATAATTTTATTTCTGGCTTTAATTGGTCTGATCTTTACTTATGCAATAATATGTCCGATGCAGTTAATGTTTTTTATACTGCAATAAACTCATTTTTTAATTCCTGTGTTCCGTGGTACTATCCGTCAACTTCCAATAAATCACCTTGGTTTAGCAAAGAGTTGACACACTTAAGAAATGTAAAGTCCAGACTTTTTAGGAAATATAAAAATACCGGTTCTCAATCTGTTTTTACTAGATATCTAAGTGCTCGGTCAAGATTTACCGTGCTTAATGCTCAGTGTTATAATAGTTACTTAAACCGTTGTAAGGTCCAGTTCTCTCAGGACCCGAAACAGTTTTATAATTTTGTTAACACCAAGCGTAAATCTAATTCTTTTCCTTCCTCGCTGTCGTTCGAAAACATGACGGGAACCACAGATCAGGCAATAGCCGATATATTTGCCCAATTTTTTCAAACGACTTACTCTACTTTAGATTATTCATCTCAGCCTTATTCTTACACCATGCCCAAGTCAAACCTCATATTCTGTCCCACTTTAACAGAAAGCTCTCTTCTTTTGGATCTTCTTCGTATTAAGCCTGTTTATTCGCCAGGGCCCGATGGTATTCCTGGGTGCGTGCTTAGGTATTGCGCTAAGGCCCTGTGCAAACCTCTTCACAAGTTGTTTACCTTATCTCTAGAAACGTCCCAATTCCCAAATATTTGGAAGGAATCATTTGTTATTCCTCTTTTCAAAAAAGGTAACAAGTTAGAAGCAAGTAACTACAGAGGTATTTCTAAGTTGTCAGCTATTCCTAAGCTTTTTGAAAAAATTATTACTCCTCATTTGCAGCACTTTTGCAGATCAATTATTTCTCCGTGTCAACACGGATTTATTAAACGTAGATCCACAATTACAAACCTTCTAGAGCTCACTACATTTGTGATAAAAGGCTTCAATAGTAGTTTTCAAACAGATGTCATTTACACTGACTTTAGTAAAGCATTTGACTCTGTAAATCACTTACTTCTTATTCATAAACTTGACCTTTTAGGTTTTCCAGTTGATCTGCTTAAATGGATTTCAAGTTATCTAAATGGCAGGTCACAAAGGGTCCTTTTTAAAAATTCAATTTCTGAAATTCTCCGTGTTACCTCCGGTGTCCCACAAGGGAGCCATCTGGGTCCGTTACTTTTTACATTATTTATTAACGATTTTCCCTCAATTATAAGTCATTCTCGCGTACTTATGTACGCAGATGATGTTAAGTTGTGCCTGCAGTATAAGGACATTTCCTGCCATTTAGACTTGCAATCCGATCTAGATAATTTTCAAAACTGGTGCCGAGATAATTTACTAAATTTAAACGGCTCCAAGTGCAAGCTGATGACTTTTTATCGGGCCAATCCGATATACGCGACTTACATGTTAAGTGGCAGCTCTTTGGATAGAATAACTCTTGTAAACGATCTTGGCGTTCTCTTAGACCCTAAACTAAAATTTTCTAATCACATTTCGTCCATGGTTAATAAAGCCAGAGGAGTGCTTGGATTTATTAAAAGGTGGTCAAAAGAATTCGATGATCCTTATTTGACTAAAACTTTATTTATTTCGCTAGTCCGTCCGATTCTGGAGTATGGGTCTCCCGTCTGGAGTCCACAATACGGAATACATATTGGTCGTATTGAATCTGTACAAAAAAACTTCCTTCTTTTTGCTTTACGGCGCCTAAACTGGGATGCAAATCTTATCTTACCTTCTTATTCTAGTAGACTTCTTTTGATTAATTTACCATCCCTAGCCAACCGTAGAACGATGCTTGGTACTATCTTTATTTATAACCTTATACATGGTGATATTGACTGCCCCGACTTGTTAAGTCGGCTAAACTTTTCTGTGCCAAGTAGATTAACTAGAAATTATATTCCCCTAATTTTAAATCATTGTAGATCTAACTATGCCTTGCATGAGCCTTTCAGAGTATTATGTTCTGACTATAATAGACTTTTTCCTGTAATATCAAATCTTGACTCTCTGCCGCTCCTAAAACGATTAATACTTGCTTCATTGGCACAAGATTGATCTAACTATTACTTTTTTCCCCGGACCTTTACCTTTATTCTCCTATCTCGCGTCTATCCTATCGCGAATCGTGCCGTACGATACACGGCTGCGCCCCTCGGTCGGTTGGGCGGGTAAGTGGGCCGTGGGACTCCGCGCGAAAAAAAAAAAAAAAAAAAAAAAAAAAAGCGGACTTGGATCGAATGATCTAGTCCACCAAAAAATGACTTCGCTGCTTACCACCACTGGGGAGTTAATCCTTCACCCTTAGACGGTTGGCTGCTAAGTGCCTTTCCATGGCCCGTGGCCCGTCTTATATAGGGCTCGGCGAGGTCTAGTGTGCCCGTCGTCTGTGAGATTTGCCGGGCTAAGTGTGACCATCTTTCTCTCG
The DNA here is from genome assembly GCA_018153305.1 of Drosophila kurseongensis. NCBI lineage: Eukaryota > Metazoa > Arthropoda > Insecta > Diptera > Drosophilidae > Drosophila > Drosophila kurseongensis. The sequence goes on along the minus strand of JAECXX010000127.1, from coordinate 841,953 downwards.
GTCTAGTGTGCCCCTATATGCGCGATCGTTGGCGCGCGCGCGTTCTCGGTTTGAATTTGAAACTAAATACTTCTTTTGTTTCATGCTTTTTATTCTTACTTATTTAATTCATTTAATTCATTATAATTTATTTAATTCATGCTTTTTCTTATTTATTGTGCGCGCAGCGTCACAATCTTCAGTACATCTGCTTCTATGTTATCCCGTCAGAGGGATGACTCTGTCTTGCTCAGCACATGAGGTGCGACAACAATAGTGTGCGGCAACACCATTGATTTGATGGGCAGCGTATAAATCCCCGTATAGTTTCCGCCTTGATAGAAGAGTTTCCGAAAACCAGGATTCTTGAGGGTGAACGTGCGAGCCCAAGTGCGTTGAACAAATCCTGAACGGCTGGTGACGCTGTGTCTCTGCTGTCCTCGATCCACTTTCTCCTCGTTTCAGGGTCGATTTTTGCCAATACAAGATAAATACCGAGCAATCTCGATTGGATTCTCCAATGGCATCCAACCCACGGATGATTTTGTTGGCTCAATCGGGCAGCTTGCGAAGTGCGGCACCTCGCCATTGCACCAGCTAATTCCATGAAATTGTCCAACAAAGAGCTCACGATATGCCATTGGCGGTCATAGCGTTTATTGATGAGTGCCCATGCGAAATCATAAGCAGCCTCCGTAATGGGTATGTGACTGAGAAGGTTGGCTGCTTCACCCACGACGAACGAATTGAGGTTGTGAAACTTATGAATCCTTCTGAGGTGACTCTTGTGGTGGACGGTGCTCTCGTAATGATCCTCAAAAGCAGGCCACTCTTAGTAGTCTCCACCAAAGGGTTTGATGTAGATTTTCGGCAATGAGTTTTCCGGCGGAGCTGACAGACTGTTGTCGGATAATCGTTGAAAATGCTTATGTTTGCGTCCGTATCAGGCTTTATGTTTGGTTGGAATCTACTCCAACAGATACTTTCCTCGCACACTTGAAAATCGTCGGCGGGATCAAAAGTCTTGAGTGCTTGTTGCAGTCGTGCCCTCATAGCATCGGCGGCGCGTCTGCAGGCGGCTCTTCGACGTATCTGTATCCATGGTAAGCAATTTGACTCGAAGTACCAATTATGATGGTTAATGGACCACGCTAAGTGGTTCGTAAGGCCACTTTCAGGTTGATGGATACACGCGATAATTTTGGATTAGAGTTCAAGTTTTATTTGTGCCGAGCTACTGTCGTCCGCGTAGGTTGCCAGACCGTCAAGACGCATGCTCAAGATGCTTTTCGTAATGCACCGCTTATTATCGATATACTTGACAGCTGGACCAAAAAATACTAAATAACAATACGAAGGTTGCCTGATTCCTCAACAAAGCAGTTTGCCTAATTCCTCAAGAGATATTTATCTAATGGTTCAAAATCGATTTTGTTAACGTTTATAATTTTATTGGTATCAGTTGTGTTTAAAATGCGGACAAAAGTTTATTAGAATTGCCTATAGTTCTTGCTACAATAATACCATCGGCTATATATTATGAATATTTCTTTAAAATTTGTCTTACGACTTTTGATCGAGCAGGGATTATTAAATAATTGTCTATTGAATGTATAATTGGAATGTTAATCTCTTAATCGAAGTTTTCAAGTCTAACTATTAACCAATCATAATCTGTTTGAAAGTCAAGTGGCAATTAAATATTTTCAGAAAGTCCATTCCTAATATATCTTTACAGGGTATTGGAAAGTCATTATTTACTATTTTAAAGTTAAAAGAGAATATAAATTTTTCTGTTTGTCTTTCCATAAAATCAAAAATAGTAGGATCAACCTTATACAAGGTTCAAAATGAAACTACCATATAAGGTTGATCCTACTATTATACCCTTGCAGAGGGTATTATAATTTTGGTCAAAAGTGTGCAACGCAGTGAAGGAGACATCTCCGACCCTATAAAGAATATATATTCTTGGTCAGGATCGCGTCCTGAGTTGATATAAGCATGTCCGTCCGTCCGTCAGCCTGTCCGTCTGTCTGTCCGTCTGTCTGTCTGTCCGTCTGTCTGTCTGTCTGTCCGTCTGTCTGTCCGTCTGTCTGTCTGTCCGTCTGTATGTTTCTACGCGAACTAGTCTCTCAGTCTTAAAGATATCGAATTGAAACTTTGCACACACCCTTCGTTGCTTTGCACGAGTGGAGCAACTCTTAATGCTGCCACACGGATGGAGCAGTAACTGTCGCATAAAAAAGTCCTTCAAATTTGGATGAGTTCTCCAATTTTCGGAACGGCAAAACCTAATGGATCATCCGTTCAACGGATGGTGGATGGATCTCTGTGGGAACACGGCATAAGGCGCATAACGGCCGAGACTTTGTGCTTACGTGAGTTTACTGTAACACAACGTAGGCACTGGTACAGTGCATACTCGCTTCAACGATATATGCAAACTACAATACCTGCAACTTCAAGCTCTGTAGACAGAACAAATCGTCCAAACAAATCGATAACCATATCGAACACAAAACTTGCTTCATCTAAGAATTTTCTTGCTTTCTTTAATAAAACAAGAAAGAAAAGCTAACTTCGGGCGGAGCCGAAGTTCATATACCCTTGCAGAATACTCTGTAAATTTTATTCTCCAAAATTATTCATATGATGCATTTTAACACTCAAAAAAAATCCCAACTTCCTAACTTCAAAAACACCAAAGTTATGGCATTTCCAATCGTTCAGTTACATGACAGCTATAGGATATTGTCGGCTGATCCTTATGAAATTTTGAAAGTCAGATTGATTGGCCCAACTTCCTAACATTACAAACACCAAAGTTATGGCATTTCTGATCAATCAGTTATATGGCGGCTATAGAATATAGTCGGCCGATCCTTATGAAATTTGGTAGGTCAGATTGATTGGCCAAATATAAAACCCATAGAAAATCCCAACTTCATAACTTTACAAACACCAAAGTTATGGCATTTCCGATCAATCAGTTATATGACGACTATAGGATATAGTCGGCCGATCCTTATGAAATTTGGTAGGTCGGATTGATTGGCCAAATATAAAACCCATAGGAAATCCCAACTTCCTAACTTAACAAACACCAAAGTTATGGCATTTCCGATCAATCAGTTATATGGCAGCTATAGGATATAGTCGGCCGATCCCGGCCGTTCCGACTTATATACTGCGTGCAAAGGAAAGAAGGGTGAGTGCAAAGTTTCAATTCGATATCTTTAAAACTGAGAGACTAGTTCGCGTAGAAACAGACAGACGGACAAACAGACGGATAGACAGACGGACAGACGGACATGCTTATATCAACTCAGGAGGTGATCCTGATCAAGAATATATATACTTTAATAGGGTCGGAGATGTCTCCTTCACTGCGTTGCACACTTTTGACCAAAATTATAATACCCTCTGCAAGGGTATAAAAATATAATAAATATCCTTACCGAAGTCCTTCTTAACCTTAACTTTGATCTATGTTCAGGAGTTCTGTTATCCTTTCATTCGATTATCCTTTCATTCGATCCTTAAGCCTAGTATCCAGATCGACGAAAACCGTACGCCAGTCATGAGAGAGAGCGAGATGCAAACAGCTGGCGTTCCCTTTTCGTCGGGCCTTTTTTTCACGTCGGTCCACAGATCGACGAAAAAAATACCAGAAAATTCCATAGCGTTGCCAGGCTGCGGAAATAAACTTTGGGTGAACCCTAGCGAAAAGATTAAAAAATTTAATCTTTTGGCGTGCGCTTCTCACTGAGCATTTTAAGAAATGGAGGGAAAAAATCATAAAACTCACAAAAGTCGATTGCAGGTGTTTACATGTGAGGACAAAATAACATTAATACTATCTGGGGTGCCTCTTGTCAGAGCAAAATGTTTTTTTGGTCCAGAATGTACGAAAAAGCACAATAAAAGTGCAGCTATGAACTTTAAATTAGCAAATTATTATCAGTAAATTAAAAAAAACAATTGTTAAATTTAAATTGTATTGTTTTTTAATTTCTTTATACACCGGCAGACTTGTCTTGCCAAGGTATTTGATAATATCTTTTAAAGGCTCTTTCCCGCAAATACGATATTTGAATTTTAACTGCTTGTCAACAAACCCAGCTGATTGACAGTACGACCGTAGCACGCATAAATCTGATGAACTCTCAAAATTTTGGTCACACTCGAAAGATTAAAGTTTTTACGATCTGGATACTAGGCTTTACCACTAACCATATAACATATAGACTGGTCATTTCATACAAGCAATATGGACACTCAAAAAACTTTGCGGGAGGCCCCACAGCTGTTTGCGGCAGGCCCCGGACACTTCGTGTGCCTATATTTATCGGTAACTAATCGAATCACAAAAAAAAAATCAACCAAAGCTCATCAAAACAAGTGTCCAAAAAAATGTAAACAAAACAAAAGCCAAAAAGCCGTTCTTGGGTATGCAGGCACCTTCCGCTCGCAGAACAACAACCAAAGCTGATTTGGTTTGATGTTTTCTCAACCACTAAGCGCAGACACCGACTGCGATGTGCCCTGTTCCTATCTCATTAGATTGATTTATATTAATTGGAATACATACATATATGCAAAACGTTTTTCTGCTACCCCTGATTTGAATTTGTAAACCAAAATGAAATATATGCGGAAATATTAAAAATTATACCATAACATATAATATTCTTATTTTTATCATTAACCCAATAGTGAATACGCCCATATTGTTAGGGTACCAAGTCTGAAAAGTAGCAAAAGACAAAATATTCTTGCGCATCGAATTGAAATAAACGCACACATGCATCCCTGTATGAGAATGCATGTACACGCATACATATAAAGACCAATTCAAGCGCAGGCGCAACCTTCTTCAAAATGCGCGTCTCTGCCATAGAGTAAGAAACTATATAGAGGTTTCATTTGCTCTGCCCGGGCCTCTGCCAAAGCTCTGCTGAGAGCCATGTTCGAAGCAAACTTCTACTAACTTCTGTTTCTCACCACCCCTTACATGTGCGAAGCACAAACAATAGTATGGGGAGTTCTCGCACCTATCCTTAGGAATAAGAGCGAGCAGTGCAGCAATAAGAATTCACCATGGGCATCGATTCAAGCTCGATTCGAACAAATGAAAAACTGTCTTTTTTTCCGTTTTTCCCCTACGTGGCATCACTGGCAAAGTCACTCGAGAGCGCGGGCAGAGCAAATGAAACCTCTATATAGTTTCTTACTCTATGTCTCTGCGACTGAACGACCGAACTCGAGTAATGAGCGCGCGAGCGTCAAAATGAGAATAAGAAAGAGAGCGAAAAAAACCCGAAGGCACACGAAGTGTCCGGGGCCTGCCGCAAACAGCTGTGGGGCCTCCCGCAAAGTTTTTTGAGTGTCCATATTGCTTGTATGAAATGACCAGTCTATATGTTGTATGGTTAGTGGCTTTACTCATTCCTGGCCACTCAAAGCCATGATTCGGCCAGTGTGCCTTGCATTTTGCAACGGCGTGGGTTCTTTAAAAAGCTGCTAAGGGATCCGAATGGTAAAAATTGCTCTGGGCATCCTTTCCCCAATCTTGACATTCGATTTGGCTTGGTCCTGCTAATTAAATTTTAATTTTTGGACAAATGCGGTTTATTAAATTTTTACTTTGTAAAGTCAAAAAACTTTTACTTTATTTAAAGGCACTAAAATAATTTAAGCTATAATTATACCATAAAGAGTATTGAGGCAAATGGGATAAAAAAAAAAAAGTGGCCAAAAGTTTTAACAAAATAGTTACTTAAACCCAAGTGTGCCAATAATTTAGTTCAGGAAAATTTGGTCCATTTTTGGTTTTTTTATTTTTTAATAAATTATTTATAAAAGATAAATTAAAGAAGTCATTTGTATTTAACAGTAAATTATTGATTATTATACATACAAATATTTTTCCTCATTCAAATATCAGCATATTAGATAAAGAAAAATAGTCTTTAGTTCAACATGCTTTCTGTACCAATAATAAAGCCTAGTACTCAGATCGACGAAAACTGTACGCCAGTCATGAGAGAGAGCGAGAGGCAAACAGCTGGCGTTCACTTTACGTCAGACCTTTTTTTCACCTCTGTACTCAGATCGACGAAAAAAATACCAGAAAATTGCAAAGCGTTGCCAGTCCGCTGAAATGAACTTTGGGTGAACCCTAGCAAAAAGAATACAAAATGTAATCTTTTGGCGTGGGCTTCTCACTGAACATTTTTGAAAATGCAGGGGAAAAATATAAAAAACCTGCAAAAGTCGATTACAGGAGTTTACATGTGTGGACAAAATAACATTAATACTATCTGGGGTTCCTTTTGTCAGAGCAAAGTGTTTCTTAGGTCAAAATTGTACGAAAAAACATAATAAGAGTGCAGCTATGAACTTTACATTAGCAAATAATTATCAGTAAATAAAAAAAACAACTGTTCAATTTAAATTGTGCTGTTTATTAATTTCTTTGTACAGCGGCAGACTTGTCTTGTCAAGGTAGTTGATAATATCTTTGAAAGGCTCTTTCCCGCAAATACGATATTTGAATTTTAACTGCTTGTCAACAAACCCAGCTGATTGACAGTACGACCGTAGCACGCTTAATTCTGATGAACTCTCAAAACTTTGGTCACACTGGAAATATTAAAGTTTTTACGCTAGCGTACTCGTTTGTCGATCTGAGTACTAGGCTTAAGCGTGTAGAAAACGGGACTCCACTGCGACTTTTTATACCCTTGCAGAGGGTATTATAATTTTGGTCAAAAGTGTGCAACGCAGTGAAGGAGACATCCGACCCTATAAAGTATATATATTCTTGATCAGGATCACCTCCTGAGTTGATATAGCCATGTCCGTCTGTCCGTCTGTCCGTCTGTCCGTCGGTCTGTCCGTCTGTCTGTTTCTACGCGAACTAGTCTCTCAGTTTTTAAGATATCGAATTGAAACTTTGCACACAGCCTTCGATCCTTTGCACGCAGTATATAAGTCGGAACGGCCGGGATCGGCCGACTATATCCTATAGCTGCCATATAACTGATTGATCGGAAATGCCATAACTTTGGTGTTTGTTAAGTTAGAAAGTTGGTATTTCCTATGGATTTTATTTTTGGCCAATCAATTCGACCTATCAAATTTCATTAGGATCAGCCGACTATATCCTATAGCTGCCTTATAACTGATTGATCGGAAATGCCATAACTTTGGTGTTTGTAAAGTTAGGAAGTTGGGATTTTCTATGGGTTTTATATTTGACCAATCAATCCGACCTACCAAATTTCATAAGGGTCGGCCGACTGTATCCTATAGCTGGCATATAACTGAACGATTGGAAATGCCATAATTTTGGTGTTTTTAAAGTTAGGAAGGTGGGATTTTTTATGAGTATTAAGAATGCATCATATGATAATTTTGAAGAATAAAATTTATAGACTATTCTGCAAGGGTATATCAACTTCGGCTCCGCCCGAACTTAGCTTTCCTTTCTTGTTTTAAACTACATATGTTTAAGCGTGTACCTTTTACCTTAATTAGGTACTTATACCCGTAAAACACATCTGGTTCTTAAAATTTTATTAATATAAATAATCTATTTTAATTTATTTGAACATTGTAGGTATCATGGATGCGTAAGCGAGACCTTCACATTCTTACAACGAATATTTATACGTATACTGGCGATCAACGGTTTTCTGTTATACATCCACCTAGCAGTGAAGATTGGGATTTAAAGATCGATTACGCTCAACCACGTGATAGCGGAGTCTATGAGTGCCAAGTGAATACCGAGCCAAAAATAAATTTAGCAATTGTTTTGGAAATAACAGGTACTTATCTTAATGTTCATAAATATAATTTTTTTCCTTACCTTACCTAGACGTTAGTCGGTACTTCTTCCCATAATGATTTGTAAAGGTTCTTACAACGAATAATTTCTTTGCCTTCCTCGAGCCTAATGTGCTTGTAAATATGTGTCGCATTTAAGCCATGGATTTTTTCTTGGAATGCATGTTTTTAATGTAAGCTCTCTACCACCTTTAAAAACGATTAACATTGTCAATTTTATATTAGGCTCCTGCTTTAATTCACTTTTTCGTCCAACTGTAAGCCAATTACATGTATGTACAAGTAGACAGTCATTTAATAACCGGTTAACTTATTCTTCAAATAGGTGGTTTAATAATTAAAATACTTATCGTTTTTGTTAAAAATCAAAACTCTTTCCATAATTTTTTTAAATAAATAATAAACCGTGGCCTAGAAGTTTATTTTTTCGAAAAAATATTTAAAAGGATATAGAGCAGACGCGGGTTAATCTGTCAGTGAGTTTTTTTTTTCGTTTGTCCTCCTTCTGAAAATACCCGAGAGATTTTGAAACGTAAGTTTGAGCACCAAAAAATTAAAAAACAAATTGTGGGCAACTCAAACATAATTTTTTTTTGCACTTAGTTACTATCCAAATAGTATTACTAAAAATAGTAGTACTCAAGTTATGAGCAACTTATATTATAATGCATGAGATACTAGTATATACAGACTTACCATAAAAAAGAAAAATCAAACATACTTTTTGCAAAGTTTCACCAAAATAGCTTTAAAACTGAGCAACTGGTTTGCGTAGAAACGGAAAGACGGACTCGCCTGGTGATGCTAATCAAAACAAGAGAGAACGCTATAGTCGGGTGCCCCGACTATCAGATACCCGTTACTCAGGTAAAGGGAGTGCGAGGGAGATGGAGATAGAAACTTTGATCACGCATAACTTTTTAACGAATGGTCCGATTTGAAAAATTTCTTCTACATTTCGATAGGTATTGATAAACACAATAAAACTGCATTTTTACTTTTCCGAAATATTTAAATTTTTAAAATCGTATATATGCGATTGTGGGCGTTAAAGGGGGCGTGGCCTTTGACCTTTTTGAAACAAACTTGCGCTGCGTAGGAACTCCTAGAATCTGGATGCAAAATGCCAATCTTCTAGCTTTTATAGTTTCCGAGATCTCAGCGTCATACGGACAGACAGACAGTCGGACAGAGAGACGGACAGACAGACGGTCAGACAGACGGACAGACAGACGGACAGACGGACATGGCTAGATCGACTCGGCTAGTGATCCTGAACAAGAATATATATACTTTATAGGGTCGGAAACGCTTCCTTCTACCTGTTACATAATTTTGCACGAATACAATATACCCTTTTACTCTACGAGTAACGGGTATAAATATGTGGAGGATTAATTAAAAGGAATGAAACTTCGGCAGGTCGACATTTCGATTTCTATGTCTATATTACTAAAAACAATGAAGCTTACATATGTTGATTTTAAGCTGCATTTTTTCATCGTTTTTATGGCAGCTATTATGATATTGTTGTCCAATTTTGACAAAACTAAAAGCGTAATTCTGATATAGTAAAAAATACTATATCTTGAAGGAATATTTTGATAAATAAAACAACAGAAAAATAAAAATTTTTATTTTTAATTTTTTTTTAATTTTTAGATTTTCCTATGGGAACTATATGATACAGATGTCTCATTTAAATTTAATTAAAACAGTAATTCCATAATATTTAAATATTACCAAATCCCAAAGAACAACAACAAAAATTAAAAACAACGAAGTTATACTTTAAAAAATTTTGTTTTTCGATTGTTCCTATGGAAGCAATATGATACAGTCGCCCGATCCGGCTCTTTCCAACTTATATACTACCTGCAATAGAAAGACAACTTTGGGAAAGTTTCAAGCAGATAGCTTTAAAACTGAGGGACTAGTTTGCGTAGAAACGGACGGATGGACAGACGAACATGGTGATGCTGATCAAGAATATATATACTTTATAGGGTCGAAAATGTCTCCTTCACTGCGTGGCAAACTTATGACTGAATATATAATACCCTCATGCAAGGGTATAAAAATACAAATTATAACGAATTTTGGCTTTGCCTTGCATTGTCTCTCGGTTCATATTCGATTTCGTGTGCTTCTGTGCTGTTTATTCGGCTCTCCAGATTAAGAAAACAGTTTCTGTCATCAACGTTAGATACAAGGATGCATGTGGCCGCATCAAAAATTAATAGCGAAAACATCTAAAAAGTGTGTGTTGCAGTGTAAGGGAGAATAAAGAAGTGGACGACGCAAGAGCAAAGGGACTAGCAGTGACGGAGTTTATTTGCATTTGAAATGACAAACAGTGAAGATCATGCCACACGCCATAAAACGTGTTCAGAGCAAAGTTCAAATGAATCTGCGACATCAGAAGTGGGATTGACCACGCCTGAAACCTAAAGTGAAAATAATCTGAGGCTGCTTTTGAAATCACAAAATCGTACATTTTCGGAACTCAGTAGTACAGCGAGCCCCGAATAAAGCAGTAATCGTAATATTGACGAACTTCAACCCTGATCGTGCATGTTCCGATGAAGTTTCATGAAGTTTAACGGTGGATTACATTATCTTTGAAAATAGACTGGAGGGCAGCGCTCTCGTCATGACGCTCAGTCGCTCTTTGGAGACCTAATTGCCGTTTCAGTTGCTTTGGCCTCTTGTGACTTTTCACCAATTTGGTGAGTCGTTCCAATTTTGTTTTGACTATGTCGTTTTTGTCGTTTACATGGACGACGTAATAATAGTAGCAAGAACCAAAGATGAATCTAATTCAAGGAAAATAAAAGCGTTGACTGATCTGCCACCCCGACAGTCTGTGACCCAGCTGAGTCAGTTTATCTGTCTTGTTTCTTATTTTCGTCCACTTTTTCCTCAGTTCTCACAGTTAAAACTTTTGTATGCATTAACTTACAACAAATTATCGTTTGAGTGGAATCCGGAGGACGAGCAAATACGACAAAGATTAATTTCTATCAATGAATGACCAATGAACCCGTACTCACTATATTCGACCCACTTTTTCCGATTGAGCCTCACACTGACGCAAGTGGTGACGGTTATGGGGCATTTTTATTGTATAGAATCGAGAAAAAGCCTCGGGAGATATATTATTTTAGCAGAATGACTTCGCCTGCCGAAAAGCGCAGAGTTCAAAGATCGTGGTCATATGCGCAGGTTTTTAAATTCAAATATGAAAACTTAAGATTCTATTAGAACAAAGCCACTATTTTAATTATCATGTCCTTATCAAGAATAAGGAACGACATCAGACAAAATTATAACACAACACACACCAGAAGATCGATATAAACCCAAAGCATTTAAAGGCAATCTAACTTATAACGAGGTCGGAAGCTAACTTCGGCAAGCCGAAGTTTTAATACCCTTGCAGACTTTACCGAAATTGCTAAAAATAGAAAAAGTAGCGAAAGAAATAAGGTATACATAAAAAAACTAGATTTGCATAGTTTCATGTCAATAGCTTTTATACTGCAAAAATGTCATATAAAAATATAAAAAAAAGGGATATTTTCGGAGCCTTTACAGTTTTTCCTACGGAAGCTAAAAGATATAGACGTCCGATCGGCAAGCGCTTTTACCCTGATCAAGATATGCGTAAATAAATAAGACTTGGAAAAATGTATGTCAATAGCTTACACACTGCGCGAAATATTCTGAAAAACATCAAATTTGGACCGATTTCACCCTATTGTTCCTATGGGAGCTATAGGATATAGACGTCCGATCGCGCTTTTACCCTGATAAAGGTATGCATAAAAAAATACGATTTGGAAAGATTCATGTCGATAGCTCTTACACTGCGCGAAATATCATTATTTCTTGCAAGGTATATCCGATTGTTCCCATGGGATCAAACTTGATCTGCGTACACATGTTTTAGGACGAGTGTGAAAGTTTCAGATTGCTAGCTTTTTAACTGAGCTCGCAAACGGTATTGAAACAGACGGACAGACGGACGGACAACAGACGGACATGGCTATATCGACTCCCCTATTGATCCTGATCAAGAATATATATAATTTATGGGGTCGGAAACGTCTCCTTCGCTGCGTTACAAACTTCTGACCAAAATTATAATACCCTCTGCAAGGGTATAAGTGTTGCAGTGTAAGGGAGAATAAAGAAGTGGACGACACAATAGCAAAAGGGACGCTAGCAGTGACATTTCGCATTTGAAATGCCAAACAGTGAAAATCACACGCCAGAAAACGTTTCCATTTGGAGCATGACGAGCAGGAATGAATGATTCATTGGAGTACTTCGCGATAAATTTAAAATTTGAAAAGCAATGCCTTATTTGCCACAAGGTTTTGTTGGCTGTAAAGAAATATTTTAGGGATAGATATTTTATGTATTTTCATGAGGGGGATGTGGGAAAAGGATCGATTCCAGATCATATTGACCTTTGATACAATTTATGATTTTGATGTGCAACAAATTTATTGAAAATAACTTCGAGAAAAAACAATTTTTGTAAGAATTAATTACCTTTCTCTCAGTGTTCATCTTGAAAACGGCGTCGATCTATGTGTGCGTGTGTTTTATTTTATTTGTGTTAGTAAGGACACTGCCATAAGGCAATTTTGAGCACCCATGCTTTACAGATTCGGAAAAGTCTTCTTCACTACATTGCAAGCTTTTTGCTGAAATTATAGAACCCTAGGCAAGGGTATAATAGTAAGCTTAGCTTATTTGAGATCAAGTGCCAGCTTATATTTGAAGTAACTCTAAGATGCAAACTTCCAAACTGTTTGCATCAAAATACATAAAAGGAGCGACAAGGATTTAAATGACGGGCAAGTTAAACCAGATAGCCAATCTCGACCGAAGGGGTAACCACCAACACTGAGCTAAAACCAATTGGAAATTTGAGTAACAAATGCGCATTAAGATTTAAAAATATGAGCAAGATTTGTGTGTTCTGCTGGACTTTATTCTGCTTTGATCTCTGTCAGACTTCTCGTGGCAGATACTTTTAGTTGCTTAAAGAAATTTTTTTTTTTACTTTTAATGTCCCTAAGATATCAACCAAAAATAAGCAAACAGACAGGCGGCCGAACAGACATCGAAATATAATAACATTTGAGATAAAATTGCGTTAATATAAATAATAACGTTAAAAATTGCGTTAAAAAGGGTGCAATACCAAGACAATTTTTACCGTGAACCAATATTCTCAAAAAAAAACTTACTGAAATCGTTCAGCTTAATCAAAATTATTTTTCAGTTGTGTAAACTTAACGTGCCTTTTGTAAAAAATTAATGATTTCAAAAGGACGACGCTACATGGCATACATCCCGCTTATCAATCGATTTGCCGAAAAATATACAAACAGAAATGGTCAGTATATAAACCGAAACACTAGCCAATGTAATGAAAAACGTCAAAAAAATAAGATAGAGCAATATTGTTTAAAAAAAGAAGCTGGAACAAATTTTTGTTGAAACAAAAATATTGGTTTTCATATAAACAGAAAAAAAGGAATTTTTAAATTTTTTTCTGAAGGGCTTTGTAATGGTCTACTCCATAAATTAACTTATTCTTATTTACTCAGTGGTAAAATAATTGACATTACATATTTTTCGTTATTTTTTTTCAGCTGATAATGACTTTCGAGATTTAAAAACGGAAAAGAAGTTTTACGATACAAAAGGTAAAACTTTACTATTTTTAAATTTTCAATTAAGAATTAATAGTCCCCTTAAAAAGCGGCTCGAGCTAAAATACTTGGATCCATGGAAATCCATGTTAAACGTGATAGCACTATTGCTCTGGCTTGCTCAGTGAATACCCATGCATCATCTATCATTTGGTAAGATATAAACTTCTTGTAAAAAATTTCTAACGAGTTTTTTATTAACTCCTGGAAGGTATCATGGCTCATCAATAGTTGATTTTGATTCACTCCGTGGCGGTATAAGTTTGGAAACGGAAAAAACTGATATAGGAACCACTAGTCGATTGATGCTAACGCGAGCTTCATTACGGGACTCTGGAAACTATACTTGCGTTCCAAATGGAGCCATTCCAGCCTCTGTTAGGGTTCATGTATTAACCGGTAAATAATCAAAAGTAAAGAATTTTGATTTGGTTTTTTGCTTTAACTTTTTAAATTGATACAGGTGAACAGCCGGCAGCAATGCAAACTAGTGCTGCCATTGGGATTAGGGCTTACACTGCAATGATTACTATCATATCAGTAAAAATGTTGTTATATATTTCAAGTCTTAAAGAGCAAATGTATCGAAGAGAGAGATGACTAATAAAACTTTCATAAAATTACATGAATAACTTAAGGTAAGTTTTTAAAGCCTCACTACATTAATACACAGAAAAAAAAATCAGCTTTAAAATAAGTGTTTTTCAGACTAATTTTCTAAACATCCAACAAGTTTTTTATTTGTTTGATTTTAAACATATAGTAATTTTCTGCGATTTTACCTGCTTTAGGATCGAGCATTTAATTTATGGGACGATATGGGCATGACATCTTAACTTTAGATTGCAGAATATAGCTTTCCTAAGATGGTACATGAAATTTTAAGGGAATCTTCGAACTGTAAAACAAACAAGTTTGCTCATAATTATTTCGTATTACACAAACACAACATTTTTTTTTTTTATTAAAAGTATATTTTTATTTAAAGCTTAACAAGTTTTCTGCAACCCATGTGGCAGCTTGACCAGCTTGTAAATATGCATAGGTTTGCATAGGTTTGTTCAAGAGTATATAATTTTTTAGTTTGCAAATAATAATATTAATTTATATTTATATATGTTTCGATGGTAGATCGTGAGGGTGGAATCTCTTTATAGTCTTCTTTTTGTTGGTCTACGAGTAAGTCTTCTGGACAGGGAGTTAGGATGAGAGCCAAGTCGTCTGATGTAATTTTCCGCGTGTGTCCTACATACATCGCCTAGTTGAGGTTCGATTTAGCCGTTATACCGTAGACTTGTAGCGCGTACTTCCAGATTGGGCTCAAGATGGATTTGTAAATGCAAATTTTGTTTGACAGTGGGAGCTTATTTCTCGGAGACAGGAGCCACGACATTTTGGCTGCCTTTGAAAGCACTGACTGCTTGATCATTGTTGTGTGCCTCTGAAAGGTAAGTTCTCTGTCCAAGATCATACCAAGGTAATTATAAAAGGTCTCTTGACGAAGAGAGGTGCCAAGCATAGTGATTCCTGAACAATCCAAAGGTCTGTTCCCGAATGTGACACAAGGACATTTGCTGCAATTAATGCCTATGCTCTATTCAGTGGTCCACTTTTCGAATTGCGTCACATACTCTTGTAATCCTGTTGTTGCAATGTCTATGCTAGTACTCCTCGCCGTTACAGCAGTGTCGTCGGCATACGTAGCAATGAGCATGTTATCCTCGTCAACTTCTGTACATTCCCAGGAATCAGGCATATCTGAAGTATACAGCGAGTAAAGAGTCGGGCCTTGGGGTACGCCTGGGGAGATAGGACGTTTGGACGATTTTTCACCGTCGACAACCACACTGAATTTCTTATTTGAAAAAAAGCTTTTGATAAGAATAAAAAGCTGGGGTGTTAATAGAGTCTTTAGCTTGACCAGAAGACCATGGAAAATCTTTATAGTCTTCTTTTTGTTGGTCTACGAGTAAGTCTTCTGGACAGGGAGTTAGGATGAGAGCCAAGTCGTCTGATGTAATTTTCCGCGTGTGTCCTACATACATCGCCTAGTTGAGGTTCGATTTAGCCGTTATACCGTAGACTTGTAGCGCGTACTTCCAGATTGGGCTCAAGATGGATTTGTAAATGCAAATTTTGTTTGACAGTGGGAGCTTATTTCTCGGAGACAGGAGCCACGACATTTTGGCTGCCTTTGAAAGCACTGACTGCTTGATCATTGTTGTGTGCCTCTGAAAGGTAAGTTCTCTGTCCAAAATCATACCAAGGTAATTATAAAAGGTCTCTTGACGAAGAGAGGTGCCAAGCATAGTGATTCCTGAACAATCCAAAGGTCTGTTCCCGAATGTGACACAAGGACATTTGCTGCAATTAATGCCTATGCTCTATTCAGTGGTCCACTT
This sequence comes from Drosophila kurseongensis, assembly GCA_018153305.1. Classification (NCBI taxonomy): domain Eukaryota; kingdom Metazoa; phylum Arthropoda; class Insecta; order Diptera; family Drosophilidae; genus Drosophila; species Drosophila kurseongensis. Next base: position 825,983 of record JAECXX010000127.1, on the reverse strand, counting down.
TTCGAATTGCGTCACATACTCTTGTAATCCTGTTGTTGCAATGTCTATACTAGTACTCCTCGCCGTTACAGCAGTGTCGTCGGCATACGTAGCAATGAGCATGTTATCCTCGTCAACTTCTGTACATTCCCAGGAATCAGGCATATCTGAAGTATACAGCGAGTAAAGAGTCGGGCCTTGGGGTACGCCTGGGGAGATAGGACGTTTGGACGATTTTTCACCGTCGACAACCACACTGAATTTCTTATTTGAAAAAAAGCTTTTGATAAGAATAAAAAGCTGGGGTGTTAATAGAGTCTTTAGCTTGACCAGAAGACCATCATGACATACCCTGTCAAAGGCTTGTTGTATATCTATGAATACAGCAACTGTATACATTTTGTGCTCCATAGCTTCCAAGGCAAAGTTTACCACACTGTGAAGCCGTTCGGGGGTACAATGGCTTTTACGGAACCAAACTGCCACTTTGGAATTTCTCTACACACGTTTTCAAGTTGGAGAACTCGATCCAGTATCGCCCTTTCCACCATTTTTCTCAGTGTAGGTAAAAGACTAATTGGACTGTATGCATCAACTTCAGTGGGCTGCTTTCCAGGTTTGGGGATCATCGTGATAATCGACGATTTCCACAAGGTAGGATAATGTCCCCTCAGAACACTGTTGAACAGCAATACTATGAAGGGCACAGCCTTTAGGGGAAAAAGCTTTTTAGTCCTATTGAATCTTTCCTCTAAGCAGTTTGCAAAGATATCAGCTTTCTGTTGCCTGGAGCTGCACCATCCACCAGCCGGATTTCTAATGGGAGCCTTCGGAATGACCTGTCGTTTATATCGATTTGTGAGCTTCCACAAAGAATAGTTTGAAAATGCAACTGGACTTGTATTTTCCAGCATATTGTCAAACTGGTCTTTCTTGTTTTTCGCCAAGACCTTGCTTAGCCGAATATTCCCTCCTAGCTCGTCTTTTTTGTTCAATGAGAGCTATAGCATTTTGTGGAAGAGGACTTCGTCTAATCTGGCTAGGAAGATTTTTCTGTTTGGAAGACGCAATAGACGCAGCCGCGTATATTTTATCCATGAATATCTGTACCGCATCTTCGATATCAAAATAAATATAGTCTTAGTGACATAAGGATCATCGAATTCTTTTGACCACCTTTTAATAAAACCAAGCACGGCTCTGGCTTTATATATGAAATATGATTACAAAACTTTAGCTTAGGGTTAGTGTCCAAAAGAACGCCAAGATCTTTTACAAGAGTTAACGTGTAACTTAGAACCGTTTAAATGTAGTAAATTATCTCGGCACCAATTTTGAAAGCTATGTAGATCGAATTGTAAGTCTAATTGGCAGGAAATGTCCTTATACTGCAGGCATTACTTAAGATCATCTGCGTACATAAGTACGCGAGAATGACTAATTAATAAATAATGTTAAATGAAGCGGACCACGAAAGCTTCCTTGTGGAACACAGGAGTTAACAAGGGAAATTTTGGAAAGATAATTTTCAAAAAGGACCGTTTGTGTGCTGCATTCAGATAATTTGAGATTAATATAAGGAGATTAACTGGAAAACGTAATAGTTCAAGATTCCTAATAAGAGATTTACAGAGTCAAATGCTTTACTAAAGTCTGTATAAATGACATTACATTTCTTAAGTGCGTCAACTCTTTTCTGAACCAAAGTGATTTATTGGAGATAGACGGATAGTACCACGCAACACAAATATTAATAATATATAGTTTAATAATATACAGTTTTTTTAGTCTGCCTTTCGAAATCAATGTATTGGTTGGTTAAATTCTCTGATTTTTCTTTTATTATCACATCGATAGTAGGATAATATGGTCTTCAGGTTGCGTAAGTGTTGCTACTCTGGACAGAAACACACCTTCAGGATTTGATACAAAACACAAATCGAGTAGGCGAATTTAGTAGTGAATTTCGAACATGTTTTTTTAATCATGTGTCACCACGTGTGTTTTGGAACCAGAAGGGTCTGAATTTGGTAGGTGATAAGCATGTTTCCAAGTACAGCTGGCGCTGCAAGACATATATTTGGACCTATCGATGTTGTTACCGAAACAAATGGTTTCAAAACAATTATGTTTGCCTCAGAAAAATAAAATATGCAACTATTTAAGCTTCCTATATTAGTATTATTCAGTTTAATAATACTTACATTGTCTTTTTGTTCCAGATCACAGCGTATTCCAAAGGACCCATTGTAAAAGAACACGCTCTATTCAATACAGAAATACAAAAAAATAATTGTAATTCCTATAGTCATATTAAATAAATTATTATAATATTCAATTATTATATATACTCCAAAGTTCTTTTAAACAAAATAAGATATTAATTTTAAAAAAGAGCTCCAAATTATTTTCAGTTTTGTCCATGTCGTTAGAAAAAAAATCAGTCGGCCGCAGACACGATGCGAAACAATCGAAAAATCTCAACCCTCTCAACGACGACCATTTCTGTTAGCTTGGTCGGCTTATGTGTTCACTCGAGACACTTTTCTTTGGAAAAACTTGACAACTCTTTGGTATGTGTATTGCGAGTGTAGATGGTTTTAAAGGAGTGATGAATTCACTACTCATATTTCAAAAATTCATCTCGCTCTCATTACTGTTTCTTGCCATAAGTGAGCTGGGTGAGCTGATACCCTTGAAATTAAAACAAGAGAGAACGCTATAGTCGGGTGCCCCGACTATCAGATACCCGTTACTCAGGTAAAGGGAGTGCGAGGGAGATGGAGATATAAACTTTGATCACGCATAACTTTTTAACGAATGTTCCGATTTGAAAAATTTCTTCTACATTCCGATAGGTATTGATAAACACAATAAAACTGCATTTTTACTTTTCCGAAATATTTAAATTTTTAAAATCGTATATATGCGATTGTGGGCGTTAAAGGGGGCGTGGCACCTTTTTGAAACAAACTTGCGCTGCGTAGGAACTCCTAGAATCTGCATGCAAAATGCCAATCTTCTAGCTTTTATAGTTTCCGAGATCTCAGCGTTCATACGGACAGACAGACAGACAGACAGACGGACAGACGGACATGGCTAGATCGACTCGGCTAGTGATCCTGAACAAGAATATATATACTTTATAGGGTCGGAAACGCTTCCTTCTACCTGTTACATAATTTTGCACGAATACAATATACCCTTTTACTCTACGAGTAACGGGTATAATAATATATATTTTAAGGTTATTGTTGTTTATTTACAGATGTTAAAATTGTGCCAATCATTAAAACGTTTGAAGTATGTATTTAGACAGTTGAACTTGCAATTCTTGCTTCCTGTTAAAAAAAAATATTTTTTCTCAGAAATTTATATCAAACAAACATCTCGGAGGATTAAATGCTAGTTTGACGTATTTAATATAAATAAGACTATTTCTTAGAAATATCAGTAAAAATAAAATTCAACAACTTGGCGTAAAACAGCTAATTTCGTCCAAAATATTCTCCTTTATTAAAAAATCCCAAAGGAAACGGAAAAGTCAACCTATGTAAGTTCTTAAAAAAATACTGAGTACCAACAGAATTTTAGGTAAATTACAACCCACTAATCACTGCTGGCTTTAAGAGACCAAGTCGTTTGCTAAACCCCGTAAACTCTGGTGCAATTACCTTAAAATTATTTAATTTTACAGTTGGTAAACTCTGTAATGAGCGGTTGAGACAGAGGCTCATCAGCAATTCCGTCTAAATTTGTTCTGTCTTTTGACTAATTAGGACGCGAGGTTAGGCATATTTTGTATTTTGAACACAATTTACTTTTTTTAATTCTTAAACAGTATCAACAGACTAATCGATATATCCATGTCCCTCTGTGCAAAAATTCTATAATATCCTGAAAAGAGCGTTCGCATCACATCAGGTCCTGGGCACCGTGAGTCCGAGAACTAGTAGTAAAGCTTATTTTTTTTAATTTATGTTATTTGTTCTTTTATATTTATTGGTCTTACATTTTGACCAGTGTACCAATTTCAAAAAACTAACTTCTAACCTCCTTCTTTCCTATCAGAATGCAAGAGGTTTGCGTAGCAAGCTCACTAAATTGTATTCCGATAGCCATATTATTATTGTGTTTACAGAAACCTGGTTAAAGCCGGAGATCTTTAGCTACGAAGTTTTTCCAGGTAATTACACAATATATAGGTATGACCGTCCCTCTAGACGGGGATGTGGAGTCTTAATTGGAGTTGATTCAAACCTTCCGTCTGAGGAGTTATTTTTTGATGAATTCAATACCATTGAATTTATTTGTGTAAAGTTATCGCTTCCTGGTAGCTCTATTTACATAACTTGCTCATATATTCCGCCGTTGTCTGAACTTCCTGTGTAGTATGCATGTATCATTGTAGCGAGTACCCACTGTACCGACACCAACATTGTATTACAGTGTACTTAAACAAATACAAAAGCGCCGGCCGCTAAACTTTTGCGGCCAGCCGAAATATGAATGCGCCTCAGAGCCCAACTTATGGGAAGTGCTAGTGTCAGCATATTCCCATGGCCTGAGTGCAGACACATACAAGGCATGCATGTACAACTTCCCTCGCGCTCTCAGTGCTACCAGCACAAATACAATTACGAGCATATACTTCGATATATTTGACGGCCGCTGCCAATGTTTGCAGGCAGCGCAGCCGCAAATAGCTAGCTGTAATTCATTATTAATTTGACGATTAAAGAATAAAGATCTGCCCATGGCAAAGTAAAGAAAAGTGACTATTCTTTGTTATAAAAATATGATGGCATAATTATAACATGGCGACCGTGACACTGGTCCTGGAGGACCTAGGAAGGAACAACTGCACGAAAGGAAAATCTGCAACTGGAATCTGGAAATATAAATCTGAGTGAGTAGAGATGGAGTTATGGCAAAACGTAAAGACGTGCAAAACAAAATAAAAAAAATAAAAAAAAGTGGCTATTATATAAAAACAAACCAGCACCGCCCTGGGCAACAGCCCAAAAATTACAAAAGAACTTGATTTTCTTAATTCAAGTTTTGTAAATAAAAAACCAATAACTCCAGCTCACTCAGTGATTAAGAAAATTAATGACGACACAAATTAACACCTCCACCTCCGAAGCAGTTTCCAAGAAGAAACAAAGTGTGCCCGAAAGACGACTGCCCTGGACGACTGGAAAGCCGATTTTGCGAAGGCACCTGCGAAAAACCTGTGCGATCACCGGCACCGGTACCGCCTGAGCCCATAGGCCCAGGACATCAGCAGCTGAGACAACAAGTGTGAGGGGTAGGCCGCCCTTTACGCCAGCGAAGGAGCATCAGCGAGCGAAGCCGGACCCTGGAGAAGTGAACCGACAGCGCTTCCAAGAGCGCACATCTTAAATTTTTTTTTATTATTTTATATGCATCTGCGATGCAAAAACTTATAATTAACAATAATTGTACAGACCAGGCAGTTTCTAGCTGCGGGTCTTCATTTTTTTTTTCCTAGGTAGGGATACCTGTAAAAATTTTATACACATACCAGAAAATTTAAGCAAAAAAAAAAAATTTTTAATTAATTAATTAAATACACATAAAAGCCTAAGACAAAAAAAATAATAACAAGAGAAAAAGGAGAGGAGGTCAGAAGAACTTCCTGAATTTAAAAATAAAATAATTAAATAGGCAGCTATATGCTGAAAAATCTACCCCAGTATCCTGGGATGAAAATGTAGAAATTAAGAAAGAATTAGAGAACACGTATAGGGAATTAGATGCCTACAAAAATAAGAGAGAACGCTATAGTCGGGTGCCCCGACTATCAGATACCCGTTACTAAAGGGAGTGCGAGGGAGATAGAGATAGAAACTTTGATCACGCATAACTTTTTAACGAATGGTCCGATTTGAAAAATTTCTTCTACATTTCGATAGGTATTGATAAACACAATAAAACTGCATTTTTACTTTTCCGAAATATTTAAATTTTTAAAATCGTATATATGCGATTGTGGGCGTTTTTGAAACAAACTGGCGCTGCGTAGGAACTCCTAGAATGCCAATCTTCTAGCTTTTATAGTTTCCGAGATCTCAGCGTTCATACGGACAGGCAGACGGACAGACAGACGGACAGACAGTCGGACATGGCTAGATCGACTCGGCTAGTGATCCTGAACAAGAATATATATACTTTATAGGGTCGGAAACGCTTCCTTCTACCTGTTAAATACTTTTGCACGAATACAATATCCCCTTTTACTCTACGAGTAACGGGTATAAAAATGATATGAAGGAGGCTAGAAAACCAAAGTGCCCTGCAGATTGTAAAGGGCCTTTCGAAAATACAGCTTGCGAGTATACGTGTCATAAGAAAAATTAAAAGATATAAAAATAATAAGATATATTTAAATATGAATGAACATTTTTTATTATGAAAAGTAACGCAATATCTAAAACAGATTTTGAAAGCGTTACAGATATAATACCCAAAATGGGTTTAATTGATACTGAAACAGTGGACTCCACTGCCAATGTAATTAATAAAATTGAATCAAAAACTATTGATACCGATTTAACAAACATATTATTATCAATAATTTTTTTTATAATGAGTGCATACATTTTGTATAAAGCCTATATGTACCTCAATAAGTGTGTATCAAAAAGAGCTATAAATAGAAGCCAGGTCAACGATCTGGATAAGATTTAAATGTATAAAGCACAAACAATTATTATAAAAATATGTTCACAATCAGTGCTGCCAACTCTTGCCTTGAACTCATCACTTTTAAGCCAGACATCGCGGCATTTTTGTTTATATTCCTTAGGCATTTCACAACTTGCTACGATTTACGCGCACTTTTTATGTAGTAATGAAACACTAAGCGAGTGATGACATTAGCGTATATCGAGAAAAACAATCGATACGCCATTACATTTTATGGTTTGTTTGTAAGTGACTATCGTAAATCTGCCACTTTTTCATATTTTGTACTTAAGAGTTAACAAAACAAAAAAAAGTCGGGAAAAAGCCAACTTAATTTCGAAAAAAGCCAGAATTCTCGCGTAATTATGTACGCAGATGATGTTAAGTTGTGCCTGCAGTATAAGGACATTTCCTGCCATTTAGACTTACAATCCGATCTAGATAACTTTCAAAGCTGGTGCCGAGATAATTTACTAAATTTAAACGCATCAAAGTGCAAGCTGATGACTTTTTATCGGGTCAATGCGATATACGCGACTTATATATTAAGTGGCAGCTCTTTGGATAGAATAACTCTGGTAAACAATCTTGGACAATCGTTCTCTCGGACCCTAAACTAAAATTTTCAAACCACATTTCGTCCATGGTTAATAAAGCCAGAGGAGTGCTTGGATTTATTAAAAGATGGTCAAAAGAATTCGATGATCCTTATTTAACTAAAACTTTATTTATTTCGTTAGTCCGTCCGATTCTGGAGTATGGGTCTCCCGTCTGGAGTCCGCAATACGGAATACATATTGGTCGTATTGAATCAGTACAAAAAACTTTCTTCTTTTTGCTTTACGGCGCCAAAACTTGGATGCAAATCTTAACTTACCTTCTTATTTTAATAGACTTCTGTTGATTAATTTACCCTCCCTAGCCAACCGTAGAACGATGCTAGGTAGTGTCTTCATGTATAACCTTATACATGGTGATATTGACTCCGACTTGGTAAATCGGCGAAACTTTTCTGTGCCAAGTAGATTAACTAGAAATTATATTCCCCTAATATTAAATCATTGTAGATCTAACTATGCCTTGCACCAAAACCAATTTTTGCCAATATTGTATCAATATTATTCTGAAAACTGCAAATTTTAATAGACGATTTTATTTATATAAAATCAATTGTGAATTATAATTATAATTAAGAATGTAATTGCTAAGCGCTTCAAACTTTAATAAAATGTGTACTTAACGCCACTGCAACACTGTTCGTAAGTCGTTCTACAGACACCTTTTTATACCCTTGCAGAGGGTATTATAATTTTGGTCAAAAGTGTTCAACGCAGTGAAGGAGACATCTCCGACCCTATAAAGTATATATATTCTTGATCAGGATCACCTCCTGAGTTGATATAAGCATGTCCGTCTGTCCGTCTGTCTGTTTCTACGCGAACTAGTCTCTCAGTTTTAAAGATATCGAATTTAAACTTTGCACACAGCCTTCGATCCTTTGCACGCAGTATATAAGACGGAACGGCCGAGATCGGCCGACAATATCCTATAGCTGCCATATAACTGATTGATCGGAAATGCCATAACTTTGGTGATTGTTAAGTTAGAAAGTTGGTATTTCCTATGGGTTTTATATTTGGCCATTCAATTCGATCTACCAAATTTCATTGGGATCAGCCGACTATATCCTATAGCTGCCATATAACTGATTGATCGGAAATGCCATAACTTTGGTGTTTGTAAAGTTAGGAAGTTGGGATTTTCTATGGGTTTCATTTAGACTTTGGAATTTTCAAGAAAGGAAAGCTAACTTCGGGCGGAGCCGAAGTTTATATACCCTTGCAGAATAGTCTGTAAATTATATTCTCCAAAATTATTCATATGATGCATTCTTAATACTCATAAAAAATCCCAACGTCCTAACTTTACAAACACCAAAGTTATGGCATTTCCAATCGTTCAATTATATTGCACCTATGGGATATAGTCGGCCGATCTTTATGAAATTTGGTAGGTCGGATTGATTGTCCAAAAATAAAACCCATAGAAAATCCCAACAGACAGACGGACAGACGTACATGCTTATGGTATATCAACTCCGGACGCGATCCTGATCAAGAATATATATACTTCATAGGGTCGGAGATGTCTTCTTCACTGCGTTGCACACTTTTCACCAAAATTATAATACCCTCAGCAAGGGTATAAGAATATAGAGTGTACTCATTAGTGGACTCTCCCATGAAACTTTATATTGACATTTTGTTTTGGATATTTCTCTATTTATGACACCTTAATTTGGCATTTTTATTGAATTTACCCAAGATTTAACCAACGACTTGTACGTATAAGTCTGTATGCAGACTCAAAATAAAAGAAATTTCGATATTCCTTTGGCTCTATCTAATTTGTATTCTGGAATTGGAGTGGAGCTGTGTTAACTTAACTCAGAAATTCGATTTTAAATAGGAAACCTGGAAGGCATGGTCGAAAGCAAATTATAACCTTAACACAACTGAATTCACAGCCGAAGATGTCGACGTCCAACAAATTTGTTGTGACATTTTTCATGCCATGATATTGTAAAAGGAATGTACGTTGAAGCCTGCCTTTATGTGTTAGCTAAGGGCTAATATAAATTTGTTGCTTGGGATATACATATTATGTAAAAACTTTAACAAAATTTGACACCCGCTGAAACAATATTCCTATTTTAATTAACGTATGGCAGTTAAAAACAATTGAAATTCGATTTTCGATGTCGTACATTATTATTTTTTTAAAAACAAAATAAGCAAACACATTAAATATTATTTTTACAATTTTATGTAAGTATGTCGTAAATCGTTAAATTGTTTGCAGCAATATCTTCTAAAAATCAGAGTATGGTAAGTTTCCAGATATTGGTAAGGAGTATGGACTTTGATAGGCCTCTTGGTTGTGTAAGATTGCTCCCCAGCCTCTGGCACATTTATTAAAAGTTTGACCCTGGTTTAACGAAGGAGTAGCCGAGCTACTTGTAGGTCCACATCTAGAAGAGCCAGTTTTTGGCAGATGGGGGGATCCTCCTGAGCCTAATGAACTTGGAGATCTGGACGTCTGGTCATTGAAAGCAATTCCAAATGGTGTTGGCGAAGTATTGCGTACTTGCGAATTTTGTTGTACATTTAGATACTGCGGACTTGCACCAATCAAGTTTCTCTTATCATGCTGTTCAAATATAGCCACTTTATCGAAAGACAAAGGCGTAGGGTTAAAGTTGACCTGAGGAGCGAAATGCTCGGACCGAACGGGTATTTTTTTATAGCATGACGGTGAGTAAGGTTTCTGGTTTGGCGGTAGTGTACTAAATCCAGTTGTTAACGGCTTTGTCAATGGAAATTCGCTACTGCCAGTAATTGAATTTTCATTAGCAACAAAGTTGGTCATTGGTAAAGGGCACGATAAAGATTCGTAGCTTGGTAATTTAAAGTTCTCTTCATGTCCTTCGTACTGTTTTGGGGGTGCTGCATAGCTCGAAAGCGATATTTCTTTCGGAACATAAAGGCCTGTAAAAACAAAATGGAAATTATTTTAAGAGACAATGTTAAAAACTGTAATTAAAAAACGTACATTTTTATGATAGTATTAGACTGACACAGATATTGTGCACTATGGGCACATTTATTTTCAACTTTTTTAAAAATATACTACATAGTTTTAAGCTTTTTTTTATTAATTTAAATTTTTAACTTTGCCAGGACAATTTTGTTTTATTTGTTATTGTTTAATAATTAATTCATCACTAATACATTACGATACAAGGGTAACAGGGGAAGCTACAGATAAAAACATAACGCAACCAAAAAAAAAAATAAAAATAATTATTAATTCACACTTTAAAATCGGTAAACCTGAAAATAATGTTGAAAACTTACAAAAAACTTTACAAAACTTATTTTAACTATCTAAAACATGCAAACTTGGAAGACAATTCTCTGTTTAAGTGAATATTGGTTATACAAGTATATACACACAAAAACATATACGAGCATTTTAACCTTGCCTTCATTGTTTTCTATTGGTGCTACGGCTTGTCTGGCTTGGTTTAATTCTGTTATATTCTGTTGCTCGAAAGATTCTATTAATTCACGCACATTAACTTTATCATCAGTGTCGCTTTTGACTCTTTGGTCATCATTTCTAAACATTTCAAATTCATTTCTAGGGTTTTTATAAGCGCGGCTCATTTTCGTTGACCGTAGTTCACCTGAATATTCTCTATTTCGTAAAATTTTATTTTCAAGACGATGGTGTTCCAAGAAGAATGTTTGAAATTTTTCAAGCTCGTGTAAACGATTCTGCACATCAACAGCAAAATTCGATGTTAGGTTATCTCCATATAAAAAATTAATACAGCTAATTTTATTGTCATCTGCATCAGGACGAGTCTGCCATGATGACTCACTTTCTTTTATTTGTAAAGATTCTGAAATATTCGAATTACTAAATAAAATGCGAAGTAATATTGTTACAAGGATCCCGAATACCAAGATAAAAGATAACGTGAGCAGCATTTTTATAAAAATAAAATTAAAGAATTTAATTTTAACAAGAAAGGAAAGCTAACTTCGGGCGGAGCCGAAGTTGATATACCCTTGCAGAATATTCTTTAAATTATATTATCCAAAATTATTCATATGATGCATTTTAACACTCATAAAAAATCCCAAAAATTCCTAACTTCAAAAACACCAAAGTTATGGCATTTCCAATCGTTCAGTTACATGGCAGCTATAGGATATTGTCGGCTGATCCTTATGAAATTTGGTAGGTCGGATTGATTGGCCAAATATAAAACCCATAGGAAATCCCAACTTCCTAACTTTACAAACACCAATGTTATGGCATTTCCGATCAATCAGTTATATGGCGGCTATAGGATATAGTCGGCCGATCCCGGCCGTTCCGACTTATATACTGCGTGCAAAGGAAAGAAGGGTGTGTGCAAAGTTTCAATTCAATATCTTTAAAACTGAGAGACTAGTTCGCGTAGAAACAGACAGACGGACAGACAGACGGACAGACAGACGGACAGACGGACATGCTTATATCAACTCAGGAGGTGATCCTGATCAAGAATATATATCCTTTATAGGGTCGGAGATGTCTCCTTCACTGCGTTGCACACTTTTGACCAAAATTATAATACCCTCTGCAAGGGTATAAAAACGCTAGTTACAATTTAAAGGTTCGGAATTTGTGAAAATAATTATTAAGACTTTCTAATATTCCTTCCTGATTAAAATATACCGTTCATTCCAAGCGGAACTGAGTGACTACTTTGCGTAGAAACAGACGGACAGAAGGACGGACGGCAGGACAGACAAACTGGGCTATATCGTTAGTTTAATCACTAACCATACAACATATAGACTGGTCATTTCATACAAGCAATATGGACACTCAAAAATCTTTGCGGGAGGCCCCACAGCTGTTTGCGGCAGGCCCCGGACACTTCGTGTGCCTTCGGGTTTTTTTAGCTCTCATTCTTATTCTCATTTTGACGCTCGCGCGCTCATTACTCGAGTTCGGTCGTTCAGTCGCAGAGACGCGCATTTTGAAGAAGGTTGCGCCTGCGCTTGAATTGGTCTTTATATGTATGCGTGTTCATGCATTCTCATACAGGGATGCATGTGTGCGTTTTTTTCAATTCGATGCGGCAAGAATATTTTGTCTTTTGCTACTTTTCAGATTTGGTACCCTAGCAATAAGAGCGTATTCACTATTGGGTTAATGATAAAAATAAGAATATTATATGTTATAGTATAATTTTTAATATTTCCGCATATATTTCATTTTGGCTTACTAATTCAAATCAGGGGTAGCAGAAAAATGTTTTGCATATATGTATGTATTCCAATTAATATAAATCAATCTAATGAGATAGGAACAGGGCACATCGCAGTCGGTGTCTGCGCTTAGTGGTTGAGAAAACTTCAAGCCAAATCAGCTTTGGTTGTTGTTCTGCGAGCGGAAGGTGCCTGCATACCCTACCGACGAATGAATTTTAGGGCGGACAGAAACAAGAACGGCTGTTTGTCTTTTGTTTTGTTTACATTTTTTAGGACACTTGTTTTTAATTTTATATTTAATGAGCTTTGGTTGATTTTTTTTTTGATTCGCAGGGTAATTTTTATATTTTTATGTACATATGTATGCTTATTCTTGAAAGTCGCCGCTCGGATTAGTTACCGATAAATATACATACATACATACGTATAATAATTGTATAATTTTAATATTGGAAAATAACAAATTGTTTAATCACTATAAATTACAGACATAAATTTCGAAGTGATTTTCTGAAATTTGTATTTCAATTTTAAATCAAGAAGTAAGTTTTTAATGATTTTTAATATATTTAAATTTCAATCGAAAACTAAAACAATATAAAAGTTTATTTATCCAATTTTTGGTAAGATAGCATTATAAAATGGATAATTTTCGTATGCTATGTTTTATTCGAGCGGCGAAAACCCTTGTTTCTGTCCGCCCAAAAATTCAGTCGTCGGTAGGGTATGCAGGCACCATCCGCTCGCAGAACAACAACCAAAGCTGATTTGGTTTGAAGTTTTCTCAACCAGTAAGCGCAGACACCGACTGCAATGTGCCCTGTTCCTATCTCATTAGATTGATTTATATTAATTGGAATACATACATATGTATATGCAAAACATTTTTCTGCTACCCCTGATTTGAATTAGTAAGCCAAAATGAAATATATGCGGAAATATTAAAAATTATACTATAACATATAATATTCTTATTTTTATCATTAACCCAATAGTGAATACGCTCTTATTGCTAGGGTACCAAATCTGAAAAGTAGCAAAAGACAAAATATTCTTGCCGCATCGAATTGAAAAAAACGCACACATGCATCCCTGTATGAGAATGCATGAACACGCATACATATAAAGACCAATTCAAGCGCAGGCGCAACCTTCTTCAAAATGCGCGTCTCTGCGACTGAACGACCGAACTCGAGTAATGAGCGCGCGAGCGTCAAAATGAGAATAAGAATGAGAGCTAAAAAAACCCGAAGGCACACGAAGTGTCCGGGGCCTGCCGCAAACAGCTGTGGGGCCTCCCGCAAAGATTTTTGAGTGTCCATATTGCTTGTATGAAATGACCAGTCTATATGTTGTATGGTTAGTGGTTTAATTTAACTTACAAGATTTTCAATGTCCGTCTGTCTGTTTCTACGCAAACTAGTCTCTCAGTTTTAAAGAATTCGAAGTTAAACTTTGCACACACCCTTCTTTTCTTTGCACGCAGTATATAAGTCGGAACGGCCGGGATCCGCCCACTATATCCTATAGCTGCCATATAACTGAACGATCGAAAATGGGATAACTTTGGTGTTTTTAAAGTTAGGAAATTGGGATTTTCTGTGGGTTTTTTTTTGGCCAATCAATCTGACCTCCCAAACTTCATAAGGATCGGCAGAATATATCCATGGGTTTAATGGGTTTTATTTTTGGCCAATCAATACCATATATCCTATTGCTTTCATATAACTGAACGATTGGAAATGGTGTTTTAAAGTTAGGAAGTTGGGATTTTTCATGAGCATTAAGAATGCTTCATATGAATAATTTTGGAGAATATAATTTACAGAATATTCTGCAAGGGTATATCAACTTCGGCTCCGCCCGAAGTTAGCTTTCCTTTCTTGTTTTACATGTTATAAACACACATCAGAAGTAATGTTTAGAACAACTAAAAGATTTACTGCTTATTTAAAAGTAATTAAAATATTTTTTGTCATATTTTCTTATTTCATTTTTTTCATTTTCATTTTTCATATCTTAGAAAATTTATTTTAAATATTTCGACACTCACAGTTGCGACTTAACGAGTTCTAAAAATATTTTAAACTAATATTTTTCGCTAACGACCCATCATATAGTCCTTGGTTTTGCGTTCGTTCTTTGTGCGCGACTGTGGCTTCATTCGATGTCTTTGAATTCACGCGCGGGAGACCTGGGTTCGAGTCCCACCGACGGCGCTAAAAAACTTACTTACTTATCGGAGTTTTCTTGTAAGAACTGAAATAAATCATAATTATACACAAATTCTCATCCCCCCCACAGGATTCTAGTTGGCAATTAAAAAAAACTAAAGATACTGACTTCTTTTATTTCGTGCAAGAAACTTCATATTAAATATATTGACTTTTAATTCAATTAATTCTTTGTGTGGCCTCCCTTCTGTTTGATGACATCTTTCAATCGAGTTTGCATAATTTTTTTCATAATCCGTTTAGTTTGCCAGCTATATGATTTTGAATTTGAAGTTTACGTCTGCACGAAATTTTTTTTTATTTGATTTTATTTAAATATTATTGAATTACGGTTTAAATTAAATTAAAATCGGACAACAATAT
The DNA here is from genome assembly GCA_018153305.1 of Drosophila kurseongensis. Taxonomy (NCBI): domain Eukaryota; kingdom Metazoa; phylum Arthropoda; class Insecta; order Diptera; family Drosophilidae; genus Drosophila; species Drosophila kurseongensis. Next base: position 810,862 of record JAECXX010000127.1, on the reverse strand, counting down.
CATATAGCTGCCATAGAAACGATGGCAAAATGCAGCGCAAAATCGACGGAGCTTAATTGTTTTTAGTAATACAGGCATAGAAATCGAAATGTGGTCGATTTGTAATAACTGCAACGGTATATAAACTTCGGCTTGCCGAAGTTTGGTTCCTTTCTTGTTGGTCAATCAATTCGACCTACCAAATTTCGACTATATCCTACAGCTGCCATATAACTGAACGATTGGAAATTCCATAACTTTGGTGTTTATACCCGTTACTCGTAGAGTAAAAGGGTATATTGTATTCGTGCAAAAGTATGTAACAGGTAGAAGGAAGCGTTTCCGACCATATAAAGTCTATATATTCTTGTTCAGGATCACTAGCCGAGTCGATCTAGCCATGTCCGTCTGTCGTCCGTCTGTCCGTCTGTCTGTCCGCCTGTCTGTCCGTATGAACGCTGAGATCTCGGAAACTATAAAAGCTAGAGGATTGGCATTTTGCATGCAGATTATAGGAGTTCCTACGCAGCGCAAGTTTGTTTCAAAAAGGTGCCACGCCCCCTTTAACGCCCACAATCGCATATATACGATTTTAAAAATTTAAATATTTCGGAACAGTAAAAATTCAGTTTTATTGTGTTTATCAATACCTATCGAAATGTAGAAGAAATTTTTCCAATCCGACCATTCGTTAAAAAGTTATGCGTGATTAAAGTTTCTACTTCCATCTCCCTCGCACTCCCTTTACCTGAGTAACGGGTATCTGATAGTCGGGGCACCCGACTATAGCGTTCTCTCTTGTTTTAAAGTTGGGATTTTTATAAGTATTAAGAATGCATCATATGAATAGTTTTGGAGAGTATAATTGACAGAATATTCTGCAAGGGTATATCAACTTCGGCTCCGCCCGAAGTTAGCTTTTCTTTTTTGTTTCATATCAAATACAAATTTTCATTTTAGTCAGTAGCACAATTCGTGATAAATGTATAAGTTAAGGGCATACCTTATCATATCACAACTTCTCCCAAGCCCTAATGATTCTGGGATGTATTGAACAGACGGAAGCGGCCAGAGACTCAAACGGCAGTTGTGCTGAATTTAAAGAGTGGAGCTGTCAGTCAAGTCATGCAGTCAGGATTTGTATGGCATTGAAATGCACTCACATGAGTCCAAATGTGGCCAGCCATCTCTTACGCCTGGAAACTCGAGATCGTTAAAACTTCCCAGGCTGGCCCTGCCAACCTCTAATAGTAAATATTTAAAGTACAAAAACTTTATTACAATGTTCAATCAGATTTTCAATAGCTAGGGTTCATTATCAATCATCGTAAAGTTTATTTAGCTAATTGTTTGTCTCAGGAGTCCCGCACTGGAAACTATACAAGTCATGATAATCCGACCTTAGTATTTCTTGTCAACATCCAATCACTGTTTTCAACCCGTAACCAACCCAAACAGCAAAACCCTACGCAGCATTGTTTAAATCGGTGCAATCGCTAGGTACCGAGTCTCAGATATCTTAAGCAAGCTTATCTGGATCGTCATGGAGAAAGTAGATGAAAGTACTCGACAAAAATGGAACGAATCCTTGGAATTTTCTACCTTGCCCATCTTGGTCATCATGGTGGATCGCCATTGCCAGTGGTAACACTAATCGCAGGACTTTCAGGTGTGCTCAATTTTGTGACATGATATTATGCAGTGGTTCGAAACCGTCAAAGGCTCGTGCTGTGTCTCAAGTGTCTGGATGTAGGTCCTCGGGCAATTAATTGCCCTAATACTCAGAAATGTCGCAACAGCTCCAAAACCCATTACACTATGCTTCATAGGAAAACCTCAGTAACCCAATCTGGTGGATTCGCTCCTGGTGCCTATCAACTATATCATGGAATAGCACCTCACATACACCAGCACTACAATTTGACGGATCAGCCACAACGTTCTGTAAAAGATAGTTTTTGAAATTTCAATCTTGGTCGCACACTCCTTGATTCGTGCTCTCAGTAAATTTCATGTGAAAGTCGTTTACCTAGGCAGAAGCATCAAGAAGCATTGGAGTATGTCGAACACACATCAAACATTTGGTTTACACTACAGTCAAATCCCATTTTGGAAGCTCCGACTTGTTTATCGCATACCAGTTGGACTTGGATGTTTATGTTTTATCTTGAAATATCCCTCAAAATGCATTCCCAACAAATCGACCTGTTACTTGGAACAGAGAAATTCTTCAAGGCACTGTTGCCTAGGGAACATGCTGCTAACACTACAGAAAACTGTGTATGGATGGATGATTTCTGATCGCACTAGTAGCCCAGGAAATGAAACTTCGCCCAATTTTTGCCTATCTGTCGAAGAACCAATTGATACAAATTTGGAACGTTTTTGGATAACTGAAGATTTTGGAAAACCCACCGACAGATTCACTCCAGAACAGCAATTATATGAGAACATATTCACCAAATCAATTCGTTAAGAATCATACGGCAGTTTAGTGGTCAACGTATCTTTACTCACTTCTCCTAAACTTCAGATTTTACCGATTCGCGTTAATCGCCGACGTGGTAAAAATGTATCGCAAGGTGTTAATCAGCCCAGAACATCAACGATTCCAATACATCTTTTGGAGAAACAACCCTCAGAGCCGCATCAGAATTATGCTTCGAAAACCGTTACATATGAATTCGCAGCAGCGCCTCACTTAACCATTCGCAGTGTGTATAAAATCATCATTTTTTGCGGACGATCTTATTTGCGGCGCGAACTCTGTTGTGGAACTGCGTCAAATTCAAGCAGAAGTCACGGAAATTCTGGTGACTGGAAAATTGAATTAGCAAAATGGCATTTAAGCCATTCCGAATTTAGATTTGACCCAAAAATCAAGGAATTAAATTTGGGCGTTAAGTCATCGAGAAGCTCTCTGGGACTTAATTGGGACCACCATCGGGACGCGTTCAGATTCGTGTTTAGACCGAAACAATTTTCCGGACCCATCACTAAACGGTCGGTTTTGTCAACGGCTTCGTCGTTGTTCGACCCGCTCAGAACTGTGGCTATTAAAATTGCCATGGGATGAGTCAATTCCACGATACAATAACACATAAGGTATTCTCGTCGGCTGTCCAAACGTTCGGGTTTTGGTCAATGCGAGTTCGTTTTTTGAAGAGAAAGGTTGTCTGTGGACGAAATTTTTAAAGAATTATTAAGAGTCATGTTGCACACTCTTTGACATATAAAAGTTTTATTTTAAACAACATTCAAAAACAAAATCGATGCCTAATTTCAAATTCAAAACTATTAAAAATTAAATTATGAAAAAAATGACCCCTTTTTTATTATGAAAGGCAAAAAAAAAAAACTTAAACCATCTAAGGGCTAATCCACACATTCTATTGTCGCTCTGCTCGCACTTACTAAACAGTGCCCATTTCTCTCGCACTCATTGTTATGATTGTAGAGGTACCAGATTTTGCGGACGAGACTACCTTATGTTATTGTATCAAGGTCAATACCACAGGCACTTAATCAAGCCTGGAATTCGTTTGTAACATCGATATCGTCGTTGAAATCCCTGGCAGTTTCCCGATACTGTCTTTAACCCAAACAGACTAGCTTGCAACTCCACGGATTTTGCGTCGCATCGATCCGTGTCGCTTGGGGACCGCTAAGTCAAGAGTTCGCCCTACGAAAAAACTGTCACTACCAATCTTGGAGCTATGCGGAGCACACTTGTTCGCTGCGCTATTCGCAAAAATTAAGAACGTCATAGTCAACACAAATGTATCAAAATTTCTCTGAACCGATTCGCAACTCGTTTTGCATTGGATCAAATAGCAAATAGCATCAGACTGCAGAAATGCAAGACCTTACCCAGGACTGCGTGAGAGGGTTCGTTCTAACTTGTCTCAACCCTGCGGACCTGGCATCGAGAGGATTCTTATGGAGGAGCTTAGAAACTCAGTATGGTTCGAAGTACCGTCATATTTTCTGCAGCCCGAGAAGGAATGGAAGTAGAAAAGCGAAAACCTGCCTTTATGGTCATTCAAGAAACAGAAAGGAATTATTTACTGGAGAGACTTCGACAGATCAGCTCAAAAAATGTTTGCGCGTCGTAGCTTTTATGAGGAGATTTGGGAACGCTTGCCGAAAAACAACCACATTCGATACAATATCACCATCACCTGAAAACTTGTTTTCAGCGTGTCATTGCATGGAAATTGGAGCAAATTGAAGAGAAAAAAACAACTTCTTCTCGACCACTTTCTCGCTGTGGAATCGATTTTCGTGGCCCGATCTCAACTTACTGGCGCATTGGAGGAAAGCGACAAATCCTTTCTCGCCATATTCGTGTGCTTCGCCACAATGGCATTACACATCAAAGTGGTGACGGATCTTTCAACAGATGCATTCATTGGAGCATTGAAGCTGATAATATCGAGACGAGGCTTACCTACGGATGTATTTAGCTACAACGCAACGAGCGTCATACAAACTGGTGGAACTAATAGAATTTCTATTCGTTGTCAGCAAATAAGTTTCACCACATAGCATCTCTGGAAAGGATGAATATGTAAGGGACGCATATCTCCGGGACGCATATCTCAGTCATCCCAGGCAAGGACACTATGCTGCGCGTTGTGGATGTACGAACTTTAAAGTCATTCGATGACTAAGGCCAGTTTATGTATGGACTGGCTCTATTACCAATTTTTTGAAAGTCACCGGAGCGGTTTCATGGTCACATTTATAATGTTTTTATTTGAATAACTGAAACATCTGAATTGAAAAATTGTTAATACCTGAGCTTACGTTATGAAGGGAAGCTCTGAATTGCATCTGTACACCACTGCTTTATGTTACTTTCTGATCACTGTAAACAGCTCTCTCACATTCACTTGGGATTACATTAAAAGAGATCAAACCTGGAAGCGAAAGAATATGGTTGTGTTATTTGCTGCACCCCCACCCAAACTGAATGACTCATGTTGGCTATGAAAACGCTTTTGGTCACAACACTAAGTAATTTTTTTGGAACATGTTAGTATGCCATTGTGAGGACACCATACAATTGTAAAGGCTGAACAAGGATACCTGTACACATCTCATTGTAAGGTTGATGTCATGCTTTTAGTTTTCCCAAAGAGGTCATTGCGATACTAAAAGTAGTCGTTTAGTATTTGTCTACTGGCAAATAATTCCAGAAATATAACGTTCTATTGCTCGAGAAATGGCTCCTATTGCTTCACGCGACTACCGTATGGTTTAATAATAGCGCCAAATTCTATTCAGCGAATGATGAAAATTGCATTTTCCGGTGTCAAACCCTCCAAAACTTTCGTGTAAATGGATGACTTGTCATCGGTTTTTTATTAAAACATATGATTTAAGACATTACCAACGTGTTTTATTTATGTAGAAAGCACAACCTTAATTGATCATTGCGCGAAGCAAAGCCTTGTGAATATGATGCTTTGATTACGAATCAGACGTTGGAAGTTGCTGATCCACCTTAAAGCCAGAAGCACATCGGCTGTAACAGGGCGTACAGTGTGAAACGTGGCGCAAAGGTTCAAGGCTCGTGGCAAAAGGATGTTTTCATAGTTATGGTGCAGACTTCATCGAGACATCGCTTGTTTGCAGATTGGAGAGCATCCGCTTGATTGTGGCCACCAGATAGATGTTTGCAATAATACTGTTTCTCGGAATGGAGATTGAACTCGAGGGTGAACTGGGAGAGATCACTCTAGTGCAGACGCAGTTCATTCAGGATTTGTTACGTCAGCATAATCTACGGTCCGGCAGACTTGTATCTACGCCTTTAGACGAAGTGTATCAGGTTGCGTGTGATGAAAACTGCACCAAAGAGAAAAACACGGCGCATCAGCAGTCGGCGAGATGATGTGGTTGGTACTCACGGCCCGACCCGATATTTTGCATTCCGTCATTGATCAAGTTTTTGGTTAAGAGACTATCGGATGAGCAGGTAATTGTGCTGTACTTATGTACTTTTCGCATACAGATTTTCGCCTACAGCAGAACATTCTCCTAAATTTAAATGAAAGCAGTCTTCTGTTATCAGAAGGTAATTATTCTCTGTTTACTGGGACCCAGTTCTTGGGGTTGTGTTAGGATAATTTGTTAGTGCTTTTCTTAAATATTATTAAATGATCACGAAAAGGTGCACACTTCATTAAAGCTGCCTTGGTATACAAATAGGCTGGAAAAAATAAAAAAGTCTTCGAAATAAATTTTACAAAAAATTCTTAATTACTCTTGACAGGCTGATAGGAATAGGCACTTGTAACTCAAGCGGGAATTTAAGTATTTTAATAAATTTCAGTCATCAACATATAGCAGACATTGCGGGATGAAAAGTTACCACATTTTTGTTTGCGTCTTTACTTAAAGCTAATTTTGAGCCAACAGCAGCTTGTCATGAATTTGAACACGATTACCCCGTAGCTATGTAAAACATTTTTTGATAAATTACTCTCAAGTTGTCAGTTTGACAATAGATGGAAGATTACATCCGGGACTTCCATTTAAAAATCCAATCAAAAATTATCATTGCCAAGATTTGTAATATGTTGAACTCTTTAAGCGCATTGGCAGCAGGTCGTTCAACCACTACAAGCCCCGCTGTTTTAGCAAATTTTGTCTTCAAGCCTTTGATATGAGTTGTCAAGCTAATACAATGGACTGCGACGAAAGCGGCAGCTACCCAACACCATGCACGATGCGCCGGGTCAGCACTTTTAGGGCTTAGGGCTAAGTTTCATTAAATGAATTTATGTACTTTGTATGAAGACCAATCGTGACGGTCATAGCCTCGCTATCTCCAAAGTATTCTTATTCGCGCCTGCCACAAGGGAATGACAGTATTGATTTGTATTCTTTTTATACCCGTTACTCGTAGAGTAAAAGGGTATATTGTATTCGTGCAAAAGTATGTAACAGGTAGAAGGAAGCGTTTCCGACCCTATAAAGTATATATATTCTTGTTCAGGATCACTAGCCGAGTCGATCTAGCCATGTCCGTCTGTCCGTCTGTCTGTCTGTCCGTCTGTCCGTCTGTCTGTCCGTCTGTCTGTCCGTCCGTATGAACGCTGAGATCTCGGAAACTATAAAAGCTACAAGATTGGCATTTTGCATGCAGATTCTAGGAGTTCCTACGCAGCGCACGTTTGTTTCAAAAAGGTGCCACGCCCCCTTTAACGCCCACAATCGCTTATATACGATTTTACAAATTTAAATATTTCGGAAAAGTACAAATGCAGTTTTATTCTGTTTATCAATACCTATCGAAATGTAGAAGAAATTTTTCAAATCAAACCATTCGTGTAAAAGTTATGGGTGATCAAAGTTTCTATCTCCATCTCCCTCGCACTCCCTTTACCTGAGTAACGGGTATCTGATAGTCGGGGCACCCGACTATAGCGTTCTCTCTTGTTAGTTTTGATGTTTGGCTTAGTTTATCTTCAAAGGGTCCACTTATGCAGATTACTTAAAAATGTTCAGTTAAAACCCCGGCAGATGCCCAATTGCTAGATCGGGACTTAATTCCCCCCAGCTCTTGGTGTCGCCGAAATTCACTTATTGCTAGACATTAACAACTGATTTTTTGTAAATGGCATCACCTCATATAATATTGATAGACAACCATTATTAATCCATCAATAATCACTGAAACATTTTAAAATTTTTGTTCTTTTCTCCGTAATTTATTATTTGATAATCATCAATATGTGCTTGATACTAACCTTTTGGTAGTTCCACATTATGGCCTCCCCAGCCCTGGGCAACGCATGGTGTATATGCAAGATCCCTTTTCGGGTTTGATGGTACATTGATTGATTGCGGTGGAGAAGGATTGGCCTGTAGGAATAAATGGTTATTGATGTACAATAATTTGATTATGCATACATTTTTATGTTGTCTCTGAGTAGTATAGTGCGTTGGCTGCTCAGCATCCGGAAAATCGTTATATCCGCCATGGAAATACGACGATGGTGATACGGCTGGGGAGAAACATTGACTATTGTTGTCCTCCAAAAACGCAGAGCTTGCTGAACCAGTTTGTAAAGCTGCTTCCCAAGGAGACTTAACAACCTGGAGTCCTGGCTTTGAATACTTCTCAATTAACTGATTTTGATGTATATTCAACTGAACACGATGTTTACCAGCATCAGAATATGCAGGCAAAATGTTTGGTATAATAGGCTTTTGTTGATACTGCTGATAATCTGGAATACCAGACGGATGATTTTGAGTGCCTGCATTAGTTTCATCAACTATCCAATTTTCAGCCTTTTTGCGGCGCTTCGCAAAAAGTTCGGCACCTACATATTTGTCGTTAGCGGTTGGTTGTACCCCAATTGAAGGCGTTGGTTGCGGCGGGAGCGGCGGCGCGAGCGGTGGGGAGCGTCAACAATGAAGCAATGCAAATGTATTAAATAATATTACCCAGTATAGTAAAATGTTTGACTGTATTAGTAAGCTGCCCTTTAATCTTAAACATGTTTGTAAAAGCAATAAACTCTTACGAACAGCATATTGACTAAAAACCTTAATTATAAGCACAAAAACTTGATTGCAGACTTGTTTCTCTTTGTATACCCTTGCAACTCAGTAAAGGGTAAAATTCCGAATCTATAAAGTATATATATTCTTGATCAGCATCACAGGTAAATGTAGCCATGTCAGTCTGATTGTCTGTATGATCATCAAGATTCTGGAAACTATAAGAGCCAAGATTTAGTATTTAACAAGAAGTTTTTATTTATGCAACCTAAGTTTATTTCAAAATTTTGCACGCATTATGTAGCGCCCGCAAATTGAGAAATTCAATATCTATCGACTCACCAAAAATTATGACGTCACTGCATATTTGAAAAACAGAGTTCATATAGTTGTAAGAGCAAACCAACTTTACATCTTAGGCATATTTCAACAAACAGCATTTTTTGTTGTATTCTAAAGCGATGATACGTTTGTAAGAACATTGTCGGTGTCCAAGACAGAAAATCCGACGCAAAGCCCAAAACGGGAGCTAGGATCTCTAACTGAGACCGGTAGGTAACTGGGTAGCAAAGCTACGATCCTTTATTAAAAAACCCTTAAATAAGTTTTTGCATAGATTACCTCATGCTAACTAACGTTTTGGTGGGGCTGGTTTTTTTTAAAGGTAGTCAAAAAACTTCATTTAAAAACAAGAAAACAAGAAATACCCTTGCAGAATATTCTGTAAATTATATTCTCCAAAATTATTCATATGATGCATTCTTAACACTCAAAAAAAATCCCAACTTTCTAACTTTAAAAACAAAAAAGTTATGGCATTTGCAATCGTTCAGTTAAGTGGCGACTATAGGATATAATCGGCCGATCCTTATGAAATTTGGTAAGTCAAATTCATTGGCCAAATATAAAACCCATAGATAATCCCAATTTCCTTACTTTACAAACACCAAAGTTATGGCATTACCGATCAATCAGTTATATGGCAGCTATAGAATATAGTCGGCCGATCCTTATGGTAATAATAATAATTTGGTAGGTCGGATTGACTGGCCAAATTAAATACCCATAGAAAATCCCAACTTCCTAACTTAACAAACACCAAAGTTATGGCATTTTCGATCAATCAGTTATATGGCAGCTATAGGATATTGCTGTCCGATCCCGGCCGTTCTTACTTATATACTGCTTGCAAAGGAAAGAAGGGTGTGTGCAATGTTTCAATTCGATATCTTTAAAATTGAGAGACTAGTTTGCGTAGAAACAGACAGACGGACAGACGAACATGCTTATATCAACTCAGGAGGTGATCCTGATCAAGAATATATATACTTTATAGGGTCGGAGATGTCTCCTTCACTGCGTTGCACACTTTTGACCAAATTCATACAGAAATTCTAGGTGCAAAGTAGAACAACTGTAACGATATGAAACTCGAGGGAATTTTTTTCTCTTTGTTAACCGGACAGACATGTACATATCACAATAAAACAAACTTAAGGTGGATGTTCCTTTACCACTTGATCGTAAACTATTTATACCAAAAGCTTTAATCTGCTATGATCAATTTGTTCTGGTTAGGAATTTCTCAGGCAAGTTATATAATTAGGCCCCTCCAAAGTTAAAACGAAATGTTCGATATTTATAAGTCATATTAATATAAACAAGAAAAGAAAGCTAACTTCGGGCGGTGCCGAAGTTGAAATACCCTTGCAGAATATTCTGTAAATTATATTCTCCAAAATTATTCATAGGATGCATTCTTAACACTAATAAAAAATCTCAACTTCCTAACTTTAAAAACACCAAAGTTATGGCATTTCCAATCGTTCAGTTATATGGCAGCTATAGGATATAGTCGGCCGATCCTTATGAAATTTGGTAGGTCGGATTGATTGGCCAAAAATAAAACCCATAGAAAATCCCAACTTCCTAACTTTAAAAACACCAAATTTATGGCATTTGCAAACAATCAGTTATATGGCGGCTATGGGATATAGTCGTCCGATCCTTATGAAATTCGGTAGGTCGGATTAATTGGCTAAAAATAAAACTCATAGAAAATCCCAACTTCCTAACTTTAAAAACACCAACGTTATGGCTTTTCCGATCGTTCAGTTATATGGCAGCTATATGATATAGTCGCCCGATCCGGCTCGTTCCGACTTATATACTACCTGCAATAGAAAGACAACTTTTGGTAAAGTTTTAAGCAGATAGCTTTAAAACTGAGGGACTAGTTTGCGTAGAAACGGACGGACGGACAGACGGACAGACGGACGGACAGACGGACATGGCTAGATCGACTCTCCTGGTGATGCTGATCAAGAATATATATACTTTATAGGGTCGGAAATGTCTCCTTCACTGCGTTGCAAACTTTTGACTGAAATTATAATACCCTCTGCAAGGGTATAAAAACAATGATAGATAAATAAAGATATTTTTGCAGCATTACCTAACAATATAATTTTAGATTTAAAAAAAATTACTAAAAACAAAGAAGAAAGCAAGTTGCAGCTTAAAAGGAAATGAATTCATCAATAATCGTATTTTTAATGTATATATGTACTTATCCGATAGTTAAATAAAATATCGTTAACCATCAAAATTGGTTATGTTAAATTTTGTAATGAAAAATGTAATATTTATGTTTAAAGTGATACAAGATATTATAATAAAATTGTGAATTGATAAATTGCCTATATGGAAATATGAATTCGTCAATAGTTCCCTACATTCCCTACAATTTTCAATATTTTGTTTCAAAATGTAACTTTTTTTATGTGTTAAGATTGTATAATATTAATTTTTTATAATCAGATTGCATTTAAAATTATACAAGTTACCTCGTCCTTGATGAAGCTGCAGTGCAGTTATTAGTTCAGCGCAGTTGTCAGGTGATAAAAGGCCAGTTTCAACGTTAATCAATTCTTTGAGCGAATTATAATCACGAACTTTACCATTTGGGTTCATTATGAGCTTTAGTGGTATTTTTTCCAAATTTGTAAGTTCCAAAGTGGAATTTATATCTGAATTCTCTTTATATGGATTTATGGCGTCATTAGAGCACTCATTCCCTGAATATGTAAATGATTGTATATGTACGTAAAAAAGAGAACTCAGACGATACAGTATTATATATTTTTAAGTTGATAACATTAAAAAAATAAGTAAAATATGTGTTTATTTATTTGTTATTAAAACAAATTTATCTAGTTATACAGTTTTCAAAATTCAGTATATATATAAATATAGTTATCCCTTAACAGCCGGTTCTCACATTTAAAACTTTCAATCTGTTCAGACTTCAACGCTTTTATATTTAGTTATTAAGGATTACTATTATACTATTAAGTGTCTCCTCCGTGAAAATTGATGTTTTAAATCTCATATTGCAATTTAAAATATAATTTAAAATGTGAAAATTAGAAACAAACGCGTTTGAACTCAATTTACAGAAAATCTTCTCAGTGTAGTCGTTAGGGAGAACCCAATAATACCTAGACCAGACCCTCTATATCCTACCTATGACTAGAAGGTGGTTAAAGTTGAAGAAGTACAAGCAGTACTTGTTCTAAATAAAAAATCTATTGCCCCAATAGGGAACACTAAACTCGTGACTATTTCAATAAAAGTGTAGAAAGCCAATACTAGATCGCCTTCTGACGGCAACTCAGCCGTGCAGGGCATAGAAGATGAATTGAAAGCTCCGGAACAAAATAGTATTCATCCTTAAAAAGAAACTTAAGACTTCAGGCCTGTACAGGCCTGCCTCTCAATACCAGCATTGACCAGGATCAGTTAATCGAAGCATAACACGCTTTTAGGAAGCATAACATTGGGTTGTAACCCATCACAAAATAAACGTACTATTCACAAACAAGTATAAAATACCTACCTACCGACCAAGTACTTAAAGTTAATATAAGATAGGCTGTTAAATTGGCCCTAAGCAACCAAGTAAGAGCAAAAGACGCAAGCGTTGCAATTTACTTGTGCATTATTGGTATTAGATTGGGAGAGCCCCCCCCCCCCACCCCTTTAAATATTCAGTCACTAGAAAGAAGGTGTACGCTGGGGCGGTTCAATTTCCAAATCCGTGGGTACATGTTCTATAGTACAAGTCATCCTGACGGAAAAGCACATGGAGGCACCGGAATTTTAATCAGAAACCGCATAAAGCAACACTGCCACAGTGAGTTCTCAACAAACTATTTGCAAGCCAATTCTATAGCAGCAGGAGACTATAACGCCAAGCACACGCACTGGGGATCTAGCCTTGTGACTCTAAAAGGAAGGCAACTTTACAACGCCATTTACAACGCCATTGGCAATAGGCATGACTGTTTTTCACCTGCTTCACTTGATTGACTTCGCAGTTACAAAAAATATCCCACGCACTCTGATCAGCGACAGTTTATTGTCAGACCTATCATCGGATCTCGCCTGTGCTTCTAAGACTACACCAGCGGCCAGAAACCAAAGACAATCCTTCCAAAATAACATTTAAAATCAAATTTAAAAAGTTCGTTAGCTCGCACATTGAACTAAACCCACGGCTGAACAACGTGAATACATTAACAGCTTCACCAACACAATCGAGTCCGTTTTGGTCTCAGCGGAAGAAGAAACTTAACGTACAACCAACGATACACAAATGCACAGATCGAGAGGCTGGTCCAGGAAAAGGGCGAAAAGATTGACAGTACTTAGATCGCCTTTCGCAAAGATAAAGTTAAAAGAAGCCACACGACGACTCGTCGAGTCATTGCTACAAGAAGAGGACAGATTCCAACGGCGCTATGTAGAGCAACTATCTCCAACCCCAACCGTGTGGTGGGCTCATTCCACAATAAGCACACCAGTTGAAACCTTTACCCCAAGAAGGACTACATCTGGTAATTGGGACCGTAGTGACAAAGATAGAGCCGACACATTCGCTATCCATCTTCAGAATGTCTTCCAGCCAACCCAGCATCAGACGTGCTACCTATAAAACCACGAGTAGACGAGAACGTACACGATCACATTGAATTTACGCCGAGTGATATAGTTCATAAAGAAGCACCTGCAACCACAAAAATTTCCAGGATGCGATAAAATAGCTCGGTGATTATTGAGCTTTCACAATGTGCCATTTTCACCATATGCCAGCTCTTCAATGCAATGATGAGAGTCGGCTACTCTCCTGAGAAGTGAAAGACGTCGATCATCATAATGATATCTAAGCCCGAACAGACCACACAGCCGTCTCATCTTATAGACCTATAAGCCTACTATCATGCCTATCAAATCTCTTTGAAAAATGCCTGTTGATCCGTATTGTACTGTATCTAAGAAACCACAACATAATCCCAGCACATCAATTCTGCTTTCGCGAAAAACATGGTACCATCGAGCAGGTAAACCATATAACATCGGAAATTCGAACCGCATTTGAGACGTTTCTCAGGCCTTTGACAGGGTATGGCTTTCCGGCCTAATGCAGCACTCACCAGCTCCTAAAGTCATACTTCTACAATAGGAAATTCGCGGTGATATGCAACAACACCATATCTGCTGACCAAAACATCGAAGCTAGAGTTCCTCAAGGCAGTGTTCTTGGCACAACACTTTACCTTTATACTTCCGACATTCTTACGAGCGGACGTTTACTGACGAATCCTTACTCGATCAAAATGTCCACAAAAAGCATCAGCGCAACTAGCAGATAACTTAGTTGTGGTTAAAAAATGGGTGGCCGAATGGCGAATAAAGGTCAATGAGCAAAAGTGTAAGCACGTTAAATTTACATTAAACAGACGGGACTGCACTCCGCTTACATTAAACAATACTATGCTGCCTCAAGCAAACGAAGTAACGTACCTTGGCGCACATTGACAGACGACTCACTTGGCGCAGGCACATTGAACCTAAGAGAACACACCTAAAGACGAAGCCTGGGAGCCTGCACTGGCTTATAAACTCTTAGTCTTTTTTTTTTTTTTTTTTAAAGCTTGGTTTTATTTATTGGATCTTCTCTTTATGAGTCTAACAATAAGGTTGCAAATCTTAAAATAATACATTATCTAACAGTTTAATTTTAACTGAATAGAGACTACATGGTCCTAATCATTAGCGTTGGATTGGATGGTCGTTGCGGCGAAGACGAGAAGTGCTGGTAACTCGCGTGAGGGCTCTCGCGAGATGATTTGGATGTACTGATAGCCTGTTGTAGTACTTTGTTGTGATTTGTGCTATCTCTTCTCTGACGAGTGATATGTGGAGGTCCCTGTGAATGTTTACATTCCGAACGTACCACGGTGCCCCGGTGATGGTTCTGAGAATTTTTGATTGAGTTCTTTGCATTATATCCACACTGCTGTTACTGGCATTCCCCCACAACTGAGAGCTGTACATCCAGATTGGTTTTAAAACGGTGTTGTATAAAAGTACCTTATAGTCCAGGCTAAGGGGCGAGCGGCTATTGATAAGCCAGTGGAGGCTGTTGGCTTTGAGCTTTAAATGTGTTCTTTTGGCTTCAATGTGGCTGCGCCAAGTAAGACGTCTATCGAGGTGTACGCCAAGATATGTTACTTCATTTGCTGTCGGAACCACTGTGTTGTTTAGAGTAAGTGGAGGGCAGTCTTGCCTGTTAAGTGTGAACGTTACGTGTTTGCATTTTTGTTCGTTAACTTTGATTCGCCAGTCGGATAGCCATTTCTCCACTGCCACTAGGTGTTTAGCGAGTTGCGCCGTTGCTTGCTTGGGACATCTCGAGCGGCTTAGGATCGCTGTGTCATCAGCAAAAGTGGATGTTGTTAGTCTCATGCTCGTTGGGATGTCCGCAGTGTAGATAAGGTAGAGTGTTGGTCCTAACACGCTGCCCTGAGGAACTCCGGCCCTGATGTTGTAATCATCTGACATGGCAGCATTACATCTTACTGAGAATTTCCTGTTGTAAAGGTATGACTTCAGAAGTTTGTGAGTGTTGGTTGGGAGCATTTCTGTTATTTTGTGCATTAAACCTTCTAACCATACTCGGTCAAAAGCTTGTGATACGTCCAGAAATAACGCAGTGCAGTACTCCCTTTGTTCGAATGCATTTCGGATTTCTGAAGTTATGCGGTTGACTTGCTCGATGGTTCCATGTTTTTCTCGAAAACCGAATTGATGAGTCGGGATTTTGTTGTGTGTTCTGAGATATGGGGTAATATGTGCCAAGAAGCATTTTTCGAAAAGTTTTGATAGGCACGTTAGTAAACTAATTGGTCTATATGATGAAGCAATTGTGCGGTCTTTGCCAGGTTTTGGTATCATTATGATTATCGACTTTTTCCATCTCTCTGGGAAGTGTCCGTGTCTCGTTATTGCTTTGAAGAGTTGGCAAATAGCTCGAACTGCACAGAGAGGAAGTTCAATAATCATTTTTGGTGATATTAGGTCGCATCCTGGAGATTTTTTTGGGTTGAGTTGTTCATTTATGACTTTGAGTAACTCATGTGGTCTAAATACAATTGGTTCATACGTAGATGTGTCGATATCTGATGTTGCTGGCAGTGAGATCCCGTTTGATGCTGTATTGGGCTGAAATACATTTTGAAGATGTTCTGCAAATCTGTCGGCTCTTTCTCCGTCGCTGCGCGCCCAGTTGCCTGTGGATGTCCTTATTGGCATTGCAGATTCTAATGGTGCACTGAGTGATGAGTGTGCTCTCCAAAGTGGGAACTTTGAGCTCATTGGGGATAACTGCTCTATGTAATGTTTTTGGGACCTTTCTTCTTCATGACGTAATGCAACTGAGAGCCTCCGTGTAGCATCTTTTAACTTTTGTTTTGCAGATGGTGATCTGTTGGATTGCCAGTCTCGCCGTGAGCGTCGCTTTGCTAGAACAAGCTGTTCTATTTCAACGTTCGTGTATCTATGATTGTACGCTGTTTTTTGCGTTTGTGGAGTTGACATACGAGCTGCTGCGACCAAGACGGATTCAAGAGTGTTTGTGGATAAGTTGATATCAGCTTCGTCATTCAAACGTGGGTTCAACTCAATATGCGAACTTACATATTTTTTGTACTTATGTATGTAGATTTAGTTGAAGGAGTACAGGCGAGTGATCAGACGATAGATCTGATAAGGAGTTGGCGCTTATCAGGTTGCGTGGAATGTTTTTTGTGACTGCAAAATCTATCAAGTCTGGCAGTTTTCTGGGATCTGTTGGCCAATATGTAGGTGTCCCAGATGACACACAGTCTAGCTTGTTGCTTGCTTTTATTATTGCATTGTACAACTGCCTTCCCTTTGGAGTAACAAGTCGAGATCCCCAGTGCGTATGCTTGGCATTAAAGTCTCCTGCTACTATAAATTGTTCGCTCAGAGAGTTGAAATAGTCCGTGAATTGGGATTCGGATATTGTAAACCGAGGAGGGCAGTATACGGCGGCAAGATTTAAAGAACGGTGATCCATCTGTACATCTATAGATGTAGCTTGCATGTAGTTAGTGGCGAAGCTATTGTGGAAGCAGTGCTTAATGCGATTTCTAATCAGAATCCCAGTGCCTCCGTGTGCTTTCCCGTCTGGGTGATTCGTGTTATAGAAGAAGTAGTCTCGAATTTGAAAATTGTATTTATTTGTAAGATGAGTTTCTGCGAGTAGCATTACATCGATATGGTTATTATTTAGGAATTGAGTTAACTCGAGTTTGCGCTGTAAGACGCCGTTGGCGTTCCACAGTGATATACGGAGTGGAGCCATTGATTACTTAGTCTGTTTTTGAGCAACAAGCAGCTCAATCAGAACGTTCTGGTTACGCATAAGATCTTGCATAGTTATCTGCATAAATGACATGAAATCCATCATACTTTGTTGAAGATTACATATCATTGTTTCAATTTTGTTCGTAGACTGTTCTCCTGGTTGATGAGGGGAAACTGATGATCGTGGCTTGGTGGGAGCGGTACTTTTCAGACCCATTTTTAGAGCATTTGCAAAGCTTTCGGGTTTGTCGGTGAACTCATTGTTAGTTGAAGATTTCACGGCTGTAGGGGGGAAGACATCACGCGTAGATTTCATAGGTGTTATATGTGGGCGAGCAGTGGTCACTCTTTGGTGTGTACGACTTTTTAGTTCCTTGTAGACTGGACAGCCCCTGTAGTTAGCCGTATGGTTACCTCCACAGTTTCCACACTTTTTGCTGCTGGGATCCTCTTTATTTTTTGGGCATTTGTGAGAGTCATGAAGGTCTCCACAAGCAACGCATACTGGACGAAGCGTGCAATAAGACCTTGTGTGGCCATATTCCTGACAATTGTTACACTGCACCGGCCCATTTCTTTTATGCGGCTCTTCTACGGTTATTCTGCGGTGTAGTAGGAACTGGAGAGTAAAAATTGGATGCACTTCATTTTTTTTCAGAGGCTTTGATTTGGTTTCGGGTTCAAGTTCTACCTTGAAAAGAGGTTGAGGCTTTCTTTCTCTATTCAAAATGTTAATAACATTTTTTACATTAAAACCTTTCTCCTTCAGTGCGCCTGTAACTTCAGCTGGTGTTACTTCCGGTTCAATACCTTTAAGTACTACCTGCTGGCCTTTACTGCTTTTTAATTGGTACGTGTAGAAGTTTTTATTGTTGACGTTTAAGTACTTCGACAAAATTTTGTAGTTTACTTCCGTATTAGTCTGAACTTTTGTTTCGTGAATATTTCCCTTTGTTAAAGGAATTATGTGGAAATTGTCTGGTCCGATTAGATTCAGTATCGAGTTTACGAGGGCATTAGAACTTTTCTCTCGAATGTAAATCGGCGGCGGCTTAGGCTTTTTATTGTCCCCTACGATGTATTCAGGAGGTATATCATCGGATTTATCTGCCAAAATAGCAAATCTGTTTGCTTCTATGGGCTTCTCTATTGTAGATTGTTTTGAGGTGCCGCGAGTTATTTTAGCAGAATTACCAAGTCTAGAGTTCTGCGGGCTGAGCTTACGTTTTATTTGTATATACCGATCCATACCTGTCTGTACGGCCGAACTTTGTTTTGAAGAGAGCGCGCTGGTGTAAGGTGCTGCATTATTTGCTTGCACAGCAGATTTCGTTGTTACAGTAGATGGTATTGCGCGAGCAGTCGATACTATTGTAGTTGTTGTAGAAGTTGCCGTTGCAGTTGCTAGTGACGTCACTGTACTGGTGACCGTGGCTAAGTAGGTTGGCATGAGGGAAGGGTATGGGGTTTTGTCCAACAAGAGCGCTGGAGAGCAAGAGCGCGCCCTGCCTAGCGATGTTGGATTGAGTTCATTACTCGGGCTTGGGGTTATTGATCGCGGTTGGTTAGTTTTTGTTGGGTTTGCGGTCGCGTTGTCTTGCATTGACACGATTGAATGGTAGGCGTTGTTACGTTGCAGAGAGAGCCGACGCTCGTCTTGCTGACGTTGGAGCACCGTATGAGTGTCGAATTCACTCATAACTTAATGTTTTAGATTTTCTTCTTGTTTATTTACACAAAAAGTACGAAGTTCATCGCACTAAGCGTCTTTTCGCCCACTGTGTGTTGTTGTTTAGAGTTTGCACTGCTTTTATTTAAATTTTCGTTGACGATAAGAAGACAGGAAAAACACGTCTGCACTCGCCGACGTTCGCAATCGGACTATGACTACTCTTAGTCTGAACTACAAGATACTGCTCTACAACTCAGTCCTAAAACCAATCTGGACATATGGCTCTCAGTTGTGGGGGAGCTCCAGTAACAGCAGCGTAGAAATTATGCAGAGAGCTGAGTCGAGTTATAAAAAAAAAAAAAGCTGGGGCGTTGTAATGGTGTACCTTCCGATCGCTTGCGATGTCTTTTCGGACTCGATGAACCCTTTTTTTGAGACTATTGAGAACCTCTACGTAAATTTTGGAGTTGACTTTTTGTCGAGAAAAAAAAATTAATGGTGGACGATATATCGAAAGAATACCACTTTGTCTTAGCCTCCTCGGTGCTTTCGAATAACATCTTCCCAGTCAACTAGATCAGTTTGACAGGGAAGATGGTATTTATTTTGTCTCTCAATAGAAAAGGTATTGTTTCAGATGGATTTGATAACATCGTGTCATCTTTTCCGAGTTCTTTCCAACGCAACTGCCACCGGTCCAAACGCATTTCCAGGACATTGGGTTTTTTGCTGAGCAGGCTTTTTGCCAACCAAAGAAGACGTTAGCGACCTGTTTCTTATGTACCTCGCAGTTTGGATGGGTTTGCCCTCAGAAACTATACCAGATCGGCGTGTACCAGCATGCTTCTTGCCGTCCCAATTTTTGGGGGTGTAACTACGATTCCATAAGGTGTTTTGATCTGTTTTCTGACGCCGCTGGCAATAGTTGTGAGCTTATCTTAAATCAGACGTATTAAACATAGATAAACAATTAGTTTTTTTCAAAGTGTACGGTCGTTTTTTTTTTCTGCGCTCCGCTTTTGTATTTTGTTTTCGTTTAATCCCATCGGTGGGTTGTACTAAAACAATTTTCATTTTCATTCAGGTTTTTAAATATACGTTTAAATTCAGTTCGCTTCGCGAACGTAATTCTGTTCTGTGTTTTTTTTTCTTGTAACCACGCCGTTTCTCTTTTGTGCGTTGTTCGTCTTAAGTCGTAGTGCTATTTTTATACCCTTGCAGAGGGTATTTTATATAATAAAAATTTTGGTCAAAAGTGTGCAACGCAGTGAATCACGATCGCGTCCTGAGTTGATATAAGCATGTCCGTCTGTCCGTCTGTCTTTCCGTCTGCCCGTCTGTCTGTTTCTACGCGAACTAGTTTCTCAATTTTAAAAATATCGAATTGAAACTTTGCACACACCCTTCGTTCCTTTGGAAGCAGTATACAACTTTGGTGTTTTTAAAGTTGGCATTTTCTTTGGGTTTTATTTTTGACCAATCAATCCAACCTACAAAATTTCATAAGGATCGCCCCACTATATCCTATAGCTGCCATATAACTGAACGATTGGAAATGCCACCAAACACCAAAGTTAGTGTTTTAAAAGGAAGGAAAATTTTGGAGAATATAATGTACAGAATATTCAGCAAGGGTATATCAACGTCGGCTCCGCCCGAAGTTAGCTTTTCTTTCTTCTTAGGGTTGCTTTTGCATGCACTTGGTCTAAATTACGCTCCCGCTCTCTTGGTCTCATTGTTTTGAAAATTCTAAGCGTGCAGTTCCTGCGCTCTTGCGGTACTTAAAACTGCTCGCTTTTAAATTTTAATTCGTCTTCTTGTTTCCGATAGGTAAAATGAGTAATAATAATTTAGTCTGCTTCTGAAAAAAATACAGCCTCGTTATTAGGGCTGACCAATCTAATATGACTTGCTGGCTGTGTGAAAACATGGTGCACAACAAGTGCTTCGGTTTTACTGGCCGAACAAGTGATGACCTTTCAAAGGGGCCCAATTTGCAGTTCTGTTGTGATGCATGTGTCGAGGTTGCGAACGAGATGAAATCGTTCATGCGCCAAACTAAAGTCGGCTTGATGATTAGCTGTTTCAGAGTTGGGAGAGATAGTTTTCGCCGAGCTTATGATCTACTTTAATAGTCGTAAGCTATTAGAAGAGTCCCCCAAACGCAAAAAATCTGCTAATGGTAAGCAGCAAAAGGCGAACAAGACGTTAAGAATTCCGATTTGTCTGTAGTGGTTTCACAATTAGTGGATCCACCTATCTTTCAAAATGTAGCTTCACCACCACAAGGGACTACTGAGTCCGGACAACCGGCTCATGTTGGTTTTGCAGAAACAATGTCTGATCCACCAAAATCCCTTTTGGTGGTTTCTCTGAATAAACTAATTTTCGTTTCTCGGCATTCCGCTGATCAAACATCTTCTGATGTATTGTCTTATATACAAGACAAAACTAAAGCCGATTGTTTTCTTATGGTAGAGATATTTCATCTTTCAAGACAACTGTCCCTATCGAGCTTTTTGAAGCCATATGCTCGGGCGACTTTTGACCGGATAATATGGTTGTAAAAGAGTTCGAGGCTAAGACAAAAAAGAAGAGGACTGTTGAGCGCAGCGGCAAACCACTCCAACTAAATAGAGAGTCAGAATCACTCATTTCTAAGCGGCTCCTCTTATCTCTCTATTAATTGGACTTGTCAGTCTGAGCCCGCCTCTCAACGCCTACGGTCCGTCGCCAGCGCATACATTTGTTGTTGTTGATAGCAAGCTGCGGTGTTCGCAAAGCCCTTGCATACATATATAAACGTTAATAAACTGAAATATTGAATTTATCTGGCCTTGTGATTTGTTTTTAAAATAGCTGACAAAAAGGCTTGTTAGCTCAACATTTGGAGGCCCCGGCGAGATTCGTAAATTCAAGTCTGTGGAAATTCGTTTGTGCAAAAGAATCAGTGCACAAAGAAGACAAAAAACAACTGTTACATTAGGCTGGTTCCGCTTTAAGCTGGTCCTAATAAATTTTCTGCCTCGCCAACTGGTGACTGTACTTTCTTGCCGTTACAAAAACAAAGACTTCTGACAATTGTAACTGAGTTGTAACTTCCGAGTTGTGCAGTGCGTTTCGGTTTGCTTTATACAAATACATACGCACAGATGTGTTCAGACGAAGGCAGCACAGTGGCAGACCATAATATTATGACGGCTGAAACTAAAGTGCGGTTCTTGGAGTGCAAAGCCGAATCGGTGTACAATAGCTTAAAGCGCATGGATATTTCGCTAGCTAAAGACGCGATTTGCCTGTTTGGGTCCGCGGAGTTGACAGTTCGGCTAGAACTTCTTGAGCATACTCAAGCCTCCTTCAGGCTTGCCCACAATGCGCTGGGGAGCTAGACTATTCGGAAATCGGCAGTGAGCTTAGCGACAATTTTGAAATGCTCATGGTATCGGTCAAGTCACGGCTAAGACGGCAACTTGACAACTGTCAGCTTCGAATGCCAACATCTTTCACTATGCACCTTGATCCCAACCTGGATCAGTCAACTGTCATGGTTGATCGAGGGCATAGGACTCGCCTGCCCGAAGTAAAACTGCCTACATTCTCTAGTGGATACACCGAATACTCTGATTTCCTCTCCATGTTTACCTCGGTGATAGATAAGGACCCCTACTTGGCTGACATAGAAAAGCTTCAACATTTGCGGTCATGCTTTGCTGGAGCTGTGCTGGAGTCGGTTCGATCATTAGAAATATCTGGTGCCAATTATCGTGTGGCACTAGAAATCCTAAATAAACGTTTTAATAATAAACGTCTTGTTTTCCAGGCACACATCAATGAAATTCTTGGGCTCAAGAGGCTCGAGTCTGCGTCTGCTGTGCCATTGCGGGATTTTTCGGACAAAATTATTGGGCATATGCGAGCGCTTCAGGCCTTGGGAGATTGTAAACAAATCTCAGGCTGCATGGTTGTATACATGATAGTGCAAAAATTGGATGCAGCAACCCAAGCCAACTGGGAGGAAAGTTTGTCAACGGATATGATTCCAAGCGAGGAGGATTTGCTCTCGTACCTTGAAGGGCGATGCCAGAAACTGGAGAGCGTTCAGCATGCCTTGGCTTCCAACATGGCCCATGACCATTCAGCTCCAAGGCCTGCCAGAAGGACGTTACTTGGTGCCCAGGTCAGCCAGAGTATCTGCGTTTTTTGTGATACTCCTGGTCATGGAATATACTCCTGTAGCTCCTTCGCCGGTCTGTCTCCTAGTCTACGGCAAAGGGAAATAAAAAGACTTTCCTTGTGCTTCAATTGCCTAAAGAAGGGGCACCACACTCGAACGTGCAACTCCGGCCATTGCCGCACATGCGGTGGAAAACACCACACGCTGCTCCATCTACGCCCTGATGATTCACCACCCTCGCAGCCATCTGCCTCGCTTGCGGCCCAAGGATTTCATTCTGATGTTGTGCTCTTGGCCACCGCTATAGTTCTTGTAAAGAACAGAGCTGGTTCCCCGGTACCTTGCCGAGTCCTACTGGATTCTGGATCTCAACTACACCTAATTACATCTCGCTTCGCCCAGGAGTTGCAGTTAAGGAAATCTCGGTCAGCAGCAACAGTAACTGGCCTTGGTGATACAGCTGTTTCTTCAGAAGGATCTACAGTCAGCATCTGCCTCCAGTCGCGTTCTTCTGAGTACTCTGTGGCTCTAACGGCGCTGGTCGTGCAACGATTACGGACAGTCAGCCTAGTTACATCATTGATATCGCTGATTGGAATATGCCATCTAACATACAGTTGGCTGACCCTACATTCAACTGTCCCCAGCGCGTTGACCTGCTCCTTGGTGCCGGCCTATTTTATGACCTGTTATGCGTGGGCCAAATTAAGCTGGTTCATGGATTGCCTCTACTGCAGAAGACTCGCCTTGGCTGGATCGTGACTGGTGGTGGAGATAGACTTCGCGGCAATACATCTCTTTTAGCTTCTCAAGGCTTGGAAAATGGAGCTACACTACATAATGTTCGCTTGGAGGATCTGGTTAGGCGATTCTGGGAAGTCGAAAATTTGGACAGTGGAGTCATAATGGCCAGCAAGGAAGAGCTGGAGTGTGAGGATCATTTTATCAAAAACTTCTATCGTCTTCCCTCTGGCGCTTACTCTGTTCGCCTACCGTTGAAGCACCATGCCAAAGCCCTTGGCGATTCCTACACACAGGCACACCGAAGATTTCTTAATCTTGAACGCAAACTGCAAATGAATCCCCATTTAAAGCGTCAATATGTGGCCTTTATTAAGGAATACTTGGAGCTAAACCACATGTCCAGAGTCAGCCCCGAGGCTGTGGGTCTTTGCAAGTATTTCCTGCCGCACCATTGTGTTCTAAAGGAGGATAGCACAACAACCAAGCTTCGCGTTGTTTTCGATGGATCGGCGTTAGCCTCATCCGGGTCGTCTCTTAATGATGTCCTTATGGCTGGGCCCGTTATACATCCAAGGCTGTTTAACATTTTGATAAAATTTCGTACTTATCGGGTGGCCCTGACTGGAGACAGTTGCAAGATGTATCGGTGCGTAAGGGTGAGTGAACCCGATAACTTGCAATGCATTTTATGGCGAGACGAACCGGACAAAGAGCTCGAAGTTTACAAACTATATACAGTGACCTACGGAACCAAGCCTGCCTCATTCCTTTCTGTTCGTGCAATGCACCAGCTGGCCATTGATGAGAGGGATTCCTTCCCTGCTGGCTCAGTTGCTCTGCAACAAGATTTCTATGTCGATGATTTCATCTCCGGTGGAAGCTCTGTTGCTGAGGCCATTGAGAAAATGCGACAGACCACTGAGATACTTGCTCGAGGTGACTTCAAGTTACGAAAGTGGTGCACCAGCCACCACGAGGTTTTAAAGGATGTGTCAGATGATGACAAGGAGAAGTATTTGATGGCAGCGATATAACCAAAACTCTTGGTCTTGCATGGGATCCGGCAACAGACGAGCTGCTGTTCTCTTTATCGTCTCTAGATCCCGGCTCCAAGGCCTGCCGACGATCTGTTCTGGCCACCGTTGCTCGTTTCTCTGACCCGCTACGCCTTCTTGGTCCAGTAATCACAAAGGCCAAGGTGTTTCTTCAACAACTCTGCAAGGATAAATTGGATTGGGATGAAAGTTTGCCCTTAGACCGTAACACCTGCTGGATTGAAATGTGCATCAGTTTTCAGAGCGTCCAACGCATATCATTCCCAAAATTTTTGCTTCTTTCAGAAACTGATGTTGAAACTCATGGTTTCTGCGATGCCAGCGAGGAAGCTTACGAAGCTTGCATATATGTGCTGTCTAGGGGCACTTCTCCAGCCAGCAGCCATCTCTTATGTTCCAAATCCCGAGTAGCGCCTCTCAAAACGATATCTGTACCTAAGCTGGAGTTATGTGCTGCTACTAGCCAAGTTGATGAATGAAGTTATGAAAATGGGTATGTTCAATGGTCCTTTTCACTGCTGGTGTGATTCCTCAGTGGCGCTATCCTGGATCGGTAATGAGCCTTTCAAATTCAACGTCTTCGTGGCAAACCGAGTGACTTCCATACAGGAATTGACTACTAATATGAAATGGCATCATATTCCGACTACGCTGAATCCTGCCGACATTTTGTCCAGGGGGTCTACTCCGGATTTACTGGCGCTTTCTGAGATCTGGTTTCATGGCCCACCATTTTTACTTGGTGGTCGCAAGGATTGGCCTACGCGTCTGCATTATGGCGATCCGAGCCTTGAGTTACGTAAACAGGTGCTGATGGTCAAGTCGCCTCACGTTGATGTTACCCTTAGATCCAAGTATGGCAACTCGTTTCCTTCCATGCAGCGCGTGTTCGCGTACATTTACAAATTTTCTCACCGCTTGTGGCATCGTGATCTCGAAATATCTGATGTGCAACGTGGGACATATATGCTCTGGCGAGGCGTCCAATTGGCTCATTTATGGGAGGATATAAAGGAGCTTCGTTCAATAGCATTGTTAAGAAATCAAGTTCTATTGCTTCGCTCTTGCCCTTCATAGATGCATGTGGCCTCCTTCGAGTTGGTGGACGCCTCGAAAATTCAACACTTGCGTATGAGGCTCGCCATCCTATAATAGTGCCACGTCGTCACCCACTCACCTTAGCGCTCATCATGCACTTCCATAAGATGAACCTGCATGCAGGACCGCGCGCTCTGTTGGCAAGCATCCGACTACAATACTGGCCTATTGGAGGACTGCGAACGGTCTCAAATGTACTGAAAGGCTGTGTGGAGTGCTTCCGGCCAGGCCCAAATTTCTGGAACCAATCATGGCTAATCTTCCGAAGGAACGTTTGGAGTGCGTACGGGCATTTGCTGTTTCTGGCGTCGACTATTGTGGACCTTTCTTTTACAAATCAGAAGTTCGCACCAGGCCTCCCATCAAGTGCTACGTATGCGTGTTCATCTGCTTTACAAGCAAGGCTGTGCACTTAGAGCTTGTCAAGGATCTAACAACTGCGTCGTTTTTAAGTGCTTTGAAAAGATTCATTTCTACACGTGGAAAGCCTAGTCAAATTTGGTCGGACAATGCTACCAACTTTGTAGGAGCAAAAAATGAGTTGGCGGATTTGAAGCGGCTGCTGCCTAGCGATTCTCATATGCAGTCTGTTCATCAAGCTTGCTTGGCTGAGGGAATCGACTGGCAATTTATTCCGCCTCGCTCACCACACTTTGGCGGATTGTGGGAGGCAGCAGTCAAGACGGCCAAACACCATTTCTACCGCTCTGTTGGCCGCCAAACGCTTAGTTTTGATGAGCTTCGCACTTTGGTTTGTCAGATTGCGTCAATCATTAATTCTCGCCCCTTGCTATCCATTTCAGAGAATACAGATGATCTTGATGTTTTGACTCCTGCCCACCTACTTTTTGGTGGCCCTTCTACTACTATCATTGAGCCCGATCTAACCAATCTTAACTATAACCGCTTGGATGGCTGGCAGCGTGTAACATATCTGCAGCAACTATTCTGGTCCCGATGGCAGAAGGAGTATCTTACCCTTCTGCAACAACGCACCAAATGGCGGTCTCCTGTACGAATGCTGAAGGAGAGCTGTCAATAAGTTGTGCCTGCTGCCCACCAATGATGAAGTTGAAAGACAGGCTTCCAACGGGGGGAGTATGTTGAGCGCAGCGGCAAACCACTCCAACTAAATAGAGAGTCAGAATCACTCATTTCTAAGCGGCTCCTCTTATCTCTCTATTAATTGGACTTGTCAGTCTGAGCCCGCCTCTCAACGCCTACGGTCCGTCGCCAGCGCATACATTTGTTGTTGTTGATAGCAAGCTGCGGTGTTCGCAAAGCCCGTAGCCCTTGCATACATATTTAAACGTTAATAAACTGAAATATTGAATTTATCTCGCCTTGTGATTTGTTTTTTAAAATAGCTGACAAAAAGGCTAGTTAGCTCAACAGGGACCGTGGGAGTAAAACGTCGAGGCCAAGCCAGTGTACCAATTTCAAAAAACTAACTTCTAACCTCCTTCTTTCCTATCAGAATGCAAGAGGCTGCATTGCATGCTCACTAAATTGTATTCTTATAGCCTTTCCATTGGATCTCATATTATTGTGTTTACAAAAACCTGGTTGCTCCGAAGTTTTTCCAGGTAAGTACACAATATATAGGTATGACCGTCCCTCTAGACGGGGAGGTGGAGTCTTAATTGGATTTGATTCAAACCTCCCGTCAGAGGAGTTATTTTTTTGAGGAATTCAATACCATTGAATTTACTTGTGTAAAGTTATCGCTTCCTGGTAACTCTATATACAAAACTTGCTTGCCGCCGTTAGCTGAACTTCCTGATTATTTAAATCACCTTTCTGTTATTAAGTCTGTTGCAAATAAGCTTTCCTATAGGGATCAGTTGGTAGTTCTAGGTGATTTTAACGGAGTTACTTGGAGTTACTTGGTCCACTGAGGATGGATAGAATGTCTTACTACCTATAGCACATCATGATTTTATTGACGGCCTGCTTGACATATCCTTATCTCAAGTAAACCATGTTCGAAATTCACTAGGTCGCCAGCTTGATATGTGTTCTACTTGTGTACTTTCTGAGGTTAAATAATTTGTATACCCTTGCAGAGGGTATTATAATTTCAGTCAAAAGTTTGCAACGCAGTGAAAGAAACATTTCCGACCCTATAAAGTATATATATTCTTGATCAACATCACCAGGAGAGTCGATCTAGCCATGTTTGTCTGTCCGTCTTTCCTTCCGTCTGCCCCTCTGTCCGTCCGTCTGTCCGTCCGTCCCAAAGTTTTAAAGCTATCTGCTTGAAACTTTCCCAAAAGTTGTCTTTCTATTGCAGGTAGTATATAAGTCGGAACGAGCCGGATCGGCCAACTATATCCTATAGCCGCCATATAACTGATTGATCGGAAATGCCATAGCTTTGGTGTTTGTAAAGTTAAGAAGTTTGGATTTTCTATGGGTTTTATTTTTGGCCAATCCATAACTTTGGTGTTTTTAAAGTTAGGAAGTTGGAATTTTGTAATAAGTGTTAAGAATGCATCATATGAATAATTTTGGAGAATATAATTTACAGAATATTCTGCAAGGGTATTTAAACTTCGGCTTCGACCTTTCAAAGGGGCTCAATTTGCAGTTCTGTTGTGATGCATGTGTCGAGGTTGCGAACGAGATGAAATCGTTCTTGCGCCAAACTAAAGTCTGCTTGATGATTAGCTGTTTCAGAGTTGGGAGAGATAGTTTTCGCCGAGCTGATGATCTCCTCTCTGCGCTGGATTCGCCGTTTAATAGTCGTAAGCTATTAGAAGAGTCCCCCAAACGCAAAAAAGCCGCTAATGGTAAGAAGCAAAAGGCGAAGCCGTTAAGAATTCCGATTTGTCTGTAGTGGTTTCACAATTAGTGGATCCACCTATCTTTCAAAATGTAGCTTCACCACCACAAGGGACTACTGCAGAAACAATGTCTGATCCACCAAAATCCCTTTCGGTGGTTTCTCTGAATAAACTATTCCGCTGATCAAACATCTTCTGATGTATTGTCTTATATACAAGACATAACTAAAGCCGATTGTAATAGTGTAAAGGTGGAAAAGTTTAAGTTTTCTTATGGTAGAGATATTTCATCTTTCAAGACAACTGTCCCTATCGAGCTTTTTGAAGCCATATGCTCGGGCGACTTTTGGCCGGATAATATGGTTGTAAAAGAGTTCGAGGCTAAGACAAAAAAGAAGGGGACCGTGGGAGTAAAACGTCGAGGCCAAGCCAGTGTACCAATTTCAAAAAACTAACTTCTAACCTCCTTCTTTCCTATCAGAATGCAAGAGGCTGCATTGCATGCTCACTAAATTGGATCTCATATTATTGTGTTTACAGAAACCTGGTTAAAGCCGGAGATCTTTAGCTCCGAAGTTTTTCCAGGTAAGTACACAATATATAGGTATGTCCGTCCCTCTAGACGGGGAGGTGGAGTCTTAATTGGATTTGATTCAAACCTCCCGTCAGAGGAGTTATTTTTTTGAGGAATTCAATACCATTGAATTTACCTGTGTAAAGTTATCGCTTCCTGGTAACTCTATATACATAACTTGCTTGCCGCCGTTAGCTGAACTTCCTGATTATTTAAATCACCTTTCAGTTATTAAGTCTGTTGCAAATAAGCTTTCCTATAGGGATCAGTTGGTAGTTCTAGGTGATTTTAACATACCTGGAGTTACTTGGCCCACTGAGGATGGATAGAATGTCTTACTACCTATAGCACAGCATGATTTTATTGAAGGCCTGCTTGTTCGAAATTCACTAGGTCGCCAGCTTTGTATACCCTTGCATTTCCAATAAATCACCTTGGTTTAGCAAAGAGTTGACACACTTTAGAAATGTAAAGTCCAGACTGTTTATTCGCCAGTGCCCGATTGTATTCTTGGGTGCGTGCTTAGGTATTGCGCTAAGGCCCTGTGCAAACCTCTTCACCAGTTGTTTACCTTATCTCTAGAAACTTCCCAATTCCCAAATATTTGAAAGGAATCTTTTGTGATTGCTCTTTTCAAAAAAGGTAACAAGTGAGAAGCCAGTAACCATAGAGGTATTTTGAAGTCATTTACACTGACTTCAGTAAAGCATTTGACTCTGTAGATCACTTACTTCTTGTTCAAAAACTTGACCTGTTAGGTTTTCTAGGTGATCTTCTTAGATGGATCTCAAGTTATCTGACTGGCAGGTCACAGAGCGTCCTTTTTAAAAATTCAATTTCTAAAATTCTCCGTGTTACCTGCGGTGTCCCTTAAGGAAGCCATCAGGGTCCGTTACTTTTTACATTATTTATTAACGATCTTGCTTCAATTATAAGTCATTCTCCCTTACTTATGTACGCAGATGATGTTAAGTTATGCCTGCATTATAAGGATATTTCCTGCCATTAAGGCTTACATTCCGATCTAGATAATTTTTTAAAACTGGTGCCGAGATAATTTACTAAATTTAAACGGTTCCAAGTGCAAGCTGATGACTTTTTATCGGGTCAATCCGATATACGCGACTTACATGTTAAGTGGCAGCTCTTTGGATAGAATAACTCTTGTAAACGATCTTGGCGTTCTCTTGCACCCTAAACTAAAATTTTCTAATCACATTTCGTCCATGGTTAATGAAGCCAGAGGAGAATTCGATGATCCTTATTTAACTAAAATAAATAATTTCGCTAGTCCGTCTGATTCTAGAGTATGGGTCTCCCGTCTGGAGTCCACAATACGGAATACTGTTGATTAATTTACCCTCCCTAGTCAACCGTAGAACGATGCTTGGTACTATCTTCATTTATAACCTTATACATGGCGATATTGACTGCCCCGACTTTGTAAGTCGGCTAAACTTTTGTGCCAAGTAGATTAACTAGAAATTTTTCCCTAACATTAAATCATTGCAGATCAAACTATGCCTTGCATGAGCCTTTTATAGTATTATGTTCTGACTATACTAGACTTTTTCCAATAATCTCTTGACTCTCTGCCGTTCCTAAAACGAGTAATACTAGCTTCATTGGCACAAAATTGATCTTACTATTACTTTTTGCCGCGGACTTTTACCTATATTTTCGTATCTCGCGTCTATCCTCTCGCGAATTGTGCTGCGCTACACGGCTGCGCCCCTCGGTCGGATGGGCGGGTAAGTAGGCCTCCGTGCGAACAAAAAAAAATCTGCACCCAAATCACTCCCACGGTGTTCAACTTCCGACATTTTTCGGAGACATTTGTCCAAACGCCGATTTGATGGATTTAAAAAAATCTTCATTCTTTAAGTTTTTACTTAAAATTGCGCATCTGATGACATAATAAATTTGTATGCAAACATATTTGAAGGGTGCATATTAAACAAGGAAAATTGAGTTTTAGTTGAGTTTAAAGCTTAGTTTTTTAATGGAATTAAAAAAATAAATATTAAATCCTAATATAAAAATCTTTACCAATTAAGAAAGTTACGAAATTCAACTTAAAAGCATATCTAAAACTAGACGAAAGTTATGAATTTTTTAAAAAAGAAGTGCTGACTTTTGACCGAAATTAAAAAAAAGTTACGATACGGGTCGTGGTTCTAAACTCAGTCAATAAAAAAAATATTAAGAAAATGTTATTTTTAAAATAGTTACTTAAAATAAAGTTTTTAATTTAAGTGAAACAAGAAAGGAAATACCCTTGATATACCCTTGTAGAATATTCTGTAAATTATATTCTCCAAAATTATTCATATGATGCATTCTTAATACTCATAAAAAATCCAAACTTCCTAACTTTAAAAACACCAAAGTTATGGCATTTTCAATCGTTCAGTTATATGGCAGCTATAGGATATAGTCGGCTGATCCCGGTTGTTCCGACTTATATATACTGCGTGCAAAGGAAAGAAGGGTGTATGCAAAGTTTCAATTCAATATCTTTAAAACTGAGAGACTAGTTCGCAGCAGCACGAAAGTAGCATTTAGCGAGCATTGTATTTAATTGTACTTTATTAATTTAATTTTTTTTATCAATCAAAAATGTGAGAACCGGATATATTAGGAATAACGGTAAACATGATACAAAAAATTATTACCTTGAGATCTACCTTCATGAACCCATTTGTCTGAGCGTTTTTTGCGATTGACATACATTGACTGACCCTTAGATGTTTGGTTACTGATATCACTTAATGAATGTGATATTCTTCGCGCTAGCTCAACTTGGTCTTCCACGGTAGGGTGTAGTGTTGGAGAATAAAATGCAGACGAGGCATATAACTTTCCTAATTAAGATTTGGAGATTGAAGTGTTGACTAAAATTTAATTCAAAAGGCGATACGTAATCAACTTTTACTTGTAGGCATTTATAAAGCGTTTTGCAGCAACTAGGAACTAGGAATAATAACAACTGAACTAGGATTAATATTAGTACTGTTATAATTAACGATTAATGATTGTCTAAGACGACTTTTACGTATCACCTTTTTAATTTATTATTTATACTTACGATTTTTTGGTAATATTTCAGAAGAATCCGTCGCAGGAGTAAATATTTTGCGTAAATCAACCGTCTTCGATGTATTGGTGGTTTCCTAATTAATGAAATACAATTTTAAAAACTTAGCCTAATTTATTTGACTCGTATGTATTTCATATTATGTGACTGTGCTATTGAAAAGGTATTGTTATTAAAGGCCAAAAAAAATACGTAGTTTATGCACAAGCTAGTTTTTCAAATTAAACTGCCGACGTTAAAATAACAGAAATATTTTTATAAAAAAACCGTTTGTGCACATAAAAAGGCAGTCGTTACAAACTGCAAATCTGAGCTAAATATTTATTTTTATTTTCTACAGGTTCTCCGTAGAATAGTAAAAAGTAAAATAATGATTATTAAGACATAAAATAGTTTTGATAGAAGTTGTCGTACATTTTTTTTCTGCCACAGCTGCTTACTGAGCCTTAACAAAAATTGACGATTACTATTATCAATAAGATCACTTGGACGAAAGCCTCTTTTTTTCTCTACTATGCAATTCATTCTAATCGTATTAGCACAATGAGTTTCCGATTTAAATATTATTTTACAGTTATAAAATTAAATGGTATTCGTAACTAATCAATTTCAGAAGCACACATTCAAAAAAAAATCTTCGCTTCTTCGCAAACAAATTTATATGTGCATATGTACATATAAATGCCAAATACATTATGTGTATAGTCGTAATTTGAGCAAACGAAAATTTCTCAAAAACGCTAATTATAGAAATTCTTGTTCTAAATCGACCATACTCTCACACATTTGAAGAGGCATGTGCTACAAGACGCAGTTGGTCATACATACATACATAAGTACACGTGGCGTCACTAAAATAGGTTCAATATACTGGAGTTGGAGCTAAAGAAGAAGACAATTCTGAACAGGAAGAAATTTTTGACAAAAGTTGCTTGATTTTATAATGTAATTTAATACATATAATACTATATTCTTTTATACGTATCTAATTTTCGTTATGTGTTCAAATTTTCATTTGAGGCAAGTAACAGCAAATTTCACTCGAAACGTGCACTTTTTTGGCTGATTGATACAATGGTACAATGTGCGAATAACCGCAGGATTGAAAATCTGCTGTGATGGTGTGATCGGATCGAGTGATATACCGATGGAAAGGTGTTGTGCTGGAGTGCATTCTAAGTATTTTAGGCTCACTTGAATATGAACATGTTAATCACCTTGTTTGCTTGTGCATATACACCAAATCGAGGCTTAAGGATCCTATAATCATTTCAATTGTGCTAAAAACATATTTGTCGTTGACAATTTATTTGTTGAGGCTAATTACTTTACCTTGAAGTAAAATAGTTACGAAATAATACCATAAAAGCTTAATTACTAGGC
This sequence comes from Drosophila kurseongensis, assembly GCA_018153305.1. Classification (NCBI taxonomy): domain Eukaryota; kingdom Metazoa; phylum Arthropoda; class Insecta; order Diptera; family Drosophilidae; genus Drosophila; species Drosophila kurseongensis. Next base: position 777,047 of record JAECXX010000127.1, on the reverse strand, counting down.
TAAATCGGGCTAAAAGAGAAAACTTTAGAAGGCGTATTTATTTGGCCGAACGTTTATAAAATTTTCGACAAAAAAACATATCTTAACAAACAAATGGTCTGATAAAAAATATCAGAAATTTGTTGGATAAAAAATGTTAGACAATTTGTTTGTTAAAGCAGCGTTCGTCATGACTTAAATATTTGCTCTTTTTTAGTCGCAAAATATTCCTTTGAGATTTAGTAGTTATTTACTATATCAGAATTACGCTTTTAGTTTTGTCAGAATCGGACAACAATATCGTATAGCTGACACAGAAACTATCGCAAAATGCAGCTCAAAATCGACATAGCTTCATGGTTTTTTTTAGCAATATAGGCATAGAAATCGAAATGTAGTCGTTTTGTAATAACTGCAAGGGTATATAAACTTCGGATTGCAGGAGTTTGCTTCCTTTCTTGTTTTTTACTGCAATATTTTCCTCGCTTTCTTTAAAGTCATGACAGTCTAGTGTATACATATGTAAGAAAATTAAATTTTTTTTAGATATTAAATATCGAAATTTAGTATTCTTAATTATATCGTAAAAACTGAGGATGATCGAAAAAAAGTGGTTATAGGAATTATACGCTCCTTAAAAAAATATTTAACTTAAACTTTTTCAGATTATAAGGAACATAAGTAAACAATTTATTAATAAAGTATAGTCGTCTAATATTAAATGATTTTTATTAAGAAAAAACGAACATAGTTCTCTTGTTATATAACTTAAAGTTTCTTGTTTTGCCAATAAAAATTAAAATACACTTTGGATTTTTATTCGTTGTCAAAAAAGTACAAAATAAAAGTAGATCAGTTGTAACGAATTTAAGAAAATGTAAGGAAACTGATAAACTGTCTACTATAGCGGTCTATAGTGTCCCACGCTCTCGAATAAAATACATTCTATGACAAACTTGGCTTTCTGATTTAATTCGTATTTTTGGGGGGTGAGGACCGTAAAATAGAGTATTAACAAAAATCACAATAATTAACAAAAAATATTAATATAAATTATCTTTCGTTCTGCTTTGAGGTAATGAACTAAAACTGTATTTTCTAAGAATAATTTAATAAATTTGGGTTAAAGGATTGTTTTCTTGTCTGCACGACAAACTACACTTTATATGACGGGAGGATTTAAACTGACCTTTAAGACCACCATTTACTATAAGCACCAAAAAAAAAAAGTTTAACGAAAGTTTAGATTAAAAATAATATTTACGTCAAAAATGTAATAATATTTTTCAAGAAAAAAAACTTCGAATTACAAATAATTACGTGGGTAAGAAACCGTGTGGATAACGCAGCCATCTAAAGTTTACCTTTACCTAAACTAAACTAAGTACAAGAAACCCATTTCTTATTTATCACGCCGATACTCCGTCAGGCAAATAAAAGTACAGACAAGAAAACGGGCCATAGACTTGTTGAGTTTTTCTTTACCACACATAATTTTAAGGAAAATAAGATTTCAAAAAATATATATTTTAGTTGAGTTTTTGAAGTGAACTGCATAAGGAATAAAAAAAACGTTGTATTGAAGATAATACTTACTTTACCAGCGGTATTCTGAGACGATACCGAAACTAATACATCACGCTTATTTTGTTGTTGGCTTTGTGAGTCAAAGTTTGCACTTTGACTTCCTTGACTTTGCTTTAATTGATTGTGAGCATTTAGTCGCTGAGCCAAAATCTGTTGCTGATGAATTTGATTTGCCAGCTCGTTCTGTTTTCTTATGAGTTTCAGTTCTTGCTCTTGGAGTTGAGTTATTTTTTCTTGGGCTTTTATATTTATGTCTATGTCCGAAATTATGTCCAGAATTTGGTTATTAAAATCGTTCTGTAATGTAAACAAATAATGTAGCTTAACCTGCTTAAAGATAATATATTATAACAACGAAATCAAGACATTACTATATATAAGGAAACGGGGTTCATAAGTTTCGCGGCAAAAATTTTGTTGTACCCTTGCAGAGGGCATTATAATTTCAGTCAAAATTTTGCAATGCAGTGAAGGAGACATTTCCGTCCCTATAAAGTATATATATTCTTGATTAGCATCACCAGGAGAGTCGATCTAGCCATGTCCCTCTGTCCGTAAGTCTGTCCGTTTCTAGGCAAGCTAGTCCCTCAGTTTTAAAGCTGTCTGCTTTCCCAAAAGTTGTCTTGCTATTGCAGGTTGTATATAAGTCGGAACGAGCCGGATCGGGCGATTATAACATATAGCTCCCATAGGAACAATCGGAAAAAAACATTTTAAAACATTGTTTTTTTTTAAATTATTATTTTGTTCTTTGGGATTTGGTAATATTTAAATACTATGAATTACGTACAATTCATACAGCTCCAATAGAAAAATCAAAAAAGTAAAAAACAAAATACCAACTCGAAATGTATTCGTTTTGCATAACTGCACGACTTTTTGAAGTTTGCTTCTTTTCTTATTATTTATTATTATCACCTGATCTATAATGAAAACATTATTGAAGTAGAGACTTATCAATCTATTAGTTGCGTTTCCACAAGTAATTATTGACAAGAATATTATCGTTTATTATTTAAAAATCATTTAAAAAATGGTTCTGATTATCAGAAGTTTCCCACGCAGTGTCGGGGACATTTGCGACCCTGTCCGTAAGATTCTAGATTTGGGCAGAACAACTTAGTGATTGTGGTAGAAATCCGGTTACCATCAACCAGTGTAACGCTTTAGGTAGAAAATCTGAATTGGTTCCGGAATCAATGCAGTCCAATAACAACAATCGACTACGTTACGGTGAACGAAACCCTCTTTCAAAACTACTATGGCGATCTGAAGAAGAAACCTGCAGTATCGATGGTGACCATCGTAAAGCCTAGTATCCTGATCGACAAACGATTATGCTAGCGTAAAAACTTTAATCTTTCCAGTGTGAGCAACATTTGGAGGGTTCATCAGATTTAAGCGTGCTACGGTCGTACTGTCAATCAGCTGGGTTTGTTGACAAGCAGTTAAAATTCAAATAGCGTATTTGCGGGAAAGACCCTTGGCAAGACAAGTCTGCCGCTGTACAAAGAAATTAATAAGCAATGCAATTTAAGTTTAACAGTTGTTTCTTTAAATTTTCTAATAATTATTTGCTAATTCAAAGTTCATAGCTGCACTTTTATTGTGTTTTTTCGTACATTCTTGACCTAAAAAACATTTTGCTCTGACAAGAGGCACCCCAGATAGTATTAATGTTATTTTGTCCTCACATGTAAGCTCCTGCAATCGACTTTTGCGAGTTTTTTGAGTTTTTTTCTACATTTCTTATAATGTTCAATGAGAAGCGCACGCCAAAAGATTGAATTTTTTAATCTTTTCGCTAGGGTTCACCCAAAGTTCATTTCCGCAGACTGGCAACGCTTTGCAATTTTCTTGTATTTTTTTCGTCGAACTGGAGACCTAAGTCAAAAAAAGCTTCACGAAAAGTGAACGCCAGCTGTTTGCCTCACGCTCTCTCTCATGACTGGCGTACGGTTTTCGTCGATCAGGATACTAGGCTTAAATATCACCGGCCACATAAAAAAGAAACTCGATGTTGGGTTCGTAGCCGCCAGACGGCCGTACTAAAATATACGCTGAAGAAGTCCGAGGACGTCCTTCAGTTAAGGAAGGGAGGAGTTAGCATGGAACCCGCTGACCAAGGCGCGATTTTTAAAAATACTTGTAATATTGATAATATTATAAGATTATTAATAATATAAGGTGCGTTCCAAAGTAAACAGGACTTTTTAAATCCCTCGCCCATCTATATGTCGACTAGTGGGTTAGAATCTGCTATCTGTATCGATTGTTCAGTAAGAATTTCATGACATTTCATCGATTGGAAGTAAAGTTATTGCGTTTTAAGTGTTAGTATGTTTCTGTTATCGGTGCGAAAATGAGATTCAAACAAAGAGCCAACATTAAATTTTGTTTTTAAAATTGGTAAAACTTTTACCGAAACGTTTCAATTGATGAAACAAGTTCATGTCGATGATTGCCTATCCCGTAGCAGAGAGCACTAGTGGTTTTAATGATTTTTATGATTCCAAGGGTATTGTCCACAAAGACTTTATACCACTCGGCCAAAACGTTCATACGATATTCTACCTTGGAGTTTTGAAGCGTTTGATGCGCCGTATTCGACGAGTTCGGCCCGAATAGGCACGGTCTTATCGATCGACGTTTGAGACCGATTATTAACCACTCCTCGTATTCACCTGACCGTGCCACTTCTTTCTTTTCGGAAATATGCATTTGCCTATGAAAGCAAGGCGGTATGCAGACGTAGAGTGACATTCAAAAAGTTTCCACCGGCATACTGGCGGCCATACCGACCAACGAGCTAAAACACTCGATATGCTTTTGGACCGTGCAAAAAGCTTATTGTATCAGAAGGAGAGTATTTTATGTTTTCTATTTTTGTTTTAAGTCCTGTTTACTTTGAAACGCACCCTAACTATATTTTGTATTTAGAAATAGAAATCCTAATTCATGTTTTAGTTTAAATAAATGAACGACTGTTTTTAATTCAAAGCAAACCGAGCAGTTTACATAAACTACGATTTTTAAATTCAATGTTTAATTTCTTATACAGGAACTCCCATATAAAAACGTGGCTATAAAAAAAATAAATATGTGCAAGAGAGATTACCCTCAAACAAATCTAGGATATCCAGAAGAAAAATTACTGATGCTTTACAATATTTAGTTAGTTTTAAAAGCGAGCTTTGCCGCACATTTTAATATTAATATTATACGATTTATAATAATATTTATTCTGTTTTTAGGTTGATAATTAGAAATCGTAGTTGTTGTTTCAGATTAAGTAAATGAACGACTATTTTTAATTCAAGGCAAAACGCGCAGTTTACAGTTACTTACAATAAAAATACTTGCCAATAAAATCATACTATACATGATACAAGCCTGGAGCGATGATTCATTATGTTGATGAACCGGAACCAAAATAAAGACTACTCTTTAAAGCCTAGTACCGATCTGAATTGCTGTTAATTTTCTGATTTTTCTTTGCTTATTTAAAGTTAATATCTGCACGAAATTCTGGAAGACAGTTTGTACGTATTTTATGTCGATATTGTAATAGGTAGTATTTATTATTCTTTATTGTATATTTTATTTATTGTAGGCTTAGTTTACTTTAGTTTAGGCTTATTTTACTTTAGATTTAGCTTTCGTTCACTTTTGTATGTCTCTTGTCTTTTCGTATCCTCTTCTGTTGCGCTCTCATAACCAAGTGATCTCACTGCTCGCAGGCAGCTTGCTTTCAACCCCTGTTTGCACAGAGAGGCGCTCTCTTGAGAGAGTAACATGCTCTCTCGAGAGAGCGTAACTCAAGGGATAGTGTGACCAGAGCATACTTATATTAACTGGCCTGCTACAACTCGGCCGTCCTGACTTTGAGATAGCCCTCTATCTCTGTCCTGATATTATAGATTATTTTTATACATTCGTTACATTATTTACAGTATTTACAATTTTTCTTACAATCTATTAGTTACAATTACATATAATTATCATATCTTTATCCAGTGTCTAATATTATTTGCACTCCAAATGCCTTGATATGGATTACGAGATAACTGAAACCCGTCAATATCTTTAAGCAAATACCTGTCATTTTTCAATATTTTTTCGATTACATAAGGACCTTTGTTCTTCGGAATAAGTTTTCTCGAGACACCCGCCGTACTATCAAAGTTTTTAACCATAACATAATCTCCTTCTTTATATTCTGTCGCACATTTCTTTTTCGCATTGTAGTGTTCTTCATTTTTCATTTGAGCCTTTCTCTGTGTTTCTTCTGCTTCTTTTCTAATGTTTTCTAAAGATTTTCTAACATTTTCTACCTCTTCTTCATCTTCTAATTTTTCTTTTAACTCATCACATACTTCTCCTCTTTGTGTTATTCCGAACAATGTTTCACTTGGACGCTGCTTAATGCTACTATGAATCGTATTATTCATTGAATACTCTACTTTTTCAATAACCCTATCCCAGTGTAATCCCCTTTCCGGCTCTGTCAATTTTGCAATCATAGGTCCTAAGCTTCGATTAATTCGTTCAACTTGGCCATTAGCCTGTGGCGAGCCCGTCGCGATTTTTATGTGCTTAACGTTACTATTTTCCATAAACTCTGCAAAATCAGAAGAAGTAAAACAACTCCCCCGATCAGATATTATACATTTTGGTCTGCTATATGCTCGAAAGTAATCAGTCAATGCACTTATCACCTCCTTTGTATTCGTCGTTTTTGTTGTGTACAACCTAACAAACTTTGTGAACGCATCTACAACCGCGAATATATGTTTTTTCGATCTGCTGTTATCCACCGGCCCATAATGGTCTATATGAATAATCTCGAAAGGCTTATTACCTTTTGGTATACTATGTAAATGTCCATCTCCTTTACCTACTTTCGGAGAATAAGCGATGCATTTTAAACAATTTTGAATATGCTCTAAGACTTTTTCCTTCATATGTGGAAACCAGTAGCTTTTGCTAATTACATCTAACATTTTGTCCCTACCAATATGACCCATTTCGTCATGGTACTTGTATAACACATGTTCTTCCATTCTATTCGGTACATAAAATAATAATCGGTTGTCATTACTTTTTCTATAAATCACCCCATTTCTCATTTCATATAACTTATGCTCACTCTTTTCTAATATTTTTCTAATCTCTTGAACCTTAACATCTTTTGACTGACAAATTACTAAATTTGTTTCGAATGTATTCGCCTCTACTATCATTATGTTATTGCACCTACTTAATGCATCTACATGCTGCATTTGACTGCCTGACCTGTGCTTTAACTCATAATCAAACTCCTGTAGCTCGAGAGCCCATCTTGCTATTCTTGGATTCAACTCAATCTTATTGAGCGTTAAGGTTAAGGAATTGCAGTCTGTCACAATTCTAAATCGTTTGCCAAGTAAATATATTCTAAATCTTCTTAACGCGTAAATTATGGCTAAAGTCTCTAACTCAAAACTGTGGTATTTTGCTTCCGTTGCTGTCGACCTCTTTGAAAAATAGAAAATAGGATGCAACTTGTTGTCATCTTTTTTCTGAAGAAGCACAGCACCAAATCCTAAAGCACTTGCATCACAGTGAAGCTCGACATCATCCCTGTAATCGTATATCGCCAGAACTGGCGCTTCCATTAATTTAGCTTTTAAAAGCGAAAAACAACTTAATTTTTCTTCCTCGAACTTAAACTGCCTATCCTTTCTCACTAAGTCATACAAAGGTTTCGCTAAAATTGAAAAATCCTTAATGAATCGTCGAAAGTACGAGCAAAGCCCCAAAAAACTCTGTACTGCTTGCACCTTGCCTGGAATCGGAAAATTTTGTATAGCTTCTAAACCTTTACTGTCAGCTTTAATTCCATTATTCGAAATCAGAAAACCTAAATATTTAACCTTGTCTTGTAAAAATTTACATTTGTCCATTCTCAATTAAATTTAAAAAAATCTTAATTTCTTCTTTTATAATGAAACATAATATTTTTCCATAAGTATTCAATCGACTCTTGTTTAATCCATAAAAGTCAGCTTCTTGCGGTTCTAATTTAATATTTTTGGGTACATAAGCAAATTTTATGATCGATACTGGGCTTCCTGAATCTATTAAGCACTCTGTAATAATTGGCTGGTTAGGGTTTTCATAAACAAATATTTTAAACAATCTTACATAATTATTAGCGGCATCCTTCTTGTTTTGGGGACATCCACTAATGAAATGATCCACTGCCCCACATCCATAGCAGGACCCTGGAGTTCTCTTCGGTTTGATGCAAGCTCTTGCCCAGTGTCCTTTTCCATTGCAGTTATAGCAACGCGATTCCTTGCTTGCCGGATCACTCCTCACCGTTTGCACCTTTTGCCCTCCAGGAGCCCTTGCCGACAGCATAATGTCAGCAAACGCTCTCAGCATCCTTCCAGGGTTGTCGAAACACTGCAGCTTCGCCTGCGTACGCAAATTCGCTGCTGGAATGCCGACAATAAGGCCATCCAACAGCTCGTCATCTTCCATGTTGACATCTCGGGCCAACCTACGTTTCTCTTCGAAATATACTGCAAACTTCTCGGTCGGCTTCCATAGACGGGACTCAAACTTGCGCCTCAAATCTGCTTTCGATTCGTTGCCGCCAAAAGCAAGCTGTAACTGGTCCACCAGCTCACTCGTCGGACTTAAGAAACGGGTTGCATCTGCGTGCAGCCACTGCAACGCGCTGCCTTTCAATTTGCCAATAAGTAGAACTCTGCTCTGGGTGTCCGACAGCTTATACAACTTGGCTATATTGTCCCACTGGGAGACCCATGAGCGAACAGACATATTATTCGAAAATTCCAATAGGACTTCCTTGGCTAAACCAAATCCCGCTGAAGAAAAATCGTCTCGCCTGCCTCTGCCAACACTCGTGCCGATTTCGCCGTTAGCGTCGTTTCCCGGAATCTCGAAATTTCCAGAAATTTCGTTGGCGTCTCTTTCGTTTCTGTCTGCATCATTCGCCGAACCGCTACATTCGCCGTCTCCCTCTAACAAGTTGCCGCCGCCATTCTCAGAAATGTAGCTTATGGCGCCACCGTGTCGCGTGCCGCCAATTCTCGAACCGACGCTGTCGATTTGCTGCTGAAGATTCTCGAGAACTTTCTTGGCATTTTCGATTCCCTGAGTTCAATGCGGTTTTGCTGCATGCGCCTTTCCAACTCTGCACATTCCGCCTCCGTGTCCATTATTTCTTGCACCTCCTGGCTAATCGTTGGTGCACTGCCTCGGCTTTCGGGTGGAACTGCACATAATCGGCCGTACAGATCGGCTTTTGAACCTTTGGTTGATAAATTCAAACACTCCAGCCACTTTTTTAGCTGAACCACTGTTACTTCATTAATAGCCAAATCCATTTTGGTTTTGTTATATTCGTTTGGCAAAATTTTTGACTCGATCCCACTTCTGAGATTGTAATAGGTAGTATTTATTATTCTTTATTGTATATTTTATTTATTGTAGGATTAGTTTACTTTAGTTTAGGCTTATTTTACTTTAGATTTAGCTTTCGTTCACTTTTGTATGTCTCTTGTCTTTTCGTATCCTCTTCTGTTGCGCTCTCATAACCAAGTGATCTCACTGCTCGCAGGCAGCTTGCTTTCAACCCCTGTTTGCACAGAGAGGCGCTCTCTTGAGAGAGTAACATGCTCTCTCGAGAGAGCGTAATTCAAGGGATAGTGTGACCAGAGCATACTTATATTAACTGGCCTGCTACAATATATTGCCTCATAAAACTTTGTGCTCTGACCACAGATAAACACTAAAAGATTACATTTGTTATACTTTTCACTAGGGCCTGTCAAACGTTCACCCAAAGTTCATTTCAGCACACTGTCAACGCTATGTAATTTTCTAGTAATTTTTTCATAGATCTGAGTACCGGGGTAAAAAAAAGATCTTAAGATCTCTTATACCTTAAGAAAAGATTTCGTCGATCTATGTACTAGGCTTAAACAAATTTAGTTAGGTTCATTCAGCCTTCAAATTCTGTATTTTTATGTAGTTATGATCAAAAAGTCGCAAAAAAACAAGAAAAATCAAGAAAAATCGCCCGAAAGAACTTAGTGACCAAATAATTAGCAGTAAACTAAAAAAAACTTTTAAATTTAAATTTTATTGTTTTTTAATTTCTATGTACACCGACAGACTCGACTTGCCAAAGTAGTTGAGAATATCATTTAAAAGCTCTTTCTTGCAATTAAGTTTTTTTATTTTTAACTGTTTGTCAACAAACCCAGATGACTAATAGTACGACCGTAGCACATTCAAATCTGATAAACTCTCAAAAAAGTGGTCACATAGGAAAGATTAACTTTTTACACAGTTTTTAAGAATAAAATAAATGGGGTAAAAGTACTTCTATAGTTCATGTAGAATAACTTTACCAAGGTTTTCTACAATTGATGTATTTGAGGTTGAAAGTAACTTAATCCTGAATTCATAATCCCCTGTGATAAAATGAGATCGGCCGACTATATCCTATAGCTGTCATATAACTGATTGATCGGAAATGCCATAACTTTGGTGTTTGTTAAGTAAGGAAGTTGGAATTTCCTATGGGTTTTATATTTGACCAATAAGGATCGGCCGACTATATCCTACAGATGCCATATAACTGAACGATTGGAAATGCCATAGTTAGGAAGTTGGGATTTCTTATGAGTGTTAAGAATGCATCATATGAATAGTTTTGGAGAATATGATTTACAGAATATTCTGCAAGGGTATTTCAACTTCGGCTCCGCCCGAAGTTAGCTTTCCTTTTTTGTTTTTATTCAATTTTTGTATTTTTGGTAACACTTTAAAGTCAAAAGCGTGATTTTAGCCTAAATATTCGATGTTTTAGTTAATACAAAATAATCGGTAAAAAAAACTCGACGTCAGAACCTGAGGTTTTAAGTAAAGAAATAGTGTGCAAAATTTCAAAACAATTCGTCCAGTAGATCTTGCAGGATCGTGTTCACCGACTTTGAAATGGCAACTTTTCAGGAGAGCGTTTAAAAGTTTTTAGACACCCCAAAATCGAATACAAAACGAGCTAACTCACCTACGTTCAACTACCTATAACTTCGGAAGTTTACTCGGATCAATCTAAAATTTGAACGCAATATTCTTCAAATGTTTTGCATTCAGAAAACATACCCCCTTAAGGAAATAAATTTGTGTGAGAGTAAAAACAATATAATGTTATCTGCAATTGAAAAAATTTTAAAGCATTGTAATCAGTCATATTCCGATTTTTAGATACACTCGCATTCATTTATCGTTAACAATAAACCCATGGGGAATAAAGGTCACGCAGTAAATGTGTGGACAACCTTGAGCAACACACATTTTTGGAGAAAGCACATCTTCTTATATTTGTATAAAACTATTTCTATAAAACTGTTTCTATAAAATTTCAGTAAAAATATTTATTTAAAGCAATTATTTAAAACAAGAAAATATAAAAAATAATTTTACTTAAACTTAGTTTTCAAAGCACTCATAAAATATTTAAATACAATTTAATAAGGGCTTGTGTTTCCCAGGTATATGAAATATTTTAAAGTGATTCAATATATAAAATGTTCTAAAGTGTCGCAGGACTTATGAATTAACCCTTATGTGAATTTATTACAAATTTCACATGAAGAGTGAAGGGACATCCCATTCAAAAAGGTAATGTGAAATTTCATCGGTGGTCCACCCATAATTCAACTACTGTCATGGTTGATACTTCAGAGCATGATCAAAGGCCCAAACATACAAAAAAACAAGAAAGGAAAGCTAACTTCGGGCGGAGCCGAAGTTGAAATACCCTTGCAGAATATTCTGAAATTATATTCTCTAAAATTATTCATATGATGCATTCTTAACACTCATAAAAATCCCAACTTCCTAACTTTAAAAACACCAAAGTTATGGCATTTTCAATCGTTCAGTTATATGGCAACTATTGGATATAGTCGGCCGATCCTTATGAAATTTGGTAGGTCAGATTGATTGCCCAAATATAAAACCCATAGAAAATCTCAACTTCCTAACTTTACAAACACCAAAGTTATGGCATTTCCGATCAATCAGTTATATGGCAGCTATAGGATATAGTCGGCCGACCCTTATGAAATTTGGTAGGTCAGATTGATTGGCCAAATATAAAACCCATAGGAAATTCCGATCCCGGCCGTTCCGACTTATATACTGCGTGCAAAGGAAAGAAGGGTGTGTGCAAAGTTTCAATTCGATATCTTTAAAACTGAGAGACTAGTTCGCGTAGAAACAGACAGACAGACGGACAGACGGACATGCTTATATCAACTCAGGAGGTGATCCTGATCAAGAATATATATACTCTATAGGGTCGGAGATGTCTCCTTCACTGCGTTGCACACTTTTGACCAAAATTATAATACCCTCTGCAAGGGTATAAAAACTGCATTTAAGCCCCTTTTAAGAGAAATTTATAGAAAGAAAGTTAAATCTGAATCAAGACTGTCAATACAGCCAGACAGCTCAATTGCCAATCCTTTTATCTTTGCTCGATAAGGGCCTTTAAACTAAATTTAAAAAAATACATATTTGCCAGCCCCTTGAGGCACTGAAAAAGATTCCATAGGTACAAACAAAAATATAAAACAAGAAAGGAAAGCTAACTTCGGGCGGAGCCGAAGTTGAAATACCCTTGCAGAATATTCTGTAAATTATATTCTCCAAAATTATTCATATGATGCATTAACACCCATAAAAAATCCCAACTTCCTAACTTTAAAAACACCAAAGTTATGGCATTTCCAATCGTTCAGTTATATGGCGGCTAACGGATATAGTCGGCCGATCCTTATGAAATTTGGTAGGTCAGATTGATTGGCCAATTATAAAATCCATAAAAAATCCCAACTTCCTAACTTAACAAACACCAAAGTTATGGCATTTCCGATCAATCAGTTATATGGCAGCTATAGGATATAGTCGGCCGATCCCGGCCGTTCCGACTTATATACTGCGTGCAAAGAAAAGAAGGGTGTGTGCAAAGTTTCAATTCGATATCTTTTAACTGAGAGACTAGTTCGCGTAGAAACAGACAGACGGACAGACGGACATGGCTATATCAACTCAGGAGGTGATCCTGATCAAGAATATATATACTTTATAGGGTCGGAGATGTCTCCTTCACTGCGTTGCACACTTCTCACCAAAATTATAATACCCTCTGCAAGGGTATAAAAATATATTATTAGAGATTACTTACCTGATCAGACCTCAAATGTTCAGTTTCTTTGGTTTTTTCATTCAAAAGCTCGGATTGATCGGTAATTTCTTCCGCCTCTTTTCCCTAATTTAGTGTATTATCATGAACAACCGATATGACATTAGTGTAAGAATATACAACATACCTCCTGGGAAAAGTTTGCATCTTTGTTTTTAGCCACATTTTTATGAAAAATGTCTGACCGATGTTCAAGGACTGCCAAATTCTTGTCCTAAATAACATAAAAAAATACTAAATATCTTTGTTTAGGTTATTTTAAATTAATATATTTAAATTTATTGATTTTTGATAATCAAAAAATTTAAAAAATCGGCTTTGCTGTTCAAATAAATAAAAATAATAAACATTAAGAAATATTTATAATTTTATATACAAAGTGCATAAATTAAAAAAAGACAATTGAGTATATCTTTTTCAATAAGAATGTAACCAGTAAAGAAGAAAAACAAAAGTTTTACTGCTACTGCTCTAAATTGAGCGTTATAAATCTCTTATTGTTGTAATAAGCAAAAGCACGAGTTTTCGAAAAAAAAGGGTGATTCTTACAACAAATCAATTACAGCAGAAGCTACTGGTATGACTGCTCGGATAGGGCGTGTGATAGCGAAAAATATTTATATAGAAAAGTGTATATATATATAGGAAACGTTCTGCAGGTCCCAGGACAGTCACAAAGCCCACTGGAAGCAACAAAGTATGATGGAATTTATGTCCTTCATGAAAACGACCAAGCACTGGCTCAAAACCAGAACATGGTGTTCCAGTTGCTTGCGCAGCTAAGCAGTCCAAATAATTGATGGCAAATCTACGAATAACCATGTGGAACGCCAATGGCGTTTCCCGGCACAAACTTGAAATAACACAGTTCCTGAATGAAAATCATATCGACGTTATACTATTAAAAGAGACGCACCTAACAAACAAATACAATTTCCAAATAAGAGGCTTCAATTTCTACCGCACAGATCATCCAGATGGTAAAGCTCTCGGCGGAAAGCTCCTAATCAGGGAACGCATCAAACACCACTTTCACCAAAGGTTTTCAACTAATTACTTGCAGGCCACGTCTATCAAAGTGTAGGTAAAGCGCTTTCGGACCTTTCATCTGACCATTCCTGTGCTAATAACTCTTCTTCAAAGCCCAGAAACTACATATCACCCCCAGAGACTGATATCGCACAGAACAAACTTGTTGAAATATAAAAAGTATGTAAGTTCCCACATCGAACTAACCAGCAGCTCAACATTGAAGCGGACATCGAAAGATCCACGAATGCTCTTGAAGATGTACTCGTAGCAGCAGCCACTATTTCAACACCACAATTGAAGGACGAGCAAACTAACCATTTCAAAAAAACCGGAAGCACACAATGTTATCCCGGCACATCAATTTGGCTTCCGTCAAAGACATCGTACAATTGAACAAGTTAACAGAATAACATCAGAGGTCCGCACTGCCTTTGAGAATCGGGAAAATTGCAGCGCAATATTCCTCGACGTATCTCAAGCTTTTGATCGAGTCTGGCTCGATGACCTCATGCATAAAATCAAAAAATTACTTGCCTACATACACTCATAAACTACTTGAGTCGTATCTGTATCTTCGCAGTAAGGTCAAACACAACAACATCTGACGACTTTATACAGCGGATATTCATACATACGAGCAGCTAACAACATCTACGTTCTCTGACGATACTGCAATCATAAGTCGCTCGATGAGCCCAAGCCCAGCAACAACACAACTAGCCAATCACCTCATCGTAGTTGAGAGGTGGCTCTCTGATTGGCGTATTAAAATAAATGAACAAAAATGTAACGTTTACTCTTAACAGGCAAACATGCCCTGCACTATCATTGAATAGTACGCCGATTCCCCAAGTCAACGAAGTAACGTATCTCGGCGTCCAAACAGACGACTAACCTGGAGAAGACACAGCGAATGTAAGAAACTACATCTAAAACTAAAAGCCAGCAGCTTCCACTGGATATTAAACATTCGACCGGCCCTGCGTCTGGACTACACGGTCCTGGACAACTCTGGGCATATGGCTCCCAGCTATGGGGGAGCGCGAGCAGCAGCAAAGTTGATATCATACAGCGCGCACAATCGAAAATCCTGAGGACTATCACTGGGGCACTGTGGTATATTCGCAACCAAAACATCCACAGAGACCTCGGCACTCTTGCAGTAAAAGATAAAATTGACAAACAAAAGACGACTTACAAACAAAAACTTTCCGTGCACCCAAATCATCTCGCAAGAGGCTTGTCTCGGGTTTCCAGCAGAACCCGCCTTCAATTTATAAAACAGTGGCAGGGGTATATTAACTTTGGCAGAAGTCTGCAACCTTTGTTGGTGTTGCTTCTTTATAAAATTAAAGCTTACCGCCATGCCACACCTCAAACCTATAAGCCCGCTATCGATATTTTAATGTCTTGATCACGAGCTCTCGACGCCCATCTCAAAAGTTCATTGAATGTGAAACTGGCGGCACGACAACACAATTTAATAAATGTAATCTAATTTTAATTTGACTTTATACAATTGTTCATGGCTAAATAATCTAAAAATCAGAGCTCAAATGGAAATAAAGTATTTTTAATTCTATTTGGTGTTGTTGTGGTCAGTTTGGAGTGTCAAAAATGGGATAACAATAAGGCGCTATCTTCGAATTTTATTGGCATCCATTTTTCAATTTATTTAAATATACAAGTGATACAAAGGCTGTCAGAAGGCCCTTTCCGCTGATTGTAGACATCGATCAATCATCCAAGATTGAACAAGAGAGAACGCTATAGTCGGGTGCCCCGACTATCAGATACCCGTTACTCAGGTAAAGGGAGTGCGAGGGAGATGGAGATAGAAACTTTGATCACGCATAACTTTTTAACGAATGGTCCGATTTGGAAAATTTCTTCTACATTTCGATAGGTATTGATAAGCACAATAAAACTGCATTTTTACTTTTCCGAAATATTTAAATTTTTAAAATCGTATATAAGCGATTGTGGGCGTTAAAGGGGGAGTGGCACCCTTTTGAAATAAACTTGCGCTGCGTAGGAACTCCTAGAATCTACATGCAAAATGCCAATCTTCTAGCTTTTATAGTTTCCGAGATCTCAGCGTTCATACGGACAGACAGACAGACGGACAGACGGACAGACGGACAGACGGACATGGCTAGATCGACTCGGCTAGTGATCCTGAACAAGAATATATATACTTTATAGGGTCGGAAACGCTTCCTTCTACCTGTTACATACTTTTGCACGAATACAATATACCCTTTTACTCTACGAGTAACGGGTATAAAAATGGGAGTGCTGCTATTACTTATATTGACAACGTAGTGTTCCGAAACAACCTGATTCAAGTGCTGCAGACATCCGAAATGATTAGGAGGATCAGTAGACTAGCTTATTTTGAGAATTCAGCTTTTAAAAAAATTTGTACAAAGGTACTTCGTAGTACTTTGTACTTCGTAGTCGCTAAAAGAATTAAATTGAATGTAAAGGTGCCAATCAAAAATAGGTCCGTCACGTTAAGCGGTAGATAAGTTCGGGTATTCTTTGAGTTTTATAAAATCGATGTGATTTGTGACTTTGAGATTTGTTCTTTTTATACCCTTGCAGAGGGTATTATAATTTTGGTCAAAAGTGTGCAACGCAGTGAAGGAGACATCTCCGACCCAATAAAGTATATATATTCTTGATCAGGATCACCTCCTGAGTTGATATAGCAATGTCCGTCTGTCTGTTTCTACGCGAACTATTCTCTCAGTTTTAAAGATATCGAATTGAAACTTTGCACACGCCCTTCTTTTCTTTGCACGCAGTATATAAGTCGGAACGGCCGGGATCGGAATTTCCTATGGGTTTTATATTTGGCCAATCAATCTGACCACCAAATTTCATAAGGATCGGCCGACTATATCCTATAGCTGCCATATAACTGATTGATCGGAAATGCCATAACTTTGGTGTTTTTAAAGTTAGGAAGTTGGGATTTTTTATGAGTATTAAGAATGCATCATATGAATAATTTTGGAGAATATAATTTACAGAGTGTTCTGCAAGGGTATATCAACTTCGGCTCCGCCCGAAGTTAGCTTTCCTTTCTTGTTTGTTATATGTTTGTACAGTGGCTCACATATAATTTTAGCCCAGTACAATTTAAAAATTTAACAGGCTGTATTGACTAAGACAACTAAGTTTTGTTTAATATTTGTGTTCTAAGTTGTCATTTATTTAACCTAAAATGAACAAAATGGCTAGATAATTAACAAATTTTGAATAAGTGGTATGACTTCCTTTGACTGTTGGACCACTTCTTAACAATGCCGAATTTAATTCAGATATGTTGAATATTATCCGCTTGCGGACGTTTGTGTGCAATATCTCCTAGACAAATAATTCAGGCTAGAACGGTAAGGTCAGACAAGTGGCGACCATCTGTTCATTTCAACAGGGCTACAGCGGATTTTTGCCCGGGTGGATGCTCGCAAGCGGATATCTGCCCCCGCAGCTCGTAAGACCTATATATGGACAGTAAAAAAGTAAAATAAAAAAAGGACTTTAAAAGTTCAAGGCGCATCCAGCGTCATAGACAACAGCAAGGGCACCCCAGCAAAGGGTGTGTCGAATTTGTCAACGCCATCCAAGACCACCTTGCCACTCAACCTGACGACGCATAAGGTGCACCAAGACCAGGAGTTGCCTTTCACTAGGTTTGTGGCGGCTAACCAGCCTTCTCTGACGGCCAGCATAAGGCCGATGTCATTGTGACCACGAGGCGGATAGGATGCGACCAATACAGGCACAGAGGCTCTGCTTTCCTACAAATAACTCAGGTAGCTCGGTTCCCGGCAAAGCCCTCCAACCCCGCAGAAATTCTCAATACGCTATCCAAGTAACTACCGACAGTCGAGGAGGTTCTGGAACTACAAAACAGACAAGTTGGCAGCCGACTATTTGGAAGCCGTCCAGGCGACTCCTTTTTTTTACACATTTTGCTCTTAAAAGGAAAGAAGAGTAACTACCACACTTTTTAGTGGTAATGTTTTACTATAGAAGAAGGACAAATTGTTGTATTAAGCAATAAAAACAACAATTTGTCCTTCTTCTATTATAGAACATTACCACTTCCATTTGCGCCTCTGCTAAATAGTGTGCAACTACTCTTTTGTCCACTTAACAGAAAAATGCCTTCTTTTGGATAAGTTTCAAGATTGTGATTGACATCTCTTTGAATATCAGGTTAATATCCCCAAATTCACGCATAAATTGGTAATTCATGGATTTTACTTAAGCTTCCCAAGTACGTCAGAAGTAAGGTTATGTCGGGGGAAGAAAATGTCAATCAATTTAATCTTTTTTAATCTTGTGTTTTTCTTAATTGCCTTTTCTTTAGTCTACGCTTTTGAAAAAGCTAATGAAATATAAGTATTTTTTTGTCTGAATATTCTCTTAAATACTTTTTAAAAATATTGTTTACTCAAAAATTAAATACGTGCTTGTGTTACGGAACTGCATCATCCTGGGACGGCGCCGGCTAGCTCCGGAATCCCCTCCGCCCTGAGCGGAGTACCCCCAATGTCCCTACAGCTTCCACAACATTAAACATTGATTACTATCGACGTCTCACTCTACAAATACTAACATCTCTTACAACGAAAAGGTAAACAAGACCAAAATAAACAAATCGGGACAAATACGACGGAAAAGTGGCATTGGATGTGGCTGCGATAGCGCACCCACCCTTTTTGTGGTGCCCCTAGTGTCACGAGGGAGGCACCACCCATGTTCTAAGGCCGGAGCCACTGCCAGGCCAGACTACGACCGGTTCATCTCCCCGCTGGTAATTGCCTTAGGCCCACATCATCTTCATCTCCATTCTAAGTACATTTATTTATTAATATATACATAAGATTGCCAAATATAAACGTTAAGCATATCCTCTCCTCCTTATACCATTGCTTACAGGTCAGGGCAAAACCACTACCCGGCCTGGACTGCACCAGCTGCAAGGCCTTCTTAAAATCGGAAATTTGGCCCCGCAGAAAAGTTTAAGCCAAGTGGCTGTAATTAATCGAACACCTATTTTCTCTCCTAATTACCCTGCTGGAGCTCCAAGAGGACACAAAAGGGACAGGTAAATATAAATAAATAAATTGTATTGAGTTCTGCTAAGCCCGCTTTCACAATTTCAGACCCCGAGTTAGCGCAAGGCCACACTCAAGCTCGCGGAATCACGAAAGAATCACGCAGAAACGGACGAGGGCGAGTACACAAATTTACAAGTACAAATTAATCTTAAAATCTAATCACAGGCGCGGCGAGTAAGCCGGCTGCGGGGCGCCGAAGGACAACTCGGGACCCTTATAAAGGGCGCGCGTCGGAGTGGAAACCAGTATTACGCCCTGCCTCGGCCCCTGCAGACCGTGACGTCGGAGATGCCGCGTGGTATGGGAGTCGCGTCGTGGTGCGGCTCGGGTTCTACGTGCCCGGAACGGACTCACTGAGGTAACGTTGAACTTTGTTAAATAACCTAACTGTCTGCGGCGGTGTTGGTTGATGGTGATGGTTGTTACTGCTGCCTGTGGCTGTTGCCTGCGGCTGTTGCTGCTGCCTGCGGCAGTTGCTGCTGCCTGCGGCTGTTGCTGCTGCCTGCGGCGGTTTCTGCTGCTACTGTTGCCTGCTGCTACTGGTGGCTGAGTACTACCACGAGGGGTAGCTGCTGCCCTTCCTCCGAGGGAAAATTTGCGAAAATCGAAAAATATCAAAGAAAACTGCCTGGGCCCTATGTACTAGAGTCCCCGGTTTACCTAAAATAAATAAATTTCCAATTAATTTCCACACGTCACTAGCACTTTTCGCACCATTACTTTTTCTTGCATCAAACAAAACAAAAAAAAATAGAAAGAACTCCGTCTACATTGCTTTGATCTCCGGCAGCAACTAAACCCGATTCCTGACCTACGCAAGGTCATGCTCATCACGCCATATTTCCTTTCCCTCTCCCAAAAGTGGGTCATTGGACGAATCCAAGGCCATCCTAGCCATTCCCAGAGCGAACCGGGCTAGTTTAAATAGCTAGATAGCTAAGGGCATGAGCAGAAGGGGGCGCCACTTCAGTAGGGGTTGCCACCCACCAAACTTTATCGATACCAAAAACGAATACCTCCTTCCTATTTCTTCCAGCCGATTCCAACTTGAAATGCAACACCACCCAAGGATTTAGAGAGACGCCTTCGAGCATTGGAGATCGGTGTCTGGCGAAATCCGAATGCAGTTCCAAACGGTGCCCTACGCGGGGCCCACGCTTGCCGGGAAGTACTGCCTTTGTTTTTTTCTTGCGCTCCTTTACTTTGTGCTACCTTTTTTCAGATTAAACCCGGATATCCTTGGCGTGGTAAACTCCGAGGTGGCATCCTTGCAGGTCTTCCAATTCGTATGCATTGTTGCCAACGGCTTTCACCACTCGAGCCTTTAGGAATTTCCTGGCGAACTTGGCGTTGAACGACTTTCCAAAGTCACTGAGGACGAAGTTTCGGCGGTATACCTCCTGACCTGGCTTGGCCATGAAGTTTCGAGCCCGTTGGTCATACCGCTTGCGGCTTCGGTCATAGGCTGTCTCCAGATTCTTTCGGACGGATTTGTAAAATACCTCGTCGATGAGAAAATTGACGACGTTCGAGGATGTAGCTTCCCTCATGGCCTTCAGGAATACAAATTTGGAGAAATGGTCCACCACGATAAAAATCCAGGCATGACCCTTCTTTAACCTCGGATATTTCCCCAAGAAGTCGATATACAGCTTCTGGAATGCCTGATCCGTCTGGACTCTTTCTCCAATACCGACCTGCATCCGGAAATTTGGCGCTTTGGACTCCTTGCAGACATCACATCCACGCCCAATCTCGCGGACTTGGAGAACCATGCCTGGCCAGTAGAACTGTCGTCGGAGGATTTCCAGAGTCTTTTCCATTCCGCCATGAGCTGCTGTTGGGTCCGTATGTGCACGCTCAATTAGGCTGTGGGTTAGACTCTATGGGATCCACAGTTTCCACTCCGAACCTTCCACCTCGTCGTCCAAATTTTATGAAGAGACTCTCTTGAAGATGAGACCATCCTCGATCTTCAAGTCCGGTAAGTTTTCCAAGTTGTCTTCCACATCCCTCACTAACTCGAGGTAACCTTCTCCAGCGAACTCGGTGGTTTCGAAACCCAACAAATCCGTTGGATTCACTACGAGCTCCTCCACACACCGTGAAAGGGTGTCTGCCACGACGTTCTCGCTCCCTTTTCGATGCTCGATGTTGAAGTGGAATCCTTGAAGCTGCAGTGACCACCTCGCCAACCTTCCCGACAGATCCTTCATGGACATGAGCCACTTCAAGCTGGCATGGTCCGTGATGCAGGTGAATGGCATCCCTTCGACATACGGCCGAAACTTCCGAATGGCCATGAGCGCCGCGAGACACTTTTTCTCGGTCACTGTGTAATTTACCTGATTTTTATTCATCTTGGCCGAGAAAAAGGCAATTGGCTGCTCTTGTCCGTCGTCGTCTCGCTGGAAAAGCACCGCCCCGACTCCGACGTGTGACTCATCGCACTGGATAAAGAACCGTCTCTTGAAGTAAGCATGCACCAGGACTGGTGCAGTCGTTAACGCCATCTTCAAAGCTTCTACCGCAAGCTGAGCCTCTGGACTCAATGAAAACTTCGAGTTTCCAGTTTTCTTCAGCGATTCAGTGAGCGGGACGGCCAACGTCGCGAAGTTCTTTATGAACCGGCGGTACCATCCATCAGTCCCAAGGAACGCTTTCACCTCCTTCATCGTCCTAGGCTCTGGCATCCTCCTGGTCGCTGCTACTCGTCCCGGATCCATTCGTAGACAACCTCCACCAACGATAAAACCCAGGTAGGTCAATGATTTGAAGCAGAACTTTAATTTACTCATACCAATCGTTAACCCTGCTGCTTTCAGACATTCTGCGACTCTCCGAAGGTACATGAAATGGGTCTGGATATCTGGAGCCAGTATCAGCAGATCATCTAGGTAGACAAATACGTTAGAACGGATCTCAGCTGGGATCAATGCAAAGTCCGAAGGGCATGAGCAGAAGGGGGCGCCACTTCAGTAGGGGTTGCCACCCACCAAACTTATTGATACCAAAAACGAATACCTCCTTCCTATTTCTTCCAGCCGATTCCAACTTGAAATGCAACACTTGTCAGGCTTATTTCTCCATGAAATGATTTTTTATGAACATCTTTGTTAACAAGTTTAAACAACGGATTCTAAGACAAGTTGGACCGCAGTGAAGGAGACATTCCGAACCTATAAAGTATGTGTATTCTTGATAAGCATCACAAGGAGAGTCGTTCTAGACATGACCGTCTGTCCGTTCATCAGTCCTTTTCTACCCAAACTGAATTATCAGCACAGTTACTTTTTTGGATTGCTTTTCATTACCCTTGGCTCAGATAGCCTTTAATTTACAATTTATTTTGACTAACCGACCCTGAAGAATGTGAGCACAAACAGCTCATTTTAATTCGACACAAATCCTCATAGACCAAAAAATTCATTTGAATATCATTGTCAGTTGCGTTATGTACTTCATTGATTGTGTTATAGCTGTCTACACAGTTCTATTGGGTTCTTGGGTTATCATCCTTAAAGATTTCAGCGTTAAGATTTTGTACATGTTGTGCTGAAAAGAACGAACTGCAGGAATCGAAAATCGTGATACTCATAACACAACCCTCTTGTCCACTTAGGGTATCGCAGTCTAATAAAATCTCTGATAGGGAGGAATACAACCGAATAAAAAGCATTTCTTCTATATCTGCATAAACTCCTATTTTGCGATTAAGTTACTTGAACAGTGTCTTGGCATGGCAGTGTTAATTTTTCGGCAGTTATTTCAAGTGGGTAACTGAAGGCCTGTGAGGAGTCTCATAAAATCCCCACAAATCCCGATGCAGGAGAGCGGCACGGTAACAGGGAAGGTGGCAAGAATGCAGGAGGAGCGAAAGGTATCCAGGTCAAACCGTGAATTAACGGTACGGCTGTGGACCTTGATCCCGATTTTGAGGAGGGAAATAACGGGATCTCCAGCGCCTTGTTGTTTGGTAATAATAGTGTTTACGGTCGAGTAGATTAGAAAGTATTAACTGTATTTAAAAATACACCACAAATAGCCGAATTCTATTTCGCGAAAAGACGCTCAGAGTGTACGCATGGGTACTTGTCCACAAGTGCTTTGGAAATTATCAATTACTAAGTGTTCTAATTACTAAGATAAGTGATAATAAAACCGGCAACAACTGCAACACTGCAAGCGAATACGGAGAGAGCACGCTCGCTCTCTCCCGGCTTATTATGTCCAAGCGGCACATCACAAAAGAAGTTCGATGTAAAGTCCATAAAAAGGGGTAACAAAAAAAGAAAGAAAAATACAAGTGAACGACGAGCAAGATTACCGATCAGTGGCCAAACACTCCGATAACGGAAAAATAAACTACTACACCTACCAACTAAAAAGTTGCAAAGGACTACAAGTAGTTATCAAAGATATTGAAGCAACAGTCCCTATCTATGAGATTATAGCTGGACTTAAAGAAAAGGGCTTTAACGTCAAACAGGTTAGCTATATATTAAATAAAAACAAAGTTCCACAACCAATGTTCAAGGTAGAGTTGGAGCCGGAAAGTATGCACTTGAAAAATAATGAAGTTCACCCAATCTATAAGCTTCAATATCCATATAAGCGGAATGGGCCTGTGTCATGCATGAATTGTCAGAAATACGGGCACACGAAAACTTACTGCACTCTACGCGCAGTCTGCGTTGCCTGCGGGGATGCACATTCAACTTAGGCCTGCACTATAAAAAAGGAGATCCACTCTGCCAAAAAATGTAGTAATTGTGGGGGAAACCACACTGCAAAAAACAGAGTTTGTCCTATCTATAAAGAGTTGAAAAGTCGACAAGGCCAATATATAATTGCAGTTCGAAACCCTGTAACCCGAAACAATTATCCATATATACCATCGACCACGACCCCGGGAGTTTATTTTGCACAGGCGTTAAGTTATAACAACGGGACTTATACCTCAGCAACTAAGCTGACAGGTCAGCAAACATACAACTGCAAACACACAATTGCCTAACGACGTAGAAGCAGTGCTGGTAACATAACCAACACAATGGTAGCAATACAGCAAACGCTGCAGGAACTTATGTGCTCTCAAAATCTACTTTTGGAGCTATTAATCAACCAGAAATCTGCGATGGCTTCCTTAAAAATATGTTTCTGGAATGCGAACGGCATTTCACAGCACAAATACGAGCTGTCGCAGTTCCAAGATCAGTAACAAACAAAAACTATTTTCACCTTAATGGCTATACATTTTATGAAACAAACCATCCTGATGGCAAGGCTCATGGCGGTACTGGCATACTGATCAAGAAACGCATCAGGCACTATGAGTTGCCATCATTTGCAACAGCCAGTATACAAGCTACATAAATACACATCGATACCAGAAGCGGTTTCTTAAACTTATCCGCTGTATACTGCCCACCACGCTTTTCCATTTCCGAAGATGAATTTGTACAGTTCTTTGACCTATTAGGTGACCTTTTTTAGCGGCTGGTGCAAAACACACCCACTGGGGCTCTCGATTCATCAACCCCAAAGTAAGACAGCTGTACAATGCTATAAGCCTACATATTGGCCAACAGATCCTAATAAGAAGCCTGACTTGATTGATTTACAGTCAGAAGAAGAGTGGCTAGAGATCATGTTCACGTGGAACACTTAACTGTCATCGGATCACTCGCCAATTTTACTGAATCTCTACGATCATCCACAGTACCCATATATGTTCTAAGCTCCCTTAAAGCAGATTGGCTTAAATACAGAAAGTACGTAAGCACCCATATTGATGGCTTCCCAAACATTTACCAAACATAGGAGATTGACAGCTCAGTTGAAGAACTAGTGTTCTAGTGCACAACACTCCACCCCTATTACACCGGCTTGTAAGACTGATAACAACTGATATAAGCATGTCCGTCTGTCCGTCTGTCTGTTTCTACGCAAACTAGTCTCTCAGTTTTAAAGATATCCAATTGAGACTTTGCACACACCCTTCTATCCTTTGCACGCAGTATATAAGTCGGAACAGCCGGGATCGGCCGACTATATCCCATAGCTGACATATAACTGAACGATCGAAAATGCCATAACTTTGGTGTTTTTGAAGTTAGGAAGTTGGGAATTTCTACTTGGCCAATCAATCCGACCTACCAAAAGGATCGGACGACTATATCCTATAGCCGCCATATAACTGATTGATCGGAAATGCTATAAATTTGTTGTTTTTAAACTTAGGAAGTTGGGATTTTGTATGAGTATTAAAAATGCATCATAAGAATAATTTTGAAGAATATAATTTACAGAAAATTCTGCAAGGGTATATCAACTTCGGCCCGCCCGAAGTTAGCTTTCCTTTCTTGTTTTTAACAATATTCTGTAACTTTGCCTAACAAAACATAAATCTTTATTATCAGACCAATATGACAATTATTATCAATTATTTAAATAGTTTAATAATCGGTTATCTTTGTAAGCTGCGAACTTACTCACTAATATTTTTATAATATATATAATCTCTTCACTTACATGTTCAATTGGCAAATCAACTTCGGGTTTTGTGGTTTCGCCAGCCAGCTCAGATGTAGTGTTTGTAATAATACCCTAAGATTAATAAAAGTATAAATTTTAGCAATCGAATTATACGTGAAACTCTGATGACCTGTGTTATTTATTTAAAAAACTATTAAAAAGATTTTTTCCTAAAAAAAAATGGAATAGTTAGTTATCCAAATGATCACGAAATACATGTAAATTACATTAGTCGGAAATGGGTTGACTTAACGATGAATAGCTGCTAACGCTAATTTTCTTTGTCGGGAAATCTTGAAAACTATAAGAGACTAAAACGATGTTGCTATTGCCTTTTTTAAAACAATCGACAAAGGTGTGTACAAACAATTACTTATTTATGAAAGTTCTCCCTTCGCGAGTGTTCCGCGGGTTTAATTTGGCCAAGCGCCACGCTGCCAATCGTGGGTGACATTGAAGAGGTTAGTACAAATAGGTCCTGATACGCTCAGAACGGTGTAGCGGACTCGGGTGAGAAAAATCCCAATAAAGTTTTACGGTCGTGTAATCATATCTCCCGATCTTGTGTTTTTATTTCGTAGTTAAAAGTGAACCTAACCTAACCTAACCTCATTCCCAGAGCTACTTTGGGCCCGAACGTGGACATACTTCCCGTTCGCCACTGTAGCCGTAGTTTTTGCTCCGAGTAGTACCATCGGACCCGAACGCGGACCCCTTCCCGTTCGATCCGGTAGCATGTCCGTCTGTCTGTTTCTACGCAAACTAGTCTCTCAGTTTTAAAGATATCCAATTGAGACTTTGCACACACCCTTCTATCCTTTGCACGCAGTATATAAGTCGGAACAGCCGGGATCGGCCGACTATATCCCATAGCTGACATATAACTGAACGATCGAAAATGCCATAACTTTGGTGTTTTTGAAGTTAGGAAGTTGGGAATTTCTACTTGGCCAATCAATCCGACCTACCAAAAGGATCGTATAGCCGCCATATAACTGATTGATCGGAAATGCTATAAATTTGTTGTTTTTAAACTTAGGAAGTTGGGATTTTGTATGAGTATTAAAAATGCATCATAAGAATAATTTTGAAGAATATAATTTACAGAAAATTCTGCAAGGGTATATCAACTTCGGCCCGCCCGAAGTTAGCTTTCCTTTCTTGTTTTTAACAATATTCTGTAACTTTGCCTAACAAAACATAAATCTTTATTATCAGACCAATATGACAATTATTATCAATTATTTAAATAGTTTAATAATCGGTTATCTTTGTAAGCTGCGAACTTACTCACTAATATTTTTATAATATATATAATCTCTTCACTTACATGTTCAATTGGCAAATCAAGTTCGGGTTTTGTGGTTTCGCCAGCCAGCTCAGATGTAGTGTTTGTAGTTTCAATAATACCCTAAGATTAATAAAAGTATAAATTTTAGCAATCGAATTATACGTGAAACTCTGATGACCTGTGTTATTTATTTAAAAAACTATTAAAAAGATTTTTTTCCTAAAAAAAAATGGAATAGTTAGTTATCCAAATGATCACGAAATACATGTAAATTACATTAGTCGGAAATGGGTTGACTTAACGATGAATAGCTGCTAACGCGAATTTTCTTTGTCGGGAAATCTTGAAAACTATAAGAGACTAGAGATTTTCCGCCCTCGACGCGAGACCCAGGACTTCACCGATCACCCAGTATTCACCCGGCTCGGCCTCGCCCGAAGGTCCAGCCCGGTGGATTTTTCGCCCTCGACGCGAAACACGACAAGGATTCCACACGTCCACGTTTCCGTCGACACGGACAAGAACCCTCGGTGCAGACTCCCCATTAAAAATCATCCGTTCACCTGTAGAACGGAACTCTCTAGTCCGGTGTTTCGGTGATTTACAAATTTCTTGTAAAGGACTCTTGGATCCGACTGAGATCTGTACCCCGGCCGAGAAAACATCCTTACAAGTGGCGCCCGAGCAGGAACGCCGAGACTAGCTAGAGATTTATACAAGTGGCCTAAAAACCCACTGTGAAAAGGGTAGAGTCGCCCGGGGAGTCGAGACGAAACGACCAGAGGAATAGAGGGAAATAAGACGATGAGTACTCCTAAGGAATCCGACGGTGAGTACGAAGAAGATAATTATATCAAGAACCCTGGTGTAGGAGTCCGCTGGATATATGCACGCCGAAGAGACGAACTCAACTCCCTTGCCGTTGAGTTCGGCTTCAAAGCGGATGGTACCGTCGAAGAGGCCAGGAAGGCGTTTGCCAACTTGGTCAGCGCAGGGTCCTTCCCACAACGCGTGTGGAGCCGGCTAGCTCAGCTGCAGGAGCAGTACAGCAGTCGGGCCCCGAGCCCCGTTCCCGCCGGAAAGAACGACGAGGTGGAGCAATTCGCAGAGTCCCTCCGAATCCCCGTCATCTCCGACGCTGCGCCGCTCGAGGTTCCCGCTCGTCATCGAGGAGTACATCCCGGAACGGCACACGGTGCCCGGATGCCGCCCAAAGACGTTCGCTTGGCCACTGGCCTGCAGGGGCAGGAGGTGCAGGGCGTGCGGAGTAATACGACTCCCACTCAGCACTTGCTCCCTGAGAAGATACACAAGTGGAACCTACGGTTCGATGGTAGCTCGGATCCGATAACCCTCATCGCTGTACTCGAGGAGAAGATGACGACGTATAGGATAAATCCGGAAGAGATTCCCCGGGCTATGTCCGAAATCTTCGAGGGCCCGGCGGCACGGTGGTTCCGCACTAGCCATCTGCAGTCTGCCTCTTGGGGAACTTTCCGGAGGGAATTCCTGGAGTTCTTCCTACCTCCGCGATATTTCGACCGATTAGAGGACGAGATTCCGACTCACGTGCAGAAAAGAGGAGAGCCTTTCAAAACATACCTGATCGAGCTTAGGACGAAGATGCAGCAGGCCGGGTACCGAGAAGAGGAAGAGTTGTACCGCGCTTATGAAAACATGGCTCCAGAGTAACGGCTATACATCAAGTGTAGTGAATTCGGGACGTTGAAGCAGCTGACTCACATGGCTACTGAGTACGAATGTGTCAAACAACTCGAGTCGACTCGAGACGGGACCACAGGAAGGACGGACAGGGACCGCGAGGGACCGCAACCTCGGCTTTCACCGAACCCCTTTCGGAACTTGGAGAGTACTACACAGGCAGGACACGTGACTCACCGGATGATCGGGCAAGAAACCTCACGAGTGGACGTGCAGCGTGCCTGCGGCCGTTGTGGTGAGAACGGACATTTCCGTCGCGACTGTCCCAACCCACGTCGTGACTTTTGTTGGGATTGTGGCCGGGTGGGAGTACTAACAATAGAGTGCTGCCGTCGAAATGCCTCGGGAAATGGAGGACGTCTCCGCCGGAATCCGGGTGCGGCAGAGACGAACGAAGCAACGGCCCGACCCCAACAAAACCCCCGTTAAGGATACACGGTGGGCTCATCACAGCAGCGATAGAAGTCGGAGGAAGGTGGGTAGACGCCACCGTTGATACAGGGGCATCGAGGAGTTTCGCTAGTGAAAGTTTTACAAAGCTGGTTGCCCGCGCAGACGAGGTTCGTGAAGTTGTCACCAGAATAGCGTTGGCCGATCGGTCATGTCTGGATGTGACAAAATTGTGGCGTACCCCAGTCACGTTGGCGGGCACCACAGTTCTCTTACCCATGTTGGTGATGCCCACCATGTTGGACCGAGTAATACTTGGGATGGATTTCCTCAAAGCAGCCGGGACGCGCGTGCGATGTGGACAGGCCACCCTCGAATTGCGATCCGAACCCCAGGCAAGAGGGGATCCTTTGTTACAACCAGTACTCATACCCCCGAAGGACGATCGAGAAGGAGCGGTGCACTCTGACAAGTTTAAGGTCCAATTGGGGACTGCCAGACAAGGAGGAACAGAGGTTCTTAGCCCGATGCCTACGTGGGATGCGGCCACGACACAAGACACTGGGAAAACTGCCAGGACGGAGGCGGAGGACCACGACAAAGGGCGATAGATTGTACCATCGAGTCCGAGGCAACAAGGCTTCCTCGAACGAGAGTTAGCTTTGTTCGAGAGTCTCCAGGGAGTATCTCAGATCGCCGAGCATCGTATCGTCATGCGCGACGATAAACCCTTAAAGCAAAGGTATTATCCCAGGAACCCTGCGATGCAACACGTCATCGATACCCAAGTAGATGAACTGCTCCGCGCGGGAGCCATCGAGCCTTCCAGGAGTCCACATAGCGCACCGATCGTGCTGGTGAAGAAAAAGGGGGGCGATTGGCGCATGTGTGTCTACTATCGACAGTTGAACGCGCACTCAGTGCCCGACGCCTACCCTGTTTCGAGGATCAATCACATCCTGGAGAAGTTGCGTCACGCCCGGTATATCTCCACGTTGGATTTGAAAAACGGCTATTGGCAAATAACCATGGCCAAGGATAGTCGTCAATACACGGCCTTTACGGTTCCAGGTCGGGGACTATATCAATGGAAGGTCATGCCCTTTGGCCTGCACTCCGCCAGCGCAACGTTCCAACGTGCTCTGGACAGTGTGATTGGGGCGGAGATGGAGCCGGTTGCCTTTGCCTACTTAGATGACATCATTGTCGTTACTGAAGAGCAGCACCTCGCACACCTCGCCGAAGTGTTTCGCAGATTACGGGCGGCAAATTTGAGGATAAATCGAAGGAAATGTACATTCTTCAAGCAGAAACTGGTTTACCTCTGTCATGTGATCAGCGGCGAAGGGATTCAGACTGATCCTGAGAAGGTGTTTGCGATCAATGAGCTGAAGACCCCCACCAACCTGAAGGAACTACGCCAATGGATCGGGATGGCATCCTGGTACCGGAGATTCGTCCCGGGCTTCGCGACCATCGTGCAACCGGTGACCGCATTGCTGAAGAAAGGCCGGAAGTGGTCTTGGGGACCGGAACAGCAAACCGCCTTGGAAGAGATTAGAAGATGCCTGACCACCGCCCCCGTGTTGGGTTGTCCGGATTTCGACCGGAAGTTTGTCTTACAGACCGATGCGAGTGACATAGGCTTGGGAGCGGTGTTATCTCAGGACGTCGAGGGCCAAGAGAAGGTCATCGCATACGCTAGTCGTCGACTAACTCCCGCGGAGCACAACTACACGACGACAGAAAAGGAGTGTCTGGCCATCATCTGGGCCATCAGGAAGATGCGATGTTACCTGGAAGGCTACCGATTTGAAGTCGTTACCGATCACTTGGCTCTCAAATGGTTAAATTCCATCGAAAGTCCTTCCGGCCGAATAGCACGCTGGGCTTTGGAATTACAACAGGGAAGTTGAACGTCGTGGCTGATACGCTTTCCCGACAGCCCTGTGAGGTACTTCAAGGCGCTATCGAGCTCAAGGACCACTGCGAATGGATCAAAAAGATGAAAGACAAGGTACGCGACGAGCCTGAGAAGTTCTCTGACTACATGATGGAGAACGGTCAGCTCTATAGGAACATGGGTTACCGAGCAGACGACGAGGACTACTTCCCGTGGAAACTCTGTGTACCCACTTCCTGTAGAGCCCGCGTCTTATACGAATGTCATGATTCCCCAACCGCAGGACACTTGGGTGTCCGAAAGACGATCCCGCCTGTCGCAAAGATATTTCTGGCCCGGCATGTACCGCGATGCAAAACAACACGTTCGGCACTGCGAGTCGTGCCAGAAATTTAAGACCGTTCAGACCAAAGCAGCAGGGAAAAGGCTTACCCGTGTCGTAAGCGAACCCTTCGACATTCTCTGCGCTGACTTTGTAGGTCCGCTGCCCCGATCGAAACAAGGGAACTCGATGCTTCTCGTTTTCCATGACGTGTTCTCCAAATGGGTAGAGTTGATCCCACTCCGGAAAGCCACCGCTGCGGCAGTCTAGAAAGCGTTTAGGGAACGTATACTCGGGCGAGTGGGCACTCCCCGGAAGTTCGTGTGCGACAACGGAACCCAATTCACAAGTCGGGCCCTAAAAGACTACTTTGCTAAGCTCGGCGTGGAAGTCCAGTACACGGCTCCGTATTGTCCGCAGGAGAATCCCACCGAGAGGACCAATCGCACGGTGAAGACGCTGATTTTTCAGCTGTCGGAAGGAGACCAGAGTACGTGGGATAATATGCTGCCGGAGATTTCCCTCGCTATTAATAGTAGTGTATCGGACTCGACTGGGTATACTCCCGGATTTCTAACTCAGGGACGGGAGCTACGCTTGCCTGCGATGCTGTATGACGAACTCACCCCTGGATCAGCGGTCGCGCATACAGGTCCTGAAGACAAGGCGTCACACCTCCAAGGGATCTTCGACATCGTGCGGTCGAACCTGCAACGAGCATCTCTGGAACAGGCGAGGCACTATAACCTTCGGAGGCGCGAATGGAGACCAACGCTCGGGAGCCAAGTATGGCTGCGACAACATCCCTTATCAAAAGCGACCGAGGGATTCGCCGCCAAACTCGCTCCTAAGTATGACGGTCCCTACACCGTCGCGAAGTTCACATCGCCGAACTTGGTACGTTTGCAGCGCCCAGGAGACCGTCGGCGGCGGATCGCCAACATATCTCAACTTAAACCCTACCACGCAGAGGACGCCCTCGATGCGAGCGATGACGACATCACCGGGCCAAGTAACCCGGCACGGTAAGCGGTCTGGAACTACGAAATAACTTTAAGATTAACGAGTCCTTTGTTAGCTACACCGTTAGGTAGGGAATTCGAGAGGTAGGGTTATACCAATAAGTCTAGATTACTGTTTCAGATGGACGACGTGATCATACTGTCTGATGACTCCCAAGGCACCGAAGCCTTCTATCCACGGGCGAATGACGGGGGTAGTCACGGAGAAGAAGAGGAGGAGGAGTTCTTTACCTCCGAAGGGGAAGGCGGTGGTAACTCGACGAGAGCGGACGACGATGAGTCCCGGGATCCCAACGACTGGCGTTTTGCTGAACCCAACGAGGACCAGTGGAGCCAGTCTACGTCACCCCAGTCGGCCCCGTACCGTCTCGACGACGACGAGGATAACGCTAGCGACCGAGACTCCGACCAGTTCAGCAGACCGCCGCGCTCTCGAGACAGTTCGCCGAGCAGTCATCCCCAGGGACGTCGGCCAGGGGAACCGTTCTGCACGGAGTCGCGACCATCCGGGTCTGAGGGAGATTGCCCGTGGACAAGACGCGATCCCCGAGCTGGCCATCCGAGGTACTCACGGCACAACGAACCACGATTCCAGGACGTGGACCATTTCTACCACCACACGACGGAGGACCAGGTGTGCAGATACGCCGGGCATGTGTCGCTTATGCGCATCGACGTCCGCTCGGTGCTCATCAAGGTGCCTGGGTTACCCGCACAAGGGCCGTACGTAGACGAACCCCCATCCTCGCCTCCGTATCCTGCGCTGGAAGCCGGTGCGGGCGTTGACTTCAGGGCGGACCGCTCGCCGTACGAAGGAACGGTCCAAATGGAAGGAGAAGCCGCTAGGGAACCCGAGCGCCCGACAACTCCGCCACAACGAGTTGCGACTGCCCACATGCTCTCTCAAGGGGTCCAGACGTCCCCCGTGGTCGGAAAGAGCCACACGCAGGCGGTGTCAAACCAGGGAACCCAAACCTCGCCACCCAACAGGCTGGACTCGCGCCGCTTGGCCCGGATGCCTGAGATGCAGGTACCCCACGATCAGAGGCCTGCTAGTCCACGACGCGACACTGAGGACCCTACTCCAGTTGCCCCGTGCTCTGAGTACCTGGCCGGCTTCGAGTTGGTCACGGACAGCGAGGACGATGAAGAAGAGAGGCCCCTGTTTCGTCGATTCTTCGTGGCGTCGCCCCAACAAGACCAGATGGCGGGGGTCATACCTCTCGGGGTCGACACCGAACGCCTCCACTATGGGGTTGCGAGGGACCTCTGGACTACGCCGCAGGAAGGAGGGAATCCCCAACGGTCCCCCAGTTGCGCTCATCCAGGTGAGCAGCTCACCGAATGGGAAGATCGTGTTCTGGAGCAAGTCCTCACGGATCTATCAGGAGCTGGCTCCTCCGGGCCTGTTGCCGACGCGGTCCTCATGCGCACTCAGATGGCGACGGAAACGAACGCATCATTCGCGGCTGCGATGGAGGTGCACCAGTCGACAGGAAGGGAGGACGACCTGCTCCCATTACCAGAAGGTTGGGTCGGGGGAAGTAACCTACGCTATCTGCCTCAACACATCATTGAGCAGATAGAGCGGAAGGTGGCGACCCGGACCGGTCGTGGACTTCGAGTACGGAGAAGGCGCTCTCAGGTTTACCGTGACGATCAGGAGCGATGGACGCCTCTATATTGCGCCGCGGGAAGAAAGGGGGGGGTATGACGAACCCGCCTAGGAGGCGTGTACGCCACAATGGTTCCTTTTTACGTTTATAATAGTTTTAAGAGAAATTACATGGAGTACAATAAATATTAAGTTATATCTAAGTTCAAATCCCAGGGTGGCAACACTAACCGATATTTAGCCGAGGCGTATTTAATACTAGAAAAGCAAGGAGCTAAGATACCAGTAGTAGGAAAATACTAGAAATCCCGAATGCGGGAACAAGGAGAAAAGGGCACGCGATCACACCATAACCTGGAGCAGGGCCTCTTGGCTCTTCTCTCGGGATCGCGAAACGAGGCAGACGTGTGATCGGCACACGGCTCATGCGAAACTTCGAGGCTCCACGTGCACTCCGCAAGTTCATTCGCAAAGTAGGTCAAACGGGACGCCCGACGCGACCTTTCGCAGTTCTCCCTTCGCGAGTGTTTCGCGGGTTTAATTTGGCCAAGCGCCACGCTGCCAATCGTGGGTGACATTGAAGAGGTTAGTACAAATAGGTCCTGATACGCTCAGAACGGTGTAGCGGACTCGGGTGAGAAAAATCCCAATAAAGTTTTACGGTCGTGTAATCATATCTCCCGATCTTGTGTTTTTATTTCGTAGTTAAAAGTGAACCTAACCTAA
Source organism: Drosophila kurseongensis (assembly GCA_018153305.1). Taxonomy (NCBI): domain Eukaryota; kingdom Metazoa; phylum Arthropoda; class Insecta; order Diptera; family Drosophilidae; genus Drosophila; species Drosophila kurseongensis. The sequence goes on along the minus strand of JAECXX010000127.1, from coordinate 742,490 downwards.
CCTAACCTCATTCCCAGAGCTACTTTGGGCCCGAACGTGGACATACTTCCCGTTCGCCACTGTAGCCGTAGTTTTTGCTCCGAGTAGTACCATCGGACCCGAACGCGGACCCCTTCCCGTTCGATCCGGTAGCATGTCCGTCTGTCCGTCTGTCTGTTTCTACGCAAACTAGTCTCTCAGTTTTAAAGATATCCAATTGAGACTTTGCACACACCCTTCTATCCTTTGCACGCAGTATATAAGTCGGAACAGCCGGGATCGGCCGACTATATCCCATAGCTGAGATATAACTGAACGATCGAAAATGCCATAACTTTGGTGTTTTTGAAGTTAGGAAGTTGGGAATTTCTACTTGGCCAATCAATCCGACCTACCAAAAGGATCGGACGACTATATCCTATAGCCGCCATATAACTGATTGATCGGAAATGCTATAAATTTGTTGTTTTTAAACTTAGGAAGTTGGGATTTTGTATGAGTATTAAAAATGCATCATAAGAATAATTTTGAAGAATATAATTTACAGAAAATTCTGCAAGGGTATATCAACTTCGGCCCGCCCGAAGTTAGCTTTCCTTTCTTGTTTTTAACAATATTCTGTAACTTTGCCTAACAAAACATAAATCTTTATTATCAGACCAATATGACAATTATTATCAATTATTTAAATAGTTTAATAATCGGTTATCTTTGTAAGCTGCGAACTTACTCACTAATATTTTTATAATATATATAATCTCTTCACTTACATGTTCAATTGGCAAATCAACTTCGGGTTTTGTGGTTTCGCCAGCCAGCTCAGATGTAGTGTTTGTAGTTTCAATAATACCCTAAGATTAATAAAAGTATAAATTTTAGCAATCGAATTATACGTGAAACTCTGATGACCTGTGTTATTTATTTAAAAAACTATTAAAAAGATTTTTTCCTAAAAAAAAATGGAATAGTTAGTTATCCAAATGATCACGAAATACATGTAAATTACATTAGTCGGAAATGGGTTGACTTAACGATGAATAGCTGCTAACGCGAATTTTCTTTGTCGGGAAATCTTGAAAACTATAAGAGACTAAAACGATGTTGCTATTGCCTTTTTTAAAACAATCGACAAAGGTGTGTACAAACAATTACTTATTTATGAAAGTTCTCCCTTCGCGAGTGTTCCGCGGGTTTAATTTGGCCAAGCGCCACGCTGCCAATCGTGGGTGACATTGAAGAGGTTAGTACAAATAGGTCCTGATACGCTCAGAACGGTGTAGCGGACTCGGGTGAGAAAAATCCCAATAAAGTTTTACGGTCGTGTAATCATATCTCCCGATCTTGTGTTTTTATTTCGTAGTTAAAAGTGAACCTAACCTAACCTAACCTCATTCCCAGAGCTACTTTGGGCCCGAACGTGGACATACTTCCCGTTCGCCACTGTAGCCGTAGTTTTTGCTCCGAGTAGTACCATCGGACCCGAACGCGGACCCCTTCCCGTTCGATCCGGTAGTTTCCCCATCCCCCTTGCGTAGTTTGGGATTTGTGCGTGGACACCCGTCCCGCCGGAACCATTTCTCGGTAGTTTCCCCACTCCCTCACGTAGTTTGGGATTTGTGCGTGGACACCCGTCCCGCCGGATCTGTTCCCCGGTAGTTTTCCCATCCCCCTTGCGTAGTTTGGGATTTGTGCGTGGACACCCGTCCCGCCGGATCCGTTCCCGGATCCGTTCCCGGTAGTTTCCCCATCCCCCTTGCGTAGTTTGGGATTTGTGCGTGGACACCCGTCCCGCCGGATCCATTACTCGGTAGTTTCCCCACTCCCTCGCGTAGTTTGGGATTTGTGCGTGGATACCCGTCCCGCCGGATCCGTTCTCCGGTAGTTTCTCTATCCCCCTGCGTAGTTTGGGATTTGAGCGTGGACACCCGTCCCGCCGGATCTATTAACCTAGTGTCTGGTCTACGTAGTAGTTTGGAGACTGGCACGTGGACACCCGTCCCGGCCGGTCAGACAAGTCGAATCCCTCTGTCCCTTTACTATCCGGCCCCGCCCCTCCCAAAGTATCTTCCCGGCTCGGCCTCGCCCGAAGGTCCAGGCCGGTGGATTTTCCGCCCTCGACGCGAGACCCAGGACTTTACACCCGCAAAGTATTCTCCCGGCTCGGCCTCGCCCGAAGGTCCAGCCCGGTGGATTTTCCGCCCTCGACGCGAGACCCAGGACTTCACCGATCACCCAGTATTCACCCGGCTCGGCCTCGCCCGAAGGTCCAGCCCGGTGGATTTTTCGCCCTCGACGCGAAACACGACAAGGATTCCACACGTCCACGTTTCCGTCGACACGGACAAGAACCCTCGGTGCAGACTCCCCATTAAAAATCATCCGTTCACCTGTAGAACGGAACTCTCTAGTCCGGTGTTTCGGTGATTTACAAATTTCTTGTAAAGGACTCTTGGATCCTACTGAGATCTGTACCCCGGCCGAGAAAACATCCTTACAAAGCTAAAAAAATGATCCAAAAAATCCAATAAAAAGCTAAAAAAAAAATGTATAAAAAAACTAAGAAATATCAAATAAATAACAATTTATTAATGTAATTTTTGCGTGAGCTCGTAGATCACTTAGTTTAGCTGTAATAGTGGTCTTGCAATAGTTGCAATAAACCCTCTGCAGGTCTGTCACATCCCTGCGAATGCCTTGAACTCATCACTTTTAAGCCAGACATCGCGGCATTTTTGTTTATATTCCTTCGGCATTTCACAACTTGCTACGATTTACGCGCACTTTTTATGTAGTAATGAAACACTAAGCGAGTGATGACATTAGCGTATATCGAGAAAAACAATCGATACGCCATTACATTTTATGGTTAGTTTGTTAGTGACTATCGTAAATCTGCCACTTTTTCATATTTTGTACTTAAGAGTTAACAAAACAAAAAAAAAACGGGAAAAAGCCAACTTAATTTCTAAAAAAGCCAGAATTCCTGCTTTTCACAATTCCCGCAATTTACAAATTTTTCCCGCAGTTAGTCTTCAAAAAAAGCCAGTTTTGACGGGAAAAAATTAAAATTGGCAGCACTGGTTATATACTACCTTAAATAGAAAGAATATTTCAATCAGATAGCTTTAAAACTGAGGGACTAGTTTGCGTAGAAACGGTCGGATGGACGGACGACGGGCGGACAGACGGACATGGCTAGATCGACTCTCCTGGTGATCCTGATCAAAAATATAGGGTCCGAAATGTCTCCTTTACTGAGTTGCAGACTTGTGAATGAAATTATAATACCCTCTGCAAGGGTATAAAAACTAAGACAAAGTGCCGTAGGAAAGATTGCGGTGCTGCCCCTTTTGGCCGGCACTCTTGAAGGCCTTTGCCTTCATACACTCAAACAAGTTGTTAACTTAGCAGTGCTGTACCATAGCATTACAATTGGTTTTTCTTTGTTTTGTTTTCAGGAATATTGTCTTGACTAGAATAAACTCCGGGAGCTTGCGATAAAGGTGGTCAGGCGATAAGGCGATAACCTTGCCGGCCCCGGTAGGGAGGTTCGCATAACATCCAGGGTCTCTGGTGCGACACAGCAGCGGCCATCAAGGAGCGACGCAGCAGAGGACAACGACAACAAGTTCTGGGAGTGAAACTTGAGGGCTCAGTCGAGTCGATGAGAAAGACTCTGGGAGACTTCGTTATCCAGACAGCAGAGGAGCCGGATATTGCCGACTTGATTACGGGCCTAGAAAGAAAATTTCAGAAGCTACCCACACCAAAGTTCAATCTCACAGCCCCGAGTGCCGAGGGCTTGATAGCGAGCATAGATGTTTTGAGTATCAGAAGCAATGGCCGGCAGCGGGAGAGTTGCGGGAAAGAGAGGGGAGCACAAGGACCATGGAGGACTACGCAAAGGTAGCCAAACAAGTCCGTAAGTAAAACTTCAGCTACGACTGCCACGATAAGCCCCTGGAGTTTCTGGAACAAGTAGTGAGGTCAGTCGTGACGTACTGTCTCGACATAAGCTAGTCCTAAGAGCAATAGCGGAGCTGCTCAGAGTCAGAGCCTTGAGGTGGTTCATAGCCAACAATCGGCACTGGGAGTCCTGGGGAGACTTCATTTACACCTTCCAAAACAACTTTCTTCCTTGAGTATACATGGCAAAGCTGGCAGACCAAGTCAGGCAAAAAAAAACAAGCCTACGGGGAAAGCTTTAGGGATTACATGGAAGATATGTAGACCCTTATGCGGCCACTGAACATGTCTGCTAAGGAAGGAATAAAGGAGAACAGCACGCCGGCACTCCGGATGTTCATTCGCCCGTTCGATTGTGGACACTTGGACACCTTGACGTCGCTGGCAGACGAGTTTGAAGAAGTTGAACAGCAAAGGGAGAAGTTCAAGCTGGAGAACAATCCTCACATCCGGACAAGGACAAGGACAAACCAGGGTGCTGTATGCAGGCGGTGCCAGGAGGACGAAGTCGCATCACCTAGGCATACGCCGCGTGGCCACGAATCAGCAACCGATCGCAGCGGATCCATGCTGAATCCTGCCCAAGCCTGCCGCAGATGCGGGGGTCGAAACCACTGGGCTAAGGAGTGCCAAAATCAACAATGAGCAGTTGAGCCGTTTTTGCTGGCGATGTGAAAAAGTAGGAGTTCGGTCGGTCCAGTCCTGTTCTGGATCAGGAAACGCCCAGCGACCCCTGCCTCTCGAAATTAGGCGAAAGAAATGCAACTGTCCATCACAGTGCTCATTGGCGACGTAAAAATTAAGGTCACGTTACATACCGGCGCCACCAGGAATGAGCGACGCCCAGGTGTTGGGATGGAATTTACTCACCAGAATCGGTGCCGAAATCGTGTGCTGGACACAGCGTGTCAATACCGGTAAAGGACAGACGCGGAGGATAGCTGGAGGAGAAATTGTTGGTGGCAACCGTGGAAACGCCAAAAAGATTTGCGGAAGAGGATTTGGAAGAGTTTCCGAAAGGTCGAGTTGATGAAACTGGAAGGCAGAAAGGGCACATCCAACGTGGCAGTACACAGGATTATCATGAAGGACGTCCAACCAGACATACAGCAGTATTAACCTAAAAACCCGAAAACGCAGGACGAGATCACTGCCAAAGTAGACGAGCTACTAGGCAGTAGGCAATACACGGCGCTTACTGTGCTAGGGAAAGGTCTTTTCCAGTAGAAGGTGATGCCGTTTGGTCTGCACTCCGCGTCGGCAAGATTCCAGCGGGCGTTGAACCAGGTTATTGGACCCGAAATTATGCCGCATGCCTGCGCGTAACAGTACATTATCGTCATCAGATGGACCCTAGAGGACGACATGCAAAACCTAAAGAAAGTGCAAGTTTTTCTGGAAGGAGATGCAATACTTGGGGCATCGCATCACAGACCAAGGCATCGGGAACAGACCCAGAAAAGGTATCGGCGATTGCGTTGCTAAAAGGAGGCGGCAATACTTGGAAGATGCGTCGTGTTACAGGCGTTTTGTGAAAGATTTTGCCGCGCTGGTGCATTCGCTGAACGCCCTTCTCCGAAAGAGTACAATGTGGGGGTGGACAGACAATCACCAGCAGGCCTTTGAATCCGTCAAGACAAGATTAGTCGCCGACCCAATTTTAGCATGTCCGACCAAGGCGAGCGAGTGATCTTGAAGAATTTTACGATCGGCGCTGGGCCAGCTAAATATAGTGGCAGACGCACTGTCGCGGCAGCCACTGTCAGAAACGTGTCGATGGATAAAGGTCAAAGCAAAAGAACAGCAGAAGGAAACAGTCGAGTCTAACTGGATAAGGGACATGCGAAATAAAATAGCCCAAAATCCCCAGAAATATCCAGATTACATGGCGGAAGCCGACCTACTATATCGCCACATACCTCACAGAGCGGGCACCGAGGATGTGACATCACGGAAGCTGTGCGTGCCAACGAGGTCCAGACAACGGGTAATATCCGAGAACCACGACAATCCGACCGGCGGACACATGGGCAGCCGGAAGACGATTGTGAGGGTTGCAGCAAGATACCATTGTGAGAGTTGCCTGTGGTACACACGTAGCCAGCTACAGGCGGCTGGGCAAATGCTGCTGCGGAGAAGCTATGGCCAATAGTATGGGCAGATTTCGGGATACTCGCTGGCTTTCGTCACACAAGTAAGAGAGCTCAGGTTATCAAACGCCTTGTACGACGAAGAAACCTCCGGCAACGAACGGCAACCACAATCTCCGTCAGAAAACGCCCACAAACTAAAGAAAATCAGGCACGGCAATACAATCTCCGTAGACGCACATGGAATCCACGGCAAGATCAGAGTTCTGCGGGGACAGTATACAGCCGTCAGCACAATTTAAATGGTTTCTTTATGTTTTCAAAAGTCCGCGGGGGCGGCTGGACAAGCGGTCGATCGATAGTTGCGATCGATGGGCTTAACAAATATTTTTATGTACGGTCATACAAATGGCAACGCTGGCAACTAAAGGAAACGACGATGGCAACGCTTGATCCCACAATCGATGGACGCGATCGTGGTGAGATTCAAGAGAGTGCCGGACCAAGGGAAACAGAGTGGTAATTTCAAATTCGATGATATGTCTAGGCGGGAAAATTCGAATTTCCAGCGGGGAACTGTCTGGGGAACGATGGCACAATCTAGGTAAACCGTCTTTCAAGGAGCTGCTTGAGATTAGTCTTTGGGGGAACCAGTCGTGGGAAAGTTCAAGTCTTTCAGGGAACTGTATGAGAAAAGTATTTTGCGGATACAGTCTTGGGAAAGGTTAAGGGAGTCTTAAAACTCCCCACAAATCCCGATGTAGGAGAATTGCTTGGCAACAGCGAAGCAGGCAAGAATGGCGGAGGAGTGAAGGGCATCCAGGTCAAACGGCAAATGTGGCCAGTCGATAAGGCGGAAAGTAGTTCCACCTGCTAGGCGATACACCTTGCTGGCCCCGGTAGGATGTTCGCATAACATCCAGGGTCTCGGTGGAGCCGTCTCGATCTTAGACACTTGGCTCAGAGAGCCAGAAGCGACGCACCAGCATGCCAGGAGCCAGCAACGACAACGAGCAACAGAAGCAGTAGCAATAAGGCTATACTAAGAGAAATAAGAAACCAGCCCAATCCCACTCCTTTCTTGCGTTGTACTTTGGTCACGGGCAATCACCCAATATAAATTTGGTGAAACGAACTCACAACTCTCTCACAACCGCTGCGGAAACTAGTTTGCGAGCGACCCTTTTTAAAATATCTAAAATATAAAAAGAGGGTAGTTGTGGAAGGTGATTGATATGCTTAGTGTGAGTGAGAGCTACCTATTGAGTTGTGTGTCAAACCCTGCCTTAGTAGGCGATATAAAGGATAAACGAAATAAAATTGGTTGTTTCCTAACAAAGATGAAAAAAAATCAAGAAAAAAGTTATTCACACACGCACGAGTTGACAAATCACTCGCTGTACAAATTAATCAAATATTGTAATTTTTAAAATTTCATCAGTCATTTTTATTTTAGACGCAGCGCGTTGTAAGTGGCTATGCAAGCCTTAAACTCAACAAAATGTACATGCCAACACTAAGAAGTTAACTTTTTTTAAACAATAAATAGAAATAGGGACTAACGACAACTACAAAATTTAATGTTGATAAATTTTACAAAAGAGCAGTAACAAATTCTTGAACCATTATATAGAGTTAAATATAGTAAGAACCCCTGCAGTCCCCAAATTCACGTCATTTCGAATATTTCCCTATATAATAGTTTTCTGTTTTGAACCGAAAATCCTTATCAGTCCGATTTAAAAGATGGAGGAAATGAAGGAAACTCTAATGCCCTCTGCCCATAGAGTCCATCCGTTCGAAACGGTTGGGATTTTTGACAAATGTGAAACTCAGATTCCCACAGAGCACATCCACCATCCACCATCCGATAACAGCTGATCTGAACAGCTGTGGCTCATCATTTTAGCCCGTTGCATTTCGCACAACATTTAAAATGAGCACAACAGCGTTATAAATGATACTTGGTCACAGACTGCAAGTGATCTACGCGAACAACCAAATCGAACTAATCTGTCTGCAAATTTTCGCCAGCCTGCTGAAAAAATATGAACCGCTTTTGGCCAATATTGTCTAACGGGTAACAATTCAAGTTCATTATATAAGTTAACAACAGCAATATTTCCGCATATTTTTCTCCGAAAATATTGCAACATTGTCAAGCACAAAGTTGCAGCCCAAGTTCAATAACATAAAGTTCAATAACATAAACACGAGCATCCGGTCAGCCGCAACTAAGTACGGAATACGAATTCTGCAGACCCTGCAGATTCTGCAACCAAGCAATTTTGTCAACGCTACCAACGCCGCTGCCAGCGCCGCTGCCGCCGAAGCCAACGTCGCTGCCCCAACCCACAGCTTTAAATAGGGATCGCTATGTAGAGTAGGGCCAGTTCCGATTTGTATCTCGAATAAATAAGACATCTTAATCCAATTTTTGAAGTTTTAATTATTTGGAAATTACCTGGCGCCCGAACAGGGACCAGCGCGAGTAAATCCGATTAAGTTCGATCAGTGCTAATAAATCCGTGCAACTCCGTTGACTTTAAAGTGCAACGCGGGGACATCTGATTAAGTTCGATCCGTGCGGAAAATTATTAAGTGCAACTCCGCTGGCCCACTCAGGTCAGAATCAGAGGAATTCCTTCATAATAAAATTGAAGCTGAGGACGACAACCGTTCGGCAAACTAATTGCTGATCCATCGGTGGACTACAAGTACTGTCAGGCAAGCCCGCAGGACACTCTCTATTCGTGTGCGTTGCAGGATCCTCAGTAGGCAACAAACAGGAAGACATCCGGACCACCAGGAGAAGTAGCTACATCAAAGTTAAGTTAAGTGAAAATAGTGATTAAGTGAAACAAATAAGAAACCAAACTAAATCAAAAATCTAAATTAAAAATTTTTGCAACCAATTACAAATCAATACAAGACGTAAAGTTTAAATTAAAATTTGAATCTAAAAATTATCAAACTCGAATTATTAAATTAAAATTAAATTTAAAAATTGAAATACAAATAAAATCAAACATAAATAATATTGCACAAAATTAAAATTAAATAATATTGCACCAAATTAAAATTAAAAAAAAACATTCAAATTTTAAACAACAATTTAAGAAATTAAATTAAGAATTTGAAAAATTTTTTCTCCCAACAATTTTACCTTTACCATTTAATTTCACATTAATATTATTATATTTGAAATGAAAACTACTTTAATGCGTAAGACACACCCATGAATATTCCCCTTCTTTAAAAAAACAAACGGCCAATCAGCGAAATCTCATAAGACCCCCATTATATATATTGAACAACAACGGCCAGCAGGACCAACTAATCCAGAAGAACCCAACGCAGTTTTAGAACAGCAAGTAAATCCAAACCAAATTCATTTAGTTCAGCAACTTCAGAGACTAGAAATTGAACAACAACAACACAGGAATAACATGGTAGCAGAAGAATTACAGGCAGCCGTCAGGCAAATACTTGCAGAGCAATTACCAGTTTTATTAAGACAAGCACAAAATCCAGGGATTGATTTCGCATGTGCCCCAAATCAAGAAAATGTTCTAGAAAATAGAAGTAATCTCGAAGGTCTAGACAGGGTACCAGACATAGTAAAAAGTCTGCGAGAATTTTCAGGAAATCCAGCGGAATTTAGTTCTTGGAAAAAGGAGTCGATAGAGTGCTAAAAACATATGAAAACACTGTAGGAACGGCTAAATATTTTGGTATTTTACACACAATTCGTAACAAAATAACGGGAAATGCAGACACTGCATTGGAATCCTACAACATTCCATTAAATTGGAATGCTATCTCGAAATGTCTAACCCTCCATTACGCAGATAAACGGGATATAGGAACCCTTGAGTACCAAATGACGACGATTAGCCAGGGCACTAATCAGACTGTAGAAGAGTTCCATCAGGCGGTCTACAAACATCTGTCCCTGATACTTAATAAAATTGGCTGTATGGAATTAGGACCTGAAGCAGAACAACTGATGACCAAAATGTATAGGGACAAAGCCTTAGACACTTTTGTACGCGGACTTCGTGGCGACTTATCTCGCCTACTTGGTATGAAAGAACCTGCTGACATTCCGGCAGCATTGCACCTATGCTTAAAGCTTACCAACAGAGGGCCACAATCGTCCTTCAAGAATGCACCTTCATGAATTGGCGCCTTCCTTTTTCCAAAGTTACCCGCCATTATATTTTTAAATTTTCGTAGTGAATGTTTCAATTTTCACCGTCTAGAAAAATAACTCACCGAAAAAACATCGCCTACCTATCGCATAAAAAAGTCCGTCAAATTTGGATGGGGAACTTACTGGGAATTTTCGGAACGGCAAACCCTTATAGACCATCCGTTCAACGGATGGTGGATAGATCTCTGTGGGAAGAGGGCATAAGAAAACTTAGCACGACCTTGACCACACTACTTGGACGGATGGCCAGCGTCAAGGAAGATGAGTGGCAAAGTGACCGCACTAGAAAACGCCAGCTTGCACTTAGTACGAATAAAAAGAAAGCGAAATTACCAGACTGTGTCAAAGAGCGATTCTGAAAAACAACCAAAGGATAGTTCTTCACATAAGGCAGAATATAATTGGCAAGGCATTGCTCCAGATGATGATTGGGGTGAAATTAGGCGCAAACTAACCCTTCACTACGCTGACAAACGCTACTTACGTACACTTGAACACCAAATGACCACAACGACTCAGGGGATCACTACAATGGATGCGTTCCATTCACCAGTCGATAATCACTTCGCTCTTATAGGACGAAATCTTAAAAAAGGGCATCAAGACCCTGAAGGGCATTGGACGTTTTTATTAGGGGATTGAAAGGAAACCTGTTTAAGGCTGCTATTAAATCGCGCCCTAAAACATTTCTGGAAGCATATGTGATTTTTTTTGTTACCTGAACTACGCCAAAAGGTACCCGTCCCCTACACAAGCTTGCCTGTAAACGGTCTTAGATACCCGTGGGGACTCCAGCCGCATCAACCTAGACCCCAGATCACCACTCTTAAAGATTTTCGTCCCCCGCCGACCAGCGATTAAAATTGAATCTAACCAGTCGGGACATCCTATCGTTCTAATGTTGCGCGCAGGATCACGGTAACTAGAATTTTAAGCACAGCCCTAGCATTTAGTCTAACCTCAATTCGTTCCGCAAATCGCAAAGGTGGTACCATCTGAATACTATCCCATCTTTCCAGGGCCCCGCTACGAATGAGTTTGATGAAAAGTCAAACAACGAGTCCTACTATGAGGAAGCCTATCATGACGGCGCGTCAAGTCTGCCAAGCTGTCTGCCAATGGTCAATTTTGCCCTCAAAATGAGTTCGCCAATACCAAGAGGTAAATTATATGACCAATGCCTCTCAAGCGTTTCATACTTAGAATATGGCGTCAAAGACGGGGTTAAGCTACAGTTTCTGATAGACACTGGTGCAAATAAAAACTTTATTAACCCCCAGATAGATACCCCACAAACCTTTCCAAGTCCAATCTGCAGCAGGTAAAATTAAAATCACTCACCAACTATCTGGCCCATTATTCAACTCAACAGGCCATAACTATCTTATTACATTCTTCGACCGAGACGGAACCATTTCCGTGGCATAATAGGCCAAAATCGTTTTCTCTACGATTCACTCACTATTACCCGGAGTGAGGATTACTCAATTAGCCAGGATCTCCCATAACATCCACCTTCTGATTGGGGATGAACACCCAGCGGAGGTAAAAAAAAACGCGTACGTCCATTTTTTCAAGACAACATTTTTTACGACCCTCGACCTAACGTAATTCATCAGATTTATATGAAAGAATCCGACATACCGTAAACTGCATTCTCTACCTTGAATAGGAAATAATAATTCCTTTGCATGCCATCAGGTTCAAAGAATGTCCTGGTCGTTTTCCAAAGAATGATCGACGATGTGTTGAGAGAATAAATCGGTAAGCCCTGTTACGTCTATATAGATGACATCCGCGAGTAGATAGACGAGAGGTATAAAAGTATTGGTAAAAGCCCTGGAAAAGAGGTAAGACCCATTTTGTGCTGATGAGGACCCATACTCCAGAATCGGACGGACTAGCGAAATAAATAAAGTCTCAGTCACATAAGGATCACCGAATTGTTTTGACCACCAAACACGCCTCTGCCTTTACTAACCATAGACGAAATATGATAAGAAAAAATTATTTTAAGGTCCTAGATCGTTTACAAAAGTTATTCTATCCAAAGAGCTGTTACTTAACGTGTAAGTCGCATACTGCGAATTAACCCTAAAAAAGTCATCAGCTTGAACTAAGAGCCGTTTAAATTTAGTAAAATATCTCAGCACCAGTTTAGAAAGTTATATAGTTCGGATTGTAAGTCTGAATGGCTGAAAATGTCATAATACTGCAGGCATAATTTAACATCGCATCGAGAATGACTTATAATTAAGGGAAGATCGTTGACAAATAATGTAAAAAGAAACGTAGTAAGAAGGCTCACTTGTGAGACACCGAATGTAACACGGAGAATTTTAGAAATATAATTTTTAAGAAGGACCCTTTGTGACCTGCCATTCAGATAACTTGAGAACCATATAATGAGATGAACTAAAAAACATATCAGCTAAAGTTTCCGAACAAGAAGTAAGTAAATACAAAGTCAAATGATTTACTACAGTCAGGGTAAATGACGTTTGTTTAAAAACTACTTTGAGAGCCCTTTATTACAAATGAAGGGAGCTCCAAAAAGTTAGTGATTGTGGATCTACGTTTAAAAAATCCGTGTTGACACGGATAAACAAAGGTGTTGCAAATTTTTTTCAAAAAGCTTAGGAATAGCTGACAACTTAGATATACTTCTATAGTTACTGGCCTCTAATTTGTTACCTTTTCTGTAAAGAGGAATAACAAATGATTCCTTAAAAATATGTGGAAATTGGGGATATTCTAGATATAAGGCAAACAACTTGTGAAGAGGTTTGCACAGGGCTTCAGCGCAAAACCTAAGCACGCACCCAGGAATACCATCGGGTCCTGGCAAATAAACAGGCTTAACACGAAGAAGATCCAAATAAGAGAGATACGTGGTTTTCAAACGACAGCGATGAAGGATAAAAATTCGAGTTACGCATGGTGTTATAAAACTGTTTCGGACCCTGAAACAGCTGGACCTTACAACGGCTTAAATAAATCTTGACCGAGCACTTAAATATTTAGCAAAAACAGATTGAGAACCGGTATTTTTATATTTCCCAAAAAATCTGGACTTTACATTTTTTTAGTGTGCCAACTCTTTGCTAAACCAAGGTGATTTATTGGAGATTGACGGAGAGTAACATGGAACAGCAATTAAAAAAAAAGGTTATTGCATCAAACATATTGTTGCATGAGAAAAGATCAGACAAATTAAAGCAAGAAATAAATTATTAACCCTCAGAAAGTCTGCCTTGTGAAAACAATGTAACGGTACCCGTTTCAATTGAAATTCGATTGTAGGATGATATGGATCTTCAGGTTGTGTGAGTGGTGAAACTCTGGATAAAAACACACCTTCAGGATTTGATACAAAACACAAATCAACTAGGCAAACTAGTGAACCATCAACGAAATAATGTAATACTATGGTAGTAAGACATTCGATCTATCCTCTGTGTACCACGTAACTCCAGGTATATTTAAATCTCCTAGAACTACTAACTGATCCCCATCGGAAAGCTTATTTGCAACAGACTTGATAAAGGAAAGGTGATTTAAATAATCGGGAAGTTCAATTTCTAAAATTCTCCGTGTTACCTCCGGTGTCCCACAAGGGAGTCATTTGGGTCCGTTACTTTTTACATTATTTATTAACGATCTTCCATCAATTATAAGTCTTTTTTTTCGCGAGATAAGGAAATATAGGTAAAAGTCCGGGGAAAAAAGTAATAGTAATCAATTTTATTCCAATGAAGCTAGTATTAATCGTTTTAAGAGCGGCAGAGAGTCAAGATTTGAGATTATAGGAAAATATCTATTATATTCAGAACACAATACTCTGAAAGGCTCATGCAAGGCATAGTTAGATCTACAATGATTTAATATTAGGGGAATATAATTTCTAGTTAATCTACTTGGCACAGAAAAGTTTAGCCGACTTACCAAGTCGGGGGAGTCAATATCACCATGTATAAGGTTATAAATAAAGATAGTACCAAGCATCGTTCTACGGTTGGCTAGGTAGGGTAAATTAATCAACAGAAGTCTACTAGAATAAGAAGGTAAGTTAAGATTTGCATCCCAGTTTAGGCGCCGTTAAGCAAAAAGAAGGAAGTTTTTTTGTACAGATTCAATACGACCAATATGTACTCCGTATTGTGGACTCCAGACGGGAGACCCATACTCCAGAATCGGACGGACTAGCGAAATATATAAAGTTTTAGTCAAATAAGGATCATCGAATTCTTTTGACCACCTTTTAATAAATCCAAGCACTCCTCTGGCTTTATTAACCATGGACGAAATGTGATTAGAAAATTTTAGTTTAGGGTCCAAGAGAACGCCAAGATCGTTTACAAGAGTTATTCTATCCAAAGAGCTGCCACTTAACGTGTAAGTCGCGTATATCGGATTGGCCCGATAAAAAGTCATCAGCTTGCACTTGGAACCGTTTAAATTTAGTAAATTATCTCGGCACCAGTTTTGAAAATTATCTAGATCGGATTGCAAGTCTAAATGGCAGGAAATGTCCTTATACTGCAGGCACAACTTAACATCATCTGCGTACATAAGTACGCGAGAATGACTTATAATTGAGGGAAGATCGTTAATAAATAATGTAAAAAGTAACGGACCCAGATGGCTCCCTTGTGGGACACCGTAGGTAACACGGAGAATTTCAGAAATTGAATTTTTAAAAAGGACCCTTTGTGACCTGCCATTCAGATAACTTGAAATCCATTTAAGCAGATCAACTGGAAAACCTAACAGGTCAAGTTTTTGAATAAGAAGTAAGTGATTTACAGAGTCAAATGCTTTACTAAAGTCAGTGTAAATGACGTCTGTTTGAAAACTACTATTGAAGCCTTTTATCACAAATGTAGTGAGCTCTAGAAGGTTTGTGATTGTGGATCTACCTTTAATAAATCCGTGTTGACACGGAGAAATGATTTATCTACAAAGGTGGCTTCTCTCTTGTTACCTTTTTTGAAAAGAGGAATAACAAATGATTCCTTCCAAATATTTGGGAATTGGGAAGTTTCTAGCGATAAGGTAAACAACTTGTGAAGAGGTTTGCACAGGGCCTTAGCGCAATACCTAAGCACGCACCCTGGAATACCATCGGGCCTTGGCGAATAAACAGGCTTAATACGAAGAAGATCCAAAAGAAGAGAGCTTTCTGTTAAAGTGGGACAGAATATGAGTTTTGACTTGGATATGGTGTAAGAATAAGGCTGTGATGAATAATCTAAAGTAGAGTAAGTCGTTTGAAAAAATTGGGCAAATAAATCGGCTATTGCCTGATCTGTGGTTGCCGTCATGTCAGGCCATCAATACACTATTACAATCGGCTTTAGTTTTGTCTTGTATGTAAGACAATACATCAAAAGATGTTTGATCAGGGGAAAGCCGAGAAACGAAAATTTGTTTCTTGAGTGGAACCACTGAAAGGAATTTTGGTGGAGCAGACATTGTTTTTGCCAAACCAACTTGAGCCGGTTATCCGGACTCAGTAGTCCCTTGTGGTGGTGATGCTACATTCTGAGAGATAGATGGATCCACTAATTGTGAAACCACTTCGGACAAATCGGAATTCTTGGAAGTCCCTGGTTGCATGCATTATGTATCCAAAGTTATGGCATTTCCGATCAATCAGTTATATGGCAGCTATAGAATATAGTTGTCCGATCCCGGCCGTTCCGACTTATATACTGCGTGCAAAGGAAAGAAGGGTGTGTGCAAAGTTTCAACTCTATATCTTTAAAACTGAGAGACTAGTTTGCGTAGAAACACACAGACGGACAGACAGACGGACAGACGGACATGCTTATATCAACTCAGGAGGTGCTCCTGATCAAGAATATATAAACTTTATAGGGTCGGAGATGTCTCCTTCACTGCGTTGCACACTTTGGACCAAAATTATAATACCCACTGCAAGGGTATAAAAAGGGATATTTTCGGAGCCTTTAACAATTTTTCCAACGGAAGCTATAAGATATATACGTCCGATCGGCATGTATATGGGAGCTATAATATATTGACGTCCGATCAGCACGCGCTTTTACCTTGATCAAGGTATGCAAAAAAAAAAAAAATTTGAAAAGATTCATGTCAATAGCTTTTACACTGCGCGAAATATCATCAATTCTTGCAAGGTATATCCGATTGTTCCTATGGAAGCTATAGGATATAGACGTCCGATCGGCACGCGATTTTACATTGATCAAGGTATGCATAAAAAAAACTTAAAAAAATACGTGCGAAATATCCTGAAAATCATAAAATTTTAACCGATTTCACCCTATTGTTCCTATGGGAGCTATAGGATATAGACGTCCGTTCGGCACGCGCTTTTACCCTGATCAAGGTATGCATAAAAAAATACGATTTGGAAAGATTCATGTCAATAGCTTTTACACTGCGCGAAATATCATCAATTCTTGCCAGATATATCCGATTGTTCCTATGGGAGCTATAGGATATAGACATCGTATCGGGGCGGTTTTTAAACTTGATCTGCGTACACATGTTTTAGGACAACTGTGTTTCAGATCGCTAGCTTCATGTTTTCGAACGACAGCGAGGAAGGAATAGAATTAGATTTACGCTTGGTGTTAACGAAATTATAAAACTGTTTCGGGTCCTGAGAGAACTGGACCTTACAACGGCTTAAGTAGCTATTATAACACTGAGCATTAAGCATGGTAAATCTTGACCGAGCACTTAAATATCTAGTAAAAACAGATTGAGAACCGGTATTTTTATATTTCCTAAAAAGTCTGGACTTTACGTTTCTTAAGTGTGTCAACTCTTTGCTAAACCAAGGTGGTTTATTGGAAATTGACGGATAGTACCACGGAACACAGGAATTAAAAAATGAGTTTATTGCAGTTTAAAAAACATTAACTGCATCGGACATATTATTGCATAAGTAAAGATCAGACCAATTAAAGCCAGAAATAAAATTATTTAGCCTCAGAAAGTCTGCCTTGCGAAAACAATGTATTCGTTTGGATGATTTTTCTGATTTTTCTTCTATAACTCTACCCGTATCAAATGAAAGTTCGACTGTAGGGTGATATGGATCTTCAGGTTGAGTGAGTGGTGCTTCTCTGGACAGAAACACACCTTCAGGATTTGATACAAAACACAAATCAAGTAGGCGACATAAAGAATTTCGAACCTGGTTTACTTGAGATAAAGATATGTTAAGCAGGCCGTCAATAAAATCATGCTGTGCTTTAGGTAGTAAGACATTCGATCCATCCTCAGTGGACCAAGTAACTCCAGGTATGTTAAAATCACCTAGAACTACCAACTGATCCCTATCGGAAAGCTTATTTGCAACAGACTTAATAACGGAAAGGTGATTTAAATAATCACGAAGTTCAGACAACGGCGGAATATGTAAGCAAGTTATGTATATAGACTCCACCTCCCCGTCTAGAAGGACGGTCATACCTATATATTGTGTACTTACCTGGAAAAACTTAGGAGCTAAAGATCTTGGGCTTTAACCAGGTTTTTGTAAACACAGTAATATGTGATGCAAAGGAAAGGCTATCGGAATACAATTTAGTGAGCTTGCTACGCAAACCTCTTGCATTCTGATAGGAAAGAAGGAGGTTAGAAGTTAGTTTTTTGAAATTGGTACACTGGTTTGGCCTCGACTAGGAAGTTTTACTCCCACGGGCCCCTTCTTCTTTATCTTAGCCTCGAACTCTTTTACAACCATATTATCCGTCTAAAAGTCGACCGAGCATATGGCTTCAAAAAGCTCGTTAGGGCCAGTTATCTTGAAAGATGAAATGTCTCTAGCATAAGAAAACTTAAACTTTTCCACCCTTACACTATTACAATCGGCTTTAGTTTTGTCTTGTATATAAGACAATACATCAGAAGATGTTTGATCAGGGGAAAGCCGAAATCAGCTGCTGATCCGCCGGAATGCTCTGTTATTCTTTTGATTTCGGTTGCTGGGTGTTCCCCTTTTGCTCCTTACCACCAGCGGCCTTTTTGCGGTTAGGGGACTCTTCTAATAGCTTTCGACTATTAAACTGCGAATCCAGCGCAGAGAGGAGATCATCAGCTCGGCGAAAACTATCTCTAGCAACTCCGAAACAGATAATCAGCCCCATCAGGCCGCCTTTAGTATGGCGCATGAACGACTTCATCTCGTTCGCAACCTCGACACAAGCGTCACAACAAAACTGCAAATTGGGCCCTTTGAAAGGTCATAACTTGTCCGGCCAGTAAAACCGGCGCACTTGGTGTGCACCATATTTTCACACAGCCAGCAAGTCATATTAGACTGGTCAGCCCTGATTACGAGGCTGCATTTTTTGCAGAAGCAGACTAAATTTTTATTATTCATTTTATCTATTGGAACCACTGCACCAAGAAAACGAATTGAAAGTTATAAGCGAGCAGTTATAAGTACCGCAAGAGCGCAGAAACTGCACGCTTAGAACTTTCAAAGCAAAGAGAGCAAGAGAGCGGGAGCGTAAATTAGTTAAAGTGCATGCACAAAAGAGAAACAGCGGGGATATAAGAAAAGAAAACACAGATAAGAATTACGAAAACTAAAACAATTTATTAGTATAATTACAAGTGCACTCGCGAAGCGAACGGAGTTTAAATGTTTGATTGAGTAACCGGAAGAAAATGAAAATTGTTTTGATAAAACCCACCGATGGGAATAAGCGAAACAAAAATACAAAATTCGAAGCGCAGAAAAAAAACACGACCGTTCACTTTGAAAGTCAAAGACGATTCTCGCGTACTTATCTACGCAGATGATGTTAAGTTATGCCTGCAGTATAAGGATATTTCCTGCCATTTAGACTTACAATCTAATCTAGATAATTTTCAAAACTGGTGCCGAGATAATTTACTAAATTTATACGGTTCCAAGTGCAAGCTGATGATTTTTTATCGGGCCAATCCGATATACGCGACTTACACGTTAAGTGGCAGTTCTTTGGATAGAATAACTCTTGTAAACGATCTTGGCGTTCTCTTGGACCCTAAACTAAAATTTTCTAATCACATTTCGTCCATGGTTAATAAAGCCAGAGGAGTGCTTGGATTTATTGAAAGGTGGTCAAAAGAATTCGATGATCCTTGTTTGACTAAAACTTTATTTATTTCGCTAGTCCGTCCGATTCTGGAGTGTGGGTCTCCCGTCTGGAGTCCACAATACGGAATCGTATTGGTCGTATTGAATCTGTACAAAAAAACTTCCTTCTTTTTGCTTTACGGCGCCTAAATTGGGATCCAAATCTTAACTTACCTTCTTATTCTAGTAGACTTCTTTTGATTAATTTACCCTCCCTAGCCAACCGTAGAACGATGCTGGGTACTATCTTTATTTATAACCTTATACATGGTGATATTGACTGCCCCGACTTGTTAAGTCGGCTAAACTTTTCTGTGCCAAGTAGATTAACTAGAAATTATATTCCCCTAATTTTAAATCATTGTAGATCTAACTATGCCTTGCATGAGCCTTTCAGAGTATTATGTTCTGACTATAATAGACTTTTTCCTGTAATCTCAAATCTTGACTCTCTGCCGCTCCTAAAACGATTAATACTTGTTTCATTGGCACAAGATTGATCTAACTATTACTTTTTTCCCCGGACTCTTACCTTTATTTTCTTATCTCGTGTCTATCTTATCGCGAATTGTGCCGGCTGCGCCCCTCGGTCGGTTGGGCGGGTAAGTGGGCCGTAAGACACAAAAAAAAAAGAAAGTATAAATTCATTTAACTATATCTATTCCGGGCTGAAATGTGCGGATGGAATGTTCATATAAACTACATACAAATTTCAAACTATTTTCGGGCGAAGAGATTTCTATGTCTCCCCGTAAGAAAGAAGTCGACCAGTGAGAGGTTCCGAAAATCAAATTTTTTTAACAATATTCTGTAACTTTGCCTAACAAAACACAAATCTTTGTTATCAGACCAAGATGACAATTATTATCAATTATTTAAATAGTTTAATAATCTGTTATCTTTGAATGCTGCGAACTTACTTACTAATATTTGTATATAATCTCTTCACTTACATGTTCAACTGGCAAATCAACTTCGGGTTTTGTGGTTTCGCCAGCCAGCTCAGATGTAGTGTTTGTGGTTTCAATAATACCCTAAGATTAATAAAAGTATAATTATTATATTATAATTATTATAAGTAAAAAACTTGAGATGTTAGCTTCAGCACGCCGAAGTTTATATACACTGGCAGTTATTTTTCCGGTGACCTGTGCTATTTATTTAAAAAAGTAATAAGAATTTTTCCTCAACTACTGGCATAATTTACTGCGTATTCAAATGATCATGATATGTATTTGGTGTGTGGTATGCAGTGGTTTAAAAAAAGTGCAATATCTTTGTAAATGAATAGTCTGCAGCAAAAAGATTCTTATTTTGATTTTAATAAATAAGTAATTGTATTGAAATGGGTTGACTTAACGATGAATAACTGCTAATGCGAATTTTTTTTGTTGGAAATCTCAAATACTATAAGAGACTAAAACGAAATCGGCGTTGCCGTTTTTAAAACAATTGACAAAGGTGTGTAGAAACAATTACTTATTTATTAAAATCAAAATTAAAATCTTTTTGCTGCAGCTATTCATTTACAGAGATATTGCACTTTTTTATACCACTGCATACCACACCCCAACTATGTTAAAATTACATGTTTTTTGATTTCGACGCAACGTTTTCACGTAGAGTTTGCTGGTACATACAGCTGTTACTGCCAGTCAAAAAGATCAGTGTTTGATCACTGTAGTTGCCGCTTGATATTTTTAGAGGGGAATACTGGATTCTTTAATGCATACTTGAACATTGTCTAATGTTATATTAAAATTGTGAGAAGGCGGAACTAAAACCATAATTACTCTAGTTAACACCAAAAAAAAAAAAATTAAAAAAAAAAATTTCCCAGGTCGTTAATGACCCTTAGTCGAATGGGTAGATCAATTGGGACAAAAATATGTCACAGTCTCATTAAGAAGTTTTCGCCTGCATTTATGGGTTTTTCCTAATATCTGGTGTGCTCAACCAAATTTCCAGCTGACAATTTATTTTAAGGATGAATCGGATAAAACAGTAGTGAATTAAATACAAAAAAAGAAACCAATGTAAATTAAAAAACAAAAAACAAAGGTTTGAAAAGTAAAAAAAGAGGTGAGACTTACAAAATTGATGGTGTGGTGATAGATACAGACCTAATATGTTTTCAAGTTTTTAATAACTATCCTATACCATGTCTCTACAGAAAACAGCTTTTTGTGGCTGTAGCAAAATTTTGAATTTAACTTGCGCTGCGTATCACCAGAATCTGCATATTCAATCTCAAAACTGTAGCCTTAGCTCTATTGTTTCCGTTATTTAGACGTTCATACGGACGGACAGAAAACTGTAATGGCAAGATCGACTCGGCAATTGATCCAGGTCACGAATATATACACCTTAAAGGGCCGAAAACGCTTCCTTTTATATTTTTTCAACAAATAAATTTAATAAATTCCAAACAAAAATTGATTTAAAAGTCGTAAGCATGCATGGATTAATGTAAGCTAAAACAAGAAAGAAAAGCTAACTTCGGGCGGAGCCGAAGTTGATATACCCTTGCAGAATATTCTGTAAATTATATTCTTCAAAACTATTCATATGATGTATTCATTACTCATTAAAAATCCCAACTTCCTAACTTTACAAACACCAAAATTATGGCATTTTCGATCAATCAGTTATATGGCGGCTATAGGATCCTTATGAAATTTGGTAGGTCGGATTGATTGGCCAAAAATAAAACACCTAGAAAATCTCAACTTCCTTTAAAAACACCAAAGTTATGGCATTTCCAATCAATCAGTCATATGGCGGCTATAGGACCCTTATGAAATTTGGTAGGTCGAATTGATTAGCCAAAAATAAAACCCATAGAAAATCCCAACTTCCTTACTTTACAAACACCAAAGTTATGGCATTTTTGATCAATCAGTTATATGGCAGCTATAGGATATAGTCGGCCGATCCAGGCTGTTCCGACTTATATACTGCGTGCGAAGGAAAGAAGGGTGTGTGCAAAGTTTCAATTCGATATCTTTAAAACTGAGAGACTAGTTTGCGTAGAAATAGGCAGACGGACAGACGGACGGACGGACAGACGGACAGACGGACATGCTTATATCAACTCAGGAGGTGATCCTGATCAAGAATATATATACTTTGTAGGGTCGGAGATGTCTCCTTCACTACGTTGCACACTTTTGACCAAAATTATAATACCCTCTGCAAGGGTATAAAAAGCTGAATTTTATATGCTTAAAAGCGTTAAATTGATGTGTGCGTAAGAACTTCTTACTTCTTCTGTCAAATATTCTGTGCAGTCTTGTAATACCGTTTTTTCGGTTCTTTGAACTTCTTCGTCTTGAACTTGTATGTTTGATGTATCTTGTGGCACAGATGAGTTTTCAGCATTAGATGTGCTTACAATAATAAAATTTTCATCTTTTATGACAGCCAAGTTTTGATTATCATCAGAAACGATGGGCGGTTTTTCGAATTCGGTATTGGCAATTACTGAATTTTCCAAAGTAATAGTTGTGTCTGTCTTAACAGGTGAGCGTGCTATGGTAAGGTCCTTGGATTCTATTTCATCTATATTAGCAGGGGTATCAGCATCCAATGACCCAATCGGTATTGACGGCTTTTCGACTACGGTATCCGTGTTTAAAGCCAGAGTTTTTGCAATATCTGCCGTTATATCGCTTTTTAAACTACAGTTTTTGGATTGATTGTCTCCAATTATTAAGTCAGCATGGTCGATATCACCTGTTTGGCTATTGGGCTTATCTAATTCACTGTCACTGCTTAATTCCAAAGGGGTTTTGACTGAGTTACCATTATCTTCGGGAGCCATCACATCAGCATGAAACTCTTCAGTGCCATTTTTTTTTTCAAGAACTTTTTCCTTAAGATTGTAAAGAGAAAATGCTGATGTCAACTCTAATACTTTTAATTTAATTATGGTTAATTACAACTTACAGCTTACAAAATCATTAAAATCATTATCAGACAAGAAAGAAAGCAAACCTCGGTAAGCTGACGTTTATATACCCTTGCAGTTATTACAAATCGACTATATATTACTTAAACAACAAGAAAGGAAAGCTAACTTCGGGCGAAGCCGAAGTTGAAATACCCTTGCAGAATATTCTGTAAATTACATTCTCCAAAATTATTCATATGATGCATTCTTAACACTCATAAAAAATCCCAACTTTACAAACACCAAAGTTATGGCATTTCCGATCAATCAGTTATATGACAGCTATAGGATATAGTCGGCCGATCCCGGCCGTTCCGACTTATATACTGCGTGCAAAGGAAAGAAGGGTGTGTGCAAAGTTTCAACTCGATATCTTTAAAACTGAGAGACTAGTTTGCGGAGAAACAGACAGACGGACAGACAGACGGACAGACAGACGGAAAGACGGACATGGTTATATCAACTCAGGAGGTAATCCTGATCAAGAATATATATACTTTATAGGGTCGGAGATTTCTCTTTCACTGCGTTGCACACTTTTGACCAAAATTATAATACCCTCTGCAAGGCTATAATGAAGCTATGTCAATTTTGCGCAATCGTTTCTATGGCAGCTATATGATATTGTTGTCCGATTTTATTTTAACTAAAACCTTAATTCAATAATATTTAAATACAGTAGAATCCGGTTACAACGTTTCCGCTTATTGCGACGAAAACTCCAGGCTTGGTTGGTCCCCATACAACTTATACGATACAAGCTTATATGGATAGTGCGGTCCCTTGAAAGTCGCTATAACCGGATTCTACTGTATTACCAAATCCCAAAGAACAAAAAAAAACAACAAAGTTATAATTTTTTTGAATTTTTTTCCGATTGTTCCTAGTCGCCTGTTCCGGCTCGTTCCGACTTATATACTACCTGGAATAGAAAGTTTGGGAAAGTTTCAAGCTGATAGCTTTAAAACTGCCGGATTCATTTTATCTTATCGAGTATTTAATTTTAACAAAGGCAAGAAGTTTAACAATCTACCAGTAAATCTTCTTTAATGAATTTTTCGAGGACTTTTGGATGTCGAAATCTGATAACTAAATAACATTCTCTGATGTTAAAAGAACACAATTGGCATAACTCCCGAAAAACTACATTTTTTAAAATTGACAAATTAATAAAAAAAAAATTAATATCTGAAGG
This sequence comes from Drosophila kurseongensis, assembly GCA_018153305.1. Taxonomy (NCBI): domain Eukaryota; kingdom Metazoa; phylum Arthropoda; class Insecta; order Diptera; family Drosophilidae; genus Drosophila; species Drosophila kurseongensis. The sequence continues at coordinate 717,968 of JAECXX010000127.1, read as the reverse complement.
ACTGTTAAAGTTACAATAATTTTTACTTTGTGAAAATTTTATCTTCAAGTATTATATAAAACAAAAAAATATTTAGTATCCATTTTTAAAGGTGTCATTTTGTGTAATGGTTCATTAATTTTACCGAATTTTTAAGTATTTGTCGAGATATACTATAAATATAAAAAAAGCAGAGTAAGACATATTTTATATTTATGGTTGCTTAGATTTTAAAGCCCAGATAAAGCAAATTAATTCGTTTAACCTACACAATTATTCTATTTTTGAGAAAATTTGAATATTAACTAGCTTAATTTAATTAAGTTGAGTTCGAGACTAAGTACACATGTGAAATTGGCTTTTTTAAATGTATTATATATGTCGTCGAATTGTCAATGAAGTTAATCTATGCTAGGAGTTCCTTACACGATTTGAGCTTTGATTATCTGAATTATAGTTATTTAGATCCCAGTAATATTATCAGACCCTTTTTAATCTGAAATAATCAACACAGCGCAGGAAAGGTATAAATTTAATTTGTGGACGCCATCAACAAATGAATTTTAAAGGTCTCTCCCAAATTTAAAAACTCAAGTCGTGTAAGAAAGAAATAAGCATTTTGTAATGCTAACTAATATGAAAGATATTTATTTATTTCTAGTAAAGACAATATATAGTACTAACCACAGTATTCGAGATAGAATCCATTTCTCAAAGTTATATCAATCTAAGAAAACAAATAAATAAGAAAGTTAGATACATTTAAAATCAACCATTAATAGAAAAAACATTTTGTCGTATCAAGAAAAACAGCAACTGGAGCACATAAATGAAAGAATGCATAAATATGTAAATGACAAATACATCGTTTTTACTTGTTCATGTATGTACATATAAAATCACAAGGGACCGTAATAAAGGTTAAAGGGTGCCGTTCTTATATAATACATTTTTCACGAATTACAATCCATATTTTCAAAAAGCAATGAACATAATAAATTTGTTTTTGATTTCTTTTTTAGGACTTCAAAATTACGACATTTACCTGCTTATTTTGAAGTGGTGTTCCGAATAGAAAATGTTTACTTTTTACAATACAATCGAATTATTGAAAGATAATAATAAAACCTAAATCCGTTTAGACCAAAAGAATGGACAAGAATACATACGCCTTTGTGTTTCGAGAATATGAGTGCACATCAAAGATAGCTTCCACACTGTCCACATTTTGCCTATTTACTATATTATCGAGTCTTTACCATACGACACTTCAGAAAATTTAAATTTAAATCTCACACATACAACAAGAAGTATTCACAGATGCCACATATTGTAATTTCTACATATAGGAACAGTAGATAGAATCTCTTCCCAATGTGATGCGGTTTAACGCATTGATTAAATATTTTGTTTTACGTTTTTATATTTGGTGCACTGGATATGAGACAAACATACAAAGAACGCGACGTAGTGTTTGTAAAGTTGTCAATCTGGGATATTTATACCCATACTGAGTATATTATAGTTTTGGTTGGAACTTTCAATTAATGAATTCCTGTAAAGTAGATATACATTTTTATACGGTTGTAGAGTTGTCTTGCAGGCTTCTTCTTATTAAAACTGTTAATTTTTTTTTTGAAAGACTTTCCAACCAAATAAATGTAAAAGCGTTAGAAAATAAAAAATTAATATTTAATAACGGAAATTAAAACATAAACGCATACAAATTCATGAATAGACGTTAGGGTATATAAAATTCGACTTTCTGAAGCTAGCTTTCATTCATTTTGTTATGATATTAAGTATTTTGGTTGATTGAGTTAAGTAAAAGCGCAAGAATATAAATTTTTAAAAAAATAAATATATAAAACAGATAGAAAGATCATGCTGAATTTTTGTCTGCCCGAAAATCGCTGCCAATAAGCAAAATATAATCTCCCAGTTTTAATTAGATTCGTCCAATCTACTCGTTTTAAGTAAACAAACGTTAAATGTGACTTAAACGAGAATTAAGACACGAGGCGACTAACGATAATTATTTATTTGTATTTAAATTTGTTAGCACATATTCAGTATAATATATACATATATCAACCAAGGCTATTTTCGATTTGTCGTCCTTTTCTAAATTAGTTCTAAATATTTATTCCCTTGCAGAGAGTATTATAATTTCAGTCAAAAGTGTGCAACGCAGTGAAGGAGACATTTCCCATCCAATAAAGTATATATATTTTTGATCCGCAGCACCAGGAAAGTCGATCTAGCCATGTCAGTCTGTCCGTCATTTGGACTGTCTGTCCGTCCGTCTCTGCGTCCGTCCGTCCGTTTCTACGCAAACTAGTCCCTCAGTTTCAAAGCTATCTGCTTATAACTTTTCCAAAAGTTGTCTTTCTATTGCAGGTACTAAATAAGTCGGAACGAGCCTGATCGGGCGACTATATCCCATAGCTTCCATAGGAAAAACAACATTTTTGTATACCCTTGCAGAGGGTATTATAATTTTGGTCAAAAGTGTGCAACGCAGTGAAGGAGACATCTCCGACCCTATAAAGTATATATATTCTTGATCAGGATCGCGTCCTGAGTTGATATAAGCATGTCCGTCTGTCCGTCAGTCTGAATTGAAACTTTGCACACACCCTTCTTTCCTTTGCACGCAGTATATAAGTCGGAACAGCCGGGATCGGCCGACTATATCCTATTGGTTCCATATAACTGAACGATCGGAAATGCCATAAATTTGGTGTTTTTGAAGTTAGGAAAATGGGATTTTCTATGGGTTTTATTTTTGGCCAATCAATACGACGAGTCCTACATAGGGATCGGCCGACAATATCCTATAGCCGGAAACGCCATAACTTTGGTGTTTGTTAAGTTAGCGATTTGCTATGAGATTTTTTATGAGTATTGAGAATACATCATATGAATAGTTTTGGATATTATAATGTGCATAATATTCTGCAAGGGTATATCAACTTCGGCACCGCCCGAAGTAAGCTTTTCTTTCGTGTTTATTTATCAAAATATTCATTTGACATATAGTAATGAATTACTATATCAGAATTCTGTTCTAGTTTTGTCAAAATCGGATAACAATAACATATAGCTGTCATAGAAGCGACGTAGTCCTTTTTTAATAACTGCAAGGGTGTATAAACTTCGGCTTGTTTCGAGTCTTCAACGCAGCCAGACAGATAACACTACTGTAAAACAAGAAAGGAGAGCTAGATTTATATACCCTTGCAGAATATTCTGTAAATTATATTGGTTGTCCAAAAATAAACCCTATAAAAAATCCCAACTTCCTTACTTTCAAAACACCAAAATTTATGGCATTTCCAATCGTTCAGTTATATGGCGGCTATAGGATACAGTCGGCCTTTCCTTATGAAATTTGGTAGGTCGGATTGATTGGACAAAAATAAAACCCATAGAAAATCCCAACTTCCAAACTTTAAGTTATGGCATATCCGATAAATCAGTTATATGGCGGATATAGGATATAGTCGGCCGATCCCGGCTGTTCCGACTTATATACTGCGTGCAAAGGAACAAAGGGTGCAAAGTTTCAATTCGATATCTTTAAAACTGAGAGACTAGTTCGCGTAGAAACAGACAGACGGACAGACAGACGGGCATGCTTATATCAACTCAGGACGCGATCCTGATCAAGAATATATGTACTTTATAGGGTCGGAGACGTTGCACACTTTTGACCAACATCATAATACCCTCTGCAAGGGTATAAATATAAAGAAAGAAATAAATTCAAAATAAAAGCTGAATGGCTCATTTACAGAATAGGGCAGATCGGCAATTGCGGGGAATTATATCTCCCTTACCTCATTGCCAACTTCTGACTGCAATTCTAATACGCTCTGCAAGGGTATACAAAATGGTCAGATATTTCGCTAAGTCAAAAAGCTTTTTGCTGAAAGCTTACATTAGATAAATTAAAAGCTCGTACCCGCTTCAAAATCTTTCAACCGATATCTAACACCTAACCAGTTTATTAAATTTGGTAGACCGGATTGATTGTTACAAAGGAATGCATCGGATTTCTCTAGATCAATTTTAAGCAAACAAATTTAAATTTACGGGTCATTATGATGCACTCTTTTCCAAGTTTTTGTATAACTACGCAGATAATTTTTTTTATTGAGTCGTTAAGTGGAAACTTCATTATTCAACCAGTTCAGCAACTTGAAGGCTATGAATACACCACACAGTCATTGTCGATGAATTTAAAGAGTGAAAGTCAACTTGAAATCGTAAATGAGTGGAAATATTTGGACTTTGAATATTCAACATTTGTCGAACGTCAACAAGCAATTTTGAATGGGTAACTAAAAATTAAAAGCAATCTTCTTTAATAATAACGAGGAAGTAAGTTGTCGTCTGCAAGCGTACTGCAGTTATACTAAAACTTGATATGTATTTTAACCTTGACAAGAGCGTCTTTAATAAAGCCAAAAGGATACAATTGCATTAGAGTAATTTGAATAAATGCATACCACAATTTTTGTATTAAAATCGTTACCAGTTAAAATAGATTAAATTAATTCATTTGCCTTAATAACTAGATTAGGCCTGACCAAGATGTAACCTTTCGCAAAGTTTTTTAAAAACTAAAAAAAAGTTTTTATTTATTTTATATGAGGCCAGATACAAAAAAAAAGTATATATTTCATTGGTGATAATATGTTTATTAAATGAATGATTTATAACGGAGAAGAAACAAGAAAGGAAGCACTTTTTACAAATTGACTACATTTCGATTTCTATGCCTATATTACTAAAAACAATGAAGCTGTGTCGACTTTGCGATGCATTTTGACATCGTTTCTATGGCAGCTATATGATATTGATGTCCGATTTTAATTTAACTAAATTCCATAATATTTAAATATTATCAAATCCCAAAGAACACAAAAAAAATTAACAAGAAAGAAAAGCTAACTTCGGGCGGAGCCGAAGTTGATATACCCTTGCAGAATATTCTGTAAATTATATTCTCCCAAACTATTCATATGCTGCATTCTTAATACTCATAAAAAATCCCAACTTCCTAACTTAAAAAACACCAAAGTTATGGCATTTCCAATCGTTCAGTTATATGGCAGCTGTAGGATATGGTCGGCCGATCCTTATAAAATTTGGTAGGTCAGATTGCTTGACCAAATATAAAACCCATAGAAAATCCCAGCTTCCTTACTTTACAAACACCAAAGTTATGGCATTTCCGATCGTTCAGTTATATGGCAGCTATAGGATATAGTCGGCCGATCCGGCTCGTTCCGACTTATATACTACCAGCAATAGAAAGACAATTTTTGGGAAAGTTTCAAGCAGATAGCTTTAAAACTGAAGGACTAGTTTGCGTAGAAACGGACGGACCGACGGACAGACGGACGGACAGACGGACGGACAGGCGGACGGACAGACGGACAGACGGACGGACAGACGGACGGACAGACGGACGGACATACCCTTGCAGAATATTCTGTAAATTATATTCTCCCAAACTATTCATATGCTGCATTCTTAATACTCATAAAAAATCCCAACTTCCTAACTTAAAAAACACCAAAGTTATGGCATTTCCAATCGTTCAGTTATATGGCAGCTGTAGGATATGGTCGGCCGATCCTTATAAAATTTGGTAGGTCAGATTGCTTGACCAAATATAAAACCCATAGAAAATCCCAGCTTCCTTACTTTACAAACACCAAAGTTATGGCATTTCCGATCGTTCAGTTATATGGCAGCTATAGGATATAGTCGGCCGATCCGGCTCGTTCCGACTTATATACTACCAGCAATAGAAAGACAATTTTTGGGAAAGTTTCAAGCAGATAGCTTTAAAACTGAAGGACTAGTTTGCGTAGAAACGGACGGACCGACGGACAGACGGACGGACAGACGGACGGACAGGCGGACGGACAGACGGACAGACGGACGGACAGACGGACGGACAGACGGACGGACAGACGGACGGACAGTCGGACATGGCTAGATCGACTTTCCTGGTAATGCTGATATATACTTTATAGGGTCGGAAATGTTTCCTTTACTGCGTTGCAAACTTTTGACTGAAATTATAATACCCTCTGCATGGGTATAAAAACAACAAAGTTATAATTTTATTGAATTTGTTTTGCCGATTGTTCCTATGTAAGCTATATGATATAGTCGGCCGATCCGGCTCGTTCCGACTTTTATACTACCTGCAATAGAAAGACAACTTTTGGAAAAGTTTCAATCAGATAGCTTTAAAACTGAGGGACTAGTTTGCGTAGAAACGGACGACAGACGGACTGACAGACGGTGATGCTGATCAAGAATATATATACTTTATAGGGTGCGAAATGTCTCCTTCACTGCGTTGCAAAATTTTGACTGAAATTATAATACTCTCTGCATGGGTATACAAAATCTTTTAATTAAATATGCTTTATTTTGATTTCGATGCTTAAAAACAATGAAGCAAGGTCGATTTCCCAATGACAGCTATATGATATAATCGTCCGATTCTTATAAAAGTAATTTGCGGTTTTACTTACCGTAGTACGAGGGTGGTCCCAAGGAAAAAACGAAAATTTTGGAAAAGTGGCGATTTATTTTATAATCTCCTTTTAGCTTGATACACTTCTCCCAGCGATGCTCCAACTTCTTTAACCCGTCCGAAAAATACTTTTTCTCGAGGTCTGCAAAATAGGCCTCTGTGGCGGTGACGACCTCCTCATTCGACGCAAATTTCTATCCAGCGAGTAACTTTATCAAGTACATCAAAAGTTTGCAACGCAGTGAAGGACACATTTCCGACCCTATAAAGTATATATAATATATTCTTGATCAGCATCACCAGAAGAGTCGCTCTAGCCATGTCCGTCTGTCCGTCCGTTTCTACGCAAACTAGTCCCTCAGTTTTAAAGCTATCTGCTTGAAACTTTCCCAAAAGTTGTCTTTCTGTTGCAGGTAGTATATAAGTCGGAACCAGCCGGATCGGGCGACATTTTCAATCGTTCGGCAGCTATAGAATATAGTCGGCCGATCCCTTTGAAATTTAAAACCCATAGAAAATCCCAACTTCCTAATTTCACAAACACCAAAGTTATGGCATTTCCGATCGTTCAGTTATATGGCAGCTATAGGATATAGTCGGCCGATCCCGGCCGTTCCGACTTATATACTGCGTGCAAAGGAACGAAGGGTGTGTGCAAAGTTTCAATTTGATATCTTTAAAATTGAGAGACTAGTTTGCGTAGAAACAGACAGACGGACATGCTTATATCAACTCAGGACGCGATCCTGATCAAGAATATATATACTTTATAGGGTCGGAGATGTCTCCTTCACTGCGTTGCACACTTTTGACCAAAATTATAATACCCCCTGCAAGGGTATAAATATAAGTAAAGACTATTCTCTTGATTAATACTTATTAATTTATTTTTTTCGGTTGAAAATTAAACAGGGTTCAAGCTTTTTTTCAGCAAACGCATTTAAAAACTGCATATAAAACTTTTATACTTTTTCTTTTTTACTTATAGAGACTTCGTACCAAAAAATAATTTACCTCTTGGTATAGATGTTTATCAAAACCGACTGTTTGTTACAACGCCTCGTTGGAAGGATGGAGTTCCTGCAAGTTTAGGTACAATTCCATTTCCTCCAAAAGAGTCGAGCCCAGCAATAAAACCGTATCCGAATTGGGAGGCTCATGGAAACCCCAATAATCCCGACTGCTTAAAACTAATATCGGTGTATCGTACAGCGGTAGATAGATGCCATAGGCTTTGGCTGATCGATTCTGGTATTGTTAATGCCACAGTCAATTTAAATCAGATATGCCCGCCAAAAATAGTTGTATATGACCTTTATACTGACGAATTGATCCTTCAATACAATTTGGAAAAATCTCATGTAAAACAGGATTCTTTGCACTCAAATATAGTTGTAGATATTGGAGATAATTGCGACGACGCTCACGCTATTGTATCAGATGTATGGAGATTTGGGCTTGTTGTTTACAGCCTTTCAAAAAACCGAAGCTGGAGAGTGACCAATTATAATTTCTTCCCGAATCCAATTGCTTCAGACTTTAATATATACGGATTGAACTTTCAATGGATGGATGGTGTGTTTGGTATGAGTATATCTGACAAAAAGGGAAGTGTGCAACGCCATCTTTACTTTCATCCTATGGCAAGCTTTAAGGTAAGAGCTTCATAAGATTTTGGAATAATTAAAAACAACATCCAATTCTATTAATATTTCTTAATTTTTTTTTATTAATTTATTCGCAAGAGAATAATAGTAATGAATTTTAAAATAAAAATTAAAATTAAAACTTATATGATTTATTAAAAAGAAGTAAGTAATTTTTGTGATTTATATTTGCTTTCCGAAAAGCAAATTATTCAATCCAAAAATTAAAAGTAGAATCTTATTTAATGATTGTTCATCTACACATAAAGCTATCGTTGATAAGCGGACACAAAAAATATATTCTTTTGGCTTGTGGCTTATGGAGAAATATGTGTAATATTTAATATGATTTTTATGGCCGGCTCAAGGTCGTTGATTCAAATTGCATTTTCGGCTAAAATAAATACACTTTTTTTCCTTTTTATACCCTGTTATAATTTCAATCAAAAGCTTGAAACTCAGTGAAGGTGACCATTTCGACACTATAAAGTATATACATTCTTGATCAGCATCGCCAGGAAAGTCGATTTAGCTATGTCTGTCCGTCCGTCCGTTTCTACGCAATATGCAGCGCAAAATCGACATAGCTTCATTGTTTTTAGTATTATAGGCATAGAAATCGAAATGTAGTAAATTTGTAACAACTGCAAGGGTATATAAACTTCGGCTTGCCGAAGTTTTCTTCCTTTCTTGTTATTTTTCATATTAAGTTGAAAACCAAAATTAAATTTAAAACAAGAAAGGAAAGCTAACTTCGGGCGGAGCCGAAGTTGATATACCCTTGCAGAATACTCTGTAAAATATATTCTCCAAAATTATTCATGTGATGCATTCTTAATACTCATAAAAAATCCCAACTTCCTAACTTTAAAAACACCAAAGTTATGGCATTTCCAATCGTTCAGTTATATGGCAGCTATAGGATATAGTCGGCTGATCCTTATGAAATTTGGTAGGTCGGATTGATTGGCCAAAAATAAAACCCATAGAAAATCCCAACTTTCTAACTAAACAAACACCAAAGTTATGACATTTCCGATTAATCAGTTATATGGCGGCTATAGGATATAGTCGTCCGATCCCGGCCGTTCCGACTTATATACTGCGTGCAAAGGAAAGAAGGGTGTGTGCAAAGTTTCAATTCGATAGCTTTAAAACTGAGAGACTAGTTTGCGTAGAAACAGACAGACGGACAGACGGACATGTCTATATCAACTCAGGAGGTGATCCTGATCAAGAATATATATACTTTATAGGGTCGGAGATGTCTCCTTCACGGCGTTGCACACTTTTGACCAAAATTATAATACCCTCTGCAAGGGTATAAAAAACAACGTATTCATATAAAAAATAAAAATTTAACTATTAAGAGAAATATTTCATATTTATACCCTTGCAGAGGGTATTATAATTTTGGTCAAAAGTGTGCAACGCAGTGAAGGAGACATCTCCGACCCTATAAAGTATATATATTCTTGATCAGGATCACCTCCTGAGTTGATATAGCCATGTCCGTCTGTCCGTCTGTCCGTCTGTCCGTCTGTCTGTCCGTCTGTCCGTCTGTCTGTTTCTACGCAAACTAGTCTCTCAGTTTTAATGCTATCGAATTGAAACTTTGCACACACCCTTCTTTCCTTTGCACGCAGTATATAAGTCGAAACGGCCGGGATCGGCCGACTATATCCTATAGCTGCCATATAACTGATTGATCGGAAATGCCATAACTTTCGTGTTTGTAAAGTTAGGAAGTTGGGATTTTCTATGGGTTTTATATTTGGCCTATCAATCCGACCTACCAAATTTCATAAGAATCGGACGACTATATCCTATAGCCGCTATATAACTGATTAATCGGAAATGCCATAACTTTGGTGTTTGTTAAGTTAGGAAGTTGAGATTTTCGATGGGTTTTATTTTTGGCCAATCAATCCGACCTACCAAATTTCATAAGGATCGGCCGACTATATCCTATAGCTGCCATATAACTGAACGATTGGAAATGCCATAACTTTGGTGTTTTTAAAGTTAGGAAGTTGGGACTTTTTATGAGTATTAAGAATGCATCATATGAATAATTTTGGAGAATATAATTTACAGAGTATTCTGCAAGGGTATATCAACTTCGGCTCCGCCCGAAGTTAGCTTTTCTTTCTTGTTTTGTCTTCATATTTATGTAGTCTTAAATCTAAACTAAGTATTATACTAGGGTGGTCCGATAAGTATTTAGCCTCCAAAAGTACAACGAAAATTTTGTCCCAGCGATGATCCAACTTCTTTAACCCGTCTGAAAAATACGTTTTCTCGAGGTCTGCAAAATAGACCTCTGTGGCGGTGACGACCTCCTCATTCGACGCAAATTTCTGTCCAGCGAGTGACTTTTTCAAATTTGGAAACAAAAATATGGTGGATGGGGTAGCAGTTCGTAGCCCAATTCGACCAATTTGGCCTTGGCGAGGGCGGAAGTGTGAGCCGGTGCGATCTCCTGATGGAAGAGCTCTTTTTTTCGGCGTATCCCTTCCAAGAACAAGAATCGAATTACAGACCGATATTGCTCTTTCTCCATTTTTCTAAAATCTAAAGCTAGGATTCCGGCTGAAATTTCGACAGAAGCCTTCTACGAGAATGTACTACACGATAGTAAATTTCTCTTGCGATAGTGACGCCATCGGGCGGTGAGGCTTAGTACTTATCGGACTCCCCTCGTAAGCGAACCCGAATATTTGATCACAACAATCACGTATGAGCAATGTTGCACTCACAAACGATCATACCTGCTGTTGAGAACGATCACACACGGTCATTGATAAGCTTTGATCGTTTGATGCAACAGAAATCTTCACGCACAACGTTCGCTCACCGGTCATACTTTTTGGATCAAACATAGTTATTGCATCATACCAAATACGAATCAAAAATAAAACCCATAAAAAGTCCCAACTTCCCAACTTTAAAAACGCCAAACTTAAAGCATTTCCAATCGTTCAGCTTTATGCCAGCTATAGGATATAGTCGTCCGATCCTTATGAAATTTGGTATGTCGGATTTATTGGCCAAATATAAAACCCATAAAAAACGCCATATAAATGATTGATCGGAAAAGCCATAACTTTGGTGTTTGTAAAATTAGGAAGTTGGGATTTTCTATGGGTTTTATTTTTGGTGAATCAATCCAATCAATTTCATAAGGATCGGCCGACTATATCCTATAGCTGCCATATAACTGAACGATTGGAAATGCCATAACTTTGGTGTTTTTAAAGTTAGGAGTTCGAATTTTGTATGAGTATTAATAAATTAAGAATGCATCATATGAATAATTTGGGAGAATATAATTTACTGCAAGGGTATTTCAACTTCGGCTCCGCCAGAAGTAAGCTTAACTTTCTTGTTTAATCTATTTTGGTCAAGTAAGTATCTATATGAAAATAAACGGGTTTTAATATATGTTAATTTGGAAAAGAATTGAGAATTATATTTATATTATTAGTAAATAGATATTACTTATTGTTATTAGTATAAAGATATTATTTGTTAAGTAATATAAATTTCAAGTATAAATATCTCCAATTATTTTATATTTATTCTAGGAGTTTATGGTACCGATGGATCTCTTGCTAAACGAATCTTTATGGAAAAATACTAATCAAGACAACGCAAAGTACTTCTTTTCAATTGGGGATCGTGGTTTTAATAGTCAGTCATCTACTTCCGGAATCACAAGGAATGGAATTATGTTTTTTACACAAGTTCATGAAGACAATGTTGGTTGCTGGGACACAACAAAACCATACAGTAGAGCCAATTTGGGAAAACTTATAAATCTAAAAAAGGAACCAAACTTAATACAATTTCCTAATGATTTAAAAATAGACAACAGAGATGACCAAAGTGTATGGATAATGAGTAACCGACTGCCAATTTTCCTATATAGCAACCTGGACTATGGAGAAGTAAATTTTCGAATATTAAAAGCGAACGTAAATAAGATTGTTCGTAACAGTATTTGCAATCCGAGCAATAAGAACGTTAATGAATCGAAATCCGCTTTTGTGTTTATAGAAGAAGGACAATGTTATTAAAAGTTTTGTAAATAAAGGTTTTCGATCTTCCTGTCAAACATCTATGTAATGTAATTTTTTCTTAATTCCAGCTGTTTTTATACCCTTGCAGAGTGTATTATAATTTCAGTCAAAAGTTTGCAACGGCTGTAGTTGGCCGATCCTTCTATTTTGTAAATTTGGTAGGTCGGATCAATTGGCCAAAAACAAAACCCATAGAAAATCCCAACTTTCTAACTTTACAAACTTCAGTTATATGGCGGCTATAGCATAAAGTCAGCCGATCCCGGCAGTTCCGACTTATATACTGCGTGCAAAGGAAAGAAGGGTGTGTGCAAAGTTTCAATTCGATATCCTTAAAACTGAGGGACTAGTTTGCGTAGAAACAGACAGACGGACAGACGGACATTCTTATATCAACTCAGGACGCGATCCTGATCAAAAATATATGTATTTTATAGAGTCGGAGATGTCTCCTTCACTGCGTTGCACACTTTTGACCAAAATTATAATACCCTCTGCAAGGGTATAAAAATTTAAAATACTTTTGTTAATGAAATGTAACTCCCAGAAAATTCCTTTTCACCTAGTTGTCAGGTCACATGTCGATTGTATCAATGTCAATGCTGCTTACAATGTTATTATACCCTTGCAGAGCGTATCATAATTTCAGTCAAAAGTTTGCAACGCAGTGACTTGACGTGACTTGTCGGAATGAAAGCATTGCAATCCTTAAACGACAAGACATCCAAACAAGAGAAAGTATATTAAAATTACCTAAGACAATTAAAATATGTCTGAATATAGGATATCGACGCGTGCTTCGAGGTGCATTATCTATATAAATCAGTTGATCAGCAGGTGAAGGAAACAATGATAATATTTGCAAAGCTAACTAACAAAACCTAATTTATCATTTGTCGAATCGAAACTTCTGTAAATTTGGTCCAAAACAAAATCTCTTTATATCCATCTATGTATTATTTCAAAACCAAACATTTAATTATGAAAAAACAAAAAAATCACAAATCAACACACCGGTTTTGATTGGCAAGACAGATCGAGAATTAAAATGCAAATTTATTATAATTATGCGTGATAAATCCGATACAAGCCGGATATACATGCAATCAGAAAATACGCCCGTATTTGGTGTAACAATAACAAAAACCGTAAAAGGAGAAAAATCGGAGGTGTCAACAAAAAAAAAACACTCTTCACTCATTTCCGACCCTTAAAGTATATATATTCTTGATCAGCGTCACCAGGAGAGTTGATCTAGACATGTCCGTCTGTCTGTCTGACCATCCGTCCGTCCGTTTCTACGCAAACTAGTCTCTCAGTTTTAAAGCTATCTGCTTGAAACTCTCCCAAAAGTTGTCTTTCTATTGCAAATAGTATATATGTCGGAACGATCGGGCAAATATATCATAAAGCTCCCATAGTAACAATCGGAAAAAGAATTCAATAATTTTTGTTCCTTGGGATTTGGTATTATTTCAATATTGTGGAATTACGGTTTAAATTAAATTAAAATCGGCCAACAATATCATATAGCTGCCATAGAAACGATGGCAAAATGCAGCGCAAAATCGACATTGCTTCATTGTTTTTAGTCATATAGGCATAGAAATCGAAATGTAGTCGATTTGTAATAACTGCAAGGGTATATAAATTTCGGCTTGCCGCAGTTTGCTTGCTTTCTTGTTAAACCCTTGCAGAGGGTATTATAATTTTGGTCAAAAGTGTGCAACGCAGTAAAGGAGACATCTCCGACCCTATACAATATATATATTCTTGATCAGGATCACCTCCTGAGTTGATATAAGCATGTCCGTCTGTCTGTCCGTCAGTCCGTCTGTCTGTTTCTACGCAAACTAGTCTCTCAGTTTTAAAGATATCGAGCTGAAACTTTGCACACACCCTTCTTTCCTTTGCACGCAGTATATAAGTCGAAACGGCCGGGATCGGCCGACTATATCGTATAGCTGCCATATAACTGATTGATCGGAAATGCCATAACTTTGGTGTTTGTAAAGTTAGTTGGGATTTTCTATGGGTTTTATATTTGGCCAATCAATCTGACCTACCAAAATTCATAATGATCGGCCGACTATATCCTATAGCCGTCATATTACTGATTGATCGGAAATGCCATAACTTTGGTGTTTGTAAAGTTAGGAAGTTGGGATTTTTATGAGTGTTAAGAATGCACCATATAAATAATTTTGGAGAATATAATTTACAGAATATTCTGAAAGGGTATTTCAACTTCGGCTCCGCCCGAAGTTAGCTTTCCTTTCTTGTTTTTATACCCTTGCAGAGGGTATTATAATTTTGGTCAAAAGTGTGCAACGCAGTGAAGGAGACATCTCCGACCCTATAAGGTATATATATTCTTGATCAGGATCACCTCCTGAGTGTACATAAGCATGTCCGTCTATCCGTCTGTCTGTCCGTCTGTCTGTTTCTACGCGAACTAGTCTCTCAGTCTTAAAGATATCGAATTGAAACTTTGCACACACCCTTCGTTGCTTTGCACGCAGTGTATAAGTCGGAACGACTATAACCTACAGCCGCCATATAACTGATTGATCGGAAATGCCATAACTTTGGTGTTTGTAAAGTTAGGAAGTTGGGATATTTTACGGGTTTTATATCGGCCGACCTATAACTGCCATATAACTGAACGATTGAAAATGCCATAACTTTGGTGTTTTTAAAGTTAGGAAGTTGGGATTTTTTATGAGTATTAAGAATGCATCATATGAATTCTAACGACCTGATTCTTTATTTCTGCTCGCTACGTAAACGTGCGGCTAGCTCAGAGAGGTTGTGAGTTCGTTCCACCAAATTTGTATTGAGTGACCGCCCGTGACCAAAGGATAACGCCAGAAATGATTAGGTTGGTGCTGGTTTATTAACTCTCTAAAATATAGCCTTATTGCTATGATTCTGCTGCCCGTTGTCACTGTCTCCTGCTGCGTTGCTCCTGGCTCGCTGCTGCTCTGCTCCTGGCGTGCTGCTGCGTCGCTCCTGGCTTACCGCTGCGTCGCTCCTGGCCTGCTACTGCGCTGCTTTGGCTTGCTGCTCCGGGTGACTGAGATCGGGACGACTCCACCAAGACCCTGGATGTTATGCGAGCTTCCCTACCGGGGCCGGCAAGGTGTATCGCCCAGCAGGTGAACCGAAGTTACGCCTTATCGCCTAGCCACCTTTATCGCCTGGCTTCCGGAGTTCAGCCTGGACTTTGTCGGCAAGGTGTATCGCCTAGCAGGTAGATCAAAGTTCTCCCTTATCGCCTAGCCACCTTTATCGCTTGACACCGCGCAAGGACTCCCTAAGCTTGACTTTACCACGACCTAGCACCGTTGGATCTCAGCGTTGTAGCCTCAGCCTTGTAGACTTTCCGTCGTTCGGCGTCTCGACTTTGCGATCTTGATCCTTGGGCACTTCGGTTTCGATGTTTACTTATTCCGCGTTCACGCACTCGCTCTGATTCTCGCACTCGTACTGTCCCGAGCTGCGCTTGCGCCGTCCTTTTTACAGGCGCTGTAGGTGCCGCTATTTCCCTCGGTGTGTCCTCTTTGGGCAGGTCCGAAGTCCGCCAATTTACCGTATGACCCCGTTGCCCTTGCCGGGCGCGGGTCCAAGGTCCATCGAGGCACCGTTAATTCACGGTGTGTCCTCTTTGTGCGGGTCCGAAGTCCGCCAATTCACCGTATGACCTCGTTGCCCTTGCCATATGAGGGTCCAAGGTCCGAATGTTTCGCGTTTGACCTGGATGCCCTTCATTTCTCCGGCTTTCTCGCCTCCTCCGCTGTTGCTAGGCCGATCTCCTGCATCGGGATTTGTGGGGAGTTTAAGACTCCTCACATTTCCCCCTTCCTTTGGAAACGTAATGAAAGTGGTGACTTTCCCCGCCCTTGATGTTTAGACTACTCGAATTCCCCGCCTGAATTGCGTGTTAGCAGCTCCCCAGACAGTTCCCCGAAAGACTTAACCTTTCCCCAGACTGTTTTCCCAAACGACTTTACTCGTACAGCTCCTTGAAAGACTTGAACTTTCCCGCGACTGTTTCCCTAAAAGACTTTTGCATACAGCTTCTTGAAAGATTATTTCCCCAGACAGTTCCCCGTTCCCCAGACAGTTCCCAGTTCCCAGTTCCCCAGTTCCCCAGACAGTTCCCAATTCCCAAGACAGTTCCCCGTTCCCCTGCGTGGAATTCGAATTTTCCCGCCCAGACATTTCCCCAAACTAAAAGCCACCATTTCGATTCCAGTGTTGCCATCGTCGTTGCCTTTTCGTTGTCTTAAGTTGCCATTTGGATTTTTGAACATAGAAATAACCAATTTTCTTAACCCATCGATCGCAACTGTCGATCGACCGCCTATCTCGGCGCCCCCGTCCCTATTGCCTATGTCCGGCAACCCATTATTCCAAAAGGTAAATAAACAAACCAGTTTGTCATTTTAAAACCATTAATGGTTTTTATTAGCCCCTCAGGACTCTCACCACCCCGTTTGATACCCTGATGCGGTAGCGGACGCCGTCTACCACCAGGAGTTTGGCCCAGCGGCTGCTACGGGCTCTCTCCCGCTGCCTATTGGCCTCGGCTGCCACCCTGGGCGGCCACTCTTCCTCGGCCATCTCCTGCCAGTGGCTGCTGTCCGCCGAATGCTGGCGGCTCACTGGCGGCCTGGCTGGTGGGGACCGCGGCTCCGGGCACGACGTCAGCCTGGCGATTTTGGGCGGCCGCGCGGCTGGCCCTCCTGATGTCGGCCACACCCAGGGCCCCTTCTCCCAGCACTCCGGCTCCCCACCGAGCCGTTTTGCTGGCGACGGCAATGGCGTTGGCACCCACGGCGGCGGTGGAGGCGGAGGTGTCTCCGCTCCGTGCCGTGGTGCCTGGAATGGCCATGTTGCCTGCAGCGGTGACGGTGGTGGCGGCGGCGGTGTTGATGCCTGGGGCGGCGACGGTGGCGACGGTGGCGGTGTTGCTGCCTGGGGCGGCGACGGTGGCGGCGGTGGCGGTGTTGCTGCCCGGGTCGGCGACGGTGGTGGCGGTGGCGGTGCTGCTGCCCGGGGCGGCGACGGTGGTGGCGGTGGCGGTGCCGCGGCCCGGGGCGGCGACGGTGGTGGCGGTGGCGGTGGAGGCGGTGGCGGTGCTGCTGCCCGGGGCGGCGACGGTGGTGGCGGTGGCGGTGCCGCGGCCCGGGGCGGCGACGGTGGTGGCGGTGGCGGTGCTGCGGCCCGGGGCGGCGACGGTGGTTTTATTAAGGCAATTGCCGACACTTTTTCTGGGTCTGTTCCGATGCCTTGGTCTGTTATGCGATGCCCCAAGTATTGCAGTTCCTTTCTAAAAAATTTGCATTTTTCCGCATTTACTTTCAGGTTGGCGGCCCTTAGTCTCCTAAACACTTCCTTCAGGTTTTCCATATGCTCTTCGAGCGTTCGTCCGATGACGATAATGTCGTCCTGATACGCGAAGGCATGCGGCATCATTTCTGGTCCAATGACTTGATCCAATGCCCGCTGGAATGTTGCCGACGCGGAGTGTAGGCCAAATGGCATCACCTTCCATTGGAACAGGCCCTTCACTGGTACAGTAAACGCCGTATACTGCCTGCTGTCTGCCTCCAAGGGGATCTGCCAGTAACCGTCCTTTAGATCGAGACTGCTGATGTACTTCGCCTCTCGCAGCTGGTCCAGGATGTAATTTATCATCGGCATCGGGTATGCGTCCTTTATGGACCTCGCATTTATCTGCCGGAAATCCACACACAGCCTCCACTTTCCAGTCTTCTTTCTCACCATGACTATTGGTGAGCTGTAGGGACTCCTGGATGGCTCGATGCATCCTTTTTCCAGCAGCTCGTCTACCTTGGCATTTATCTCACCCTGCATTTTTGGATTTTTATGGTAGTCCCGTTGTTTGACTGGTTGGTCTTCCTTCATGGTGATCCTATGTACGGCCACGTTGGATGTACCATTTATTCCTTCCAGTTCGTCCAACTCGGCTTTTAAAAATCCCTCCACATCCTTTTCCGCAAATCTTTTGGGTGTTTCAACTATTGCCACTGACAGTTTTTCCTCCAGCCATCCTCCTCGTCTATTCTTTGCCGGTATCGACGCGCTGTGTCCTGCGCACTCGACTTCGGCCCCGATTCTGGTGAGGAAATTCCATCCCAACACCAGGGCGTCTATCAGTCCTGGTAAAATCAGCAGCTCCATTGAAATTGTTTTCGTTCCCAGTCCAATTCTGGTCTCCAGCTGTGATCTTATTTCCCCACAGCGACCGTCTGCCATCCGTACTTGCCTTCTCGTGGGTCCGACCCTGTCTCCGCTCCGTGCCGTGGTGCCTGGAATGGCCATGTTGCCTGCAGCGGTGACGGTGGTGGCGGCGGCGGTGTTGATGCCTGGGGCGGCGACGGTGGCGACGGTGGCGGTGTTGCTGCCTGGGGCGGCGACGGTGGCGGCGGTGGCGGTGTTGCTGCCCGGGTCGGCGACGGTGGTGGCGGTGGCGGTGCTGCTGCCCGGGGCGGCGACGGTGGTGGCGGTGGCGGTGGCGCGGCCCGGGGCGGCGACGGTGGTGGCGGTGGCGGTGGAGGCGGTGGCGGTGCTGCTGCCCGGGGCGGCGACGGTGGTGGCGGTGGCGGTGCCGCTCCCCGGGGCGGCGACGGTGGTGGCGGTGGCGGTGCTGCGGCCCGGGGCGGCGACGGTGGTTTTATTAAGGCAATTGCCGACACTTTTTCTGGGTCTGTTCCGATGCCTTGGTCTGTTATGCGATGCCCCAAGTATTGCAGTTCCTTTCTAAAAAATTTGCATTTTTCCGCATTTACTTTCAGGTTGGCGGCCCTTAGTCTCCTAAACACTTCCTTCAGGTTTTCCATATGCTCTTCGAGCGTTCGTCCGATGACGATAATGTCGTCCTGATACGCGAAGGCATGCGGCATCATTTCTGGTCCAATGACTTGATCCAATGCCCGCTGGAATGTTGCCGACGCGGAGTGTAGGCCAAATGGCATCACCTTCCATTGGAACAGGCCCTTCACTGGTACAGTAAACGCCGTATACTGCCTGCTGTCTGCCTCCAAGGGGATCTGCCAGTAACCGTCCTTTAGATCGAGACTGCTGATGTACTTCGCCTCTCGCAGCTGGTCCAGGATGTAATTTATCATCGGCATCGGGTATGCGTCCTTTATGGACCTCGCATTTATCTGCCGGAAATCCACACACAGCCTCCACTTTCCAGTCTTCTTTCTCACCATGACTATTGGTGAGCTGTAGGGACTCCTGGATGGCTCGATGCATCCTTTTTCCAGCAGCTCGTCTACCTTGGCATTTATCTCACCCTGCATTTTTGGATTTTTATGGTAGTCCCGTTGTTTGACTGGTTGGTCTTCCTTCATGGTGATCCTATGTACGGCCACGTTGGATGTACCATTTATTCCTTCCAGTTCGTCCAACTCGGCTTTTAAAAATCCCTCCACATCCTTTTCCGCAAATCTTTTGGGTGTTTCAACTATTGCCACTGACAGTTTTTCCTCCAGCCATCCTCCTCGTCTATTCTTTGCCGGTATCGACGCGCTGTGTCCTGCGCACTCGACTTCGGCCCCGATTCTGGTGAGGAAATTCCATCCCAACACCAGGGCGTCTATCAGTCCTGGTAAAATCAGCAGCTCCATTGAAATTGTTTTCGTTCCCAGTCCAATTCTGGTCTCCAGCTGTGATCTTATTTCCCCACAGCGACCGTCTGCCATCCGTACTTGCCTTCTCGTGGGTCCGACCCTGCCTGCAGCCTGTCCGCCAGCTCTTCGCTGATGAAGCTCGCCGTGGCGCCGGTATCCACCGTGGCCTTAATCTTACTTTCACCTATGAGCACCGTGGCGGACAGTTGCATTTCTTCCGCCTGCAGGTCGCCCATTAATTTCGAGAGGCAGCACCTTGCGATCCCTGGCCGCCCCTCGGAGGCTGGGGTCGCTGGGCGTTTCCCGACCCGGAACAGCACTGAACCGTCCGAACTCCTATTTTTCCGCATCGCCAGCAGAACGTAAGACGTTGGTTTCGGCATTCCTTCGCCCAGTGGTCTGGACCCCCGCATCTGCGGCAGGCCTGGGTAGGATTTGCCACGTATCCGCCGCGATTGTTTGCCGGTTCGTGGCCGCGCGGCGTACTTCGTGGTTGTGCGTCCGGGTCCTCCTGGCACCGCCTGCACACCGCACCCTGGTCTGGTCTTGGCCTTGGCACTGGGTGGCTCTGCCCTTGCTGCTTGCGGGGATTGTTTTCCAGCTCGAATTTCTCCCGCTGCTGGTCGAGCTCCTCAAATTCGTCAGCCAGCGCCATCAATGTCTCCAAATTTCGACATTCGTATGGGCGAACGAACATTCTGAGTGCCGGCGTGCTGTTCTCCTTTATCCTTTCCAGCGTTTCCTTGGTCGACATATTCAGTGGCCGCATCAGGGTCTGCATATCCACCATAAAATCTTTGAAGCTCTCCCCGTAGGCTTGCTTCCTCTGTCTGACCTGATCCGCCAGCTTCGCCATGTATCCTCGGGGCAGAAAGAAATTTTGGAAGCTGTAGATGAAATCTCCCCAGGTCTCCCAGTGCCGATTGTTGGCGATGAACCACTTCAAGGCTCTGCCTTGGAGCAGCTCCGGCATTGCTCGTGGGATCTGGTTTATGTCGAGACCGTAAGTCACGACTGACCACTCTACTTGCTCCAAAAATTCCAGCTGCTTGTCGTTTCCGTCGTAGCGGAAATTCCACTCCCGGACCTGCTTGGCCACCTTCGCGTAGTCCTGCGTGTGCGTCCTGGAATTCTCCTTTCTTTCCCGGCTATTTTCCCGCTGCCGACTTGCGTGGCTTGCGATGCTCGACACATCCAAGCTCGCTATCAGGCCCTCGGCACTTGCGGTTGTGATTTTAAATTTTGGCGTGGGCATTTTCCGGAATTTCTTTTCCAGGCCCGTTACCAAATCGGCGATGTCTGGCTCCTCTGCCGTCTGGTCGACGAAGTCTCCCAGCGTCTTCCTCATCGAATCGACTGAGCCCTCCAGTTCTATTCCTAGAACTTGGCTCACCTCGTCGAAGTCTTCCTTCCTGAGATTATAAATCCAGGACTTCCCCATCTCGGAACTTTTGTTTCCTTGGTCAGGACAATCACTCTTGGTCAGATGTAACGACCTGATTCTTTATTTCTGCTCGCTACGTAAACGTGCGGCTAGCTCAGAGAGGTTGTGAGTTCGTTCCACCAAATTTGTATTGAGTGACCGCCCGTGACCAAAGGATAACGCCAGAAATGATTAGGTTGGTGCTGGTTTATTAACTCTCTAAAATATAGCCTTATTGCTATGATTCTGCTGCCCGTTGTCACTGTCTCCTGCTGCGTTGCTCCTGGCTCGCTGCTGCTCTGCTCCTGGCGTGCTGCTGCGTCGCTCCTGGCTTACCGCTGCGTCGCTCCTGGCCTGCTACTGCGCTGCTTTGGCTTGCTGCTCCGGGTGACTGAGATCGGGACGACTCCACCAAGACCCTGGATGTTATGCGAGCTTCCCTACCGGGGCCGGCAAGGTGTATCGCCCAGCAGGTGAACCGAAGTTACGCCTTATCGCCTAGCCACCTTTATCGCCTGGCTTCCGGAGTTCAGCCTGGACTTTGTCGGCAAGGTGTATCGCCTAGCAGGTAGAACAAAGTTCTCCCTTATCGCCTAGCCACCTTTATCGCCTGACACCGCGCAAGAACTCCCTAAGCTTGACTTTACCACGACCTAGCACCGTTGGATCTCAGCGTTGTAGCCTCAGCCTTGTAGACTTTCCGTCGTTCGGCGTCTCGACTTTGCGATCTTGATCCTTGGGCACTTCGGTTTCGATGTTTACTTATTCCGCGTTCACGCACTCGCTCTGATTCTCGCACTCGATTTCTCGCCTCCTCCGCTGTTGCTAGGCCGATCTCCTGCATCGGGATTTGTGGGGAGTTTAAGACTCCTCACAGAATAATTTTGGATAATATAATTTACAGAATATTCTGCAAGGGTATATCAACTTCGGCTCCGCCCGAAGTTAGCTTTCCTTTCTTGTTTTAATTATATTTACTTGGGTAGGATACACTCCCAAAAGTTTAAGTCGATCAAAGATATGCGCTTTTTAAGTTGAGCACCTCGCACTTTTAACATGCCGAGCATTTATCGCTGCTGGCACATTCAACAAAGGAATCTCAGCTTTATTACTTTTTATGCACGGTATGGACATAAAACTTAAGTATCCAGCCTTGAGTATTCGCGAAAAGAAGACCGAAATCGCGCAAGAATATGTCCCAGACAGGACCAAAAGAATGCCCAGGATATTGGGGCTGAGCTAAGTTAAAAAAAAAATGTTTCTCAGCGTAAATATGTTTCAAAATTTCAAACGGGGTTTTCTTGAAACCACGACTTGGAAGGCAGTGGACACGATAACTCAAAAAAATCTAAACCGATTTTTCTTTCAAATTTCTTAACACATATTCAGCATCTCAAAATCTCGTGCTTGAACGACGGATTTTGGAATATTTAAATTTTTTTTCCAAAATTCCTTTGTTAAAGCACGGTATTTTGAGATACATTAACAGAAACAAACAGGAAAGGAAAGCTTCGGGCGGAGCCGAAGTTGATATACCCTTGCAGAATAGTCTGTAAATTATATTCTCCAAAATTATTCATATAATGCATTCTTAATACTCATAAAAAATCCCAACTTCCTAACTTTAAAAACACCAAAGTTATGGCATTTCCAATCGTTCAGTTATATGGCAGCTATAGGATACAGTCGGCCGATCTATGAAATTTGGTAGGTCGGATTGATTGGTCAAATATAAAACCCATAGAAAATCCCAACTTCCTAACTTTACAAACAAAATTTGGTAGGGCGAATTAATTGGTCAAATATAAAACCCATAGGAAATACCAACTTTCAAACTTAACAAACACCAAAGTTATGGCATTTCCGATCAATTAGTTATATGGCAGCTATAGGATATAGTCGCCGATCCCGGCCGTTCCGACTTATATACTGCGTGCAAAGGATCGAAGGCTGTGTGCAAAGTTTCAATTCGATATCTTTAAAACTGAGAGACTAGTTCGCGTAGAAACAGACAGACGGACAGACAGACGGGTAGACAGACGGACAGACGGACATAGCTATTTCAACTCAGGAGGTGATCCTGATCAAGAATATATATACTTTATAGGTGATGTTGGGGCGTTGAACCTTTCGGAGGCAGCAAAGCTGTGAAGGGAGAGAAGAAACACTCGGGGCGAAGTAGGAACGCAAGCGAATTAAAAAACACGGTTGGTTTTCGTTAAAAATTGCGCGGAGCGGCCGGGCGGTGTTTATTCAGTGTGGTTCGTTAGCATACTACTTAAACATAATTAGCCCGATGCCCTTCCGAGCGTATTGGAAACTTCACGGAGACTTCGTGGAGAGCCTGGAAGCGCAGGCAGCCACAGCGGGGGAGTTGGCGATCGGAGCGGACAAGAGCGGGCGAAAAAACAGTGTGCTTCGTGGCCTGAACAATAGGGTCGGAGATGTCTCCTTCATTGCGTTGCACACTTTTGACCAAAATTATAATACCCTCAAGGGTATAATTATATCAGTATTTTGTTTTATTATGCCCAAATGAAAATAATCAATTTTAATACTATTTCTTAACTTTTTATATCCGTTACACGTAGAGTAACGTCCGTCTGTACGTTGGCATCTCGGAAACTAAAATATCTATCAACACTTCAAAAAAGTTTTGAATTACACCATTAAATTTCTAGTTATGAGGTCATTACATATTTGAAAACGGGGCTTAAAATTTTAGAGAGCGCCAGAGAGCGAGAGTACTGCTCCCTCTCAGCTTTTTGATTTTGCACTACAGTTCGGCAGATTGCGCGTTTCAAAAATGATCTAAATGCCCAACAGCTGGGGCAATTTTTTTTAAATTATTTATTGTTAATCATTAATTGTATCTTATAGTCGAGGCATTTAACTGAGTGTTTCTCTAACTAACTAACCAGAATGGACCCTTAACCAAATCAATCCGGATCCAAGTGGTTTTTGAACATATAAATATATTACTTCATATTCGGGGCAAAAACTAGTAAAGACTATTAAAATAATCAATAACAAGAAAGGAAAGCTAACTTCGGGCGGAGCCGAAGTTGATATACCCTTGCAGAATACTCTGTAAATTATATTCTCCAAAATTATTCATATGATGCATTCTTAATACTCATAAAAAATACCAACTTCCTAACTTTAAAAACACCAAAGTTATGGCATTTCCAATCGTTCAGTTATATGGCAGCTATAGGATATAGTCGGCCCATCCTTATGAAATTTGGTAGGTCGGATTGATTGGCCAAATATAAAACCCATAGAAAATCCTATAGCTGCCTATAACTGATTGATCGGAAATGCCATAACTTTGGTGTTTGTAAAGTAAGGAAGTTGGGATTTTTTAGCTGTTTTATTTTTGTCCAATCAATCCGACCTACCAAATTTCATAAGGATCGGCTGACTATATCTTATAGCCGCCATATAACTGATTGATCGAAAATTCCATAATTTTGGTGTTTGTAAAGTTAGGAAGTTGGGATTTTTTATGAGTATTAAGAATGCATCATATGAATAGTTTTAAGAGTATAATTTACAGAATATTCTGCAAGGGTATATCAACTTCGGCTCCGGCCGAAGTTAGCTTTTCTTTCTTGTTATGCTTTAATTTGTTTCAATTTATTTAATATGCTGATACTTAAATGAAACAAAATATTTTTAGAGAAATTTTAAAGCTTAGATTGTTTTAGTGCATTCAAAATTAAATGACAAGTTTTTCCTTAATAAAATAAAAATAAAATCAACTGCATGTGTCCAAAAAGTAACGGCATTTTAAAGTACCGGTTGCAAAATGCTAAAGAGGGAACACTAATTCCGCGAGAATGTAACGCAACTAAAAAACTATAACAGGTCTGGAATATTAGTTTCTTTGGGGATTTTTCGTAGGAGATGAATGTAATCGGTCCAATATGTATTTTTGTTATGCAATTGCGGAAATTCACAAAGTTTCCTTTGTAATAGTTTTTTTAATTGTTAATTGATAACGTATCCCGAGACGTCTCGTAGTTGCCATTATGACCCACCCTAGTGTTGGGGAACTCCTTTTCCTGACCAGGTCTTTTTTACTGTAGCTCTGCCCCTAGCGCACTCATGAGTATTTAAGTAAATAAAATGTTAAGACGTCTTCGTTCAACGTATTTATACGTGCATACATATGTACATATGTTTGTGCAATTTGCCTAGGGGCCCACAAGCTGTTTTAATCCGAAACACTCTTTGTTCTAAAATTGTATATTTTCATTCATATGTGCGTATATACATATGTATGTGCCTAAGTGACTCAGATAATTCCAGATACCATATGGACACGACATTCGTTATTTTTTACTCAATGCCAGGTCTGTTCATTTATACCTCCTTTCTTCTTTATCAATTTTAATTTTGCCCACCGGCAAGATATTTTGTTGGGCGCGCTATGTTTTACAAATTATGTGGAATTATGTGCTTATTGGTCATTGGACAGCATGTCGCAGCCACTTTGGCCAGTGGTGAGTAAAACAGATATCTATGTACATATGTATATATTAACGCCCATGTGCGATTTGCTATGGGCATTAGCATATATACACGTATGTACATACGTATACATACGTATGTACATACATATGTATGTGATATATCAGACTTTGGTAAACCGAGACTTAAGTTACACATATACTTTCGCAGTTATAAGTTATCCCATCAGTTACTATTTATAGATTTGTATTACATTCCCTTTAATTTCTTTATTAAAGCCTAGTACTCAGAACGACAAACGAGTTCGCTAGCGGAAAAACTTCAATCTTTCCAGTGTGACTGCATTTTCGAGAGTTCATCAAAATTAAGCGTGCTACGGTCGTACTGTCAATCAGCTGGGTTTGTTGACAAGCAGTTAAAATTCAAAAATCGTATTAGCGGGAAAGAGCCTTTAAAATATATAATCAACTACCTTGGCAAGACAAGTCTGCCGCTGTACAAAAAAATTTAACTGTTGTTTTTTAATTTACTGATAATTATTTGCCAATATAAAGAGCACCTATGCTCTTAGTTCTAACAGGCGATTTTTCTAAGTTTTTAAACCCTTGCAGCGGGTATTATAATTACCGACCATATAAAGTATATATATAAAGTATATATGGACCCTATAAAGTACATAGAGTCGATCAGCCATAGTCCGTCTGTCCGTTTCTACGCAGACTAGTCTCTCAGTTTTAAAGCTATCTGCTTGAAACTTTCCCAAAAGTTGTCTTTTGCAGGTAGTATAAGTATAAGTAGTATAAGTCGGAACGAGCCGGATCGGGCGACTATATCATAGAAACAATCGGAAAAAACAATTTAAAAACTTTAGAACTTTGTTGTTTTTTAGTTTTTTGTAGTTCCTTGGGATTTGGTAATATTTAAATACTGAATTACGGTTTTAATTAAATTAAATTGGACAACAATATGGCAGCTATATGACTGCCATAGAAACGAAGGCAAAATGCAGCGCAAAATCGACATAACTTCATTGTTTTTAGTAATATAGGCATAGAAATTGAAATGTAGACGATTTGCAATAACTGCAATGGTATATATGTAAACTTCGGCTTGCGCAACGCAGTGAAGGAGACATCTCCGACCCTATAAAGTATATACATATATTCTTGATCAGGATCGCCTCCTGAGTTGATATAAGCATGTCCGTCTGTCTGTTTCTACGCAAACTAGTCTCTCAGTTTTAAAGATATCGAATTGAAACTTTGCACACACCCTTGTTTCCTTTGCACGCAGTATATAAGTCGTAACGGCCGGGATCGGCCGACTATATCCTATAGCTGGCATATAACTGAACGAACGGAAATGCCATAACTTTGGTGTTTGCAAAGTTAGGAAGTTGGGATTTTCTAGGGGTTTTACCAATCAATCCGACCTTGCAAATTTCATAAGGATCGGCCGACTATAGCCGCCATATAACTGATTGATCGGAAATGCTATAACTTTGGTGTTTGTTAAGTTATATCAACTTCGGCTCCGCCCAAAGTTAGCTTTTCTTTCTTGTTTTTTTTAATTACAGGTAATTATTTGGTAGTTTAGAGATCATAGCTGCTCTAAGTTCTTGCAGGCGATTTTTCAGTGTATTTTGTTGGCGTTTTCCATCCATTTTTGATCTTCGAAACACTTTGCTCTGACAACAGACACCCCTAAAGATTATATTTTGTAATATTTTCGCTAGTGCCTGACGGGCAACCCGGTGCAATTTTCTGGTATTTTTTTTCGTCGATCTGAGTACCGGGTTAAATAGCCTGACGAAAACCGTTCGCTTGTGTTTGCCACACATTTCAACTACAAAATTGGCATACAATGTCGGTGCGTAATGTAAAAAGAATTTAAAAGACAGGACGAACTTCGGAGTCTTCTACCGTAAAATACAGTCACTAAACTCTACTATAAGAGAAAGAAAACAAAAGAGAAAAAAAAAGTTTAAATAACCTTGTAGCTGTTACAAAAATGTAATATTCTCTATTTCGCTGCTTAAAACCATTTTATAAAAACAGTTATTTTAAATCGTGACAAATTACTATATCTAGGAGTATACAACGTTTTAGTTTTAGCTATATGACATGGAAGGCCTATCCAGCCCGTTCCGACTCACTACTGACCATAAATAAATTTTGTTAAAATTTTTTTATTTTTTTAATTTTTAGATTTTCTATTACAGCTATTTTATTTTAATTAAAACCGTAGTTCTATTGTATTTAAATACGACCAAATCCCAAAGATAAAAAACAATTAAAAACAACAAAGTTATTCTTAAAAAAAATTTTTTTTTCATATGATATAGTCGCCCGATCCGGCTCATTTCGACTTATATAGTACCTGCAATAGAAAAGACAATTTTCCGAAAAGTTTCAAGCTGATAGCTTCAAAGCTGAGGGACTTGTTTGCGTAGAAACGGACGGACGGACGGACGGACGGACGGACAGCCGGACATGGATATATCGACTTTCCTGGTGATGCTGATTAAGAATATATATACTTTAAAGGGTCGAAAATGTCTCCTTCACTGCGTTGCTAACTTTTGACTGAAATTATAATACCCTTTGCAAAGGTATAAAAAACGATTACCTGAAGTTAAATAAGTAACAAGAAAGGAAGCAAACTGTGGCAAGCCTAAGTTTATATACCCGTGCAGTAATTACAAATCGACTACAATTTGATTTCTATGCCTATTACTAAAAACAATGAAGCTATGTATGTATGTCGATTTTGCGCTGCAATTTGCCACCGTTTCTATGGCGGCTATATGATATTGTAGTCCGATTTTAATTTAATTAAAACCGTAATTCCATAATATTACCAGATCCCAAAGAACAAAAAAAAAGTTTTAATTTTTTTAATTTTTTTTTTGATGGTTCTTATGGGAGCTATATGAAATAATCGCCCGATCCGGCTCGTTCCGACTCAAATACTACCTGCAATAGAAAGACAACTTTCGGGAAAGTTTCAAGCAGATAGCTTTAAAACTTAGAGACTAGTTTGCGTAGAAACGGACGGACGGACGGAAATGTCTTATTCACTGCGTTGCAAACTTTTGACTGAAATTATAATACCCTCTGCAAGGGTACAAAAACCTAAATCTAATTCGTCAAACCGATGGCCCTTGCTAGTAAAAATGTTTCTTAATATATTACTTAATTTTTAGACAATATCTCTGACTATATTAGAAAATGCTGCATAAGTGGGCTTAGGCATGCTCGCACAGCTGCCTCGTGCACAAATATCGATATAGCGCCAACAATTATACCACAACTTTGGCTTGGTCTATGTCATTCTACACTTGATGTCTGCTGTTCTCGAGAAGTGGACCATCAGAATTGTGAGTTGGGTCGTCTTGCTGCATTAGAAGGTACTCGTTGCGATAGAGGAGAAAATTTGACGTCAAATTCTTATGCAACATGTTGTCGATCATGTCAAATTGGATTGGCAGTAAAAGCAAGTAAAGTCAACTGCAAGGATCCGTTATTTTCATTTATTTCCTCAATCGAATCATACCAAGCTTGTTGCTACGAAGCCACAGATTCAAATTACAAATCTGATAAAGATAAATATAATGACAGTTCTATTACTGAAGATAGCGAAAGTCTAATAGATTCGGAAGAGGGTATAAATGGTACAATTGTCTTAACCGGTGATGGTAAGTTTATAAATCACCTAATTTAAAAATATGATATTTGATTTATCATCCCATCCTTAGAAGATATATGCGGGAAAATTGAAAACCTTTGCGCCCACATATGCGAAAACACTTTTGACGCATATCAGTGTAAGTGCCACCCTGGATTTATGTTAGATAATAACAACGTAACATGCTCCCCGATGATTACAAAAACGTGTCACAATGGCCAAGTTTTTGATAAACTGGAAAACAAATGCATTGACATTGACGAATGCAAGGAGTGTAAATTATCCCAATACTGCCACAATACGAATGGTGTCTACCACTGCTTAAGTGTTAAGGCAAAAGATTGTCCACCAGGATATCACTATGATAGCGAATACGATGAATGTAAAGGTAAGTTTAATTTCGATTTTAAAGAAATTAAAAAAATCTTTCTTATAGTAAAGTAATATTAATTCCATATGTGCTTAAAATATATTTCATGTAACTGGGCGATGCCCAAATACCTATTATTACCTTGTTTTCTTTACATTCACAAATTAGCAATCATGACTGCTTTAAGTTATAATCAACTATTTTGAAGATGATCAGTGTACTTATAAATAATTTAATTAAAAAAGTCTGATGCGATAGCTTTTACGCTGTGCCAATAAAGTACATAAAACCCCCAGTATGGTAGGATAATACAGTCATCCGATGTTGATCAAAGTAAAGGTACTCTGAAAGAGTATAGAACATAGGACATGCTGACCAAAAACAATCTGGTCTTAAATTAAAAAGGTAAAAACTCCTGTTTATGAAAGATTCTTGCAATGGAGTATCGGTTCGACGCATATTTGTCATATGAATAAATTTTAAAAGGTTACATTCTTTTTCAATTTCTAAGATAAACTTCTTTCTATTTCAACTAATCGATAAATTAACAGTCAAAGTTTGCTCGTTTTTATCGGACTATACAAAAAAGTGTCTCTTACGCATAAAACTGAACGAATACAAAAACGATCGAAAAAATAGCTGCCAGTAAATATTGATAAAGGGGAAAAAAAATCGAATTGAACATAGAAAATAAGTAGTTTGATTGTTATATAAAATGAAATCTTATCATTTATCATGGAGAGGATAACACTCAGGCGTGCTGGAGATCGAGTCACTTAAATCTGGGGCAAACCTTAGACGACACAACTATATTTAAATTCTTATACATCTGAGTAATTGCTGGAGCTTTGAGTTATGGCTGGAATTTCATCTATAACAAAATATATTAAAATGAAAATGTTATAAATGGATCTGAAGCGTGGTGCACATGTATACTTCCGACTGATATCCTCTTAAATTCATTATGACAAGCACCTTTACCTGCAAACCGGGGATCCTGCCAAATGGCGTTAAAAATTGAGCTGAGCTCTCTGTTTGTGACATTAAACGGACTATTTACTTATACTGAACATATCCTGACAGTTGTGGCCACCCGACTGCTCAGTCAAAGAAATCCGAATTGCAAGTAGGGTAAATTTATTCAGTCTTCGTGGCAAACCAGAATATATACCAGAACCAAAAATATTTCTAAATTTGTCCACCTTTGAGTTATAATGTGCAAAATGTTTAAGTTTTTTGTCGGAGATATTGGTCTCTTAGTCGCTTCGAGAGTTGTTTTGTCCGTCATGACATTATTATCACTTGGGTTCTCTTACCCAGATGCGCAGCTAGTCGCAAAAAATAGCTGCCAGTAAATATTGATAAAGGGGAAAAAAAATCGAATTGAACATAGAAAATAAGTAGTTTGATTGTTATATAAAATGAAATCTTATCATTTATCATGGAGAGGATAAATTGGCTCACTCAAAGTAACACTCAGGCGTGCTGGAGATCGAGTCACTTAAATCTGGGGCAAACCTTAGACGACACAACTATATTTAAATTCTTATACATCTGAGTAATTGCTGGAGCTTTGAGTTATGGCTGGAATTTCATCTATAACAAAATATATTAAAATGAAAATGTTATAAATGGATCTGAAGCGTGGTGCACATGTATACTTCCGACTGATATCCTCTTAAATTCATTATGACAAGCACCTTTACCTGCAAACCGGGGATCCTGCCAAATGGCGTTAAAAATTGAGCTGAGCTCTCTGTTTGTGACATTAAACGGACTATTTACTTATACTGAACATATCCTGACAGTTGTGGCCACCCGACTGCTCAGTCAAAGAAATCCGAATTGCAAGTAGGGTAAATTTATTCAGTCTTCGTGGCAAACCAGAATATATACCAGAACCAAAAATATTTCTAAATTTGTCCACCTTTGAGTTATAATGTGCAAAATGTTTAAGTTTTTTGTCGGAGATATTGGTCTCTTAGTCGCTTCGAGAGTTGTTTTGTCCGTCATGACTTTATTATCACTTGGGTTCTCTTACCCAGATGCGCAGCTAGTCGCAATTGCTTGTATTGCCCGTTCGAAGGTTTCCGTAAGAATGAATTCTGAACACTCCACTACTCTGCACAACTCTATCGTGTTCTTGTCATTCTGTAGTCACTTGCCATTTTTATTTATTGCAACAACAATTGCGCCACACTCGGCTAAGGTGAGTTCCCACCTAGCCATGCTCTTGAAACGCTTAAACCGTCTCAGAAGGTCACACTTCTTTCTCTCAACTCTTTATTTCTAATGACAGGTTTCTCTCAGTTACATTGATTATATTCTAGATTAATTATTATTATTATTGATTCTCTCGACAAGGCTATCCTGACTATCACGCGTCCTCGTGTGCATGACTTAACATTGGATTGGCATCACATTTTGCTAATCTGAAACAAATTCGAAGTTACTCATCAACTGAAATCATGACTTTTTTTTTTGTTTTTGTTATGTTTTAACCCTAAATACACTCCTTGTGTCTTCAAATGCCAGTTTGGCAGGATATCTCTTTTTCATTAGTAGCTTGTACTCTTCTGCGCAATTTATTTCTGGCTTACAATTTATCACAACACAGTAAAGGCTCTTGCCGCCACTTGCGACGATATGCACCTTTAGTGCCACAATCTCTCTTTAGATCAAACCTAGCCTCTGTGTGTGATGTCCTGTGCACCCCTCTTAGGTGACAGATCTCAACTCATCTCTTGCGTCTATTTCAACGCCATCACTCTCTTCGACCAACTCAGATGCAACTCGTTTATCTGGTAATTTTCGCAGGTAACGATCACCGTCCAGCAATTCTGTTATAACAAACGGTCCCGTGAACTTGGGATCCAATTTCGTTTGATGCCGTTTCTCACTTCTTAGCAAGACATGATCGCCAATCCCATGTTTCACAATTTTTGCCTTATTTTGATTAACTTAACTTTTATCATATTCTCTTTAGCTTCTGTCCTAGCTTCCTTACAATCTATCTTAGGTTCACCTATTATATTTAGCATGCCCAAAGGTCTTGCCTGCTTTCCTATTAATTCTAAGGGGCTGAACTTAGTCATCCTATTACTAGTACAATTCATAGCTAATTGGACGTCCATCAAAGCATCCTGCCAAGAGCGTTCGCTTGTCTTAACTGCTGTAAACATTCTTTTAAACATGCTCATCACGCGCTTCACTTGGCCGTTTGCCCCTGTTGCAATTAAATGTAACTGAATTTTATTTGATGAACAGAAGTCACGGAATCGACAAGTAGCAAAGCTCCTACCTTGGATCCGCAATGATACGGCTAGGAACTCCAAAAAGTGAACTACCTGTCTTTACTGCGTTGATACAATTTTCAGAAATCAAGTTCAGGGTGTGATATAGAATAACATACTTGGTAAATGCGTCTATTTGTACTATAATATGTTCCTTTAAGTCATTTTTGCTGTTCATCCTCCCACTAATATCCATTTGTACGGTATGCCAGGGAATTTCTACCTTGGGAATGGAGTGCAGTTCCATTTGTACCTTGCCTGTTGATGGTTTGGAGAGCTTACAGGTTATACAGTTTTCCACAAATTTTCTGACGTACTTTGACATACTTTCAAACCAATATTGTTCATAGACTTTGTTAAGAGTCTTATGCCATCCAAGATGCATTATAGCCTCGTGCACATGATTAATGACCGACCACCTAAAGGCTCTCGGAATCACTGGTAAGCAACAAGTCTTGCCACTTCTTTGAATTTTGCAATACAACAATCCGGCTCTAATTTCATAAGTTTTAGCTCTGTCAACTTGCATCTCATTTCCATTTAATTGTGTCATGATATCAACTATACCTAAGTCCCTCTGTTGTTCAGCGATTCGCCAATTATCTGTTAATACTGCCAAGTCAACTACTTTGTTTATAGTTTTCGAGGCTTCTGGAATAGGATTTCGTGATAGGAAGTCTACGTGTGCCATTTGAGTTACCTTTCTATACTTTGCGCTAAAATCGAATGCCTGCTAGAATGCCCACCATCAGTGTGCACGTGGTGTCAGATGGTGCGACTCGCTTTTAAGGAATTGCAGTCAGTATGAACGACAAACTTTCTACCATAGCATTATACACAGCTAAAGTCTTTAGCTCATATGAATGATATTTTGATTCTGAATCCGAACCAATAAATTGTCTTTACTGCGTGGTAGTAGTTGGTTGACTTAATGAGGATAGAGCTTCTATTTTTCTAGGATTGGGCTTGCTTTCGCAATCTTTCATATAAAACCCCAGGTACTCTATTCCTGTCTTGAAGAATTCGCACTTCTTTATATTGAATGAAAATCCGGCATCTGACAAGGCTTTAAGCACAACTTTCAATCTTGTAAAAGCTTCTTCTTTGGAGTTTGCGACTATTAACACATCATCAATATAAACAATTTCATACGAGTATGCCAAATCACCTAACGCTCGTACTATCGCTCTTTGAAATACTGACGAAGCGTTCGTATTCGTATTGGCCTTCTGGAGTCACGAAAGCTGTTTTTTCGATGGAATCAGTGTGAATAGGTATCTGATAAAATCCGCTGGCCATGTCCAAACTGCTAAAGTATTTACTACCACGTAATCTGATCTGATATTAATGTCAATGGATACTTATCAGACACCGTATTCGAATTTAACTCTCGAAAATCAATGCATAGTTTATCACTGCCATCTTTCTTTTTAACTAAAAGCATTAGACTAGCGTATGGAGAGCTACGTGGACGGATGACATTGCTTTCAATCATTTGTTAAATGTTGTCCCTAACTATTAGTTTTTCTTCTACAATTAATCTATACGGACGTTTTTGTACAGTCTTATGTTCATCAATTAGACGAATTTCTAATTCTCCTGTAGTTATACGCCTGTGTGGCATGCCAGTTATAAATCATTCTGAGAACTCTTTTAAAATAGTTCTTAATATTCCCCTATTACTATCAGCTAATTCCAAATTATTATTAATCAGATTTTCTAAGATGCTTATCGAAGTTTCATTATTCACTTCATTGACAATTTGATTCTTATACCTTGTGAATTTGTTATAATCAATCATTATACCAAAACCTAGCTGCAATATTTCTCGTCCAATTATAATATCGTATATAAGATAATTATCCATAAATACATGAAAAAGGACTTCCACATTAAATTCGGAAATATTTACAGGTGCCAATATTTTTAAGTTACTTTTAACAATGTTATCACCTATTCCTCTCGGTACTACCGTATTTTACATCCTTTTTCCAGACAGCTTGTTGCACAGTTTTTCATTGACCAAAGAGCATTCGGGTTCCGAATCGAATAAAAAGATAAAACTCTCACCTATTTGCATCATAATACCAGTTGGCTGCAACACTGCACACATATCGACTCGCTTCTCGTTGTTGTAATTGTTCGCCGAAATTGTTCCCTTCGTACATGCAGATGCAATTTGACCAGAATTGCTACACTTGAAGCAAGTAACCTCTAACCTCTCCCGTCCAGCCAAGGGTTTGCCAGTATGATGATTTGATTTTGCGTCGTTTCTCTCTTCTCCCTTCTTCTTACCGCATTAAAACGCTTTATGTCCCATTTTGCCGCAATAATGGCATTTGATTTGCGCCTTCGCCTTAAACCTCTTCCTGTCCGGTCCTTGATCCAATCCAGAGTGGTCGCTCACTTTGTGTGTGGGCCAACACTAAAGAAACAGCTATCTCCTCTTGGCTCATTCCTTTCCACTTCGTCAGCAGTGACGTCTCTAGCCTGCTGCCATATACTGACAAGAATTCGTTTGCATTCGGCGGTCCTTTGAGAATATTGAGCAATACGGCAGACGGTGGCTCGATGCCTTCATAGCGGTGTAAAAACAAATCTTTGAATTCCAGCCATGACATTCCAGCGAAGCAAATTTGGGATAGCCATTGCGAAGAGTTTCCAAGCAGCGATTTGCTAAACGCCATGACTAGTGCTCCGCGTTCCAGTGGACGCTCGGATATGATCATATCCACGGTTTTACACAACGCTGCGGCATCGGCCCCAGGCGCATCAGGATTAAACATAGGCAATATCACATAAATATTTTGCGAGGCTGCAGTCGATGTTTTTTGCACAGTTTTCAGCAACTCTAAAATCGGTTTTGTGTCTCTAAAATTGCATGCAACACGCCGTCAGAATGTTTTTGTGGCGATGGGGATCCCACTTCTGATGTCGGAGATAGGGGTCGCTTCGCGAGTTGTTTTGTCCGTCATGACTTTATTATCACTTGGGTTCTCTTACCAAGATGCGCAGCGAAGGTTTGTGACGGTTCGTCGTTGTCGGGTGGCTCAGGGATGGCCAGGGTTTGTCACAAGAATTTGTTTGTGTCAGGCGTGGTTGCTGAAAGAGAGTTCCGACCCAGCCCAGAGTAGAAGTCGTGGGAAATTGATTAGAATTGATTGATTAGAACTAGGTTTTATTTAAGTAAATCTCTTGACATTTGATTAACAACTAACGAATTCTCTGATTTGGCGGGGTGCCGCCCTTGCTGCCTTCGCTTCCTTCGTCCACTTAGAATACCTGGTATCGGGAGCCGTCCAGCTGCTCGAGAGGACCAGCACGGGATGTGTTGCCTGAAATGAGAATGGGGTGCCTGGGGACCTCTGAAGCCACGAGCGAGAGAGCGCTGTTTAGTGCTTGGGGACCCGAAAGTCGACCACAAGAGAGAGAATGTTGCTTGGGGACCCTGAAGTCAGCCACAAGAGAGAGATTGCTTGGTTTGGGGACCCTGAAGTCAGCCACAAGAGAGAATGTTTTGCTTGGGGACCCTGAAGTCAGCCGCAAGAGAGAGAATTTGTTGCTTGGGGACCCTGAAGTCAGCCACAAGAGAGAGAGAGAGTTTGTTGCTTGGGGACCCTGAAGTCAGCCGCAAGAGATAGACTTTGTTGCTTGGGGACCCTGAAGTCAGCCACAAGAGAGAGAGAGTTTGTTGCTTGGGGACCCTGAAGTCAGCCGCAAGAGAGAGAGAAGTGCTTAGGGACCCTGAGGTCAGCCACAAGAGAGAGAGAGAATTACTTGGGGACCCTGAGGTCAGCCACAAGAGAGAGAGAGAATTACTTGGGGACCCTGAGGTCAGCCACAAGAGAGAGAGAGATCAGCCGGTGAACCGTGCCGTAAGGAGGTGTGATCCTGAAATCAGACGTCTCCTAGGGATACCTCCAGGAGGAGGGACTACTACGGGAGCTAACTACTATGTATGAGCGGACTTGGATCGAATGATCTAGTCCACCAAAAAGTGACTTCGCTGCTTACCACCATTGGGGAGTTTCCTCTGCACCCTTAGACGGTTGGCTGCTAAGTGCCTTTCTATGGCCCGTGGTCCGTCTTATATAGGGCTCGGGGAGATCTAGTGTGCCCGTCGTCTGTGAGATTTGCCGGGCTAAGTGTGACCATCTTAATTGGTCTAGTGTGCCCCTACATGCACGATCGTTGGTGCGCGCGCGTTCTCGGTTTGAATTTGAAATTAAATACTTGTTTTATTCTTCTTCATTTATTTCATGCTTTTATTCTTATTCATTTATTTCATGCTTTTATTGTGCGCGTAGCGTCACACTCCCCCCCGTCATGGATTCGAGTGGTGTTGTATAATTGTTACGTAGTTCCCCCTGTTTGAAATTACTCGCCAAGTCTTCTCTCCATCTTTCACCAGCCAGCGCTGCTGTTTTCCGGGTTTCTTCCCTTCCAGCTTCTCCTTAATGTAGTTTTTGGCTGTTCTGGACAGTATTACTCGTCGTTAGACTCCTTCTCGTGGAGCTCTAGTATGTCCCTATCCGGTGTCTCCGTTGCCCTTTTCTCCTGGGCAGTTTTGGCCGTTTGGCTGTTGCCTTGCCTGGACTGGGTATTCCAGGTTGGTGCCGTGGTTTTCAGTTTTGCCGGTGCTGTCCTCTTCCGAGCGGTTCCCGCCATCGGTACTGGCTCTATGAGTTTTGCCATCGTTTGTGCCGCCCGTAACTTTGCGTGTTTCTCCCGGAATTGTTGCGCCGCCTCCGTGAATTTGTTCATCTTTTCTGTAATAAGACAAATGTTGGTGTCAGGCTTAAAGTTTAGTTTTGGTGTATGGTAGTTGGGGTATGGTGTCGTGAGATGACTAATGTTATGTGAGTTGTGTGTTGTGGATTTGTGTAGTGTTTGGTTATGTGTATTCAATGATAGATTGTGCTTTTTATGTGTTGCTAGTGCATCGTGTTCGTTCTGTATTGTAATTGTTCCTACGTACTGTTTGATGTTTCCGATGTATACTCGCTTTGTTTTTCGTGTGTTCTGGTCTCTCACTGTCATGATCACTGGTGACACGAAATTGGTTACCTTCCAGGGGCCGTCGTACTTTGGTGCTAGTTTGGCGTTAAATTTTTCTGCCGCTTTTGACAGATAATCTTGCACCATACCAAGTCCCCGAAATCTGGTTTCCAGTCCCTTTTCCGTAGATTGTAGTGATGTTTTTGTTGTTCCGCGGCTTCTTCTGTATACTGTGTTGCCTCCTTTCGTACGCCTGTTCCGTCTTTGTTCTATACTTTCCTCCTGTAACCCCGATCCTATTGTTACCCTGTCGAACACCGTGTTTGGTAATCTTAACTCTTTCCCGAATACTAGCTGCGCAGGGCTATATTTTGTAGATTCCGATACACTACTATTGTATGCTAGCATTAGCTCTGGTAAATGTTCGTCCCACGTGGTCTGATCCTCTCCTGCTAGCTGCGCGATCATCGTTTTAACTGTTCGATTCGTTCGCTCGGTAGGGTTCTCCTGGGGTGTGTACGGTGCCGTCAACTGTTGCCGTATCCCCCATTTTTCCATGGCCTTTCTTGTTTTTCCTCCTGGGAACTGGACCCCATTGTCCGAGATCAGAGTTTTTGGCGATCCAACTCTCGCAATTACCCTTTCTCTAAAGACTCGTAGGAATGCGTCCGCTGTAGCCTGTCTGATTGCTGCAAGTTCTACCCACTTCGAGAATTTGTCCACGATTACTAATAGTGTGGTGTTTCCGTGCTTTGATCTGGGTAGAGGTCCTACGAAATCCACACATATGGTTTCCTACGGTGCTTCTGCCACTTTTGTCAGCATCTTCCCAGCTTTTTTCTGTTGCGATACCTTGTATTTTTGGCAACACTCGCATTTCTGTACGTATTTCCTTACGTCCTTGTTCATTCGTGGCCAGAAATATCGGTTCTTTACCCTTCTCAGTGTCTTGAACATGCCTAGGTGTCCTGCTTCTGATGTACTGTGGTTTTCCGTTAACACCTGTTGAATTTCAGCTTCAGTTATGCACAGTTTCCATGGTTGTGTGTCTCTCCGATTGCTACCCAGTTTATATAGCCTGCCTGCCTCTTTCTTGAATTCTGTGTTTTCTTGGTCTCGTTCCAGTTTGTTGTATTTTTCCTCAATCCATGTCTCCGTGTCCTGTATTGTTTTTAACTCGTTCTGTGGTGTTCTGGATAAGGCGTCTGCTACCGCATTCCATTTTCCCTTTCTGTACTGGACTTCAAACTGGAATGGTTGTAGGCCTAGCGCCCATCTGGCCACTCTTCCCGACGGGCTTTCTATTGAGTTTAGCCACTTCAAAGCCATGTGGTCTGTTATTACTATGAACCGATAGCCTTCGAGATACATCTTGTACTTGTTGATGCCCCAATATATTGCAAAGCATTCTTTTTCAGTTGCGCTGTAATTTTTCTCTACTTTACTCAAACTCCTGCTGGCAAACGCTATCACATGCTCCCGGTCCTCTCCGTCCTGCGTTAAGACCGCGCCTACGCCTAAGTCGCTGGCATCCGTTTGTAGTTTAAATTGCCTTGTGAAATCGGGGCATGCCAGTACCGGTGCCTTTGTTAGGCTCGTTTTCAGTTGGTCAAACGATACCTGTTGTTCCTTGGTCCATTCGAATTTGTGTCCTTTCCTGATTAAACCTTGCAACGCTCCTGCCTGTTCGGTGAAATTTGGTATGAACCGTCGGTACCATGACGCCATTCCTAAAAAGCTGTGTACTTCCTTTGTGGATCTCGGCTCTGGTAAGTCTCGAATTGCCGCTACTTTGTCTGGGTCTGTCCGTATGCCCCGATCGCTTATGACGTGTCCCAGGTACTTTAGCTCCTTTTGGAAGAAGTGGCATTTGTCTGGATTAATCCGCAGGTTTGCGTTCTGTAGTCTCCTGAATACCTCTGTTATCTTCTCCAGATGTTCACGTTTGCTCCGGCCAATAACCACTATGTCGTCCAGATATGCAAATGCAAACGGTTCCATTTCTGGCCCTATTATTGAGTCCAGTGCTCTTTGAAACGTTGCGGGAGCTGTGGTTAGCCCAAATGGCATAACTTTCCACTGGAACAGTCCACGTCCGGGGACTGTGAACGCCGTGTATTGTCTACTGTCCCTATCCATTGGGATCTGCCAGTATCCTGACTTGAGATCTATTGTACTGATGAACTTTGCCTCTCTTAACTGGTCCAAGATTAAATTCATTCTTGGTACCGGATAGGCGTCTTTTTCTGTCTTGTCGTTCAGTAGTCGATAGTCCACACACATTCTCCATTCGTTGTTCTTCTTTCTCACTAGCACTACTGGCGCGTTGTACGGGCTACGTGAGGGTTCTATGAGTCCCAGTGCCAACAACTCGTTCACCTGTTCATTGATGATTGCCTGCTGTTTCGGATTTCGAGGATAGTACCTCTGTTTAATCGGTTTATCATCCTTGAGGTAAATCTTATGCTTTGTTATATTACTTGTTCCCTGCATTCCTTCAAATACTTGCCTTTGTGTCTCCAGAAAGTCCTGTACTTCCTTTTCGGATGGTTCCCCTGTCGTGTCTTCTTGCTCTGTAGTTGTCTCCGGTTGTTCCTCTTCGCCTCCGGGCTCTCTTATTTCCAGCTCTAAGTTTCCACACCTCAGCGTGCTGTGTACCCCTGCCAAAAAGTCCATCCCTAGCAGTATTCCTCCTGCTACTTCTGTCAGTATCATAAACGACACACTGAACAATCTTCCTCCAAATTGGACTTCTGCTGTGAACTCTCCTATCGCCTTCTGCGTCGTTCCGTTGGCCATTGTTATTTTTGCACGGGCTCCACACCATTTGCCCTGGTGTTTCAGATCGTGATATCTGGTTCTGCTTATCGCGCTCCTGGATGCTCCTGTGTCCACGATTCCTTTCGCTGTCCTGCTTCCGACCCTTATCCGGGCTACTATTTGGAACCCGTCACAACACAACTGTTCCCCTGCTGCTGGCTCTTTTGTTGCCGCCTGAGTTGCCAGCTTTATCTGCTCAGGCCTCCTGCGTTTCCCGGCCCCGCCCTGCAGCACTCCGTGGTTCTTGTACCGTTTCTTCCACAGATCCAGCAAAACAGCCTCGGTGGGTTGTTACACGTGCGTGCCCCGTGTCCGGTTCCTCCGCAGCGCATGCAAATCTCCGGTCTTAGCTGCTGCACAGGTTGGCTTGACTGTGTCCGGTCCTCCGCCTCTATTCCTTCTACCTCCTCCGCTAGTTTGAGAAACTCAGTCAACGAGTTGAATCCTGCCCTCCTAGCGTACAGCTTTATCTTGCTCCTTCTGTTTCTGTACACTCGGTCCAATTTGGCCTCCTCTGAGAGTTTCGTGAATTGTATCAGTTTTCTTAGTCCCATTGCGTATTCTCTTACGGGCTCTGTTTCTCTCTGCTTCATCTGTGCAATCTGATTCTCTAACTGTTCCTCGTACCTTGGTTGTAGAAAGTATTACGATCATGCTCGGCGTGGTGTTCCACCAATCACTCGCGATCCCCTCCAGGATGAATGGCATCGTCTGTATCAGCTGGTCCTCCCGGATTCCGTATCCGCCTGCCCACTGTTCCATTTTGCTTAGGAACTCCTGCGGGTTTGTTGTTCCTTGATACCGGATGCCCCAACTGCGTACCCGGTCTATGACTTCTGTTTCCATTTTCCTCTCCACTTAGACTTGCTCCTTTGGTGGCCATTATCCCCTCCTATTCCCTGGTTACCACGATCGCCGGAATTGTTTCTTTTGCCGGGCTTTTTTCTCTCCTATATTTTTCTGTCAGTTCTGCGAGTTTTTGTCTGACCGTTTCCGTATGATCCGTTTTTTTGGCGAACGCTGCCAACAAGCGTCTTAAGTCTTCACTTCTTTCTGCCGTTCCTAATCCGAACTCTTCCGTGTATTTCGTTAGTTCGCTCTTTGGTACCAGATATACCCAGCTCGACATTACTCCGCTGGTGTCGGTTTATCTCCTGCAACCACTTTAACCTGTTCGGGCGCCACTGTGACGGTTCGTCGTTGTCGGGTGGCTCAGGGATGGCCAGGGTTTGTCGCAAGAATTTGTTTGTGTCAGGCGTGGTTGCTGAAAGAGAGTTCCGACCCAGCCCAGAGTAGAAGTCGTGGGAAATTACTTAGTAATTGATTAGAACTAGGTTTTATTTAAGTAAATCTCTTGACATTTGATTAACAACTAACGAATTCTCTGATTTGGCGGGGTGCCGCCCTTGCTGCCTTCGCTTCCTTCGTCCATTTAGAATACCTGGTATCGGGAGCCGTCCAGCTGCTCGAGAGGACCAGCACGGGATGTGTTGCCTGAAATGAGAATGGGGTGCCTGGGGACCCTGAAGTCAGCCACGAGCGAGAGAGCGCTGTTTAGTGCTTGGGGACCCGAAAGCCGGCCACAAGAGAGAGAATGTTGCTTGGGGACCCTGAAGTCAGCCACAAGAGAGAGATTGCTTGGTTTGGGGACCCTGAAGTCAGCCACAAGAGAGAGATTGCTTGGTTTGGGGACCCTGAAGTCAGCCACAAGAGATAATGTTTTGCTTGGGGACCCTGAAGTCAGCCGCAAGAGAGAGAGAGAGTTTGTTGCTTGGGGACCCTGAAGTCAGCCACAAGAGAGAGAGAGTTTGTTGCTTGGGGACCCTGAAGTCAGCCGCAAGAGAGAGACGTTGTTGCTTGGGGACCCTGAAGTCAGCCACAAGAGAGAGAGAGAGTTTGTTGCTTGGGGACCCTGAAGTCAGCCGCAAGAGAGAGAGAAGTGCTTAGGGACCCTGAGGTCAGCCACAAGAGAGAGAGAGAATTACTTGGGGACCCTGAGGTCAGCCACAAGAGAGAGAGAGATCAGCCGGTGAACCGTGCCGTAAGGAGGTGTGATCCTGAAATCAGACGTCTCCTAGGGAAACCTACAGGAGGAGGGACTACTACGGGAGCTAACTACTATGTATGAGCGGACTTGGATCGAATGATCTAGTCCACCAAAAAGTGACTTCGCTGCTTACCACCACTGGGGAGTTTCCTCTGCACCCTTAGACGATTGGCTGCTAAGTGCCTTTCTATGGCCCGTGGTCCGTGTTATATAGGGCTCGGCGAGATCTAGTGTGCCCGTCGTCTGTGAGATTTGCCGGGCTAAGTGTGACCATCTTACTTGGTCTGTGTGTGCCCCTACATGCGCGATCGTTGGCGCGCGCGCGTTCTCGGTTTGAATTTGAAATTAAATACTTGTTTTATTCTTCTTCATTTATTTCATGCTTTTATTCTTATTCATTTATTTCATGCTTTTATTGTGTGCCCCTACATGAGCGATCGTTGGCGCGCGCGCGTTCTCGGTTTGAATTTGAAATT
This sequence comes from Drosophila kurseongensis, assembly GCA_018153305.1. Classification (NCBI taxonomy): domain Eukaryota; kingdom Metazoa; phylum Arthropoda; class Insecta; order Diptera; family Drosophilidae; genus Drosophila; species Drosophila kurseongensis. The sequence goes on along the minus strand of JAECXX010000127.1, from coordinate 674,439 downwards.
AAATACTTGTTTTATTCTTCTTCATTTATTTCATGCTTTTATTCTTATTCATTTATTTCATGCTTTTATTGTGCGCGTAGCGTCACAGGTTCCCGAAAGAATGAATTCTGAACACTCCACTACTCTGCACAACTCTATCGTGTTCTTGTCATTCTGTAGTCACTTGCCATTTTTATTTATTGCAACAACAATTGCGCCACACTCGGCTAAGGTGAGTTCCCACCTAGCCACGCTCTTGAAACACTTAAACCGCCTCAGAAGGTCACACTTCTTTCTCTCAACTCTTTATTTCTAATGACAGGTTTTTCTCAGTTACATTGTTATATTCTAGATTAATTATTATTATTATTAATTCTCTCGACTTATTTATACGCTTGCAGAGGGTATTATAATTTTGGTCAAAAGTGTGTAACGCAGTGAAGGAGACATACATCGACCCTATAAAGTATATATATTCTTGATCAGGATCGCGTCCTGAGTTGATATAAGCATGTCCGTCTGTCAGTCTGTCTGTCCGTCTGTCTGTTTCTACGCGAACTTGTCTCTCAGTTTTAAAGAAATCGAATTGAAACTTTGCGCACTCCCTTTGCACGCAGTATATAAGTCGGAACGGCCGGGAGCTAGTTTTAAAGCTATCTTGAAACTTTTAAAAAAGTTGGTTCTCTATTGCAGGTGGTATATAAGTCGAAAAGAGCCGGATGGGGCGACTATATCATATAGTTCCCTTAGGAACAATCGGAAAAATAAATTCAAAAAAATTAGAATTTATTTTTGTTCTTTGGGATCTGGTAATATTATGGAATTACGGTTTTAATCAAATTAAAATCGGACAACAATATCATATAGCTGCCATAGAAACGATGGCAAAATGCAGCGCAACTTCGACAAATCACCACTATAAGCCGACAGCACATGGCACACAGAAGATCATTTATTTGCCAGCAACCAATACTATATTTTAATTAAACTTTGCAGCTCCAATACTATTTACAAGTGATTCCCATGTAAGCCTATATTTATTTCCAACGAAGCAAATGGGCATATGTTTTCCAGACCAACAAAAAAATACTCCCCACAATGACAAACGAGCACAACCTGAAACAAAGAACCTGCAACTATCCAAAAAATTATACTCTCAAGCGCACACAAATCAATTGCTCAAAAGCACCCTACAATGATTGTAGTACAATCTTTTCCAACACCCTTATACCAATAGCAAAATTCACTGAATATCATCCACACTCATGCATAAATCCCCAGCAAAAGAGAAAAATAAAAAAAAAAACCAATAACATATTTAGAATTTACAGCAGCATTAAACCACTAACCATAAAACATATAGACCGGTCATTTCATACAAGCGATATGGACGCTCAAAAAACTTTGCGGGAGGCCCCACAGCTGTTTGCGGCAGGCCCCGGACACTTCGTGTGCCTTCGGGTTTTTTCAGCTCTCATTCTTATTCTCATTTTGACGCTCGCGCGCTCATTATTCGAGTTCGGTCGTTCAGTCGCAGAGACGCGCATTTTGAAGAAGGTTGCGCCTGCGCTTGAATTGGTCTTTATATGTATGCGCGTTCATGCATTCTCATACAGGGATGCATGTGTGCGTTTATTTCAATTCGATGCGGCAAGAATATTTTGTCTTTTGCTACTTTTCAGACTTGGTACCCTAGCAATATGGGCGTATTCACTATTGGGTTAATGATAAAAATAAGAATATTATATGTTATAGTATAATTTTTAATATTTCCGCACATATTTCATTTTGGCTTACTAATTCAAATCAGGGGTAGCAGAAAAATGTTTTGCATATATGTATGTATTCCAATTAATATAAATCAATCTAATGAGATAGGAACAGGGCACATCGCAGTCGGTGTCTGCGCTTAGTGGTTGAGAAAACTTCAAACCAAATCAGCTTTGGTTGTTGTTCTGCGAGCGGATGGTGCCTGCATACCCTACCGACGACTGCATTTTAGGGTGGACAGAAACAAGAACGGCTGTTTGGCTTTTGTTTTGTTTACATACATTTTTTAGGACACTTGTTTTGAATTTTATTTTATGGTTAGTGATTAAACCAACTAAAAGGAAATACGCATGGACTGGACCAAAACTGTGAGATGATAAAAAACATAGACAAAAAATCCACAGTTATAATTATTAACCTACAATAGCTACATCACCCACGCCTACAAAAAGAGCCTAATAATACCGATTGTCAAAACAAAAAAAAGATAAAACCATGCTGAATTCATACTATCCTTTTTTTGAATTTTTTGATCTTTTGTCGAAAGTTTTTTGTACTGATTCAATGTGGTTAATATTTATTCCGTTATGTGGACTCAACACGGGAGACCCATACTCCAAAATCGGACGGATTTCCGATCAATCAGTTATATGGCAGCTATAGGATATAGTCGGATTGATTGGCCAAAAATAAAACCCATAGGAAATCCCAACTTCCTAACTTAACAAACACCAAAGTTATAGCATTTCCGATCGATCAGTTATATGGCGGCTATAGGATATAGTCGGCCAATCCCGGCCGTTCCGACTTATTTACTGCGTGCAAAGGAAAGAAGGGTGTGTGCAAAGTTTCAATTCGATATCTTTAAAACTGAGAGACTATTTTCCGTACAAACAGACAGACGGACAGACGGACATGCTTATATCAACTCAGGAGGTGATCCTGATCAAGAATACATATACTTTATAGGGTCGGAGATGTCTCCTTCACTGCGTTGCACACTTTTTACCAAAATTATAATACCCTCTGCAAAGGTATAACAATGAAGCTATGTCGATTTTGCGCTGCATTTTGCCATCGTTTCTATGGCAGCTATTTGATATTGTTGTCCGATTTTAATTTAATTAACACAGTAATTCCATAATTTTTGTATATTATCAAATCCCAAAGAACATAATGAAAAACAAAGAGGTTAGGTATAATTTTTTTGAATTATTTTTCCGATTGCTCCAATGATATAGTCGCCCGATCCGGCTCGTTCCGACTTATATAATACCTGCAATGCAAAGACAACTTTTGGGAAAGTTTCAAGCAAATAGCTTTAAAACTGAGGGACTAGTTTGTGTAGAAATGGACAGACGGACTGACGGACAGACGGACATGGCTAGATCGACTCTCCTGGTACTGCTGATCAAGAATATATATTTTTAATAGGGTCGGAAATTCCTTGCAAACTTTTGACTGAAATTATAATACCCTCTGCAAGGGTATAAATATGTAATAATATGGTTCTCTTCTGGGACGCCGAAAGGTAAGACGGTTATTTTAAAAAGAGAATTTTGAAAGGGACACTTTGTTTCCTGCAACTCAGATAAATTAAAAATCTTAAAGGTGAATATAGTTTCTCAAAGAACACTATTAATAAAATCCCTGTTTTGCGATTAAAAAAAACACTCAGAAAGTCTACCTAGCGAAAACAAGGTATTCGTTTGGTTTTATTCGCCGATGTAATACCTATATTATGGTACGCGTGTCGATTTTCACTTCGATAGTAAAATAATATTGAGCTTAAGATCACGTAAGTAGTGCTACCCTGGGCAGAAACACACCTTAAGAATTTGATACAAAACAGATGTCATGTAGGCGAGTTAGTGAATCTTTCATTTTGTGCTATCGGTAGTAAAACATTCGATTCATCCTCTGTCGACAAAGTACCTTCCGGTATATGCAAAACCACAAGAACTACCGACGGATTCCCATCTTAAACCTTTTTTGAAACCGACTGGATAATTATATTAGCAAGTTATGTATGTATATATTAATAAGAACGGTAACTTTACGCAAATAATTTCAATAGTCCACACCAATTAAAACTCCACCTTCCCCCCTAAAGGGAAGGCAATACCTATATATTGTGTACTTATCTGAGAAAACTTCGGAGCTTGTGCTTACCGACCTTAACCAGTTTTCTGTAATGCAAAGGGAAAACTATAAGAATAACTACCTTGATTTTAAGCCTTGCAAACCTTTTGCATTCTAATAAGAAAGAAGGAGGCTAGAAGTTAGTTTTTAAAGAAAGAGCTTAAGAGGGAATTTGTACATAAGCTTGGCCTCGGCTTTTTATCTTATCTTCAAACTATATTTGTTTGTGAAAAAGGACAATATAGAAATGGACAGACTAAGTTAAAATACGTACGAAACAAAAAAGAGTAAAATAAGGCTTGAATTCCAGTTAAGGCCCCGTAGAGCAAACAATACAAAGTTTATTTAAACAGACTCTATCCGGTCTATATACACACCATAATGACGACTCAAAACTGCTGAACAGTACTCAAGGATTGGACGGACTAGTGAAATGAACAGAGTCTTTGTAACAAAGGAATCAACGAATTTATTTGACCACCTTTTAATAAATCCATGCACTCCCCTGGCCGAAGAACTTAAGTTTTGGTTCCAGAAGGACGCCAGGGTCCTCAACATGCGTGATTCTAGACAACGCACAATCATATTTAACCATATTGTGGGTTCACCCCAAACAAATTTCTTTCCTTTACACTTAGCGCTATTTAAATCCAAAAGATTTTCACAACACCACGTTTGCAAGCATTTTGGTCCGATTGTAAGTCTGAACTGCAGGAAATTTCACTATATTGCAGGCATAACTTAGCGTCATCTGCGCACATGAGGACACGGACTTTGTCAAGACTAAAAGGGTATCGTTAATAAATAATGTAAATAGAAGTGGGCCAAGGTGGCTTTCTTTCACAAGAAGCGAGTGATTTACAGAATCATACGCTATTCTAAAATAATAATAAACTTCGTCAGTCTGAAGGTTCTTTCTAGTGCCATTTCTTACAAATGACGTTATAGTTGAAAGAAACTTGTCGTTCTAGACCTTTGCCATGTTATAATTGATCAACAAAGAAGTTGCAAGTGGGGTGTTATAACGTTTTCGAAAAGCCTTGGGATGGCGGTATATCCCTCTGTAATTGCTTCTATTCGATTTATTTCCTTTCTTATGAAGGGGAATATCAAATGACTCCATCCAAATAAGTGGGAGTGAGAAGTTTCCAAAGATAAGGTAAACAATTTGTGCAGAGATCTACACAGTATATAAGCACGCAGCCTGGAACTCCGTCGGGAACCGGTGAATAGACTGGCTTAACTTTATGGAGATCTAAGAGCTTTCGCTTAAAATCGGAAAACAAATTAAGTTTTATTAGAATTAAACAGAATATGTTGTATGCAAGAACTGGGTAAATAGATCTGCAATTGCCTGATCAGTATTTACCGTAGAATTTTTAAATGATAGCGACGCTGGGTAACAGGCTGACTTACGCTTAGTGTTAACAATATTATAAAACTGTTTTGGATCTTGTGAAAACTATAATATATGCACTTTGGGCAATTGTTTCTACAATACATAAGTTTGGGGCAGATTCTTACCAATTTTCTAATTTGTTTTCTGGTAATGTTATTACCGCAGGAATTGTTGGATCCTGTAGATCTTTTTCTTTCATATCTGTTTCTTTTCCTCTGTTAGGTCTAGTTCAGCCTAATCTATCGCCTCTAGTTGTTTACTGGGCTTATTTAAGATTGTTGGTATCGATATATGAGTGTTTGTAGTCCAGACTTGATTGAAAATGATCAAGCTCGACTTGTAACTTTTAAGTTGTTACCCACACGGGAGGTGGTTTATTAGTGAATATCCAGTATCTATCCATTTCCATATATTTATTCTTCGTCTGTTGCTACTGCTCGTGATTTCATTTTTTTGTTTGATTAATATTTAAATTATTTTTCTCCAGGTCCGGGACGTCCTTCGATTCTTTGCAACGAGTTTACAAGTTTTTAAATAAGTTGATAAAATATTCCTTTATGTATAAAAGTCTCTGACTTAGTAGCTAGAGTTCCGCAGCTGTGCTGTCCAAAAAGACGGCAGCGGACAGACAGCAGTACATATGTATGTATATCTATGCTCTATGGTATAAATCAGTCTGCCATAAGCTTAAATCTTATGCGGTCAACTTATAGTGGTAGTATTCGATTTTTATTTTAAATACAAGGAAGGGTATAAAACCGTCAGACATAAGCTTAAATAAAACTACAATTTAATGACATTTTTAGAATTAAAAGGACCTGTTTATGATGTTATTCCTGTACAGTAACTTATGGTAAAAAAAGGAAGAAATTTTGACCTAGTCCTTGAAATTAAGCTACTGAGCCAGCTCTTTCTTTATAAGTGAGCGACATTGTAGAAAAGCCATCCTAATTTCAGACAAATGAGAGAGATTCCAATGAAGTAAGCCACGTTACTTGAAGATTACAGACACTGCACTCCACGTTTGTTGTTTGTTTGACTTCGTCGACACCCGAATTCCCCAAATCCGCAAGGGTAGGACAAAACGACGTTGACCGTTGGATCTCGGAAATACAAACTGTTACTTTGCAAACAGGATCGGGTTGTAAGTCGATGTCAACATCTGGACACATGAATTAGCTATAAATTGAACTGGCCACTTCGTTCGGACACTTTTTTCGCAATCTAAGCTTTGGGGGAAGACAGCTTTTACTGAATTTGATTTAAATTTCCTAAGTTAAGTGATCGGAGCTTATTTCACTTTGAACTATTACATCCTTGACTAAGTCATACCAACTACATCTTATGAGACAGTTATTTAAGTTCACTCATTTAATATTTCGAATAGTTTTAATCCTAAGCTGGTTTTGTTGGGATGGGAGTGGGGAGTAATCAGCGGCTAGGTTTATGTAACTACTTTGAGTTGTGATTGATGTTGCTTGTATATAAGTTATAGCAAATGATGGCAATTTGTAATGCCTTATGCGATTCTTGATCAGAATCTTAGTTCCTCCACGTGGCTTCAGGATGATGTGTTGCATAAAATGTATATATATATTGGGCCGTAATTTCTGGACTCTGGTTCTGCATTATCCTGCAGCTGCAGTATTCCTGCAGTGTTTTTTTAAATGTCGAGGCGTAAGACCCGTTGTTTTAACTTAACATCTGGGAGTCGTGGTTGACGGTATATACGGTATGCTTGCAATGGTGAACAAAAAATAAAAACAGTGTGAACATGACCACCAAGTCGAGGTCTGACCTGTGGGCCAAAATCTCTCCCTTTTTAAAAAAACCAACTACCAAATTTGTTTAAATCGTTTTATTCTCGAATAGCCTTTCCTCCCTAGCATCACATGCTATTGTGTTTACTGAAACCCTGCTTAGGCCGTAGATTCTAAGCACCGCAGTTTTTCCTCGGATGTACACAACTTCTATTCCAGCGAGGAGGTAGAGTCTTAGTTGCCAAGGAATTCAGCCTCTCATCGAAGAAGTTATGTCTTATAGATGAAGAACTCAATGCCATCGAACTTATATGCACAAAAGTAGTTGTTTGTTTCATATATATGGTTGCTCATAAAGGGTGTTTTTTTTAGAGGTATAGAAATTTCAATAAAACAACGATGGATTATTCGATTGACATGAATTTTTTTTTCTTTTAAAGATAATCTTGTGGCATTACATTTAATTATGATTTCTGGTATATGACCGCCACGGCTGGCTCGGATGTAGTCCAATCTGGACTAGTCCAACCCACTGGACGTCCAATTTTCGATGACTTTTTCCAAGTAAATCGATTGTGGCACAAGCTGTGTGACATGTTGCGCCGTCTTGTTGGAAGTACAGTTCCTGGAAATCATGGCTGTTCAATTAAGGAATAAGTTAGTAATCATGGCTCTATACCGATAACCATTGACTGGAACGTTCTGGCCATCATCGTTTTTGAAAAAGTTCAGACCAATGATTCCACCAGCCCATAAAGCGCGATACGTATTCCGCACAGAACCATTATTTTCGAAATAAAATTGCACTATTTGCAAGCGTTGTTCATTCTACTGTCCGTTAAAGAAGAAAATTCAGAGAAGTCTACCAAACGGATTAATTTAATATTATTCCTCCTCATTTGATGCATTTTTGCAACAAACACAAACCTTTTGTATTTTACTCTCACAAATAGGAATGGTTTTAAAAGTATAAATATAATATAAGCAAACATTATTTAAATAACATACAATATCAAAGAAAACTTGACTTGTTAGGAAATCTTGTTGATCTTCTTCGATGGATCTTAAGGCAGGACACAAAATCCCGTCGCCAACAAGACAGTAACCTTGGTTCGCTCTTTTTTGTTTTATTCATTAATAACCTTCCCTTATTATGAAGAATTATGTATTAGTATATTAGTATAAGGACAGACTAAAATCCAATCTAATTTACTTTCAAAACTGGTACCGTTATAATTTACCAAGGTGTGGGTAGGGGTGTGCTTTCTTTAATTAAAAGGTGGATCTGCAGCCTGGAGTCCCCTGGAATTACTATAAGTTTTATTTCTCAAATATTTAATCAAATAGATTATATATAGATCTAGACCTTTTATAATGTACTGCGAGGAGGCCTAGGTCCCAAGTGTTCGAAAGCTGAGCGTATTTCTGATGTTATTCTGTTAATTTGCCGAGATGACATTATGCGCTCCTGATATTGTATTATGCGCGTTAGAAGTCATTTTTCGAATAATTTAGACAAACAAGCCAGTAGTTTGGAGGGTTAAGTTCTGTGCCAAGCTGATTTAAATTCCTTGCTTAGGAAACTAACATGAAATTCTGATTTTAGTCTTATCTATTGCCTACAGATCATAATTTATGGCTCTAGATCGGCTTACTTAATGAAACATGACATGCAACGAGCTCAAAAAATGATTTACTTTTTTACTATTATTGTTCGTGTGAACATTCGGCCAGCATCTCGAAATAAACATCCATATTATAGAATATTATAAAATTTTAAGAGGAGGCTACAATTTCAATAACTCCCATTGGGTCTACATATATTGCTAAAGTCTTATTTCTCTTTTCTCTTGCATGCTTCGGCTGATCAAATTTGGCTAATGCGTAAGAAAATTGCAGAATTTAAATAAGAACATAGCCATTAGAAACCCAAGCTTTGGTATCTTGTAGTGTGCATACATACAGAGTACACACTGTACCATCGGCAACAATGTTAGCCAAGTCTGCAGGATCAGCACTCTTCAAGTGCAAACGTAATTTGACCACACACGCCATCAGCGAGTGATAAGTCGCGCCAGTTTATTCCCACAGCTTGGCGACTGCAACAAATATATCCATGTATGCACATAACATTCCATTCTCTCTCTCTGGGCACCGTTCTCAGAGATAAACATAAGCTAATATATAAGGCGGTTGCGTCGCTGCCGGCTTGACCGACAGCGCCGACCGCGCAACATAGAGCTAAGCCCAAATAGAATATAGGCGGGTCAGTCTAGAAACGACGGCAAGACGACGAAGTATCAATAAAAATAAATTATAAATTAAAATAAAACCAGTGCGTTTATATTTCTAACTAAAGTGCTGTGAACCATAAATTATATCTTAACATGGCGACCGTGACATGGATTTATGTCAAGCAATTAAAAACACTGTTAAAAAGTGATAAAAAAAAAAAAAAAAAAAAAAATTTATTACAAATAAAAAACACTATTGTTAAAAAAAAAAAAAAAAAGAAGAAAGAAAAAATCATCAACAAAAATTGAAGAAAATGGTTATGTATGTGTTACTACAAGGTATTGAAAGGAATATATCGTACACAAGAAGCTATGAAAACTGAGTTGAAACGATTATGATAAAATATATCGAAAAACTTTAACGTTGAGAAAAGAAAACACCCTGATTAAAGGAAAACGGCCTGGAACCCTTCTTTTATCCTGCGACACATCAAATAAAATAGCTTGTGCGATGACCAGCACCGGCACCGCCCGAGTCCAAAGGGCCAGGAATATCTAAAAAAAAATAATAATTATAAAACAATTCAAATCATCAAAATAAAAGGAAATAACCTGTGCGAGGACCAGCACCGGTACCGCCCGAGTCCAAAGGGCCCGGAACATCAAAAAAATAACAGCCTGTGCGAGGACCAGCACCGGTACCGCCCGAGTCCAAAGGGCCCGGAACATCAAAAAATAATAGCCTGTGCAAGGACCAGCACCGGCACCGCCCGAGTCAAAAAGGCCCAGGACCTTGAAGACGAGAAGATACTAAGGACAAGGATGCAGAAGAACAATTTTTTTTTTAGTATAACCTAACACAAATGGACCGTAAAACGAAAAATAATAAAAGGAAAGGAGGATTAAGAAAAAAGGCATTTAAAAGAATAGCCGCCATTCGAAATGAATTAGCATCTAGTGATAATACATCATGGGAACAAGCATGTGAACTTCACGCAGAGCTACACTCCCTAAAAAAATTTGTAAGCTCTAAACTAAAGAAAAATCAAGAACCCGAAAAATGTTACAAAAATATTGAAATCATCGGGGAAACTGTTGACAATAAATCTCCTCCAAAAGATAAATTTTTGCCAGTTCTTAAAAAGGAATGCCCGGCAGACTGCCCAGGCCCTTTATTGTCACCATACTGTGAATACACATGCAAACACACAAAGCCCCAAACATACTGGTCTGTAAAATAATAAAATAATAATAAAAATAAAATAAAAACAAAAAAATAATTTTTTTTATTTACAAATCTGTTTTTTTTTATTATGGATACAAACAGATGTATAGAAAAAACACGGGAAAGGGAACCCATGTTCGATTATAGAGTAAGATCTATCCTCGAAACACTTTGGAACCCCATCTCAGTGTATGAACTAGAAATTGAATATATGGAAAAATTCAACCTAAGTAGTTCCCCATTAATACATTGTAATAATACGCAAAAAGCTATAGTATTATCAACAATACAAAACTGTAAGGTTTTTTCCGTCATTGACAAAAATGCATTGCTTGGCAATATAATAATCTTTAAAATTATTATGAAATAAAGCCTAATGGATTGGAAAACTATTTCTAATAAATTAAAAGAAATAAGAACAAATTTCGACAAGTCATACAAATGTCTTTCGCAAAACCGAAATGTTCAGGGAACAACCATACAAAAACACGCTAAAGTTCTAGTAGACAGCTTTAATGAAGCACGCCTTATAATTTACGAACACAGAGATAAATTATCCAGTAAACACTGGACAGATATCTCAAAATTATTATCTAAATTTAAAAACAATCTTAAAAATATAAAAGAAAAATATAAGTTAGACATTTTAATTCCATCTATCCTTAATACACCATTAACATTTGAGGAGTAATTGAAATTAGAAGAAATAGAAGATAAAGATTCCGATACGGAAGATTTAGTCGAAACAAACAAAGAAACAGAATTCCCAAAAACCGAGGACATACACAACCTGACTATTCCAGCGGTATTAACGCTGACCGAACTGTCGGATTCCGAAGAAAATATATCATACGAAAATTTGGAAAATAATATAATCAATATGACGGACGACTCGATTGCCAATAGAGCTTACATGAAGGAAATCAGCTCGGCAATTCCAGAGTTCGATGGAAAAAAATCCACCTGCAAAGATTCTTAACAGCATTGAAATTGGTCAACCTTACCAAGGGACCATACGAAAACATAGCTGTTGAGGTAATCAAATCCAAAATAGTTGGAACAACATTGTACAAAGTACAAAACGAAACAACTATTAATAACATAATCAGTAAACTCCAGGTCACTATAGTGGGCGATTCTTCTGACGTTGTAAAAGCGAAATTATTAAACATATACCAAAAGGGAAAAACGGCTACGCAATTTACAACTGAAGTAGACAATCTACGGAAACTATTAGAAGCTTCTTACATTGACGAAGGATTAAGTGCCGAACATGCAGATACGTTCAGCACAAAAGAAGCCATTTCTACAATGATAAAAAATTGTGAAAATGTCAAATTAAAAACCATTCTGGAAGCAGGCACATTCAAAACAATGAATGAAGCTGTTACAAAATATATTCATTGCAGCACGGAAATGACAGGAAATGCAAACAACATATTTTATACAAGTAAAAATAATTACTTCCGTGGTAATAACTATAGAGGAAACTATAGAGGAAACTATAGAGGAAGAGGCTATGGCCGAGGATATCACCAAAATAATTATAATAACTATAATCATTATGATAATAATTACAATAACCGAGGCCTAGGAAACTATCGGGGTCAAAACCGCGGTAAGGGAGGCAACAACACAAACTACACCAATCAAAATGGCAGAAATAACACTGTGAGAATGGCTCAAACTAACTCGGAAAACGAGGAAGCTCCCTTAAGAAGTCAACAATAAAAAACAACACAGTTCACTCTATTACTCTTAATTTAAATATATTTGTAAAAGTAAAACATGAACTTACACAAAAATCACTCACCTTTTTGATAGACACCGGAGCGGATATTTCTCTCATTAAAGAAAATTCCGACAACTTCATTGATACGGACTTCAATAACACTATACAAATATCGGGAATAGGCAAAGGCTCAATAACTACAATAGGACTATCATTTATTGAATTAAGAACAAGCAATTATATAATACCACATAACTTTCATATAGTTCCCCATAACTTTTCAATACCGGTAGACGGAATAATTGGAATAGACTTCATAAAGAAATTTAATTGTATATTGGACTTCAATCAAGATAATGACCTTTTCATTTTAAGACCTGATAATTTAAAATTTCCAATAAAAATTCCAATTCTTCATAACATAGAAACTAACGAAATAATTATACCAGCCCGCTCCGAAGTAATTAGAAAAATAAATTTAACCGAAAGTAATAAAACCCTCCTAATAACAAATCAAGAAATTGAAGATGGTATATTCATAGGAAATACAATTTCCGATCCCCAAACCACATTCGTCCGAATTTTAAACACTACAAATGAGAACAAAATAGTTAACCTTAAGAACATTAAACACGAATCTATCGACAACTATAATATTGTCCATTTAAATGGCACAAATAGAATCGAAAAAGTCATCAATAAACTAAAACAAAATTTTCCGACTCAATTTAAAAATGTCTTAACAAATCTTTGTTCAAAATATAGTGACATATTCGGTCTTGAAACCGAACCGATATCTACTAACAATTTCTACAAGCAAAAATTAAGAGTAAAAGATGATGAACCCGTGTATATAAAAAACTATAGAAGTCCACAATGTCATAAAGAGGAAATAACTAAGGAAGTGGACAAACTTATAAAAAATAAAATAGTAGAGCCCTCAGTATCAGAATATAATAGCCCTCTGTTACTTGTTCCAAAAAAACCATTACCTGACTCAAAAGAGAAAAGATGGCGTTTAGTAATTGATTATCGCCAAATTAATAAAAAACTTTTAGCAGACAAATTTCCACTACCTAGAATCGATGATATACTTGATCAATTGGGCCGAGCAAAGTATTTCTCTTGTTTAGATCTTATGTCCGGATTCCACCAAATTGAATTGGAGGAATCGTCCAGAAATATAACTTCATTTTCAACGAGCTATGGCTCTTATCGTTTTACACGATTACCTTATGGTTTAAAAATAGCCCCAAATTCTTTCCAGCGTATGATGACAATTGCATTTTCCGGCTTGGAGCCATCCCAGGCATTCCTCTACATGGACGACCTAATAGTTGTAGGATGTTCAGAAAATCATATGTTGAAAAACTTAACAAACGTCTTTGAACTTTGCAGAAAAAACAATCTTAAACTACATCCAGAGAAATGCTCATTTTTCATGCATGAAGTGACCTTTCTTGGTCACAAATGTACAGATCAAGGTATAATGCCAGATGACAAAAAATATGAGGTCATTGAAAAATACCCAGTCCCCACGGACGCTGATAGCGCCCGCAGATTTGTTGCATTTTGCAATTATTATCGTCGATTCATTAAAAACTTTGCAGATTATTCCCGTCACATAACTAAATTATGCAAAAAAGGTGTTAAATTCGAATGGACACCAGAGTGTCAAAGTGCTTTTGATTACTTAAAGAAAAAATTAATGAGTCCAACACTACTTCAATACCCCGATTTTTCTAAAGAATTTTGCATAATCACGGACGCAAGTAAGCAAGCTTGCGGAGCAGTCCTTACACAAGAACATAATGGCATACAGCTTCCTGTATCTTATGCATCGAGATCATTTACTAAAGGAGAATCCAATAAAAGCACAACGGAACAAGAACTACTAGCAATACATTGGGCAATTAACCATTTTAGACCTTACGTTTATGGGCGACATTTCCTAGTTAAAACAGACCATAGACCATTAACATTCCTCTTTTCCATGGTTAATCCAAACTCTAAATTAACAAGAATAAGACTAGATTTGGAAGAATACGAATTTACAGTTGAGTATCTTAAGGGAAAGGACAATTACGTTGCTGATGCGTTATCTAGAATAACCATCAAAGAACTAAAAAAACATACAAAAGCAAATTTTACAAGTCACTACAAGAAATCAGTACAGACAGAATAAACCCTGCGCAGGGAAAAATCAAGCACAGCTGCCTAGGCAGTGTGTTGAAAAAGCTTCTATGCCCAAAATATACGACGTCCTTAACAACGACGAAGTAAAGAAAGTAGTGACCTTGCATTTAAATAATTTCAAATGCTATTTTAAGCATGGTAAAAAAGTTATTGTAAGAATAAATGTTAGCGATCTATATACCAATGGTACATTTGATTTAGGTCAATTTTTCCAAAGGCTTGAAAAAGAAGCCGGTATATACAAGATCAGCCAACTTAAAATGGCACTGTGTGAAAAAATCTTCGAAAATATTTCAGTTGATTCGTTTAAAAAAATGGGCAATAAAATATTAAAAAAAATTAAGAGTAGCGCTACTCAAACCAGTGACCATAATAAAAGATAAGAAAGAAAAAGAAGCTATACTGTCTGAAAACCATGACGATCCACTACAAGGCGGCCATACCGGAATAGCCAAAACCTTGTCAAAAATAAGACAACATTTCTATTGGAAAAACATGTCTAGGGACATAACGAACTACGTAAAGACATGTCCAAAATGCCAGAAATCTAAAATAACTAAACACACAAAAACCCCATTAACTTTAACAGAGACTCCAACTATGGCATTTGACAGAGTAATTGTTGATACGATAGGTCCATTACCAAAATCGGATCAGGGCAATGAATACGCGGTAACTTTGATATGCGACTTAACGAAATATTTAATTGCCATACCAATACCAAACAAAAGCGCAAAATCAGTAGCTAAAGCTATTTTTGAAAATTGTATTCTAAAGTACGGTCCAATGAAGACGTTCATATCGGACATGGGAACTGAATATAAAAATTCAATTATTGAAGATTTATGTAAATACCTTGGTATAAAAAACATAACATCTACAGCGCACCACCACCAGACATTAGGAACAATAGAACGTAGTCACCGAACACTTAACGAATACATTCGATCCTATATATCCGTTGATAAAACAGATTGGGACATATGGCTACAATACTTCGTCTATTGTTTCAATACAACACCTTCTATGACACACAACTATTGCCCCTATGAATTGGTTTTTAGCAAACATCCAAATTTAAGTACATCTTTTAATTCAACAGATAGAATAGACCCTTTATATAACATAGATGACTATACTAAAGAAGCAAAATTTAGACTAGAAAATGCTTACAAAAGAGCAAGAATTATGCAAGATAAAAATAAACAAAAAGAAAAATCTAATTACGACAAAAACACTATTGATTTTAAGTTAGAGATAGGAGACCAGGTTTTATTAAGAAATGAAACCGGTCATAAATTAGATAACAAATATTTAGGCCCTTACAAAGTGGTAGAAATAAAAGAAAATGAAAACATAGTAGTAATGAGCGATAAAAATAAAAAACAAGTTGTTCATAAAGATAGGCTTAAGATTTTTCACGTATAAATACTTTGTTATCTCGTATGGCCTGATCAACAATACGGGTACCCAAAAAAAAAAAAAAAAAAAAGAAGAAGGAACATTACAACAACATTTTCCAATTATATTTCCAATTTATATTTCCTAATTTTACTTTTAACTACAATTTTATAATTTTTATCAAATTTTATTACATTTTTATTGACATTTTATATTCTTATATTTTCAAATAAACCATTTTTGATACTTAGTATGACCATTGTAATGTCATATATAAATACAAATATATATTCGCATTAAACAAAAAAAAAAACATCAAATCAAAACATAAAAAAAAAACAGACAAACAAACAAAACGAAAAAATAAAAATAAAAATACCCAGAAGGGATTCTTATACGCCGATGCCCTTCGAACAGGCTCGAAAAACCCACTCCAGTCTAATCTAGGAGACGTTCAGCAGGACAGCCACAAATAGCACAGTTCCTGAATGAAAATCATATCGACATCACAAGCAAATACAATTTTCAAATAAGAGACAACACCTTCTACCGCACAGATCATCCAGACGGTAAAGCCCACGGCGGAATCGGCATCCTAATCAGAGAACGCATCAAACACCACTTTCACAGAAGGTTTGCAACTAATAAATTGCAGGCCACGCCTATCAAGGCGCAGTCAGGTAACGGAAATGGCCGCTGTTTACTGCTCACCACGCTTAACAATTTCTGAAGGACAATACATGGATTTTAACAACTTACTTGGAGATCACTTCATAGCAGCAAGAGACTATAATGCCAAACATACCCACTGGGGATCACGTATCGTGACTCCCAAAGGAAGGCAATTATATAGTGCAATTATTAAACTGAGGTAGCCCCATCTACTTGCCAGCAGACCCCAGAAAAGTCCCAGAGTTAATAGATTTTGCGGTGACAAAAAACATTTCACGCCAAAGCGCTTTCGGTCCTTTCATCTGACCATTCGCCAGTGCTAATAACTCTTATTCAAAGCCCAGAAACTACAGATCACCCCCAGAAACTGAATTCGCACAGAACAAACTGCTTAAAATATAATAAGTATGTAATTTCCCACATTGAACTAACTCCGAAGCTACTCATCGAAGCGGACATCGACTGCTCCACCTATGCTCTGGAAGATGTTTGCGTGGCAGCCATTTCAAAACTAATCTGCAATTGGAACATCTGAAAAAGAAGCGTCTGCGACGTACTTGGCAAACCAACAGATCTCCATCTTCAAAACAACGTCTTGAGGATGCAACTCGCACACTAAACCGAGCCCTGAAGAAAGACGCTGAAGTTGCACAACTACGGTACATCGGAAAACTTTCGCCAGCCTGTACAAAACATGCTCTGTGGAGGGCTCACCCAAATCTGAGCTCTCCAATCTAAACAGTTAGTCCGATAAGAAACTCATAAGGTAGCTGGGCCCGCAGGGACGAAGATAGAGCAGAAACTTTTGCTTCAGATCTCTGAAGCGTTTTCCAGCCCAACCCCGCAACTTGTCCATTTCTCCTACCACAAATTGAATCTGAAACTATATCCTTACCAACATTGTTTCAGCCAAAAGAGATCTCGAAAATCATCGGGGATCCGAAACCAGGCGGTGACCTAATAACACCAAAAATGATAATTGAACTTCCAAACACTGCTATTAAGGCAATTTGAAAACTCTACAATGGGATAATACATCTCGGCTACTATCCGAGCAAAATAAAAAAATCTACTATCATAATGATACCGAGGCCCGGAAAAGACCACACAATTCCTTAATCCTACAGACCATTATCGTTATTTATTTATTATCATGCATGTCTAAATTGTTCGAAAAATGCCTGCTAACACGCATAATACAATATCTGGAAGCACACAATGTTATCCCGGCACTTCAATTTGGCTTCCGTCAAAGACATGAAACAATCGAACAAGTTAACAGAACTACATCAGTAATACGCACAGGCTCGATCGAGGTTGGATCTATGGCCTCATGCATAAGATCAAAGCACACTTGCCTACATACGGCTTGAGTCGTATCTCTACAACAGAGGCTTCGCAGTAAGGTGCAACACAACAACATACGATGACTACATTATCGGACCTGGAGTCCCGCAAGGAAGCGCACTTGGGCCTACTCTGTTCGTCCTATATACAGCGGATATTCCTACAAACGAGCAGCTTACAACATCTACATTCGCTGACGACACTGCAATCCTAAGTCGCTCGAGGTGCCCAAGCCGAGGAACATCACAACTAGCCAATCCCCTCTTCGCAGTTGAGAGGTGACGTATTAAAATAAATGAACAAAAATGTAAACACATTTACTCTCAACAGGCAAACATGCCCTCCACTATCATTGAATAGTACGCCGATTCCCCAAGTCAACGAAGTAACGTATCTCGGCGTCCACCTCGACAGACGACTAACCTGGAGAAGACACATCGAATGCAAGAAACTACATCTTAAACTAAAAGCTAGCAGCTTCCACTGGATATTTAACTTTCGATCGGGTCTGGACCACAAGGTCCTGCTCTACAACTCCACTCTCAAATCTATCTAGACATATGGCTCCCAGCTATGGAGGAACGCGAGCCATGGGCACCATGGTATATTCGCAACCAAAACATCCACAGTGACCTCGGCATTCTCGCAGTAAAACATGAAATAGACAAACAAAAGACGACCTACAAAAAAAACATTCCGTGCACCCAAATCATCAACGCAACGACCTTCCAACCCAGCAATAATTCTCAGTGCCGCATTACTCAGTACCAGTCATATGACTGTTTGTTAAGACTTGATACACTTATTGTTAGTATCTGAAAGGAAAATATTCAATAAATAAATAGCAAAGCATTAAAAAAAAAAAATTCAACAAGAGTGAGAACTTTGTTTGTCTATAACAGTTTGCATTATTTTTAAACTGTTTTAAATCCATATTCTTAAATTCATAATTATTTCGACCATATGTGCTAAATCCATATATTTATTAATGAATTTAGTATAGTCTAACCTTAGTTTTTTATTTCGTTTGAATTTTTTCTCCAGCTCTATGAATCGAGTCATTGCCTGTTTCTTGCAATCCCCCAATTTAACATCATCTTCTTTTTGGTGTTTTTATGAAATGATTTTCGCATACTTCATATTCGATAACATTTTTGTCTTTTTCCTCTAATTCCCAATACTTTTCCATGTCCCTAATCTCTATGGTGGTTGCTATAATGGTCCTTTTCCTTTGGATTTTTTGCATCCAGAGACAATTTACCCCAAATCGGTTTTTTGACCACTCCAAAAGTATAAAAACCAATAAGCCCCATCATGGGCCCAGGGCCCCAAGCCTGGGTGACAATCGGTTTGCGCCATCAGCCCACCATCAAAAAAAAAGACAACCCCAAAAACTGGATATTGCATTCCCTGAACTTCCTCCTATCTCAGTTGATAATCCAAGATATATAACAATCGCCTCCATCAATACTAAAATGATCTCCAAAAACATTGTGACCATTTCAAACCTTAGAGACGGAAGTTTACTTATGCTAGTTAAATCTCAAGCCGATATAGAGTAAGCTCAACGAGGTCCTCAATTTTGTGAAAGAGACAGTTTATGTACCTCTGTGACTTTCCCGAGAAAGAAATCGTCGATGAACTTAAAACACAAAAGGTTACAGAAGTTTATAAATTTATGAAATCCTACGATGGTCTTCCTAATAACTTTCGAACTCTATAACCTCCCTTCTAAAATCTAAATTTCTTGGCACTCAATTAAAGTTCGCGGGTACATACGAAGCCCCATGAGATGCAACTCTTGCCAACAAATGCACAAAAATCTGCTGTGCCAATTGTTCTGGCGAGCATTCAGCCTCTTCCCGACAATGCCCTAAGTACCAAGAACAAAGAAAAATAAACAAAATAAAAACAGTCAGAAAATGCACTATGCGTGAGGCCAAAACAATAATTAAAACAACATCACATAACTCGGTTAATACCGCTTCATATTCTTCAGTAGCCAAAACATCAACGTAGCAAAAACGATAACCAAAACAAAAATGACCAAATTATAATCGCTTCCACCGATGAAGCCCCGAAAAAAACCCCTTCCCCTTCCCATTCCCCGATTTCCCAGTCCCCTATCCCCACAACTCCTTATCAGCCAAAGCAATCCACTTCACTTGCTCATAACAAGTATAACTTATCTCCTGCATCACAGGCATACTTACAAGAAATCCATGCTGTATATGAAAGTAGCAGCCCAGCAACATCTTTAAATCAAAATAAAACAACTTCACACAATATTAATTTAAATGCTCACAAATCTGACGATCACAATCCAAAACCAAACCAAATAACATCCTCTCTCTCTTCCCACTTATGTCCATTCCACTAGTACAATGGAACATAAATGGTTTCTTTAACAATTACCACGAACTACTACAAGCAATTTATTGGATATTTTTATACCCTTGCAGAGGGTATTATAATTTTGGTCAAAAGTGTGCAACGCAGTGAAGGAGACATCTCCGACCCTATAAAGTATATATATTCTTGATCAGGATCACCTCCTGAGTTGATATAAGCATGTCCGTCTGTCCGTCTGTCTGTTTCTACGCAAACTAGTCTCTCAGTTTCAAAGATATCGAGTTGAAACTTTGCACACACCCTTCTTTCCTTTGCACGCAGTATATAAGTCGGAACGGCCGGGATCGGCCGACTATATCCTATAGCTGCCATATAACTGATTGATCGGAAATGCCATAACTTTGGTGTTTGTAAAGTTAGGAAGTTGGGATTTTTTATGAGTGTTAAGAATGCATCATATGAATAATTTTGGAGAATATAATTTACAGAATATTCTGCAAGGGTATTGCAACTTCGGCTCCGCCCGAAGTTAGCTTTCCTTTCTTGTTATAACTATAACCTAAACAAGGTATTCGCATACTCGTATTAAAAATGTATAACGCTATGCTCGCTAGGGGTACCTACCCTCATGTGTGGAAATCTGACATAACTATCCCTATCTTAAAACCAACAGACGAAATAACATCATTTAGACTTATTTCTTTACTCTTATGTTTAAGCAAGACCCTAGAAAAAATGTTAGCCAAAAGGTTAATGTGGTTCCTTACAAAAAAATTAACCTAATAGGTGCTAATAGCACCCACCAAACAGCTTTTAAACAACAGCATAGTACTCTTAATTCCTTTTTTTTTTTTAAACATTTGCATTTTATTTATTGGATCTTCTCTGAATTGAGACTAACAATAAGTATATAGTATCTTAAAATTAAAAAACTATCTGACAGTCAGGGGCTCTAATAACTATTGCTGAGCTGGAAGGTCATTGCGTTGCAATCGGGTCCGGATGAAAACCCTGGCTAGGCCCCTGGCTGGTTTGGATGAGAAGTTAGCTTGGTGTGGTAGGACGCTTTTTGTTTTGATATTTCATCTTTTACGGGTAGAATGCCAAGATCTCTGTGGATGTTGTCGTTCCGAACATACCAAGGTGCCCCAGTGATAGTTCTCAGGATTTTTGATTGTGCTCGCTGAATAATGTCGATGTAGCTGCTGCTCGCGTTTCCCCACATGCGAATGTAGAAGTAGTTAGCCGCTCGTTCGTGGGAATATCTGCGGTGTAGAGGAGAAATAGAGTTGGACCAAGGGCGCTATCTTGGGGAACTCCAGCCTCTATAGCGTAGTCGTCGGATATTGTGGTGTTGCATCTCACGGCGAAGGCTCTGTTGTAAAGGTCCGATTCAAGTATCCTGTGAGTGTTTCCCGGCAGGATCGTTCTGATTTTATGCATAAGGCCATCAAGCCAGACTCGGTCGAAAGCCTGTGCAACGTCAAGGAATACCGCACTGCAGTATTCCCGAAGCTCGAATGCATTCCTTATTTCTGTTGTTAATCTGCTGACTTGCTCTATTGTTCAATGGCTTTCTCGAAAGCCAAATTAGTGTGCTGGAATAACGTTGTGCTCTTTCAGATATGGGATTATGCGCGTCAAAAGGCATTTTTCGAGCAGTTTTGACAGACACGAGAGTAAGCATATCGGTCTGTACGAAGCTGGTATTGTGTGATCTTTCCCTGGCTTTGGGATCATTATGATTACCGATTTTGTCCATTTTTTTGGGAAATAGCCAAGTCGTGTAATCCCGTTAAAGAGTTTACAAATAACCTCAACTGCACAGTTTGGAAGTTCGATTAACATTTTGGGAGTTATTTGATCACCGCCTGGGGCCTTTTTTGGTTTCAATTGCTCGCTTATTACTTTTGCAATTTCATTTGGTTGAAACAGAATTGGCTCCGTCTCAGATTCAATTCGAATTGACGGCGACGGTAGTGCGAATGAATTAGTTGCAGGGTTTGGCTGAAAAACATTTCGAAGGTGTAAAGCAAATGTACAAGCTCTGTCTTTGTCGCTTCTGGCCCAGCTGCCTGAAGAGTCTCTTATGGGGATTACTGTTTCGGCCGGCGCACTTAGATTTGGGTGGGCCCTCCACAAGGGATGCTTAGTGCTGGTGGGTGAAAGTTTCTCAATGTACAGGCGTTGTTCTTTTTCTTCTTCTTGCCTTAGAGCCCTGGTAAGTCTGCGACCAGCTTCTTTAAGACTTTGTTTTGAGGATGGCGATCTGCTGGTTTGCCAAGTACGTCTCAAACGTCTTTTCTCCAGAACAAGCTGTTCGATTTCATGGTTAGTTTTGTGTTGGTGTGTGTGCCCATCCCTCCCTTGCGGTGTTGAGACTTTGGCTGCTGCGACGAGTACAGACTCCAGTGCATCGGCATAGCAGTCGATGTCCTCCTTGATGTTGAGCTGTGGAGTTAGTTCAATGTGGGAACTTACGTACTTTTTGAACTTCAGCCAGTTGGTTCGATGCGACGTCAGCCTGCGAGGGTGCTCGATTAATTCCGGGCTTTGAAGAAGAGTTATTAGCACTGGTGAGTGGTCCGATGATAGATCCAAGAGCGATTTTGCAGATATTAGATTGCGAGAGATGTTTTTTGTCACAGCAAAATCAATTAAATCAGGTAGTTTTCTAGGATCTGTAGGCCAGTATGTAGGGCTGCCTGGTGAAACGTAGTCCAGTTTGTTGCATGTTTTAATGAGTGCATTATATAGTTGCCTTCCTTTGGGGGTCACAAGGCGGGATCCCCAGTGCGTGTGCTTGGCGTTGTAATCTCCTGCTGCTATGAATCGCTCTCCAAGCGAATTGTAGAAGTCCATGAATTGGTCTTCGGAGACTGGGTAGACAGCGGCAAGGGCGAGTTGCCCAACTAATTTTACAGTAGCCAATAGAAAGGTTTCATGCCATTTTACCATCTATGTCGGCCATGGTTCCCCGATAAAGTTATATTTGCGGTGAGAGCGTTTCCCAGAACAAAGTCGGGCGTTCAGAAATTGAGTTATTTCAGGTTTAGCCGTAAACACCGTTGGCGTCCACAGAGTTATTCGAGCTAGGCATGGTTTATTTGGCTGTAGCTGCAAGCATTTGTAGTAAGATATTTTGGTTTTGCATAAGGGTTTGCATGGTGGTTTTCATGAAGGACATAAATTCCATCATATTTTGTTGCAAAGTAATCATCATAGATTCCATGTTACTTTGTGGCTGTCCCATGGCCTGCTGGATGTGCCTGATCTTAGAGCACTGGCGTAAGAAATTCCGTTGGTGGTAATTGAAGGGCCAAATGATGATCTGGCTGCTTTTGCGAAGAAAACTTCCGGTGTCGTTTGTGATCTCATGTAAGTGTTTTGTGTGTTCAGGGAGCGTGCCGTTGTTGCTCGTTGCATCCGACTTTTCATCGCCTTGTAGACTGGGCAGCCTCTGTAGTTAGCTGTGTGGTTTCCTTGGCAGTTTACACACTTTTTAGTGAGAGAGTCTTCCTTGTTGGCAGGGCAGGGTTCGGAGCCGTGGCAGTTTCCACAAGCTACACATACTGACCTGAGGGTGCAGTAAGCAACTTGTAGATCGGGTGCACTGCGTTTTTTTTCAAAGTTCTGGTGTCTGGCTCCAGCTCGACCTTGAAGAGTGGTTGCGGCTTCTTGTTTTTGTTCATAATGTTTATAACATTTTTTGCGCAAAAGCCGTTTTGTTTTAAGGCCTCTGTAATTTCGCAGGGGGTCACATCGGGCTCTATTCCCTTAAGCACAACTTGCAAACCATTTGCAACTTTTCAGCTGGTAAGTGTAATAATTCTTTTTGGCATCGTTTAAGTTTAGTTTCGCTTATATTCCCTTTCATAAGCGGAATAACATGAAAGTTATCTTTTCCGACAAGCTCAACTATTTTGTTGACTAGGGCATTCGAGATCTTCTCCCGAATAAAAATAGGGTGGGGCTTTAGTTTCCTTGTGGCTAATTGTTCAGACTCTGTTTCAGGCTCCGCCAGAATGGAAAATCTATTTTCATCTAATGGCCCGGGATTTACAGGGCCTTTGTTGGAACGATTTATTTTGGGCTTATTGCCGTCCGAGTTTTTTGGGGGTGTTAGCTTGCGCTTGGAGATATTAATGTAGCGATCCATGCCTGTCTGCATGGTCGAACCCGCTTGCAGAATTGTCATTTCTTCTACCGTAGCTTTGTTTTGGCCGTTTGCACCGATTTTTGCACTTGGTTGTGTTGTTGCTTTACCCGCAGCACAAGAAGAGGGTGGAGTCGTTATTGCATTGTTGGCGACAGAGACCGTTGTAGTAGTCGTAGTAGTTTCTGTTGTTGTTGCGCTAGGCGGCAGAAGCTCTGTTGGAGTCTTGCATTGCTCACTCCATGGCGTTCGAGCGGTGAAGAGCAGGGCGGGAGAGCAAGAGTTAGCTCTCTGGTTTTCGGCGGTCAGTAAACTTGCACCTTCAAGCACTTTCGGTTCTAGAGTATTACTCGTCACCGTAAAATAGGCGTTGTTACGGGCCAAAGAGAGACGACGTTTGTCTTGTTCTCTCTGAATTTTTTCACGGGCTTCGTCTTGTTGTTTTTGTCGTTGAGTGCGCTGATCCACGTTCTTACTCATTTGTTTATAGTTAGTGCGTAAAGATTAATTATTTAATTAATTAAAACTTTAGTTTACGATATGCGATTTGCATCGCGAAACGCAAGACCTCGCGCTTATTAATTTTTTCGAACGTTTTCGACTGATTGGCTAATTGTTTTTCCGGACCGTTAATAAAACACGTCTGCACGCAGCCGAATTGAATTTAAGGTGGGGTACGCAGATGACGTTAAGTTATGCCTGCAATTTAACGAAATTTCTAGCAGTTCAGACTTACAATCTGACCTAAATGCTTTTCAAACATGGTGTTGTGAAAATCTTTTGGATTTAAATAGCGCTAAGTGCAAAGTAATGACATTCTTTCGGGTGAACCCACAATATGCAACGTATACGCTGGGTGGTTGCACGTTGTCTAGAATTACGCATGTTGATGACCTTGGCGTCCTCCTTGACCCAAAACTTAAGTTTTGTGACCATATTACCTCTATGGTGAATAAAGCCAGGGGAGTTCTTGGATTTATTAAAAGGTGGTCAAAGGAATTCGATGATCCCTATGTTACAAAGACTCTGTTCATTTCACTAGTCCGTCCAATCCTGGAGTACTGTTCAGCAGTTTGGAGTCCTCAGTATGGTGTACATATAGACCGGATAGAGTCTGTGCAAAAGAACTTTTTATTATTTGCTCTACGGGGCCTTAACTGGAATGCAAGCCTTATTTTACCATCCTACTCTAGTAGACTTCTCCTAATTAATCTACCATCCTTAGTAAACCGTAGAACAATGCTTGGCACAACTTTTATCTATAAACTTATTCACGGGGGTGTGGAGAGTCCCGAGTTACTAAGTCGCAAAAGCTTCTCCGTGCCTAATAGAATTACCAGGAACTATGTTCCTCTTACATTAAATATTTGTAGATCTAACTTTGATATGCATGAACCGTTTAGAGTACTGTGTAACGACTATAATAGACCATACCATATTATTTCTACTACCGACTCTTTGCCAAGCCAAAAAGCATCAATTTTATCTTACTTAGCACAAAATTAGTATTAGTATTAGTCTCGTACGTATTTCTAATCTTAGTCTGTCCGCTTCTACATTGCGCTTTTTAACTTCTCGCGATCTCGTTTTTACGCCTATTAGGCTCCGCGCTTAACAAGCACTGCTTGGTGTCGTAAGGGCCACTTGTTTGCGCTGATCATAGTGCATCAACGTCCGAAAAAAAAATATCCGTAGATTAAACATGTGTTTGAATGACATTGGTTCCGTCATGCTTTGGTGCAGGGTAAGCATCATAGTTTCCATTTTGTTATTTGGCTGTCCTGGGTCCTGCTGACAGCTTTCTTGGGGAGGCTACAGTGGATTTTCAGCATAGGAGATGCCGTTGGAGGTATTTAGAAGACCGAATAATGATATCGCAGCTTAAGCGAAGAAGACTTCTGGCGTTGTTTTCGATACAGTGTATGCGTTTCGTGCCTTTTGCGTTGCTGTCGCTTTTCGCTAGAAAAATGATTGATATTTAAACCAAGCTTCTTTAATTTTGCTTATACATGTATATAATTCTAATTAAGTGTTGATACTATAGAATTAAAATAATTAATTTATTGAATAATTAGGAACTAGAAAAATGCTTTATATACAATATAAACCACAGTTTCACTCCAGACCTTATATAGTAAAGACGTGCTTCTACGGCGATCAAAGACCACCAGTGACAAGTGCTTATCAGCTAAATTTGCATAAACAAACAGGTGAACAAAAAAAACATAAAAAAAAATTTTAAAAAAAACAACAGCTAACAATCACGTGATACAACAACCACACACAGGGACTCGCCCCACATAATCAAAATGTTGCCACCGCATAAACAAACACGTGAACAAAAAAAACATAACAAAAAATAAAAAAAATACAACAACTAACAATCACGTGATACAACAACCACACACAGGGGCTCGCCCCACATAATCAAAATGTTGCCACCGGACAAAAACAAACTTTTTTTCAATAAACTCAATAAATGAACAAAATACATTGTGATTAAAAGAAAAGACAACCTTTCCTTATAACACACAAATCCATTTATAATTAGTTAAAAAGTCAATATCTGTGGAGGTGAAGTGGATAAATGCAAGCCAACTAGAGTGGGTACTCTTCTAATCCAAACAAAAAATACTCAACAAGCCGAAAAATTACTAAGAATCAAAAAAAATGGGAGAAATAGACATAGAAGATTTATTGCAATCTATTCAGGAATTCGGAAGAAGAAATCCTAGTCGAACTACAAGTGGACAAGATTGGTTGCTTCCACCAACCTTCCTGAAAAAGTAAAGATCGGCTATGAGGTAGTATTCACACGCCCATACATACCACGCCCAATGCAACGCAAGAAATGCCTTCGATTCAATTACACCCACTCCTACTGCGAATAGGAAAACCTACATGAAACAATTGTTCCGAGAACTCACACGCAAATGACAATAACGAATGTAGACAAGTACCTAAATGCATTAATTGCAAGAACCACCACACCTCCATAGACAGAAAATGCCCAATCTTTCTTAAATAACAGGAGCTTATAGCCATAAAAGTAACTGAAAAAGTACAAAACTGTCCGTTTCATATATTCGCACGCTTAAACGTTTAAAAATGCAGCACTTACAGAAAACTCCACCAAAATAGCAGAAACTCCAGCACAGAACAAAAAAGTAAACAACGCGAACACTGGTGCGATGGAAGAATTGCTAAAGGAGATAAACAAGAAAATTGCAGAGGTATCCAAACCAATAAACAGAACACCAATAAAGTACAACATATACGATGAAGATATGGATATGGACTCACTTAACGACACTCAAAAACCTTCAACATCAACAAACGATCGCTACTTAGAAGCTAAACAAAAGAAAAATCCGTCCTCTGTAACAACGCAAACACCATAAAACAAGCACAAAAAAATCATTAAATTATGACTTTAAAAATCTTACAATGGAATATAAAGGGATATACAAACAACTACAACCAACTACAACTACTCATCATCAAACACCACTCCACATATTATATCACTCCAAGAAACACACATACAAAACCTTCACCAATAAACTACAATATATTAACAAACATTCCATCGAACCGATTTGGAGGATACACAAACCAACGTCAATGACAAAGAAGAAGCAATAACAGCAGTAATAAAATAAAAACAAAATTTTAAATTATATTCCATTTACATTTCACCCAACAAACCCTTTTCACGCAATAATCTGAACAACTTAATTAACACCAACAACGAAACTGTCATGATAACAGGTGACTTCAATAGCTGGAATCAAAACTGGGGATCGACACACTCGAACTCAAGAAGTAAAAAAGAAGCCAAATTCATCGAACAGTCAAATCTTATCCTTCTAAATGATAAATTACCAACACACTTTACTACGCATACCGCCTTTACCCACATTGACCTCAGCTTTTGCTCTTCCTCCCTCACACTACTCACCACCTGGACCCCAATCGATTACCTTTTCGGAAGCGATCATTTCCCTATAATCATCAACCTTTTTCCAAGCGACAACACAATTAATAAAGAAAACAACAATTTTTAAAATAGTCGTAGACAACTGGGACAATTTCGCAATCCACACACACAACACCAACGACCTATACCCTTCCTCAGTCAACATAAACAAAGTAGCAGCACTAATTAACAAAATTATATTAACAAGCGCACACCACACAATACCACAAGCACTACCCAGCAGACACTCACGATCAGTTCCTTGGTGAAACAAAAACTTAGCGAACTTACACATAAGGAAAAAACAAACATGGAAAGCACTGAAAAGACACACAAGCCAAGAAAAGATCATTGCATACAGAAAGGCAAACGCATTATTGCAAAGGTAAATTAAAATAAGGAAAAGGGAATCCACAACCAAATTTACATCAACCTTCCAATCAAACAAAAAAAAAATGGAACAACATTCGCTGATAAATACTTTGCATAACAACCAACAATAACGAGACTACCAACGACAAACACAAAATAGCCAATCTGCTCGCGCATCACTGGTCACAGCTCTCAAAAGATACAAACTTCAGCTAAGAATTCTCTTCTCATAAATACAATAGAACAACACTCAATCACACCCCATCCACAGCAGCCATAGAAATTGACAAGCCCATAACCAAAATAGAACTAACCATTGCTCTCCAATCCCTCAAAGGTACAACACCAGGAATCAGCAGGATATCTTACCCAATGATTCATCATTTCACCCACATCTTAAAAAACCACATTTCTCAATCATACAAAACAAGCCTGATAACACCAATAATAAAACCCCTAAAAGATAAAACCGACATCGCATCATACCGACCCATCTCAGTTAACTGCTACCTGGGAAAAACACTGCACAAAATAATTGCAAACAGGCCTTCGTGGTTCCTTATGAACGAAAAACTTTTACACCCACATCAATTCGGCTTTAAAAAAGGCAAATAAAATTCGGATAATCTGCACTATGCAGATCACATTATCACGAAGTCGCTTAACAACAGGAAACATACCTCACTTATCTCTCTTGACTTTTCAAGAGCATTTGATCGAGTAGGTACCCACCCAATAGTTGACCAACTCATTAAATGGAAATGTGGCCACAAAATAATAAATTACATTATAAACGTCACCAAAAACAGAAAAATAACAGTCCGAATAGGGACACACAAATCAAACATTTACCCCTTTGAAGAACGGAATTCCACAAGGATCCCCTATATCTGTTGTTTTATGATACCCGTTACTCGTAGAGTAAAAGGGTATATTGTATTCGTGCAAAAGTATGTAACAGGTAGAAGGAAGCGTTTCCGACCCTATAAAGTATATATATTCTTGTTTAGGATCACTAGCCGAGTCGATCTAGCCATGTCCGTCTGTCCGTCTGTCTGTCTCTCTGTCTGTCCGTATGAACGCTGTGATCTCGGAAACTATAAAAGCTAGAAGATTGGCATTTTGCATGCAGATTCTAGGAGTTCCTACGCAGCGCAAGTTTGTTTCAAAAAGGTGCCACGCCCCCTTTAACGCCCACAATCGCAGTTTTATTGTGTTTATCAATACCTATCGAAATGTTGAAGAAATTTTTCAAATCGGACCATTCGTTAAAAAGTTATGCGTGATCAAAGTTTCTATCTCCATCTCCCTCGCACTCCCTTTACCTGAGTAACGGGTATCTGATAGTCGGGGCACCCGACTATAGCGTTCTCTCTTGTTTTTAATTGCCTTCAATAAACTGGCCAACATCCTTACAAGGCAGAAACAAATCAGGTTATTTCCTCTTATTGGTCAATTTAAAAATCCAGAAAAACACTACAGTCAACCTAAGCCATATTTTTAGGAGAATATATGACTGGGGCAGCTCTGACTGCAAAACAAAATGTCAACATCTACACATATGTAGAAAACACAGATGCAACTGAACTATTATTACACAGAACTCACAAAAAAAACTAACATCACTTAAAGTACTCGGTCTAACCACTAATAACAAATACAACTGGAACTCACATATTAACTCTCTCATACCATCTCTCTCCAACAAACATCATAGAATGCCTGGCCATCCCCAAATTTAACTGCAACACAAACACATTACTAAACATCACAAAAGCTATACTTATATCCAAAATTGGTTACGCACTCCACACATACGGTTACACCCCGAAAAATTTACTAAATAAATTTAAAACCACATCAATCGCAGCTCTTAGATCGGTCCTGGGCGCCTTTCGCACCACACCAACATGCAACCTACTATACGAATTTGGCATTCCAACAATTGAACAACGACGAGACCACCTTACAACCAAACTTTTCAAAAACCTCGTTCAGTCCAAGGAAACACCAATACACAAATACATCAAACCAAAAACCAGAACTAAAAAATGAACACTAGAACGCACTATTGTCAACTTCTTAACTCAATTACAACCTTTGCTATAACCACCGAAACAGAAACATTGCGCTACGGAAACCTACCACCCTATTCGTCAATCCTAACAGCAGAAATAATCGGAATCCTCGAAAACTTGCAACAAGCATGAGAGGACAATTTTTTATCTGCTCTGACTATCTAGGAGCGATCGAAGCAATCCACAACCCATTAAACCCCAAATACCACGCATATATCAGAACACTACTTCAATTAAAAGAACCCTAAATAAAAATTCTATGTACCACAGGATACACTAAAATTAAAGGAAACGAACTCGCAGACAAAACAGCAACTCAATTATTCTTGGGATATAGTTCGGTATTGACAAATGAAAACCATCGCAAGTTCCTTTAATAGAAATCCTTATCGAAAATTAACGTTGACTCTGTTGAGCACCTTGACCAGCTGTTCCAAAGTCATCCGTTAGATGACATTGGTACCCCGGACCACGAAAGGCGGAAATGTAGGCGCTAGCCAGGCTTAAGCGTTTAATGGGTTTTTGGGCGTTAGAGTGGGCGTGGCAAACTTTTATTAGGCCAATCGATAGGTATTGACGAAACAAATACATATCAATTAAAATTTTCATAATAGCATCAAAACTGTGGCCACAGCTTGTGGCTTGTGGGCGTCAGAGGGGGCGTGGCACCATTTTGAAACAAACTCGCGCTGCATAGGAACTCCTAAAATCTACATGCCAAATGCCAATCTTCTAGCTTTTATAGTTTCCGAGATCTCAGCGTTCATACGGACGGACAGACGGAGAGACAGACGGACATGGCTAGATCGAATCGGCTAGTGATCCTGAACAAGAATATATATACTTTATAGGGTCGGAAACGCTTCCTTCTACCTGTTACATACTTTTGCACGAATACAATATACCCTTAGCCCTTTTACCCTTTTAGCCGAATTGAGCAAAATAAATTTATAAGACTCCGGTTAGGACACTTAAACATAACACACAAACACCTCATTGATCTCAACACCACACAAAACTGCCCGCTCTGCCAATCATCAACTCCCATAAACATGGAACACATCCCAGACTTATGCCCAGCAATCACACGGGACAAGCAACATCTCTTTAAAAATCTACTAGCCACCGACTACCTTAAGAACCCTACATCAGAAAATATTAAAACAATTATATCTTTCCTAAAAAAACAATTTATACAACGAAATCTTAATCCAAAATTAAAACTAAGAAATATTGTTAATTTAAGTTGACCTACAATAATACGTAATCGAAGGCCCCGCAGCTAGCACTACACCCCCATATGTTAGTCTTAGTTTTGTAAACTTTACTATCATCTATAATACAAAAAAATAAATAAATATAAACCACACTTCTTTAATTGCACTTATACATGTATAAAATTCTATTTGTGTGTTGAACGTGTAAACTTTATATTCTTATTTTAATAATATTTATTTAATTTCTGATCCAAAATAAAATACTTGAACGCTTCCCCTAGATGATAACGAATGCAAAGATGACAGCTCCAAATGTTTTATAAACAAGGGTCATACATGTGAAAGTGGTTTTAGTTTGAGGAATGGCAGCTGTACTGATATTGATGAATGCGCTAATAACACAACAAACAACTGTCTTAGTAATAATCATCAGGAATGCTTTAACACTTTAGGAAGCTATTTCTGCCACTGCCAGCCTGGATTTAACTTGGATGCCACTCTGAAAAAGTGCGATGGTAGGTTAGCTTTCACATTTATTTTGGAATTGCTAATGTTTTTCCTACACTTTCCCTAGATATCAATGAATGTTCGATAAACAACCACAACTGTCTTCCAACTCAGAGATGTGATAACACAATCGGTTCATACATTTGCACGGTATTTTTCCACATCATTGAATATTTTTCTTCTGATACTATGACTATTCTTTATAGCGTCTTCAAAGCTGCGGCACAGGATACACGTTAAATGCGGAAACTGGGAATTGTGATGGTGAGTAACTACCTAATTGATTAATAAAAGTTAATTCCTGAGTTATTGTTGATCAACGGGCAATTGCTATAGTAACATCATGTTCTTTCCTATTATGTCTTGCAAAAACAACAACAACACTATAGATTCTGCCGATTCTGGCTATTTTAAACAACATTTTAGGATCCTGAAGCAAAGACTGAAGTAAAGCACCAATTACATACTCTGTTTAAATATTTTGAGATCATCGGCAAATAAAAAGAACTCAGAATCTTTATGCACTGGCATAGAAAAGAAGAGAAAAGGACCTAGTGCACTCATTTGAGGGAGGCCAGACCTTACTAAAAACGGGTTAGAAAAAATCACTGTTTTCCACTCTATAAACCCAGTTCTTTAACTAGGATCTGTTCCACTTTAGGATTGAAGAATGCAATCCCGGGTTGTCTGTAAGAAGTTTGAACTTAATTTTTGGCATACCTACTAACAATCGCAGCGAGAGTATATAAATATAAAATTTGCAAAGCAAATATCCACAATCTCCTCACAGTCAACATTAGAATTATCGTTTCTGATAGTACTAATAATAATTAGATGCGTCAAAGAGCTATTTAT
Source organism: Drosophila kurseongensis (assembly GCA_018153305.1). Classification (NCBI taxonomy): domain Eukaryota; kingdom Metazoa; phylum Arthropoda; class Insecta; order Diptera; family Drosophilidae; genus Drosophila; species Drosophila kurseongensis. The sequence goes on along the minus strand of JAECXX010000127.1, from coordinate 641,066 downwards.
ATATATATATATTCAAAATTCCACAATCGGTCACCTTTTTCAAATATGCATTGGATTCCGTTCGCTTCGCGAGTAAATCCTTTATATTTGTAAAAGACTACACAACTTATTAATTTTGTATTTATGATCTATGTTTTTGATTCTTGTAATTTGTCTTTTTTTTATCAATTTACATTGCAGTGATGATTTTGGCCTGGCGTTTGCATGCAATTTAACTACGTTACGCACCACTAAATCAAAAATTGTAAGCGTGCAGTTTGTGCGCTTTTGCGATAGTTATAACTTAAGTTGAATATCAAGCTAACTAAATTGTATTCTCATAGCCCTTTCTTTGTATCTCATATCGTGCTTACAGAAACCTTGTTAAAGTTGGAGAGCAAATGCTCCGAAGTTTTTTCAGATAAGTACTCAATGTATAGGTTTGATCATCCCTCTAGGTGGGGAGGTGGAGTCTTAATTGGTGTGAACTTAAACCTCACGTCAGACACGTTCTTTTTGGGGGAATTCAATACTATTGAAATTATTTGCGTAATGTTATCGTTTCTTCTTTTTGTAAGCGTTTGTTTTAAAGTTTTTGAAGCTCCTATGTAAACTACGGAGGTGTAAAGTGCCTTCCGCGGCACTTTTCATATCTATGTAATTGTAAAAATGAGTCCAGTTATTTTGGGAAATCAAGTATTAGTATTAAAGTCACATTTACTTAAAAATTTCGTTTTAGTTTGAGAAGCAATGTCAGAATAGATATCTGGGCAGGGCAAGAAAATTGTCAATTCTACATGGTGCTCCATCTTTGTTGCATCACATATGTTTTGAAAACGTCAATTCAGTATAATTTCTGCCATGTATCGTTCCACACCAAAACAAAGCGCTGATTTCAGCGTGCCACATTACATCGAAAACAGTCGTTCCGCTGTATTAACTCAACGTGCATATCGGAAAAAATATCGAGGCAAAAAGGCACCATCTGACAATACTATTCGTAAGTTCGTGTCGAATTTTTTTGAACCCGGGACAGATCGGTCAACATGCCGTTAATCAGAGAACAAGACGTTCCAATGAACTGGTTGAAGCAGTGAGACAGAGTGTTTCTCAGGACCCAACAGTGTCGTATCGTCGTCGCTCGCAGCATTTTTGCGTCAGTAAAACCACTATGTGGCGCATTTTGAAAAAGGACTTGAGTTTGTTTTCGTATAAAACAAACAATTGCATTTCTGCAACGAAAATTCCCGTGACTGGTGTCAAAAAGAGGCGACATTGACTGACCACCCAGATCACCTGATTTAACCCCCCGCACTTTTTTTGTGGGGTTATCAAAAAGAAAGGTTTACGCCAACAAGCTTAAAGCTTTGACGACTTTAAGACAAAAATGTTCAATGTCTACATATCGACATAAAAGAAAGAGCACCCTATAGTGCGGAATGATAACTTAGGGGTCAATTCTGGATACAATAAACTCAGAGGGATCCAATAAAAACACACTAATAAGGTTTGTTTTCAGTAGTGATAGATCTAAAAGGCCATCCACAAAGTCGTAAAGAGGATCAGCTGAAGCCAACTGCTTATTATAGCCGAGCAACTTAAATGCTATAAAAACATACCACAGTTACAAGAATCTTTGGAGAGTTGCAACTATTACATTTATGGAAAGAGAATAAAAGTTGTTCGAAAGTTGTTTCCTCAAATGCTCAACTATGTTAAGAGCCACATAAAGTCCTGTGTAGGCTGTGCACTATACAAATTACGACGCCAAACATGCCAAACCAACCACCTATAGCTTAGTGGTCATGTTTTGGTTAAGAAATAAATAGCACGCTTACATTACGCAAATTGGAGCCTCGCGATAAAGGTCCTTTATTAACAAGAAGGTTTTGCCAAACGACAGATATTTTGTTGAAAATATCCAAAATGCACAGCGAACGCAAAGGCACAATATGTCGGTGTACTCGTCCGACAATATGCCAGCTGCCACCGGATAATCCAGATGAAGATACCGAAGAACGGCCAGCGTGAAGAATAACTTTCAATTTATTTTATTGTATATTCAACTCAATACCCAAAGCAAACCTATACTTCTCAGAAAGCCTACCTTTACCCAGTGCACATGTTTTTTGTTTCCTTTTTTTTTGCTTCTTCTCCTTTCGGTGTATTAAATCTTATAGTAATCTAACTAGCAGTTATATGACTGGTACTCAGTTATGGGGATCTAATAGTTATTGCTGGGTTGGTTCTGCTGGAAACCCAAGTCAAGCCTCTTGCGAGATGATTTGGGTGCATGGGGAGTTTTTCTTTCTAGGTCGTTTTTAGTTTGTCTATTTCATCTTTAACTGCAAGAATGCCGAGGTCTCTGTGGGTGTTTTGGTTGTGAATATACCACGGTGCCCCCAGCGATAGTTCTCAGAATTTTCGATTGCGCGCGCTGTATGATGTCAATGTTGCTGCTGCTCGCGATCCCACATAGCTCGGAGCCATATGTCCAGATAGATTTGAGAGTAGAGTTGTAGACCAGGACCTTGTAGTCCAGACGCATGGACGATCGAGCGTTTAATATCCAGTGGAAGCTGATGGCATTTAGTTGCATTTGATGTGTCTTCTCCAGGTTAGTCGTTTTTCGAGGTGGAGATATGTCAATTAATTAGTTGCAAACCTTCGTTGAAAGTGGTCTTTGATGCGTTTCCTGATTAGGACGCTGGTTTTGCCGTGGGCTTTACCGTCTGAATGATCTGTGCCGCAGAAGGTGTAGCCTCTTATTTAAAAATTGTATTTGCTTGTGATGTGCGTCTCTATCAGTAGCATAACGTCGATTTGATTTTCATTCAGGAACTGTGTTATTTAAAGTTTTTGCCGGGAAACGCCATAGGGCGTGTTACGAGATATCGAATGGGATCTTCGGTGGATTCTCTACTTCAAGAGAATATCAAAAGCGAAGCGGCTCGTTGGAGAAAGATGCTTCAAAGAATTCTGGACGTCATTATATTTCTTGGAGAGAGAGGACAAGCCTTTAGAGGAAGTAGCAGATTAGTTGGCGATCCAAAGAATGGTAATTTTCTGGGCATTCTAATATTATTATGCCATTATGATTCTATTATGTATGCACACATCGAAAAAGTGAAGGAATCGCAATTAAATAAGACAAGATTCCAAGTTCATTATTTGTCCCCAGAGACGCAAAATAAACTCATCGACTGCTGTGCAAATCAAGTAGTCCGTGCGATAGAGAACGAGAGAGAGAGAGTTAAATATTATTCGATAATTGTTGATGCAACCCCGGATTCAGCACATGTCGAGCAGACGGTTTTTATTTTGTGTTACGCCTTATTAAATGCAAAAGCTGCGAAGTATTACGTCCAAGAAAGATTTTTGGAATTGGTTGACTGTAACAATAAAACAGGAGAAGGCATTGCTGACCTTATCTGTGAAACACTCAAAAAGCACAACATTCCACTGACCAATTGTCGTGGACAAGGATGTGACAACGCAAGCAACATGAGTTTTCGTTACAAGGGAGTTCATAATCAACTCCTCAGAGATAATGCACTTGCACCGTTTTCACCTTGTGGTTTGCACAGTCTGAATCTAAGTGGCGTTAAAGCCGCTGAATGCTGTCCAGAAGTTGTAACTTTCTTTGGAAGTATTCAAAAACTGTACAACATATTCAGCTCTAGTCTTAAAGGTGGTCGATTTTAAAAAACAATATTGGATGCTCTCTACACAGCATGTCCACCATTCGTTTGTCTGCTCGAGTAGATTGTGTAAAGCCATTTGCTGCTCACATGCCTGGATTGATGAAGGCCATTGACGATATCGGCTCTTTGAATCTAACTCCTGAAACAAGGACTGACCTGCAAGGTCTCCTAACATACATGAAATCTTTTGAGTGTACTGTTTTAGCTTCCATTTGGTTCAAAGTCCTGACAGTTATAAACCATCGAAATCTTATTCTCCAGGCAAGAAATGCAACATTGGATGTAGAGACTGCGAACATTCAAAGTCTCATTGGTGAACTTAAAGAATTGAGGGATCAGTGGCCAGTCATTCTCCGGGACACATTTCAAGAGAAGAGACGTAAAATAAGAAAGCACCAATTTCAGGAATCGACTCCAGATGAACCTATAAAAAGTCCAGAGATTCAATTCAAGCAAGGAGTATTTTATGTTCTTTTGGATTGCTTGATAGGCAACATGACCAGACGTTTCGATGCTTTGAACGCACTTGAAGTCAAATTTGGGTTTTTCTGGAAAAATAGAGAGCTTGATCAAGAAGATCTCAGAAGACAGACAAGATCATTTTGTGATACCTACCATGTAGATGTCTCTATCGATCTAATCGAAGAAATGATCAATCTGATGACTATCCATGAAGCAAATTTAGGACCCGATATTCTGTATTTTACTCAGAATATTCTGTACTATTCCTGTTAGCGTTGCTGAAGGTGAACGTTCATTCAGTCTCTTAGCTCGGATTAAAAATTTTTTGCGGTCTACCATGGGTCAAAAACGTTTGACAAACCTTGGCACACTAGCACTGGACTTGCCCGTAATCTCGATTTTAAAGCAATTATTTCGATGTTTGCCAACCAGAAAGCCCGTAAGGCTTATTTAACTAGTTCTACAAGTCTAGTCAGATGATCTTCACCCGAAGTTTAACCAAAGTGTACCAAATATGCTTTGATATGTGAATAAACGTACTATAAATATTGGAACAATAACACCCAGAAGATTTTATTAGTTACATTCTCCCAATGCTATTTTTATCGTTATCAGCCAATCGACACAACTTTTTAATTAAAATAAGAATCGAAAAAGGGCCCGTAAAAAACACATGTCCCGGGGCCCGGTGTGGCTCTCGACGGCCCTGCCTGGGACCTGCTGAACATTTCCTAGATTAGACTGGAGTGGGTTTTCCGTTCCTGTTCGAAGGGCATCGGCGTATGAGAATCCCTTCTGGGTATTTAGCTGACCAAATGAGGATCTTGCAGCCGTCCCGTTGTTGGTGGCGCGTTGTTGTCACTCGTCGCATGAGGTCTTTCAACTCCTTGTAGGCCGTAGAGCCTACTGACAGTTTGTACATTGTACATTCCTTTTATTCTTTGGTGCAATAGGTATTGCAGGTTATAAATGGGATATTTTTCAAGACTCTGCAGTCTGACTCCAGCTCAACCTTAAAAAGTGGTTGCAGCTTTTTGATCCTCTTAATGATGTTACTAACGTTCTTCGCTGAAAACCCGTTTTCTTCTACGGTTTAATAAGAATGGTATATTAATTAGGAAAAGTCTACTAGAGTATGATGGTAAAATAAGGCTTGCATTCCAGTTAATGCCGCGTAGAGCAAATAATAAAAGGTTATATTGCACAGACTCTATCCGGCCCAGGACTCCAAACTGCTGAACAGTACTCCAGGATTGGACGGACTAGTGAAATGAACATAGTCTTTGTAACATAGGGAACATCGAATTCCTCTGACCACCTTTTAATAAATCCAAGTACTCCCCTGGCTTAATTCACCATATAAGTAATATGGTCACAAAACTTAAGTTTTGGGTCAAGAAGGACGCCAAGGTCATCATCATGCGTGATTCGAGACAACGCACAACCACCCAGCGTATACGTGGCATATTGTGGGTTCACCCTAAAAAATGTAATTTCTTTACACTTAGCGCTATTTAAATCCAAAAGATTTTCACAACACCATGTTTGAAAAGCGTTTAGGTCCAATTGTAAGGCATAACTTAACGTTATCTGCTAATGTTCTTTCTGAAGCCATTTATTACAAAAGACGTTAGCTCCAAGAGGTTTGTCGTCGTAGATCTTCGCCTTATAAATCCATGTTGACATGGATATTTAATTGATTTACAAAGATGTTGCAAGTGGGGTGTAATAACGTTTTCGAAAAGCTTTGGGATGGCGGATAATTCGGATATGCCTCTGTAATTGCTTGTACTCGATTTATTTCCTTGACTCCTTCCAAATATGTGGGAAATGAGAAGTTTTCAAAGACAAGGTAAACAATTTGTGCAGAGGTATACACAGAGTTGCAGCACAGTATTAAGCACGCAGCCTGAAACTTCGTCGGGACCTGGTGAATAGAGTGGTTAACTTTATGGAGATCCAAGTGAACCTCGGACAAAAAATTAATTTTGACTTGGATATGGCAGCAGATATAGTAGCGCAAGAAAGATGGGACAAAACAATACTTGCATTTATGAAATTTGCGATGAAACTGAGTCTACTTGGTTACTTGGCAGCAGGGCGACAGCTCACATGTGTGGCGATAAAAAGTTGTTTACTGAAAACAAAAATGGCATGTCGGGGAAAAATTTGCTTACGCCGAGAAACTGTGTGTTTGAAATCAAGAAATATTTCCATTGGAAAATTTTTAGGTTACATTTGCCGTAATGGCCAAAGTGAAAGGATTTTATGAGTTAGAAGAAGCAGCGATTTTTTACAATCTACATGAACCCCAAAAGCGAGCAGCGACGAATTTCGGAAGTTACATGATCGTAATGTGCAAATAACAATAAATTTGTTATTTTCGATCATATACAGATGTGCAAACAGATATAGTTATTTCACTATACCGTATAGTTGCCATATGATGGCCCTTAAGCCAATTAGCTTCTAAGTAGTTCGTTCTACACTTTTCAGTACATGTTCTACGCAATACAAGCATTATCAAGACAAGATAGAATCCGCCCAAAATCAGTTTTTCTTGTTTAAACTGAGAGACTCAACTACGACTTCATTTTTACATAGACAGACTGCGTCTTTTGGATGTGACGCTTTGATCCTCCTTCACCAGCTCATCTCTTGCGCTGTCGATTCATCTTACCATCATCCCTTCTTAATTGAAATAAATTCGACGAATACGTACAAGTACCAAGTACCTTAAACACAACTTTATTGCTTTCTTTTCATATTTTAATGTATAACGTATTAATTGTAAAACAACTATATATATTTTTAAGACCATTTAGATATTAATAGCTCCGAGAAGTTTATTTGCTTAAGCCATTTTTGCAAGGATCGTAATCATTAGTTTGTATGTATAATTATACAGATCAAATTACTTTTCACAAAGCACGGTAAATCTTAACCAAGCACTTAAATATCTAAACAGATATATAAAAACAAATTGAGAACCGGTATTTTTATATTTCCTAAAAAGTCTGGACTTTACATTTCTTAAGTGTGTCAACTCTTTGCTAAGCCAAGGTGATTTATTGGAAATTGACGGATAAAATCACGGAACACAGAAATTAAAAAATGATTTTTTTGCAGTATAAAAACATTAACTGCTCGGATATATTATTGCATAAGAAAAGATCATACTAATTAAAGCCAGAAATAAAATAATTTGCGAAAACAATGTATTCGTTTGGTTGATTTTACTGATTTTTCTTCTATAACTCTACTTGTGTCAATTGTAAGTTCTCCAGGTTGCGTGAGTGGTGCTACTCTGGACAGAAACACACCTTTAGGATTTGATACAAATCACAAATCAAGTAGGCGACCTAATGAATTTCGAACATGGTTTACTTGAGATAAGGATATGTCAAGCAGGCCGTCAATAAAATCATGCTGTGCTATGAGTCCATCCTCAGTGGACCAAGTAACTCCAGGTATATTAAAATCACCTAGAACTACCAACTGATCCCTATCGGAAAGCTTATTTGCAACAGACTTAATAACGGAAAGGTGATTTAAATAATCAGGAAGTTAAGCCAACTGCGGCATGCAAGTTATGTATATAGAATTACCAGGAAGCGATAACTTTACACAAATAAATTCAATAGTATTGAATTCCTCAAAAAATAACTCCCTTGATGGGAGGTTTGAATCAACTCCAATTCAGACTCCATTTCCCCGTCTAGAGGGACGGTCATACCTATATATTGTGTACTTACCTGGAAAAACTTCGTAGGTAAATATCTCCGGCTTTAACCAGGTTTCTGTAAACACAATAATATGAGATGCAAAGGAAAGGCTATCAGAATACAATATTGAACAGACATTGTTTCTGCAAAACCAACTTGAGCCGGTTGTCCGTACTCAGTAGTCTCTTGTGGCGGTGTAGCTACATTTTGAGATATAGGTGGATTCACTAATTGTGAAACCACGACGGACAAATCGGAATTCTTAGAAGTCCCTGATTGCATGCATTCTGCTACGGATTGTTCGGATACCGAATCTTTTTTAGCTGCTGATCTTAGCATTCCCCCGGAATGCTCTGTTGTTCTTTTGATTGCGGTTGCGGGGTGTTCCCCTTTGACTGCTTTTTGCGCTTAATAGTCTTCTAATAGCTTACAACTATTAAAATGCGAATCCAGCGCAGAGAGGAGATCATCAGCTCGGCGAAAACTATCTCTAACAACTCCAAAACAGCTAATCAGCCCCATCAAGCCCCTTGAAAGGTCATCACTTGTCCGGCCAGTAAAACCGGCGCACTTGGTGTGCACTATTTTTCACACAGCCAGCAAGTCATGTTAGTTTGGTCAGCCCTAATTACGAGGCTTCATTTTTTACAGAAGCAGACTAAATTATTATTACTCATTTTACCTATTGGAACCAATGTACCAAGATTACGAATTGAAATTTATAAGCGGGCAGATATAAGTACCGCAAGAGCGCAGAAACTGCACGCTTAGAATTTTCAAAACAAAGAGAGCGGGTGCGTAATTTAGTTAAAGTGTATGCAAAAGCAACACTAAAAACAGCATTACGATTTACGACGAACAACGCACAAAAAAAAAACGGCGGGGTTAAAAGAATCGAAAACACAGAACAGAATTACGAAATTAAAACATTTTTTAGGTATTAGTTTGTGCACAAAGATACGGAATCTAAATGTATATTTAAATAACTGATATGAAGAATGTTTTGATACAACCCACCGATGGGATTAAACGAAAGAAAATACAAAATCGGAGCGCAGAAAAAAAACACGACCGTTCACTGTGAAAGTCAAAGCCATTTTTTTTTTCATGAAATTGCGGCCAATCATGCTGCTCAAACATACTTAAGCCAACCACTGTGAATCACTTCCTTGCTTAGCTTTGCTTAGTTTCAGGACAAGTGCACTTCTTTTAAGCATGTGCTCAGCAAAAATGAGTTCGACGGTATTACACCAAGCAAAGAGGATACTGAAAGTGGATTTCGTTTCCGTTAATCGCACTCATTGATTTGACTAATTCCATTAACGATCGATTTTGAGCATCTAATGCAGCTAAAACAGTTCAAATGGAAAAGCATGGCCGTTTCCCCAAATGAGAACTTACGATCTCGCGCCACCGGATCACACTTGTCGGTTTTGCTGTTCCTCAACAGAGCTGGCAAAACAGTCTCAAGTTGCACTCCCGCTCTCAAGAGGGAACTAAACATTGATTGTCTTCTAGGAATTATTGAAGCTGATACTTCAATGGCCGCCAAATAAGTTGACGGTTTACATAATTCAACCAATTTGGAGAGCTAAGACATTTACCTTATACGGTTGGTTTGTAGTTCTATAGGTTTGCTTTGAAAACATTTGACCAAAACTATAATACCCTCAGTAAGGGTGTAAAATAAGGAAAGACCCTGAAGGAGATCTAAGCTTTTGGAAAAGACTGTCACGGTTAATGGTGTCAGACAAAGCAGATATAAAGTTTCCGTTGTAACGACCCCGTTTCGGGAGGGTGGGCGGCGTTCGGGTCAGAAATATGTATTCAGTTCGGCCCTTCTTCAGATCAGTTAACTTGCTTGGGTCTTGGTGCTCCTCTGCTACATATAAGGGGTTTCCTGTGATTCGGCGCTCTGAAGGGCTGTTTTCTTCGGCTAGGTATTCCTGGTAGCAGTACGGGGTATTCTGGTCCGTCGGTGGTTAAGTGGGATAACGGTCTCTCGAGGGCATCGTTAGTTCGACAAGCCCACTTTTAGGGAATGTTTCTGCTTATATAGGCGTGGGATAGTGTGCCCAAATATGGATTCGGGATACTGCTCAGATTCGATGATCTGGGTTGCGCTGATAACAAAACACTGTTGGTGAGATTTCAGTATCATGCTAATGTCGGGTTGGTGTAACCAGCTTTGGTTTGCTTTTGGCGCGTGTTTCAATATTTCGCAGGCTTTGTATTAGCACGGAGACTTAAAATAAAGGTTCTTGGTCTAGAATTTTATTTGATTTTGACCGTAATCGGACGAACTAGTGAAATAAAAATATCTTAGTGACATAAGGATCATCACATTTTTTTTTACCACCTTTTTTTTCTTCTATAACTCTACTTGTGTCAATTGTAAGTTCTCCAGGTTGCGTGAGTGGTGCTACTCTGGACAGAAACACACCTTTAGGATTTGATACAAATCACAAATCAAGTAGGCGACCTAATGAATTTCGAACATGGTTTACTTGAGATAAGGATATGTCAAGCAGGCCGTCAATAAAATCATGCTGTGCTATGAGTCCATCCTCAGTGGACCAAGTAAATCTAGGTATATTAAAATCACCTAGAACTACCAACTGATCCCTATCGGAAAGCTTATTTGCAACAGACTTAATAACGGAAAGGTGATTTAAATAATCAGGAAGTTAAGCCAACTGCGGCATGCAAGTTATGTATATAGAATTACCAGGAAGCGATAACTTTACACAAATAAATTCAATAGTATTGAATTCCTCAAAAAATAACTCCCTTGATGGGAGGTTTGAATCAACTCCAATTAAGACTCCATTTCCCCGTCTAGAGGGACGGTCATACCTATATATTGTGTACTTACCTGGAAAAACTTCGTAGGTAAATATCTCCGGCTTTAACCAGGTTTCTGTAAACACAATAATATGAGATGCAAAGGAAAGGCTATCAGAATACAATATTGAACAGACATTGTTTCTGCAAAACCAACTTGAGCCGGTTGTCCGTACTCAGTAGTCTCTTGTGGCGGTGTAGCTACATTTTGAGATATAGGTGGATTCACTAATTGTGAAACCACGACGGACAAATCGGAATTCTTAGAAGTCCCTGATTGCATGCATTCTGCTACGGATTGTTCGGATACCGAATCTTTTTTAGCTGCTGATCTTAGCATTCCCCCGGAATGCTCTGTTGTTCTTTTGATTGCGGTTGCGGGGTGTTCCCCTTTGACTGCTTTTTTGCGCTTAATAGTCTTCTAATAGCTTACAACTATTAAAATGCGAATCCAGCGCAGAGAGGAGATCATCAGCTCGGCGAAAACTATCTCTAACAACTCCAAAACAGCTAATCAGCCCCATCAAGCCCCTTGAAAGGTCATCACTTGTCCGGCCAGTAAAACCGGCGCACTTGGTGTGCACTATTTTTCACACAGCCAGCAAGTCATGTTAGTTTGGTCAGCCCTAATTACGAGGCTTCATTTTTTACAGAAGCAGACTAAATTATTATTACTCATTTTACCTATTGGAACCAATGTACCAAGATTACGAATTGAAATTTATAAGCGGGCAGATATAAGTACCGCAAGAGCGCAGAAACTGCACGCTTAGAATTTTCAAAACAAAGAGAGCGGGTGCGTAATTTAGTTAAAGTGTATGCAAAAGCAACACTAAAAACAGCACTACGACTTACGACGAACAACGCACAAAAAAAAAACGGCGGGGTTAAAAGAATCGAAAACACAGAACAGAATTACGAAATTAAAACATTTTTTAGGTATTAGTTTGTGCACAAAGATACGGAATCTAAATGTATATTTAAATAACTGATATGAAGAATGTTTTGATACAACCCACCGATGGGATTAAACGAAAGAAAATACAATTTCGGAGCGCAGAAAAAAAACACGACCGTTCACTGTGAAAGTCAAAGCCATTTTTTTTTTCATGAAATTGCGGCCAATCATGCTGCTCAAACATACTTAAGCCAACCACTGTGAATCAGTTCCTTGCTTAGCTTTGCTTAGTTTCAGGACAAGTGCACTTCTTTTAAGCATGTGCTCAGCAAAAATGAGTTCGACGGTATTACACCAAGCAAAGAGGATACTGAAAGTGGATTTCGTTTCCGTTAATCGCACTCATTGATTTGACTAATTCCATTAACGATCGATTTTGAGCATCTAATGCAGCTAAAACAGTTCAAATGGAAAAGCATGGCCGTTTCCCCAAATGAGAACTTACGATCTCGCGCCACCGGATCACACTTGTCGGTTTTGCTGTTCCTCAACAGAGCTGGCAAAACAGTCTCAAGTTGCACTCCCGCTCTCAAGAGGGAACTAAACATTGATTGTTATGCTGATACTTCAATGGCCGCCAAATAAGTTGACGGTTTACATAATTCAACCAATTTGGAGAGCTAAGACATTTACCTTATACGGTTGGTTTGTAGTTCTATAGGTTTGCTTTGAAAACATTTGACCAAAACTATAATACCCTCAGTAAGGGTGTAAAATAAGGAAAGACCCTGAAGGAGATCTAAGCTTTTGGAAAAGACTGTCACGATTAATGGTGTCAGACAAAGCAGATATAAAGTTTCCGTTGTAACGACCCCGTTTCGGGAGGGTGGGCGGCGTTCGGGTCAGAAATATGTATTCAGTTCGGCCCTTCTTCAGATCAGTTAACTTGCTTGGGTCTTGGTGCTCCTCTGCTACATATAAGGGGTTTCCTGTGATTCGGCGCTCTGAAGGGCTGTTTTCTTCGGCTAGGTATTCCTGGTAGCAGTACGGGGTATTCTGGTCCGTCGGTGGTTAAGTGGGATAACGGTCTCTCGAGGGCATCGTTAGTTCGACAAGCCCACTTTTAGGGAATGTTTCTGCTTATATAGGCGTGGGATAGTGTGCCCAAATATGGATTCGGGATACTGCTCAGATTCGATGATCTGGGTTGCGCTGATAACAAAACACTGTTGGTGAGATTTCAGTATCATGCTAATGTCGGGTTGGTGTAACCAGCTTTGGTTTGCTTTTGGCGCGTGTTTCAATATTTCGCAGGCTTTGTATTAGCACGGAGACTTAAAATAAAGGTTCTTGGTCTAGAATTTTATTTGATTTTGACCGTAATCGGACGAACTAGTGAAATAAAAATATCTTAGTGACATAAGGATCATCACATTTTTTTTACCACCTTTTAATAAAATCAAGGACGCTTTTTTAACCCTGGGCGAAACATGACCAGAAAACCTTAATATTGCGTCCAAAAGGACGCCAAGATCGTTTGGAAGAGTCATTTTATCCAAAGAGCTGCCAGTTAGCGTGTTAGTCACATTTTAAGCTTAGAAAATTATCGTGGCACGAGTTTTAAAAAGTTATTTAAATCGTACAATAGTAAGTCTCAACGGCAGGAAAATCTTTATACTGTACACATAATTTAACATCATCATCATAACTGAGGGAAGGTCGTTAATAAATAATGTAACAAAAAGGGGCCCAACATGTCACCCTTGAGGGACACCGAAGTTAACACGAAGAATTTTTGAAAAGGATGGACCGTTTTTGTCCTACCGCTCAGATAAGTTAAGTTCCCGATAAGGAAACTGTAAATTTAATACTAATTTGTATTAATAAATAAACGCGACTTGTGGTTGGATATTTGATTTTATATTTGACGACGAAAGAGGAGTGCGTTCGATTTAGAGAGAATTTACAATTTGAATAAACGCGCCAAGTGCTCCAACACCGCCCCCTCTGAAGGGACGACGTCCTTCAGCCCACGTCGGCAATACCGCAAGCCGATGTATCGCTCTCCGGTACAGTCCTTCCGGAGTTTAAACGTCCGCCATCCGAACCTTTTTATCGGCGCCGGCGTGGACCGCTTCCACTCGCCCGATCCTCCACTGCTGGGGCTGAAATTTTTCCTCTGCGACGACGACCATTTTTTCCGCGGCAAGATTTGGCTCCTCCTTGTGCCACTTGGACCTCTGCTGGAGGCTGGAGATGTACTCCCGGGACCATAGCTGCCAGAACTTGTGCTTGAGCGACAAGACACCTCGCCATCGACGCATGAGCAGATGTCCGGGGGTCAGGGCTTCGCCGTCGTTTGGGTCGTTGCTGAGGATTCCCAGAGGTCTGGAGTTCAGCACGGCCTCCTCGCTGGTAAGGAGAGTTCCGAGCTCCTCCGCGGTCAAGAGGTTTTGGCCGACCGTCCGAAGGAACAGATCCTTTGCAGACTTCACACCTGCCTCCCAAAGTCCGCCGAAGTGTGGTGCTCTGGACTGTATGAACTCAAACTCGCATCCTTTTTTTGATGCGTATGTTTCTATACCGCCCCTCTGCTCCTCCAGACGGGCTCGGAATTCCCTCATGTGCCGGTCGGCTCCGACGACCACACCTTCTCCGGTATCCCGCGACGACTCACGAACCTTTGAAAAGCCAACAGAAAAGCATCAGTGGTTAGGTCAGACACAAGCTCCAAGTGGACCGCTTTGGACGCAAAACAGACAAACAAGGCCACGTACGACTTGTACGGTGGCTTACCACGGATACGATACGTTGTGCTAAAGGGGCCACAAAAATCAACGCCACAGATGTTAAACGGGCGGCGAGCTCGAAGTCTATCTACTGGCAAGTTCCCCATGATTTGCGTCAAGAGTTGCGGCTTACAGCGACTAGCCATACTTTCTCGCGCAGAAGACTTACAAGAGCTCGAGGGCCAGCGTGACAATTCGTAACGTGCAGGTATGACTCGTATGATCTGATGAATTGTGAGTTTTTAGACAGCAACAACGGGTATTTGGCTTCGTACGGGATAGGAGCAATAGGACCAATTTAATTTTTTCTCCTGAATAAAGGGGCTTAGCTTTTGAATATTCATTGCTACCGGTTTATTTTTCCGAATTTTACTCATATCGTCACTGAATTCGTGAAATTGGATAAGTTCAAAAATTTTCTCAAAAGCGAAATTCAGTTCTCTTGGCGAAATACTTTTTTCAAAGGTCTTCGTCCCTTTTCCGTACCTTTGAATAAAGCGGAGAACCCATACGAAAACTCTCAGAAGCTTCAGATGCGACGAAAAGTTTTATATTTTCTGAAGCAGATAATTTGGCTCTGGGCTGACTACAAGAGCTAATGCCGATTTGCGTAATTCCATCGACACTACTGCGGCCGGCAGTTCGAAATGTTGATTTACAGGCTAATTAATTTCTGAGTCCAGCAAGAACAGAGGCACATTCCTTAACGGAGCTCCTCAACGTAACATTCACGGGATACTATGTCTGCTGGGTTAACTCTCGTGGGAACGAGTTCTCCGACCACTCCTGAATCTCTGCGACCCGGTTTGATACAAAAACCGACAACGACGAAGGATGGGTTTTGATCCAGTGTAATATTATCTCGGAGTCTGTCCATAGGAAAACATTCTCAATGGGACAATTTAGCAATGGCCTGACATTATACAGATCTGCTAAGAGGTGAGCTGCGCACAGCTCAAGGCGAGGCAAAGTTCAATAAAGACACCTTTAAACCTTCAGAAGTTTGAGTACAAACGTAGATGCACGCTCCATACGCTCGCATGGAAGCGTCAGCGAAACCATGTATTTGAATCGGGACTTGCGGATCTGTGTGGACAAATCGCGATACCTTAATTTTCGGCAGCTGCAGAAGCGTTGCTTTAAAGGTATCCCATGAAGTATGCAACTGCATTGGTAACGACTCGTCCCAATCTAGCTTTCGAAGCTACAGCTCCTGCAACAACATCTTTGCCCTTGTGACTAAAGGACACAATAGACCAAGTGGCTCAAAAAGTCGAGCAGTCACCGACAAAATATTTCGTTTTGTCGCGCGAAGATCCAGGAAAGAGTCATCCAACCGAAATTGGAAGTAATCTTTAACCGGTAACCAAACCACGCCAAGGGTCTTAGTTACGTCAGAGCCTTCCGTAAGTGGCATTTCAGCGCTATCAGATGCGGATAACTCTGGGTAGTTTAAAAACCACTTTGCCAGTTCAAATCCTGCCTCTTGCAAAACCTGAGAAACTTCGTCTCGAAGGCCTTGAAGTTCCTTAACGCATCCGGCGCCAGTCAAAAAATCGTCAACATAAAAATCTTTCTGAATAATCTGTGCGGCTTTTGGATAAGTTGATTGCGCCATCTCTCCTAGCCGCATTAAACACCCGATCGCCAACAAGGGTGCCGGCGAAGTTTCATATTCGCATAATAACAATTGAATGACTTCTGGTGGAAGAGAAAGCAGCTTATGTTTTCGGACGCGCTTCTAAAAATTTATTGATAAAATTATGCGGTCTGAAGTATCTATGGCTCTCTGGAAAACATCAGTAAAGTTGGAGATTCGACTGTGGGGTCAACTTGCTTGCTAACAAAAGTGAATACGGCATCTTCTTTTTCTCGAAGACCCTTTTGCCTATGCCACACTTCAAGCAGGGCTGCGTTTTTAGATCAAAAGATTGGTTCCTAAGAAATGAAATTACGCGAAAAGTCGCACGAAGCGCACGATTAGACAATATGTTCTGAATTCGCAATTAATGACTCTACAACATGGATATAGACTCTCACTGAACAAAGTTAAACATTTTTTTAAAACTCTATTGAAAGTTGAACTTTCTTTCCAAAACCTAAACGAAAACATCACCTACTACATTTACAAATTGTAAGAATTGGACGCACATATTAAGCAACATATAAGTATTTTCACAAAGAACATACCTGGAGAATTGGTAATCATTTCAAATTTGACTGTTTTACGTCATTTTGTTGCAGAGATAATGATTTGAAAGTGAGCTTCAAAGTTAAGCAAAATGTAAACAAACCATATGCGGTTGCAACAGCTGACTTTAACAGTTGGTATTTAAATACTAGACTTTTAAGTTAACATTTGCGGTATGTTACCAAACAGCTTAATGTTTTCTTAATACATTAAAAAAAAAAAAGAAAATCGGCATACTTTTAAAAAATACATTTATTCCAAAAAATCGGGCAAATTCCCCAAAGTGCAATGAGGAAGCGAAGTATAGTCTAATTGTTCTTCCCATTTTCTTTTAGTTCCCGCATTGTCCTTGCTCATTACCAAATGTATTAAAATAGCATTAGTAATATATCATCCCCAATAGACAGCAAGGAGTCATAAAGGGCTGTGACTGTGTCGATGAGGGTTCTCAAGGCTGTAGCTGACGGCTGGGTAATTTTTTGCAAATTAAAAAGGGTCGATATGTTGTCAAAAAAAGGCAATCGTACACCCGCTTCAGGCTAGCAAGGGCTTTGGGATAATTTTCCGCAGTGACTTGAAATGCCCTAACTGTTCCTAAAGCGTCTCCAGCTAAACACGAAATTAAATGATTAAATTTCTCAATATCGTGTAGCGTATCATCTTTGTGAACAAAAGTTTCAAAAAGGCTTATACAATTTTTGAATTCGGAGTGTTTTCCGCTAAATGTTGGAAGAGCGACGCTCGGCAGGCGGCATTGAGGCGGGCGACTTGCCTGCGGAGCGGATTTTTCTACAAAATTTCGTTTAGCGTCATTTAACATTGAAATCAGTAATGATTTTGTTAAAACTGCACACTTTTCCAACTCTTCGCGAAAGACATCTTTTGGATCTCTCAATTCTATTTGGGTTTGAAGATGTGAAGCATTTTCAATGTGCGAATTTAAGATATCTAATCGACACTCTAGCTCAACCGGATTAACAAAAATTGTTCCGTCATTTTACATTTTCATGCAAATATCTCGTTTGTGTTTATGCTCTTCGATATCCTTGGTTGCCATTGCCTTTATTTTTTATTTATTTATTTTTGGAATCGAAGAGGTTTTAAATATATATAGTAACATACCTACACCCACATATCTACCACATAAACATATTTATATTACGCATTTGTCACACCCAAATTCATCGGCTCCCAAGAGTAGCCAATTAATATAAACATCCTATTGAGTTATAAACAAATGAAAGAACCCCAAATTGTCGGCTACCACGACTGACCAATTAATGTAAACATCCTCTTGCGTTATAAACAAATGACCCCAAACTCCAAAAAGCTTTTATCCCCCAATACTGTAAAATTGCAGACGCAGCTCAAACCTAGATCGCTCTCATGCTCAGTGCTCTTATTTTGGACACTCTCAATTTATCCATCAAGTTCTTTCTCCCAATCGAAGGTTTGATAAGCGCCAGCTTAGTTTATAAGTTCGAGTTTTAAGTTGAATCTTGTAAAGAGCAGACCTATCTCCCCTAGTTCGCGTTTACACTAATTTGATAAATAACAAGAAAGAAAAGCTAACTTCGGGCGGAGCCGAAGTTGATATACCCTTGCAGAATACTCTGTAAATTATATTCTCCAAAATTATTCATATGATGCATTCATAAAAAATCCCAACTTCCTAACTTTAAAAACACCAAAGTTATGGCATTTCCAATCGTTCAGTTATATGGCAGCTATAGGATATAGTCGGCCGATCCTTATGAAATTTAATAGGTCGGATTGATTGGCCAAAAATAAGACCCATGGAAAATCCCAACTTCCTAACTTAACAAACACCAAAGTTTTGGCATTTCCGATTAATCAGTTATATAGCGGCTATAGGATATAGTCGTCCGATTCTTATGAAATTTGGTAGGTCGAATTGATTGGCCAAATATAAAACCCATAGAAAATCCCAACTTCCTAACTTTACAAACACGAAAGTTATGGCATTTCCGATCAATCAGTTATATGTCAGCTATAGGATATAGTCGTCCGATCCCGGCCGTTCCGACTTATATACTGCGTGCAAAGGAAAGAAGGGTGTGTGCAAAGTTTCAATTCGATAGCTTTAAAACTGAGAGACTAGTTTGCGTAGAAACAGACAGACGGACAGACGGACAGACAGACGGACATGGCTATATCAACTCAGGAGGTGATCCTGATCAAGAATATATATACTTTATAGGGTCGGAGATGTCTCCTTCACTGCGTTGCACACTTTTGACCAAAATTATAATACCCTCTGCAAGGGTATAAAAATTATATTTTTTTCAAAGTGTTAAATCCCGAATTTGTTTTTATATATATTTTATTTTTATACCCTTGCAGAGGGTATTATAATTTCGGTCAAAAGTGTGCAACGCAGTGAAGGAGACATCTTCTTATATATATATATTCTTGATCATATATATATATTCTTGATCAGGATCACCTCCTGAGTTGATATAGCCATGTCCGTCTGTCCGTCTGTCTGTCCGTCTGTCTGTTTCTACGCAAACTAGTCTCTCAGTTTTAAAGATATCGAACCGAAACTTTGCACACACCCTTCTTTCCTTTGCACGCAGTATATATGTCGGAACGGCCGGGATCGGCCGACTATATCCTATAGCTGCCATATAACTGAACGATAGGAAATGCCATAACTTTGGTGTTTGTAAAGTTAGGAAGTTGGGATTTTCCATGGGATTTAAATTTGGCCAATCAATTCGACCTACCAAGTTTCATAAGGATCGGCCGACTATATCCTATAGCTCCCATATAACGATAGGAAATGCCATAACTTTGGTGTTTGTAAAGTTAGGAAGTTGGGATTTTCTATGGGTTTTATATTTGGCCAATCAACCCGACCTACCAAATTTTATAGGGATCGGCCGACTATATCCTATAGCTGCCATATAACTGAACGATTGAAAATGCCATAACTTTGGTGTTTTTAAAGTTAGGAAGTTGGGATTTTTATGAGTATTAACAATGCATCATATGAATAATTTTGGAAAATATTATTTACAGAATATTCTGCAAGGGTATATCAACTTCGGCTCCGCCCGAAGTTAGCTTTCCTTTCTTGTTTTTTAATAATACTGTGTATTTGTTTAATAATTTATAAAACGACTAACGAGTAATATGCGAATGCACGCAGTGTAGGGGAGCTAAGTGCCGAGAGAAGTTCAAAAAAGCAACGAATATATAAGCCTGATGCTAAAAGGCGCGGGAAAATAATAAAAAGCGCGGGAAAAATTATGAAAAGCGCAAGTTTTTGCTGCGATTTTTCCAGCTTTTTTAGCAATACCCTAAATTGGTGCTCACTACGACGAAAATGGGGAATTAAGTTTGCACTAATTTAGGTCGAATTTTTTGTTTGTGTTTTAATATCCAAAGCGATTCACTTGTATAGTTTAAATATTTATCTATGTATGTATATATATTCGCAAAAATTAAAATTGTTAGTACATGCAAAAATTTTTTATTTATTTTTTTGGTTAGAATGCTCACTATCTATCGATTTTTACACGAATGAAAAAAGTTAAAAGATGGGCCAAACACCATTAAAAAACTCCACAGATCAGCTTTCAACTTTTCGCACTCTATACCTTCTTGGCCAATTCGGGGCTTGAAACTTCTTTTGTTTCCATCTCAACAGCAGCAACAGAGGGAGGGGTCGGCAGACTTTCAACGCAGTTCCAAAAGAAAACAATTAGTTGCCGTACCGACGCGAGCTTTTTTTTGTTTTTGGTGAAAATTACTTTTCTCAATCGCGAAAATCCAATAAATCACGTCGGGGTCACCATGTAAATTTAATACTAATTTGTATTAATAAGAAAACGCGACTTGTGCTTGGATATTTGATTTTATATTTGACGACGAAAGCGACGAAAGGGAGTGCGATGTTGATCGGGTTCGATTTAACACTGGCTTTAATTTCAATTATGATCTCTTATAGCTATGCTTATCTAAGGGGGGCGAGAGCGAACGAAAGCTTTCTTGGCTCCCGCACTCGCCTTATAAATAGAGAGAATTCACAATTTAAAGTGCGCCAACAGAAACCATAAAAGATAAAGTTACCGAACCAGAAGTAAGTGATTTACAAAGACAAGTGCTTTACTAAAGGCAGTGTAAATAACGTCTGTTTAAGAACTGCTATTGAAGCCTATTAGTACAGAAGGTTATTGGTTGTGGATCTACGTTTAATTAATATTCGAAAGGTGCTGAAAATGAGAAGTAATATTTTTTTTAAAAAAGCTTAGGGATAGCCGACAAGATAAGGTAATTAATTTGTGAAAGGTTTTGCACAGGGCTTCAGGGCAATACTTAGGACATCGGGCCTGACGAATAATCAGGGTTATCACGAAAAAGATCGAAAAGAATAGAGCTTTCGGTTAAAGTGGGACAGAATATAAGGTTCGACTTGGATATAGAGTAAGATTAAAGTTGTGATGAATGATCTAAAGTAGAATCAGTCTTTTGAACAAATTGGGAAAATAATTCGGCTATTCCGAGGAAGAATAAGAATTAGATTTACACTTGGTGTTCACAAAGTTATAAAACTGTTTAGGGTCCTGCGAAAACTAAGAACACTAAGAACACTAAGAACACTAAGAATTAAGCATGACCGAGCCCTAAAATATTGTAAAATAAGTAAAGTTCAGACCAATTAAAGCCAGAAATAAAATTATTTAGCATCAGAAAGTCTGCCTTACGAAAAAAATGTATTCGTTTAGTTTATTTTTCTTCTATACCCGTGTCGATTGGTACTTCGATAGTAGGATAATATGGATCTTAAAGATTTGATACGAAACGCCAGTCAAGTTGTCGACCTTTTACACTTCGAACATGGTTTACTTGAGATATCGATTTGTCAAGCAGGCCATCAATAAAATCATGTTGTGCTATAGGTAGTAAGACATTCGATCCATCCTCTGTGGACCACGTGTATTAAAAACTCCAAGAACTACCATCAGAAAGCTTATTCGCAAAAGACTTGATAACGAAAAGGTGATTTACATAATCAGGTGATTTAAATATAAGCAAAATATGCATAACATTGGGCAAATAATTTCCTCAAAAAATTATTGAAATCCACTCGAATTAATACTCTACCTTCCCGTCATACCTACCTAGAAAAACTTCGGAGCTTAGAATCTCCACGGGCCCCTTTTTTTGTATCTTTGCTTCAAACTCTTTTACAACAATATTATCCGGCCATAAGTCGAGAATATGGCTAGAAAGACTGTATGACTTTAACGAACAAAAACTTTTTCGCCTTTGTACTATTGCTGTCGGCTTCCGATTTTTCTTCTAAAAAAACCAATACATCAGAAGACTTTTGATCAAGGGAAAGCCTTGATCTTGGTAATGGTCCGACAAAGTCTCCGCCTATTGTTTCCTACGGTGCTTGAGTGATTTATGTAAGCATTTCCTTGCGGCATGCTTCGCAATGTCACACGTATTGCTTGGTATCGCGATGCCTGACTTGTCAGTAGTAGGTTGCCATTACCCCGTGTTTGGTTTTCCGTATTCCCAAGTGACCCCTTCCACCTCTCTATGACTAGCTTTCCCTTGCATTAGCGTATTTTAATAATGTCAGTCTGTAGTACGCAGGTTTTTGTAAATCCTGGGCAAGCTACTGCACGCTTTAAGGCTTGGGTGTCTTTCTCTTTCTTGCCTTTCACTTGAACTTTACTCCCTTTTTGACACTTTTTAGATCTAGTGTGCTAATGTTGTACATTCAGCTGCTTATATATTTTATATACAGTCTTGCTTGATTTTTTTCTGTACGATTATCACCGGAAAGCTGTTTGCGGAGTGCGAGGTCTTGCGCCAAAAGTTCACTTGCTCATTTATAATGGATTGTATCGCACGGGTGTAGTACATCTGCATAATAGGACGGTCATGCTTCATAAATAGCACGTGTTTGGCTATGTAGCTTATGCCCTTGATCATTTCCAGTTCTTTTTAAGCGTCTCCTGGATTTCTTCCTCTATATATTTCTTTGTCATTTTTTTTTGTTTTGCTAAATTTTGTAGCGTTCATTGCTCGAGGAAATCTAGTCCTAGAAGCAGTTCTCCGATCACTTCGTCGAGTATTAGTAACGTAGTTGCTTTTGTCTGGTTTCCAAACGTATCGGTATTTCCAGAGCCTCTGTTGCTGTCCTGATTGAGCCGTCTGCCAGTCTAATAGCTTCGGCTACTTGTGTGCGTTCTAGTGCACAGCATATAAGAGTTCTCATGGTTTCGATGTCGATGCCTACATTTACTTGTGCAAGCATGTGCCGACCATATTTTACTCCTGTTGCGGCTTTGATCCCATTGACCTCTGTAGTTTCTCAGTTTGGCGACAACACGCTTCACGTGAGTATTCTATTCTATCCGTATACCCAACAAAATGGTCCTACCATTTTACATGTATTTTTCATTTCGATGTTGTCTGCTATGCCTCTGTTTAGTCCTTGTAATAGCTCTTGTGGTCTTCAATGCCTTCAGTTAATTTCCGATGTTTCCAGTAATTTTTCGGTGTTTACTGAGGTATTGAGATACTGTGTTTGTTGAGGTCTTCAGTAGTTATCCTTAGCTGGACCATCTTTACTCTGGTGTGTGACGCTTTCCTTGCTTATTCTTCGTTGTCCGCTCGCCATGCTAATCCAGCTAATCCATACGGGCATTGGAGTTGAGTGGGTGTCCCACCATTCCAAACCACAGCCTACGAGCAAGATTACCATGGCTCCTGCTACTTGATCCGAAATGCTTCCGCTAGTTCCGTCTTTTATACCCTAGCAAAGGGTATTATAATTTTGGTCACCCTTCGTTCCTTTACACGCAGTATATAAGTCGAAACGGAAGGGTTCGGCCGACTATATCCTATAGCCGCCATATAACTGATTGATTGGAAATGCCATAACTTTGGTGTTTGTAAAGTTTGGAAGTTGGGATTTTTTATGGGTTTTATATTTGGCTAATCAATCCGAAATTCCAAATTCCATAAGAATCGGCCGACTATATCTTATAGCCGCCATATAACTGAACGATTGGAAATGCCACGATTGGTGTTTTTGAAGTTAGGAAGTTTGAATTTTTTATGAGTATTAAGAATGCATCATATAAATAATTTTTGAGTATATAATTTACAGAATATTCTGCAAGGGTATATCAACTTCGGCTTCGCCCGAAGTTGGCTTTCCTTTCTTGTTTGCAAATAGACTCTGTCACTTCGCCAGCTGCATATAAGTGCCGTTGGGGCAATTTTGCTTATCTCGTTTCTTGTGGGTGGGGCATCTTCTTTGCTGATATGCTTGGAACTTGAAGGGCTGTGGTTTTAATTATAGTTGAGTAATCGATCCTTGGGGTTTTCATTTGAGCTATTAAGCCGATCTAAGGTCCGTACTAAATTTGTGATGTAGGGCAGCTAACATATAAAGTGGTTTTGAAATGCTCGGCGAGATCGGTTTCTTGTGCTTGAATTTTTCTTAAGAGACTGCTCCCCTTTAGCCCCAAAATCCTTTCTGCTTTTTATATGGTGGTAAATGTGCCCTTCACTGCGTTGGAAACATTTGACCGAAATTGTAAAACCCTCTGCAAGGGTAAAAGTGAAGAAGATTGCAAGACAATCAAAGCTTTAAAAAAAGACTGTCACAATTAATGGTGTCAAACAAAGCAGATATAAAGTTACAGTTTTAAGAACAGATTTGACTTGAGGATTCGGGATAGGATAAGAAGAGCGTCGACGGTGAAAAAGTTTTTGAAACTCCGATTCTCACAGAGTACATCCACCATCCAATAACAGCTGGTCTGAACAGCAGTGGCTAATAGTGTGGAAAATATTTAAAATGAGCACATCAGATTTTTCGAAATATGTGGTGGCTCGATCGGATTTTAATGTTCTCAACAGTCATTGCTATTCTATGTATCTAAATCGATGTAAATTTGAATTTTCAAACGATCCTAGCCTTGCGAAAACTTCCTTCATCTCGGTTATTATAACCTTTGATGTGATGCTCCTCGTATTTTGTACTCCAAATATCGTGAGTAATAATCTATTAGTACCAAAATGTATTCTCCGTTTTATAGTAGGCCTAACAGATCGGTTGCCAAACACTTCCATGGGCCATTTGAAAACGAGTGCCTCTTCATGGGGCCGGACGTACCGGAGCAGACACAAAAATGCAGCTACGACAAATTTTTACGAATTCTTCAGCTTCTCTATCCATTCGTGGCCACCATACTTTTGAGCGGAGTCGTCGCCACCATCTTTCGGAATCACTAGCTTTGTTCCTCTTAGCAGCATATTACCGAACGTAGATACTTTAAATCGAAACGAATAGAATGGACTAGATGTAGCTAGCTTCCACGAATCTTCCTTTAGGCACGTCATTGCATTTATTATTTCCTCATCATGAGCACTACTTTCAGCTATTTCTGAGATTGAAAACGAAACTGGTATTGAATTTGAGACGATATGAAATATGTTTTTCTCCCCCTGCCAATCGAATAAGTTTGACTCGGTTTCCTGGGACAGCCTCGACAATGAGTCTGCGATGTTTTCTTTTCCTGGCCTATACACAACTCGGAAACGGTACGATTGTAGGCGTAGAAGCCACCTTTTGATGCGGGCTGGAGGTCTGGAAGTGGGCTTAAATATGGCTTCAAGAGGCTTGTGGTCCGTTACCAGGTCAAATTCTCAACCGATTAAATAACAAGAAAGGAAAGCTAACTTCGGGCGGAGCCGGAGTTGATATACCCTTGCAGAATATTCTGTAAATTAAATTGGTTGGTCAAAAATAAAACCCATAAAAAATCCAAACCTCCTAACTTTAAAAACAGCAAAGTTATGGCATTTCCGATCGTTCAGTTATATGGCAGCTATAGGATATAGTAGGCCGATCCCGGCCGTTCCGACTTATATACTGCAAAGGAAAGAAGGGTGTGTGCAAAGTTTCAATTCGATATCTTTAAAACTGAGAGACTAGTTCGCGAAGAAACCGACAGACGGACAGACAGACGAACAGACAGATGACATGACATCCGCCTCAATGTCCTTGTCAGAGAGGATATGACCAAAAATTTTTTGATTAGTTCTCCGTCAAACACATTCTCCTCGTTGAGTAACACATTACGTTCCACAAAAACATTTTTCACCTTGCTCAGTGCCATGTCGTGCTCATCGAGGGTATTGCCAAAAACTATAACGACGTCTATATAGTTTATGGCATTTGGGCACCGTGCCAGCATCTCCTCCATCAGCCTCTGGAAAATCTCCGGAGCTGAGTTCACTCCAAATAGCAACCTCTTATACCTGAACAGCCCACGATGTGTAATGAATGTCGTTATCTCACGGCTCGAATCATCAAGCTCAAGTTGATGATAGGCGTTCTTTAGATCGAGCCGAGAAAGGTATCTAGCGTTCTTCAGTTTGGTCATCAATGAGTCAAACGTCGGAAGAGGATAATTTTCCCTTTTTATGGCTTTATTTGCTCTGCGCATGTCCAAACACATTCGACTATCTCCACATTCTTTAAATACGATGACAATTGGCGATATCCAAGCGCTCGTCCCAGTCACCGGCTCTATAATATCAAATTTTAGGGCTTCCTCTAGTTTTGTGTTTACTTTGCGCTTCAGCGCCGTCGGGACTCGCCTCATGGGTTGTTTGACAGGCATCACCGTTGGATCAATTGAAAGCCTTAACTGAACATCTTTCAATTTGGGGAACACACTAATCTGCTCAACTCGATTTATGTTTAACCCTAGTTTTAAAATATTGAGTTGTTTCGCAGTAACATAGTAGTGACTTTCTGCTATTTTCTATGACGTAAAACGTAGCAATCACCTCTGGGTCCCTTTTTACGCTTATCGGAGCTTCAAATGCCCTCAATATTTTGAGAGCTTGATTTGAAGCATAAAAACGGAACTGGTTCGATGATTTAGTGCGCATGTTGAATTTCTGCCAATCTGCTTGACTGCAAAGATTGTGTTTGGAACAGAGTCTAGCTGCACATCGCACGTACATTTCGCACATAAATGAGCGTTGTGCGTGTAGGAATATATATATATACATATGTACCTCTATTCCCTTTTCCCATAAGCATGCATTTTCTCTTTACCTGTATTCTTCGGCAGCCGTCGTTCTTTTTTAGTAACACTTAGTTTCCTTCCTTATCCTTCAGTAGTTCCGTAATAGTCTTTAGTCCTCATCGCCAATGTAACACTCCAGTAATAACACGTTCAATTCGGTTCAATATATTTATTGTCTAGTCGTTGACTGCTCGCTTTCGTTGCTTATCTTCGACTCCTTCTTGACTCAACATACGACGCAATCCACCTCGCGTCGTGGTGAATTTATGGTTTCCTTGTTGGGCTCGAATTCCGATCAGCTGACACAGGTTCCCACAATAACCAATCAAGTTCATTAAATATGTTGGTTTTTTGTTTTATTATAATGTCATATTTCATTTTATTATTAATGTCAAGAATGGCAGACAGCCAAGATCGGCCGTGTTGTTCACCTTTGCGCGCTTTGCATGCATTGGCTTCCATGTCATCGGGGTCCACAACTAAGACCTTCACACAGTATTCCCTAGTACCTGCACTAAATATATTTTATTAGTTAATTGTTAACCACAAATATAAGTCAGGGGACATTCTATCGTTCTCCAAGGTGTGGCTGCGCCTAGGAAAGAGTGGCGCAACTCTTAATGCTGCCACACGGATGGAGCAGTAATTAATTAATTATTACAAAAAAAACAGCAGACAAGAAGAAGAATTCTAAGCAGTTGCACCGACAAAATATCGCCTATCTATCGCAAAAAAGAGTCCTTCAGATTTGGATGGGGAACTAACTGGGAAATTTTCGGAACGGCAAAACCTTATGGACCATCCGTTCAAAGAGCCGATTACAACATATGAATGCATGGTGGTGCAGAGCCCCACTGTTTACGAATGATACATCGCTCTCAACGACTTGAAAGTACGCCCTCTTCTTAGCATGATACGTTTGTTTTCCGATAAGCTAATTTCAATATTGTATTTACAGGAAACACAGGATTTAGTATCAAACCATGGGTTTGTTCAAGTTTTTGGCCTGGGGTTTTGCATGCCTGCTGGCCTTTTATGAATATTTTAAGTGATTTGCTCTTGATAAAACTGAGGGAAACCGACTTTCCAAGTTTTGACACACTTTTCTCGCCATCTAAGTTTTAAGGAGAGTTAGCTTATGGGCTCTTCTAAACGGAATTCTCTTTGAATTTTCAATTTTCGTGATCGAAATATGTTTTACTTTAAACAATTACATGGAAATCACCTGCTATAAGACAAAAATCTATTATTTGGAGTTTCAGGTGCTGCAGCTTAAAAACAGCTTTCAGACAGGGATAACGGAATTCATTTTGTTAGCTTACTCATTAGCCCTACCACGAATTGCGTTCCGAGTGGCTGGAATCCCAGTTCCAAAAAACGCAGTGAAGGAGACGCTTCCGACCCCACAAAGTATATATATTCTTGATCAGGATCAATAGGGAAGTCGATATAGCCATGTCCGTCCCCCGTCTGTCCGTCTGTCCGTCTGTTTCAATAACGTTTGCGAGCTCAGTTGAAGATATTTCGAGCAGTGTAAAAACTAATGACTTGCATCTTTCCAATTCTTATTATGTATGCATAACTTGATCGGGGTTAAAGCGCGTGCCGATCGGACGTCTATATCCTATAGCTCCCATAGGAATAATAGGGTGAAATCGTTCCAAATTTAATATTTTTCAGGATATTTTGCGCAGTGTATTAGTTATTGCCATCAATTTTTCCAAGTCTTATTTATTTACGCATACCTTGATCAGGGTAAAAGCGCTTGACGATCGGACGTCTATATCTTATAGCTTCCATAGGAATAATTGTTAAAAGCTGTGAAAATATCCCGTTTTCTTATTTTTTAAATGACTTTTTTGCAGTATAGAAGCTATTGACATGAAACTACGCAAATCTAATTTATGTATGTATACCTTGCTCAGGGTGAAAGTTCTTGCCAATCAGACAACTGTATACTACAGCTGCCATTTAATCTTTTATCTTATAGGTAATCTTTTTTTTTATACATAATTACATAAAATTAAATTTATATTTCGCGCAGTATATAAGCTATACCGATTTAGCGTCGCTTGTGAACAGTTGTGTTTACCTTTGTGCTCTGAGTTTTTGTATTTTTTTAGTGATTTTGTGCGAGTGTTTTGTGTTTATTTATTTACAAAGCTCAATTTAATATTTGTGTTAGAAATTTTAAATAGATCTCCCAGTTAACGGGTATGTGTTTTTAATTGTTTTAACATTTCTATTAGATTTGTTTAATCTTGTAGCTTTGTTAGTGTAATTTACGCTCTCTATACTTGCTAGAACTCTTTTACTCCCTCTCAATCTCTCCCGCTTTATTTTATAACTGTAATTTACTCTCTATGAACTTCTGGTAGACTTTTTCGTTTATTTATCTAACTCTCTCTCTCTTGCATGCTTTACATTGCATTTGTTTATTGATTAAAGTTGTTTGTGTTGCACAAGCCACGCTCAGTCGATATAAGATTTATTCTCTCGTGCTCTCTTTATTCGATTTAATTCGTGATCTCGCGCTCTTACTTTTTTCTTGTGTTTTGTCCCCTTGTGGTTTTTGAATTTGATCCCAGTGCCAAATTTACTTTGAGGTATTTTTCATATTCTTATTTTTTTATTTTTTGCTTTAAACTTACAATGGCTCTTGTCTGTTCTAAAAAAAATTGTACTCTTGCGTCTTCAACTAAAGACCCTTTTATTTTTTGCTGGCTCTGCGATTCGATGATGCACGTTAAATGTGCAGGATTTACCGGCAGAGTCAAAGATTTCATTGATCTTAATTCTGGTCTCATGTGGTCATGTGGGTCCTGCAAGGAAATGGTAGTTGAGATGAGCGGCTTTATGAAGCAGACTCGAGACAGCCTATTGAATATCTCAGGAGCTTTTAAACAGCTCAATGAGGGGTTCAATTCCGTCTGTGCCCAGTTTAATAATAAAAAATTATTAACCGAGTCGCCTAAACGTAAAAAAGCCAGTTTAACCGCCGTTAATATGATTGTGGAATCCACCCCAAATCCGAACTAGGTAGCAGCAGTTTCTGTTGACACAGGGGTAAATGAACCAACTGTGCCTATGGATACAGCTAGTTCGGGTGGAACCTCTGTTTCCAAAATAAAATCTACAGTACTGCCTAAGTCAAAGAATTCTTTGCCGACCGTACCTACAGGTACAGTAGGCACCGTTCCTGGTTCTCTGCCCAATGTGGTTCAGACTGCTGCTGGGGGGCGTAAGAAACTTTCAGTTGTTCCACAAAGGAAGCAATTATTTGTTTCTAGATTCACCCCAGATACTACATCTGAGGATGTTTTGGAATTTATACGTGAAAAATTCTTATCTGAGGATATTGCAGTTGAACAATTTCGATTTTCTTACGCTCGTAGGATATCGTCTTTTAAAATATTTGCTCCGCCTGATGTGTTTAATGTGTTACTTTCTGAAAGTTTTTGGCTTAATGATGATTTAGTAATTAAAGAATTTGTTCCAAATAAACCGAGAACAAATAACAGGCCTTCCACTGTGCCAAAAGACTAAAAGGTTTATTCTTGGCGTATCAAAATGTTAGGGGACTAAAGCTACACAAGCTTTTTGCCGACTCCTCTGCATTCACCGAAGATATTTTGGCTTTTACGGAAACTTGGCTAAAACCAGAGATATCTGACTCTGAAGTTCTGTCAAATAACTTTAATACTTATAGGACCGATCGCTCCTAACGTAGGGGGGCGGTGTACTGATTGCCGTTACCTCTAGTCTAACATCCGAAAGAATTCTCACTCATATCCCTAACGAAATTGAATTTGTAAGTGTGAAAGTTTCCTTGCCATCTTTATCTATTTTTGTTACATGTTCCTATATTCCACCTGGCTCTGATCTAGTAATTTATGAGCACCACCTGTAAACAATAAAATCCGTAATATCCCTTCTTTCTAATAGAGACCTTTTGATTGTTTTGGGTGACTTTAAACTACCTGATATTTCTTGGTCTCCTCCCACTGACTCACTTGTCGCTATACCTTTATCTGCCAATGATTTTGTAGATGGCCTTTTAGAATTATCGTTACAGCAAGTAAGCTTTATACGAAATTCTTTAAATAGACAATTAGATCTTGTGTTTGTTTCAGACCCGTCCGAGGTCACGGTATGTAGAATTGACGCTCTTGTTGTACCTGAAGACCGATATCATCCAACAATGGAATTGACAATTTGCCTCCCCTGCTCTGATACCCTCTCTCCTTTAGTGCCCCCAACTAAAATGAGATGTTTTCGTAAATGTGACTATAATAAACTTAACGATATGATTTCTCATTATAATTGGACAGACTTGTACAATTGTACAGACATTAATAGTGCCACTGAACTATTCTATATAGCGTTAAATACTTTTTTTAAAGAACGCGTTCCTGATAGGTTACCTTTAAACCTAAACAGGCCTCCTTGGTTTACCAATGCGCTTCAAAGACTTAAAAACCTTAAATCAAATACTTATAAAAAGTATAAAAAATCGGGTAAGCCATCAGATTTTTCGAAATATGTAGTGGCTCGATCGGATTTTAATGTTCTCAACAGTTATTGCTATTCTATGTATCTAAATCGATGTAAATTTGAATTTTCAAATGATCCGAAACAGTTTTACAACTTTGTTAATGCCAAGCGTAAGTCATCGGCATTGCCTTCATCGGTACGTCTAAACTCAACGGAGGCATCGACGGATTCCGACATTGCTGATTTATTTGCTGAGTTTTTCCAAACCACTTATAGTTCGACAGCTTGGTCAAATTCTAACTACCCTAATCCCTTAAATAGGGCAAATTGTATTTTTACCCCTTTAATTACTGAAAACTCTCTCTTAATAGATTTAGAAACAACAACGCCGACTTATTCTCCCGGTCCAGATGGACTTCCTGGATGTGTGCTCAAGTTTTGCGCGTCAACCATTTGTAAACCGATTCTTAAACTTTTTAATTTGTCTATTTCATCATCAGTTTTTCCAACTATCTGGAAGGATTCTTTTATTATTCCACTTCATAAAAAGGGTGCGAAGGCTGATGCCAAGAATTATAGAGGTATTTCCAAATTGTCGGCAATTCCTAAAGTATTTGAACGTATTATCACTTCTCATTTGCAACATTTATGTTCCTCGCTTATATCACCGTGTCAGCATGGTTTTGTTAAGCGAAGATCGACCACCACCAACCTTCTTGAATTGTCATCTATTGTAATAAATGGATTTCAGAAAAAAATGCAGACTGACGTTATATATACAGATTTTAGTAAGGCCTTTGACTCCGTCAACCACTCTCTTCTCTTATTCAAATTAGATCTGCTTGGCTTTCCTGGTAATCTATTAACTTGGATTTCAAGTTACTTGAATGGTAGGACTCAGAGGGTTATATTCAAGAATTCTGTTTCAAAATTGATCTACGTGACATCTGGAGTCCCTCAGGGAAGTCATCTAGGCCCTTTGCTGTTTACTTTTTTTATCAACGATCTTCCCTGTATCATAACACATTCTCGTGTACTAATGTATGCTGATGATGTTAAGCTTTGTTTATCATATAATGATATAGCGTCGGGACTTAACTTACAGTCAGATATTGATTGTTTTCATGAATGGTGTGAGTACAACCTTTTAAAGTTGAACTACCTTAAATGCAATGTTATGACTTTTTATAGGGGTACTCCTACGTTTATTAGTTATTCTCTTGAAAATAGTTCACTCGACCGAATATATTCAGTTAACGATTTAGGTGTTCTTCTGGACCCTAAACTTAAATTTGACTGCCACATAATGTCCACTGTTAATAAAGCCATGAGTGTTCTTGGCTTTATAAAGCGTTGGTCAAAACAATTTGATGACCCTTATACGACCAAATTATTATTTACCTCCCTTGTCCGTCCTATTTTGGAATATTGTTTGTCGGTTTGGAGTTCACAATATCAAGTGCACATTGACCGTATTGAGTCGGTACAAAAAAAGTTTCTTTTATTTGCCCTTCGTAGTTTGAACTGGGATCAAAACGTAAGGCTACCTTCCTACCAGAGTAGATTACTGTTGCTTAATTTACCTACACTTGTAAATCGTAGAAAAATGCTTGGTACTATTTTTATGCATAATCTTATAAGAGGTGATTCTGCAGAACTTGTAAACCGCCTAACTTTCAATGTTCCTGTTAGACTAACACGAAATTATATCCCTCTAAATTTGCCACGATGTTCATCAAATTTTTGTCTGCACGAGCCCTTTCGCGTTCTATGTAATACTTATAACAACCTTTATCAACTAATTTGCATTTCCACTTCTATCCCGTTATTAAAAACTAATATTTTAACTCATTTGCTTTTCTCTTAATTGTGCCTTTTATTTTCACTTGTGTCTTGTCTCTACTTAATTTATGTATTTTCCTCGCGAACTCGCATTTTTTGCCCAAATTGAAACCAGGGCCCGCGCGTAACAAGCACGTGCTTGGTGTCGTTGGGCCACTTGTTTGTACTGCTCGTAGTGCATCAACGTCCATCAGATATTGACATCAATTTTTCAAAGTCTGCAAGGTTATTAAAACTTCGCCTTGCCGAAGTTAGATTCCGTCCTCGTTTTTTATAGTTACGAGACCTAAAATTTAAATTAATTTAAATTAATTCATTTCGTTCAACCAATGTTAGTAGACTAAATAATAAAATAGGCTCATAGAATTTTTTTAATCTCATGTAAAATGTACAATTAAAAATATATATTTATTTTAATACTTTTTTTGCCAAAAAGGTTTTTAAAAATTAATTTGACAAGGCTTCCTCGTATTTTGACTAGGTTGTATTAATCTACACAAAAGGGTTAAAGCCGAGGTTAGTATTGAGCGCGTCTGTCGGCTTGCAGGGGCTGGTCTCACTGGCCTGGCTGCTGCCAAAGGCCCCGGTGCACTAGGATTTCGCTTTCCCGCTCACTTGTCAGTGGTAATTTCCCGTAGCCCAAGAATTGTGTACACGCTTCTAGAAAATTCTTCTTTATCATAAAACTAGGAAAAAAATATTTCTTTGAGATATAGTAATTATTTACTACATCAGAATGACGCTTTTACTTTTGCCAAAATCGTACAACAATATCATATAGCTGCCATAGAAAATGCATCGCAAAATCGACATATCTTCATTGTTTTTAGTAATATAGCCATAGAAATCGAATTGTAGTCGTTTTGTAATAACTGCATGGGTGTATAAACTTCGGCTTACCGAAGATTGCTTCCTTTCTTGTTTAATTATTATGTTTGGAATTGGCTTGAAATGTACCCGGAAACTCAAAGACTCTGTACGCAAGTCCGCAGCTAGCTTGTCCCTATTGTAAATGCATAAACGAACTTTATCGAACCCGACCCCAGGCACTTCTCGTTTGTCAAGGTCAACATGTTCACGGAGCATCACTCAAGGAAACTTCGGGTTGAACATGTTTATGAGGATTAAGATGTCTGTGGGGCCAGAGAGCTGTGAAGGATCCGATCCTCTTTCGTCATAGGATTTTTGCAATGTCGAAGACAGGTATGACCACTTTTGCATAGGCTAAATCTTCATGCGTGAAATCCTACTTTGAGGTTTGGTCTGCCGTTATGAAGCTGATGGCCATACGTTTTGGTATGACTTATGCTATCTGCCCTTCCAGCAAGCAGGTGTGATTGCTGTGCTGGGGCCTTCTTTAATTCTTTTGCCCGTGTACTGACCACGATACCGCTTTTAACCTTACCGACTGAGTTATTCTACGCTCTACGCAGCCAGATTACCTCTGTACACGATTCGACTGACCCCTTAGATCTCTCCCTTAGCTCTCCCAGTCCGAATGCCAATCCTATTTGCAGCTACTCTTCAGTGCGGGGGACTCGCTATCTGGAACTTTGGAACGACCCTGTTTTGGGTGTAGCTCGCCGTGGTCAGGGTTCGTGACAGATATTTATATTTATTCCTCTATAGATCGGTTTACCTCCCTGTCCCCAATAATGACACAGATGGGTAAAACTAGAGACGTGTATTTCAAAGTAATCGTATAATCGTGTAGTGGTGTGTAGATGTGTCGGGACTGCTTGTTCTGTCGATTCGGCGCTTCGGAAAAGCCGAGATGAACTGCTTGCTGTCGTGATCCGGTGTGCGAGTGTCGGCGCTGCGAATGGGCCGAGTGGTGAACTGCTTGCTGTGAATGTCGGGCCGAGTGATGAACTGCTTGCTGTGAGTGTCGGTGCCGCGGATGGGCCGAGTGATGAACTGCTTGCTGCGAGTGTCGGCGCTGCGGATGGGCCGAGTGATCGCTTTGTCGTGCGTACGTCGGGTCGAAGTGTTCTGGGTCGTTGGGAGAGATCTACTTGGTTTCTAGTGGGATTCGGGAATGTAGGGCATCGTTAGTTTCGGTCTGCCGGGCATCGTTAGGTTCGAACTGCCGTTTCTACATCCGTTTCGTTTCCGGGTCGGGAGCCGGAAACGTGACTTCTGGGGGAACTCACTGAGGTGGGCCTGTATTACGAAAACCGGGCCGCCTCAGTGATCACGACTGGGTCTGGGCTGGTTTCTAGGAAACCACACCGGGACGCCAGTGATCCTGTCCAGGTCGTAGAACCGATTTTTAAACCGCGTTCTTACGGATCCACTACTACTACCAAGACTATATACCAGAACACTTACCTTGTTGCTGATGTTTCCTCGAAGATCGTCGGAACGCAAGTGACTCATCTGGGGTCTTGCCTCTGCTTATATAGGCCCCGTTGAGTGTGCCCAGAGTGGTCGATGACGATAATCCCGATCTCGATAACTCGTTATCGGGTTACGAAATATAGCGATGGTAGTCGACTATCGGTATATTAGTGTGACCAATTTAATGTTTTTGGGCGCGCGTTTTAAAAGTGCGCGATTTTGGCGTGTGTTTTGAATGTGGTGTAGCGTAGGGAGAATTAAAGATCGTTGTGTGTTGTTTTTGGAATGTTCTTTTATTATTTGTGACGCTGGGTCGTCACACACCCTTTCCCATGTTTATTTGTGCTAGTTTCCTTGTATCCATTATCCTTTCCCATCGTGCCTCCACGGTCTCCTCTATGATTCCGGATCCTTGAGTGTTTTCGGCAAACAGGCTTCCTGGTAGTCTGATTTCCCGTCCGTATAGTAGATATGCCGGGCTATACCCTGTTGATTCCGATCTGCTACTGTTGATTGCTAGCGAGATTTCAGGTCAGATTTCAGTCGTCCCATCTTGTGTGCTCTGTTCCTGAGAATTGGGCTATCATTGTTTTTATCGTGCGGTTTGCCCTTTCTGCTGGGTTTTCCTGAGGGTGTATGGGGCTGTTAGTTGGTGAGCAATCCCCCATTTCTGTAGTTGTGCCTTGAACTTGTTGCTTGTGAATTGTACTCCATTGTCTGAGATTAGGTTTTTTGGAGTTCCAAACCGTGATATGATTTGTTCCCTGAGGACCTTTAATACGATTTCCGTGGTCGCTTTTCGGACGGCTGCTATCTCCACCCACTTCGTGAATTTATCGAACATTACTAATAACATGTTATTACCGTGGCTAGACCGCGGTAGTGGCCCCACAAAGTCTATGCACAAGGTTTCACAGGGTGTTTTCGCGATCTGTGACAACATTTTCCCAGCTGCTTGTTGTTGTGATGTCTTA
The DNA here is from genome assembly GCA_018153305.1 of Drosophila kurseongensis. Taxonomy (NCBI): domain Eukaryota; kingdom Metazoa; phylum Arthropoda; class Insecta; order Diptera; family Drosophilidae; genus Drosophila; species Drosophila kurseongensis. The sequence continues at coordinate 604,724 of JAECXX010000127.1, read as the reverse complement.
TACCGTTGACATGTTTCGCAGCTTCGTACGTGCTGCTGTATGTCTCTGTGCATCCCTTGCCAGTAGTATGTTGCCATTATCCGGTGTTTTGTTTTTCTGACGCCTAGGTGTCCTGCTGTTGCTTCGCTGTGGTTTTCTCGTAGTACTCGTGCTCTTTGACTCCTCGCCACGCATAGTTTCCATGGCTGTGTGTCCTCGTCTGCAGCCCATGACGGTAGATGTCTGTATAGTTTTCCGTTGATTATCGCGTAATCTGGCCATGTTTCGGGATTTCTTTCCAAGTCTAGGAGTTTCTGTTTAATCCAGAGGTCTTCTTCGAGCTCGGCTCCGTGAGCTTCTTCTTCTGGCATTCTGGATAGTGCATCTGCAACGACATTGAGCTTTCCTTTGCGATAGCGTATTTCGAACGAGTATGGCTGCATTGCCAACGCCCATCTGGCAATCCGTCCTGACGGGCTCTCTATCGAGTTTAGCCATTTTAGCGCCTGATGATCAGTGATGACTATAAAATGATACCCTTCCAAGTACATCCTCATTTTCTGGATGCCCCAGTGGATTGCCAGGCATTCTTTTTCGGTCGCTGAGTAATTTTGCTCTGTCTTTGTGAGCTTCCGACTGGCGTATGATATTACATGCTCGCCGTTTTCCTCCTCTTGGGTCAGGACCGCTCCTAATCCGCAGTTGCTGGCGTCCGTCTGAAGTATAAACGTTTTCCCAAAATCCGGGCAAGTCAGTACCGGTGCTTCCGTTAGTGCTTTTTTTAGGTTTTGCATTGCTTTCTCTGTCTCTTCGCTCCACTTAAACTTTGTGTCTTTTTTGACTAAGTTGTACAATGGTTGTGCCAGTTCCGTGAAGTTCGGGACGAACCTTCTGTACCATGACGCTACTCCCAGAAAGCTGTGTACTTGCTTTGTTGTTAGTGGGTTTGGCATGTCTAGGATTGCGGCTATCTTTCCCGGGTCAGTGTGTATCCCCCTTGCGCTCACAACATGGCCTAGGTAGTTTAGTTCTTCCTTGAAGAAGTGGCATTTCTCTGTGTTTATCCTCAAGTTTGCCTTGCGTAGTCTGCTCATTACTTCCTGTAGTTTTTCTAGGTGTTCCCTTTTGGTGCGCCCGATGACCACTATATCATCAAGGTATGCGAATGCAAAGGGTTCCATCTCCGGTCCTATGACTGAGTCCAGGGCTCTTTGAAACGTGGCTGGTGCTGTGTGTAGGCCGAAAGGCATTACCTTCCACTGAAACAGTCCGCGACCTGGCACGGTGAAAGCGGTGTACTGTTTGCTCCCTTTATCCATTGGTATTTGCCAGTGGCCACTTTTTAAGTCGAGTGTACTTATATACTTGGCCTCCCGTAGTTGGTTGAGTATGTGATCCATTCGGGGTACCGGGTATGCGTCTCGTTCTGAGTGCTCGTTCAGCTGCCTGTAGTCTATGCAAAGTCTCCATTCTTTGTTTTTCTTTTCTACGATTGCTACTGGCGAGCTGTAAGCGGAATGTGAGGGTTCGATGAGATCCTGAGATAGGAGGTCGTCCACTTGTTTGTTTATTATTGCTTGCATGGCCGGGTTTCGAGGGTAATACCTCTGTTTAATTGGGCGATCGTGCTTCATAAAGATCTTATGCGTGGCAATGTGGCTGACTCCCTTGATTTGACTCATCATATCCAATTCCTTTTCGAGGGTTTCTTGGATCTCTGCGTCTGTTAAATCGCCTGTCGCTAGTGATCCGATGCCGTGACTCTTCCGTTTTCTGTTTTTTGTTTCTTTTTTCCTGTGCATTCTTGCTGTGATGCCTCCGCATTGAAGTGTCGCGTTACATTGTTCCAAGAAGTCTATCCCCAGTAGTAGGTCGCCGATTACTTCTTCGAGGATTAGCAGCGTCATCGTGCTTGTTTGGTTCCCGAGATGTATTGGTACTTCCAGTGCCTCTGTGCCTCTGTTTGTCCCGTCTGCCAGTCTAATGGCTTCGGTTACTTGCTTACTTATCCCATGCCTTGCAATGTTGTTGGCTAGCTTCCTGGCGATGAAACTTCTTGTTGCTCCCGTGTCTATGGCCCCGCGAACTCTTGTGTTGCCTATATTCACTTGTGCAATCATTCGTCGGCCGTTGAAGTTTATTGCTGTTGCGGGTGTGGTGTTTGCCCTGGGTGCCCGCTCTGATCCCATGGGCCTCTGGCGTTTCCCGCCGTTTCATTCCGTCGACAGCAATGGATTGTGCGTATTCCATCATGTCCGCATATCCAGCAATATATTCTTGGTGTGTTGTTGCACTGCTGTCCTATGTGTCCTTCTTCTTTGCACCTTGAAGATCTATTATTTATGCTGAATGATCTTGTGATTCCTCGGTTCAGTGTTTGTGGTTGTTCCTGGGGTCTCCATTGGTTTCTTGTTTGTCTCCCGAAATTTCCGGATGTTTGCTGTTGTCTCCCGAAATTTCCTGGTCGCTGCTGTTGTGTCCAGTGATTCTCCGGTGTTTGTTGTGTTGTGCGTTCCTGTGGCTGGAGGGCCTCGAATTCCTTTGCTAACTGCAGGTATTCTGCTAGGGTTCGGCATTCTCCCCGTTTAGCATACTTTTTAAATTCCACACGACTGTTCCGGTAGACCCACTCTAGTTTTTTTCCTTCCGTGAGTGTGGTAAATCTCATAATCTTCCGTAGTTCCCGCGCGTAGTCTTTTGCTGGCTCGTTTGTACCCTGGTGTCTGCGTGTTATGTTTTCCATCGCTCTCTCTTCGTGGTCCGTTGGTCTGTAGTATCCCAGGAATTCCTTTTTAAAGTTTTCCCACGATGGCATTGCAGTAGGATGGGTGTGCCACCAGTCCAGGGCACAGTCTCTGAGCAAAATTACCATAGCTCCTGCTGCGTGGTCGAGCTCTATCCCATAGGCCTTTGCCAGCTCTTCAATTCTAGAAATGAATTCTGTCGGGTCGCCCGTGCCGTCGTAAAATTTTTGTTGCTGTGTTGAGGAAGAGGGTAAACGATCTTTGTTGGTATTTTGAGGTTTCTATCTGTTTGTTTTTAATCTGCTCGGGCGCCACTGTAACGACCCTGTTTTGGGAGGCGGTGTAGCTCGCCGTGGTCAGGTTCGTGACAGATATTTATATTTATTCCTCTATAGATCGGTTTACCTCCCTTTCCCTAATAATGACACAGATGGGTAAAACTAGAGACGTGTATTTCAAAGTAATCGTATAATCGTGTAGTGGTGTGTACATGTGTCGGGACTGCTTGTTCTGTCGATTCGGCGCTTCGGAAAAGCCGAGATGAACTGCTTGCTGTCGTGATCCGGTGTGCGAGTGTCGGCGCTGCGAATGGGCCGAGTGATGAACTGCTTGCTGCGAGTGTCGGCGCTGCGGATGGGCCGAGTGATAAACTGCTTGCTGCGAGTGTCGGCGCTACGGATGGGCCGAGTGATGAACTGCTTGCTGTGAGTGTCGGTGCCGCGGATGGGCCGAGTGTTGACCTGCTTGCTGCGAGTGTCGGCGCTGCGGATGGGCCGAGTGATCGCTTTGTCGTGCGTACGTCGGGTCGAAGTGTTCTGGGTCGTTGGGAGAGATCTACTTGGTTTCTAGTGGGATTCGGGAATGTAGGGCATCGTTAGTTTCGGTCTGCCGGGCATCGTTAGGTTCGAACTGCCGTTTCTACATCCGTTTCGTTTCCGGGTCGGGAGCCGGAAACGTGACTTCTGGGGGAACTCACTGAGGTGGGCCTGTATTACGAAAACCGGGCCGCCTCAGTGATCACGACTGGGTCTGGGCTGATTTCTAGGAAACCACACCAGGACGCCAGTGATCCTGTCCAGGTCGTAGAACCGATTTATAAACCGCGTTCTTACGGATCCACTACTACTACCAAGACTATCTACCAGAACACTTACCTTGTTGCTGATGTTTCCTCGAAGATCGTCGGAACGCAAGTGACTCATCTGGGGTCTTGCCTCTGCTTATATAGGCCCCGTTGAGTGTGCCCAGAGTGGTCGATGACGATAATCCCGATCTCGATAACTCGTTATCGGGTCACGAAATATAGCGATGGTAGTCGACTATCGGTATATTAGTGTGACCGATTTAAAAGTGCGCGATTTTGGCGTGTGTTTTAAATGTGGTGTAGCGAAGGGAGAATTAAAGATCATTGTGTGTTGTTTTTGGAATGTTCTTTTATTATTTGTGACGCTGGGTCGTCACAACTTAATGCCACCCTTTAAGCCATACAACTAGCTCTTCAGCTGAATTATAACACGTATACATTTTCCTGATATTAAGCCGAATCGGTTTTGGACCTGTCATTCTGTTCATCCGTACGACTGTCGAGATGTCAAAAACTGTAAGAGCTATGATTCTAACTCTTTTGATGTCTGCGCAGAGTATTGCCCTTGGTAAACATCGTAAGGACATGCCACCTGTAAGCACATTCAGAACATCGAAGCTAAACTTCACAATCACGATAGCAAGGGAACCAAAACTCTGTTACAAATTAATAAGAAAAACGTTTCAATTACCTACAGTAGACTTATACGTGGCATGAAGAATCCAAACCTACACCGATTCATACAAATGACAAGAGGTTTTAAGAAGACTAACTAACCTACGAGCGTCGGGGAACACCGTACTTTCAGGGATCAATATGTGGGGGCTGAACTCCGACATCCCCAACCACTTTTACATAATCGAACATGTTAAACTCTTTTTTGGAATACAATATAGTTTTTGAATCTGCGAGACAAGTGTGCAAATTATTGTTTTTTGTTCGCTTGGGATTTGTTTTACAACTTCAAAACCAGCTCAATAAGAATACAAAATTGTGCCACTGTTATTTAAAGCTTCGGACTTCGAAGTAAGGATTGTGTTTCATTTTCAACTTAACTTTATATTTGCTTAAACTTTTCTTTTAAGACGATGATGAATGCATACTAAATACACATAACTGTCCCGCAAACTATGATTGCCACAACACGAAGGGATCATTTCGATGCTATAGAAAAACCACAACAAGTTCAACCACTACAACGACTTCAACTACAATTTCACCTGTAACTATAGAGCCTGCACCCAGGACAAATAATACTCGACATCTATTGGCAATACATCAGCATTATACACGTCTCAACTATGCTGCATCTGCGGTATCCCAATTCGACTGTTCTTCTGGATTTTATAGGAATAATCTTGGTGCATGTGTCGGTAACTACACATAATTAAATTAAGATCACATCAACTCGCTACTCGCTATAGTATTTCAGTATTAATTTTGTTTTCTGCTTTTTAATTTTTGGCAGACCAGCAAAAATGGTAATAGGTGCGAAAGGGATGCCACCCATCTCTAATAATTGTTTCATTATGCTTATGTCATCAACCATAAGCCTAGCCCAAAACAGTGAAAATATATTAGGCACTGCTAAACCACTGGTAACTGGCAACTGGTAACTGGCAACTGGTAACTGGCACTGATAAACCAAATTACTTAGGTTATGTCACAAAATAACTGTTTAGTTAGTACAACAACTTTTTTGATCTATTACTGTTATAGAAAATATTGGAAAATTAACTAGAAACCTTTTATAACTCCATAATTCATCTTGCCGAAGTTAGATTCCTTTATTTTTGGAAGTTTCGAAAACAATTCATGTTTATCCTGTATTTTTAAAATAGTTCTGGAATCCGTTTTCAAAATTCAAGCAATATTCTTCTTTTAGAAGTGTTTTTAATTTTCTAGTATCGAGCGGCACCTGATTTAGGTAGACAAATTTATGTAGCGGTCTTTATTTAAATCAAATTTCAAATTCTAATAGATAGCTTTAAAAAACTTTGTGTTGCTTTTTCGCTGGTTTTTTCTCAAGTCGCTTCTTTTACGTAGCGTTACCACATCATACTCTGTTGGTGCTGCCATATTCATATAATCCCCTCCCCATGAAGGTCCTTCGCATATTCACTTTCCTTTGGATCTGGGGGATCATAGTTCCTTTTGATGTCCAAATGCGTTTAGTGAACCATTTGCTGCGCCTAGCTAGTGTTGGTTTATATTCCTTTACTTATCGTTTCCAAAACTTATCAGCAAATTATTGCGTTTCATGCCATCGCAGCTTTAGATCGGTGTTGTGATCTGCTATTGGTTTGTAGCCGCTCTATGAGCCTAATAGCAAGTGATTTGGGGCAAGAGCGTCACAGTCTGCTGAATCTAGGGACACAAAGGTTTATGGATCTGGAATTAATGATGGTTTCAGCTTCCATGAGAGCCGTTCGGTGTGTTTCATCATTGAAATTATTCGCCAGGCAGATTGATTTTAGTACAGTCTTTACTGATCGGACTAGTCGCTCCCACGCTCCTCCCATGTGGGGTACAGCTGGTGGGTTAAAACGCCTCTTTATGTCTTTTCTTTTCCTTGTGTGTACCAAACTTTTACCAATATCGGGCCAAAATAGACCACCACAGCATGCGAGTCTGGCTGCTGGTATCGGTGCCATTTGGGACACTTGTGGCGACGAATTGGAGTTTTTCCATTTTTGACATTCCTTTTGAACATTTTTGTACAAGACTCGCAGACGTGCTATGCAGAATTGGTTTCGAATTAAGTTGATGGTCGTCTCGTGGAGCATATGGTGAGATTTCTCGTGGTAATCCATTGTGACCAAAAAGGCGATCCTACACTTCTGGACTTCAGGGCGCTGATCTCATTCGAATATACTTTTGCCTGAGATTGTTTAAATATCCACGATATTGCCGCGTCTATGATTTCGGAGTTGAGTGTTCTTGGTAGCGCTTTTCCGCTGCATTTTGCGCTCAGCTTTTGGATGTAAAGGATAAAGGTCGCTACAGCTCTGTACAGACGTTTCCAATCTGAGAAATATTCCACTGCAAAATTAAACTGATCAAGTTTTCTTACAAGGAAGACATGTTTACGAAGTTCAGATTGATCAGTACAGATGTTGAATTCGACTCCTTGGCATGGCCATTCGGCTTCCGGCTGTCCCAAAAATTGTGAACCATTGATCCATCTAGATGCATCAGGAGCCTTGAAGAATTTCATTGCTAAGTCAGCGACGTTCTCCTTTGTCGAAACCCAGTGCCACTGGTTGCGGTTGGTGTTGTCTACGATCTCGCCAACTCGATGCATGTCGAATGACTAAAACTTCCGGGGGTCCATAGTTAGCCATTGAAGAACGGTTTTAGAATCGGACCAGTATGTTGTTGTTTTTGTTTTTTCTAATCCTCTCCCATTACTGCTGCCAAGAGTTCGATGCGTGGAATGGAGAGGGGCCTTAAAGGCACGACTTTACATTTGGCGGCTACTAATACAGTTTCGTTGTCGTCTCCTCGCTTTATACGGAGGTAAGAAACACCCGTGTAGGCGTCTTTACTTGCATTTACGAATGTATGCAAGTCAATCCGATCTGCATTCGGCAACAGTTTGGAATAGTATCGAGGAAACTGCAGTTCTCCTGCGTGTAGTAGTACGGTCTTCCATTCTGTCCAAAGGGCGAGTAGTGTATTCTGCAGTTCTTCGTCCCAAGTTATTCCAGTACGCCACACCTTTTGCAGTAGCATTTTTAGACCGATGGTGTAGCAAGATAAAATGCAAGGAGCGCAGCAAATTCCGAAAGTCATTGCGCGCATGACAGAAATCCTTGGTTCTTGACAATTTTTGGTAAGCCATAGAAATCGTTGTATATGTCTATCGCTTTCTTGAATAGTTATCTGATGAAACATTTCGGCGATGTCTGCACATACGGCGATACGACCGACTCTAAATGACATTAGAATATCAGTCAATGGGTGCAGATAATCGGGTTCATTCAGCATAAAATCATTTAGCGATTTTCCCTGGCTTTTTGAAGCAGCATCCCATACTAGCCTTATTTTATTTGGCTTGCAAGGATTTAGGGCAATGGAAATTGGGAGATACCATACTCGATCTTGCTTGGCAGCTACATCTTCGGGTAGGAGCTCGACTGCGTAGCCTTTTACTATGAGATTGTCGATTTGTCGTTGTATTTGATCGAACAGGTCAGGATCCTTGTTAGTTTTGGCTTGTAGGCAATTGAGGCGTTTTAATGCAGTAGAATAGCTTTCTGGCAAAGGTTACCACCTTATCGTGCCAAAGCAAGCCAACTTCATAATGGCCGTTAATTTTTTTACAAGTATCTTCAAGAATACCTATAGCTTTTTTATCGTTTTCAGAGTGGAGCTCCCGCGGTGCGATAGGGTCTACATTGAAGCTTTCCTTCACAGCTCTGTCGATTACTGGCCAGTTACAGTAAAAGTGATGCAAGGAGACTTGACTGTTTGAATTGCTTGATCCTTGATCATCCCAGTAAACATTTTGAGGCTATAGGAGCGTTGTGTCATCTTTAACGATCTTCCGAGGTAGTGCCAAAATCCAGTTGTTGGCGCTAATTAACAGCATCGGTTGTGCGTTGAAGTATGACTGTAATGACAGTCCTTGCAAGTGTGAATATTGGTTGCATAGTTTGTTGACATCGACGTTTTGCTTTGGTAATGTCAGGTTTTTAACTGAGCGTACGTTGTTTAGCCACAACCTTTTTTGACTTCCCGCTTCTGATATTTGAATGTGAGCCTTGGTAGATGTTTTCTCCATGCGAGTGGTTTCGCTAGTCCATTGTAAGCATAGTGGTTCCAGTGTTGAGGAAACTTGAAGGACCCGCAAAATATTTTCATCAATTAGCGTGACAGATGAGCTTTCATCCAAAAAGGCAAAGGTGTTGAAAGTTACTCCGTTTCCATATAGAGTGACTGGCACTATTCGGAAGTATTGTTCTTCACGGTCGCTATCCTTATGGTGGGCACTGACTGAGTTCTGCCTTCGGTGCATCTCTGTGCTTGGACTGACAATTGTCGACGCCACAGTCACGTCTTGAAAAGCATTTGCGACGGTGAAACATTAGGCACCTGTAGCACGCTTTAATCTTGAACTTGGTGCGGCTATAACGGTTGTTGCTGTCTCTGCTAATTTATACAACCAGTCGCTGAATGACTTAACAACTGGTATGTCGTTACAGCAGGGGTTTAATGCCCAGTTCAGTTTCTGTTGCGTGGGCAGCTTATCAACAAGCCCGCGCAGGAGCATTGGGTTGTCAAGATGAGTGGTCAGGTTGCAGGCCTCCATAGTTGCGCATGCATTGCGTACTGCCATAGCGAAATCGATGAGAGATTCCAATCTCTCTTTGTGTACGTTGACCTTCCTGATTTTGTCGATCAAACAGTCAAGGGTATGTTCAGGGCGTCCAAAAAAGGTTTTCAGGGTGTTGATACCTTCTGGAACTAGCGCTGGAAGTAGTAACTTATTACGCACCAATTCATAGGCGTTTCTTTTGAGGCACTTCTGGAGTCGAAGCACGTTTTCAGCGTTTGAGAAGCCGGCTACTGCACAGCTATTTTCGTACATGCTGATGAAGTTTGGCCAGTCCTCTGCGTTGCCATTGAAGGTAGGCAGATTCGGAGATAGCAACTGTCTTGCGGCTAGCTGGGATGCAGTTGGTCCAATTGATATTGATGGAAGTGACATAGCGTGTGCTCCCTTTGTTTGGAAGAGCAATATGTATTTTTGCTCGGTGTACTTCTTTCAGCTTCGCGTGTTTCTTTCAGCGACAATCAAAGAAATCAGCTCAAAGACCCTTTTGCTTATGCCAACCTTCCAGCAGGGCTGCGTTTTTGATCAAGAGATTGGTTCCTAAGAAATGAAATTACGCGAAAAGTCGCACGAAGCGCACGATGAGACAATATGTTCTGAATTCGTAATTAATGACTCTACAAAATGGATATAGACTCTCACTGAACAAAGTTAAACATTTTTTTAAAACTCTGTTGAAAGTTGAACTTTCTTTCCAAAACCCAAACGAAAACATCACCTGCTACATTTACAAATTGTTTAAATTGGACGCACATACTAAGCAACATTTAAGTATTTTCACAAAGAACATACCTGGAGAATTAATAATCATTTCAAATTTGACTGTCTTACGTCATTTTGTTGCAGAGATAATGATTTGAAAGTGAGCTTCAACGTTAAGCAAAATGTAAACAAACCATGTGCGGTTGCAACAGCTGACTTTAACAGTTGGTATTTAAATACTAGACTTTTAAGTTAACATTTGCGACAGCTTGATGTTTTCTTAATACATTACAAAAAAAAAATAGAAAATCGGCATACTTTTAAAAAATACATTTATTCCAAAAAATCGGGCAAATTCCCCATAGTGCACGGCTCTTAGCGGCAGGACACTTCGTGAGCCTTCGCGTTTTTTACTCTCTAATTCTTATTCTCATTTTGATTCTCGCGCACACGACACAATATTATTGTATCATGCTCGCGCACTCATTGCACGAGTTCGTTCGTTCAGTCGCAGAGACGCGCATTTTGAAGAAGGTTGCGCCTGCGCTTGAATTGGTCTTTATATGTATGCGTGTTCATGCATTCTCATACAGGAGTGCATGTGTGCGTTTATTTCAAATCGATGCGGAAAGAATATTTTGTCTTTTGCTACATATCAGACTTGGTACCCTAACAATATGGGCATATTTATTTTTGGGTTAATGATAAAAATAGGAATATTATATGTTATAGTATATTTATACCCTTGCAGAGGGTGCTATAATTTTGGTCAAAAGTGTGCAACGCACTGAAGGAGACATCTCCGACAAAGTATATATATTCTTGATCAGGATCACCTCCTGAGTTGATATAAGCATGTCCGTCTGTCCGTCTGTCCGTCCGTCCGTCTGTCCGTCTGTCTGTTTCTACGCAAACCAGTCTCTTAGTTTTAAAGATATCGAATTGAAACTTTGCACACACCCTTTCCTTTCTTTTTCACGCAATATATAAGTCGGAACGGCCGGGATCGGCCCACTATATCCTATAGCTGCCATATAACTGATTGATCGGAAATGCCATAACTTTGGTGTTTGTAAAATTTGGAAGTTGGGATTTTCTATGGGTTTTGGCTAATGGTTTTTTGGCCAATCAATCCGACCTACCAAATTTCATAAGGATCGGCCGACTATATCTTATAGCTGCCATATAACTGAACGATTGGAAATGCCATAACTTTGTTGTTTTTCATGTTAAGAATTTGGGATTTTTTATGAGTATAAGAGTGCATCATATAAATAGTTTTGGAGAATATAATTTACAGAATATTCTGCAAGGGTATATCAACTTCGGCTCCGCCCGAAGTTAGCTTTCCTTTCTTGTTGTGCTGGTTTTACTGGCCGGACAATTGATAACCTTGCAATTTGTTGAACAGCAGAGCACTCCCGCGGATCAGCAGCTGATCACAACTCCTCAAATATTGCTAAGATCAGCAGCTAAAAAGAAGAAACAAATCTGTGTATTTCGGATTTTACCTGATTAAACATCTTCTGATATATTGTCTTATCTACAAGACAAAACAAAAGCCGATAACAATAGTGTGAAAGTGAAAAAGTGTAAGTTTACTTGCGCTAAGGACTTTTCATCGTTCAAAATCACTGCCCCAACCGATCTATTTAAAGTCATATGCTCTGGCGACCTATGGCCGGGTACTATAGTAGTAAAAGAATTCGAAGCTACGATAAAAAAGAAGGGACCTGAGGTTTTAAGACTTGTTAAAGCAGGAGATCCTAACCTCCGAAAATCTCGCAGGTAAGTGCACAATATATTGGTGTGACCGTCTTTCTAGAAGGGGAGCTGGAGTCTTAATTGTCGTGGACCCAAACCTAGGAGGAATCATTTTTTGAGAAATTCATATAAAAGTTATTTGCGAAAAGGTTTGTTTTCATGATAAATTTATATAAACTCTAAGCTCTGTTATCAAGTCTGTTTCAAATATTTTTTTTGATAGGGATCAGGTGGTAGTTCTAGGAGATTTGAATATACCTGGAGTTACGTGGTCAACGGTGGATTGATCCAATGTCTTAATACCTTTAGTTTTTAATTCCTGTGTTCCCTGGTACTATCCGCCAATCTCCAAAAATTCACATTGCCTAAGTCAAGAGTTCACAGACTTAGGTTATGTAAGGTCCATTTTTATAAGAAATACCGTTTCCCATCAGGCAATATCCGATTTTTTCAAACTACTTACTCTTACTCCATATCCACGTCAAACCTCACATTCTGTGTCACTTTAACCAAATGTTCTCTCCTTTATTTTTATTCACCTTATCCCTGAAAACTTGCCAATTCCTTCATATTTGGAAGGAACCATTTGTAATTTGTCTTCAACAACTACAGAGGTATACCAAAGTTGCCAGCTTAGCTTTTAAAAAAAAATATCCCTCCTTCTTTGCAGCAGCTTTGTAGATCAATTTTGTTTTGTCTCAGCACGGATGTATTAAACCTAGATCCACAACCACTAACCTTTTGTAGCTCTCTTCATTAGTGATAAAGGGATTCAAAAGTAGTTTTCAAATAGACGTAATTTACTCTGACTTTAGTAAAGCGTTTGACTCAGTAAGTTCTTTATTTTTTTTTTGGAAACTTGACCTGTTTCCAGTTGATTTCTTTATATGGATCTTAAGTTATCTGTCATTCAGGGTCCTTTTTACAATGTTCTTTTATAAGTTTTTCCTGTTACCTACGGTGCCTCACAAGAAAGCCAACCACTTCCTTTTAGATTATGTATTCACAGCCTTCTTTCAGTTATTAGTCATTCTCGCTCGTATCGACTGTGGAAAAGGAGCTGTCGGTTAGTCCCAAAGCCGACTAATGCCATTATATCAGAGCCCTTTCGTATACTATTGCGCAAAGACCATAAATTAAAAAAGGAAATATCAGAATAGGATGCGCTCAACGAGCTTAAGAAATGTCTGTTTCGAATCCAGGTTTCACCATCTTTCGCATAAATGCCGAACATTAACGGCATGTGGCACAGTTGGCTTTTTTTTCAGACTTTGGTTGTTTATTTTGAATCTTCTCTTACGAGACTAACAAAATGTGTTTAAATCTTAAAGTACTACATTATTCTAACAGTTTGTTAAACTGTATTTATGTTAGACGGTCCTAATATTTGTTGTTACGACGAAGGCGGGAACGGCTACATACCAACGTTAATGCTCTAGCAAGGTGGTTTGGGTGGGTTGAAAACTTTGTGTAGAAAATTTTCATTTCTTGCGCTATTACATCTCGGACGGGGAGTATATTCAAGTCTCTCTGAATATTACCACACCGAACGTACCACGGTGCCTCGGTGATAGTTCTCAGAATCTTTGATTGGGCTCTCTGCACGTCTTCTACGTTGCCGTTGCTGGCGCTCCCTGTAATGGTTTAGTAAACTTCGAATAAGTTGATTACTCTAAGTCGATTTCAACTGAATCAGACAGTAGGAAACTCAGCGGGTCGGGACCCATGTCAATACTAGCTCTTACGGGATTGGGGGGGTTAGTTGCTGACCCTACTGACTAACACTACTTTAAGAATATTTTTAGAGTCCCTAACTGAAACTAAATAAACACACGATCATGGTCGAAATCATCCACAAATGTTGTCTGTGCCGGGGATCGAGGCAACACAACAATCAGTCAATTTGAATCCAAATAATTGAGAGGAATAAGGCAAGTAAGCCAGAACGATCGATGAAGTCTTAGATGGAAATTGACTCACACGAAATCGTTACCCTCCCTGCCAATGTCTTTGCCAATTTTAATATTGTTCCGGCAAGACCCCATATTTTTTTTCAATGACAATATTCACATTCCCAGGTCGCAAAATAAGTTCTCTACCCACTCATAACGATTTCTTTAAACATGGTTACAAAATTTTATTACTTCAACATTTCCAGTAAGAGAAACAAAAAGGACTAAAAGTAGCTTCCGGATTACACTTCATCAGAGTTTATTTTATATATTTTTTTTAACTTGTCTAGGTTTTATAATCGTTCTTTAAAGAAATCGTTCATATTTATTTCGATGTACAATAATTCATTGGTTTAATTTAATTAGGTCGGGTTTTTCATGATTTTGAACTGAACCGTAAACTAGTTATACATAGGTTTATATTTATTCATTGAAAATTATTCCTACTCGCGCATAACAACACTCACACTAGCTGAAAAGGGTAGAAAATATACAAAATGCAAAGAAAGAACTTGGAATATTAAAGATCACAACAATTCACTTATCGCAAATCTATTTGTCCTTAACATAATGCTGGCTCGCGATAAGAGAGTTGGAAGTGATAATCAAAACAAACATGCAAAATTACAGCTTCTCCACGGCCATATATAGACCGGGCATATGCAGACAGAACTAAAATTTTAAGAATATTACATTTGGTTGGAATGCACTTACCCCTTTCCAATTCTCGTCGAAGGCCTTCACGATGAACTGGGCTAAGAGCGGTTTAGGCCCATGCGTTTGGGGGGATAATAGTTAACATAACTGTAATCAAATATTAGTTCTGAGTGGTGTCTGCTTTCATTTGGTTGTTGTAATTAAATTTCTTCCGACTAGTGTAGTGTGTTGTGGCGACTAGCAATCACTTAAAAAATTAACTGGCGTTTACAAAGCGCGACATTAGATTTTAACGATCGCCGTTTTTACACTTATGTTAGTTAATTTCCAGGATAATAAAAACCCAAAAATAAGTTTTGAACGTTTGATTTATTCGGAGTTCAATTTGAGACTGAATTTATTCATTTAAAAATACCCTGATCTAAGCTGATCTTCCGACGCGGAAGAGACCGCGGCGGTGGCCTAGTTCTGATGTTATTGAACTTGCGGGCTCTTTGACCGTTGTATTGAAATGTTGCCATCGACAATGTTGCTATATTTCTCGGAAAAATATGGAAACATTTCTGTGATTAACTTGTATATAAAACAAGAGAGAACGCTATAGTCGGGTGCCCCGACTATCAGATACCCGTTACTCAGGTAAAGGGAGTGCGAGGGAGATGGAGATAGAAACTTTGATCACGCATAACTTTTTAACGAATGGTCCGATTTGGAAAATTTCTTCTACATTTCGATAGGTATTGATAAACACAATAAAACTGCATTTTTACTTTTCCGAAATATTTAAATTTTTAAAATCGTATCTAAGCGAGTGTGGGCGTTAAAGGGGGCGTGGCACCTTTTTGAAACAAACTTGCGCTGCGTAGGAACTCCTAGAATCTGCATGCAAAATGCCAATCTTCTAGCTTTTATAGTTTCCGAGATCTCAGCGTTTATACGGACAGACAGACAGACAGACAGACAGACAGACAGACGGACAGACGGACATGGCTAGATCGACTCGGCTAGTGATCCTGAACAAGAATATATATACTTTATAGGGTCGGAAACGCTTCCTTCTACCTGTTACATACTTTTGCACGAATACAATATACCCTTTTACTCTACGAGTAACGGGTATAAAAAATACTTTCAGGGAGCTACATCTATTTAGCACAATTTCTGGGTTTTGTTTTAGAGCTGTAGTTCGTCAGATGTCGACGGTTCGTACACCTACCCCTGTTGAATCTGGGGGTACTATATTTTTCCACTAGCAAAACTGTACCGCGACGGTAGGCGGAACAGGGGTGAGGAGTAGGGTATAGAAAGCCGTTGTGTTTTGTTGTAGACACTGGCCGTAAAGTCCAGCCTTTTTGGCGACGATGTTAGCAGGCTTACGTACTCCTATTCTATTGGAGATCGGACAACTCGTGACCTTTTAATGAAGTTATGTAACTTTTTGGGCGGGTAATGTTGACTTTTGATTTACTTAATACACAACTAGCCAAACCCTATTTAGCCGTGAAAGGCAGCAATCGTAACGATTCCACCAAAAATGAGAACGAAGTTTAATTGGCAAATTAACTGGCTTTGGCAGCGGATGTCTTTGGTTAAGGTTCGATCAAAGTAAATGGCACGTGGATACCATATGCCCAAAAGAACAATATGTTATCTTGCCAAATTTTACGTCTGCTCAGATGAGGGTTTGAAACGGAAAAGAAACGATAAGGCCTCGCCTGAACTCGGAAACCTAGTTTTACGATATTTTGAGCTGACACCGATCTGTCAAACTGGACCAGCTGATGGGTATTATCCAAGTATCAGTGGGGCTGGGAGGGGTTTTCGAATATTGTATGGCGGGTTAGCTACCAGTTTAAATTTTTGGAGACTTATGAATTTGGACGACCCCCACAACTGGGAGCCATAAGTCCAGATTGGTTTCAAAACGGAGTTGTAGAGAAGGACCTTGTCGTCCAGACTGAGGGGGGAGCGGGAGTGTATAAGACAATGCAGACTGTTTGCCTTCAGCCTTAGGTGAGTTCGTTTAGCTACAATATGCTTGCGCCAAGTAAGCCGTCTGTCGAGATGTACGCCAAGATACGTTGCTTTATGTAACTGAAGAATCACGGTGTTGTTTAGTGTAAGGTTTGGGCAATTTCGTCTATTTAAGGTAAGACTTTACATTTTTGTTCGTTTACACGACAGTCTGAAAGCCATTTCTTTACTGCATCTAGATGCACTGAAGCTTATTGTGGGTATTTAGATCGGCTGAGGATCGAGGTGTCGTCGGCAAACGTAGACATAGTCATAGAGACATAGAGTAGGATAAAGTTGGCCGAGAACGCTGCCTAGGAGAACACCATCTTCGATGTTATGTTCAGCTGACGTGGAAGTACTGCATCTCACAACAAATTTCCTGTTGTAAAGATATGACTTCAAGAGTTTATGCGTGTTATTATTATTATTTTTTTTTTTTTTTTTTGCGCGCGGAGTTCCACGGTCCATTTACCCGCCTAACCGACCGAGGGGCGCAGCCGTGTATCGTACGGCACGATTCGCTAGAAGATAGACGCGAGATAAGGAAATATAGGTAAAAGTCCGGGGAAAAAGTAACAGTAAGATCAATTTTGTGCCAATGAAGCTAGTATTAATCGTTTTAAGAGCGGCAGAGAGTCAAGATTTGAGGTTATAGGAAAAAATCTATTATAGTCAGAACACAATACTCTGAAAGGCTCATGCAAGGCATAGTTAGATCTACAATGATTTAATATTAGGGGAATATAATTTGTAGTTAATCTACTTGGCACAGAAAAGTTTAGCCGACTTACCAAGTCGGGGGAGTCAATATCACCATGTATAAGGTTATAAATGAAGACAGTACCAAGCATCGTTCTACGGTTGGCTTGGGAGGGTAAATTAATCAACAGAAGTCTACTAGAATATGAAGGTAAGTTAAGATTTGCATCCCAGTTTAGGCGCCGTAAAGCAAAAAGAAGAAAGTTTTTTTGTACTGATTCAACACGACCAATATGTATTCCGTATTGCGGACTCCAGACGGGAGACCCATACTCCAGAATCGGACGGACTAACGAAATAAATAAAGTTTTAGTTAAATAAGGATCATCGAATTCTTTTGACCACCTTTGAATAAATCCAAACACTCCTCTGGCTTTATTAACCATGGACGAAATGTGGTTTGAAAATTTTAGTTTAGGGTCCAAGAGAACGTCAAGATCGTTTACAAAAGTTATTCTATCATTATTTTGATTTTATGCATTAGCCCGTTAAGCCATACTCTGTCGAATGCTTAAGAGACAAAAATATCAAAATATTTTGATTTGTCAACATACTTGCATGGTCGTTCGCATAAAAGAAATTAATTCATCCATACTTTGTTGCAATCTGAGTATCATCGTTTCCATTTTATTTTCTGTGTGCTCTGCAGGTTGGTAAGAGACTGTAGGTGGTGATTGGACATTGTAAGCAGGGCTCGAATGATCTGATTTTATAACGCTTGCAAAGCTTAAGTTTTTAGTTATAGTGGATCTGCCGAGTAAAGATCGAGCTGCTGAGGAAAAGGAAACTTCAGGTGTGGATTTGGAGGGTATGGTATGTGGTGCGTGGTGAGATCGTGCTGTTGATTTTTTTTGGATGATCCGACTTTTTAACTCCTTGCATACTGGACAGCCTCAGTAGTTTGCTGTGTGGTCTCCTCCGTAGTTACTACAAGTTCTGCTATTTGGCTCGTTTTTTAATGCACACTCAGCAGAGGTATGCAGCCCTCCGCAAGCGACGCATACTGAGCGAAGTGTGCAGTAAGATTTGGTATGTCCGTATTCCTGGCAATTTGCGCACTGGATTGGTGATTCAACTGTGCGTTCTGCGATGCAATAGAAACTGTAGATGTAGATGTAGAGTCAGGTACAAGTTTCACCTTAAAGAGAGGTTTATTTGAAACGGTTTTTACGTTAAAACCTTTATCTTTTAGAGCCTGTTCGACTTCGATTCCTACGTCTGGTTTGATTATGACCTTTACTACTTTTTAGCTGGTAGGTGTAGTAGTTATTTTTCTTGTCATCTAGAAGCTCCGTTAATTTTCTAAAGCTTTCTTTTTTTCTTCTTTCTTCTTTTGACTTGGACCTTTGCTTCATGTCTCCTTTAATCAAGGGGATTACGTAGAAGCTATCATTACCAACATCACGATTGTCTATAGTCCTACACGCATGTCCCAAAAAAGACGGCTGAGACCAATACATCCACTTGATGATATAAGATTTTTTCACAACGAGCATATTAAAGACCATCTTATGGAATCTTTTGAAAAGAGGATGTGATTCAATTCCAAAATAGCTATAACATGGACTTACAGAGATTGCTGGGTGCAAACAAAATATGCAAGGATTATAAAAATGTAAGAATATAATTACCCCATTATGTACTTTGTGGCAACAGTGCCGCCATTAGGTTCCTGTGCATGTCGAAGTCTAGATAAACTTGTCTTAAAAGAAAATCGGGTTTCTCTTGTTTTCTGTAGTTTATTTGAACGAGTAATCATTATAGAGAGCAGTTAAGTACAGAATTGAAGTGTAAGCAAGAATCTTCTTTACCTTGCCTGTCACATTTTTCAAGACAGAAGTGAAACCATAACTACTTTTATATATAAGTCAGCACCTATAGATCTTTTTAACGTTTTCCTTATGAGAGTTACAGGTAAGAAGTAATCGATGCCATGCAGACACATTGGGTATTACTAGGTTATTTGTGTGGTTGCCTTATTTAGTATAAGTTGTTTAATTTAACTGTTTAACATTTTTTTTTTTTTTGGAATTTTAAATATAATTTTTGTTGGGTTTTTTTTGGGGAGAGCATAAGATGGGCTTGTTAACTGCTTGAAAATTATTAGAGAGTAGAGATGCAGATTTTCAAGTGATTAGTATTGAATTAACTTTACCAAAGATATGAGCTCTACACTGGTCATGTATGACAAATTTGATATTCAGCTTTTAGTTTAAATTTTAAATATGGATGTACAAAGTTCAGTCACTTTCGATTTCACTTCGCAGCATTCTGTTAATTCTAGGAATACAACTAATTTAATCATAATACTATATCACAAATACATTTTTAAGTTAAATGCTAATCGCTGTGCTCCTTCAGTTTAAGTTTGATTTTTAAACATTCACAACAAATTCGTTTTTAAATATTGTAAAAAGGTAACAAAACAATACGTACTGTATAGGTTTATCCTAAAGAATATGGTTTTGAATCATGACTATAAGCTTTCTGCAAATTGGTTGTCTCAACAAGCACGTATAACCAGTTGGACTGCCTAGATTAATTGTATGTTCCGCAAAAGAATTTGAATTCACGGCGACAGCCTCTGGTAATTGTGATGGTAGACAGACTGAGACTGATTTAATTAATTTAAGTAAACAGACTAGGTAAGGGTAACTGTATAGGATTACACCAGTTATTGCCCTATAAGCGAAATCTTGGTGTTAGCTTATTTTAATATGTCCGCAGATTGCTGACGTTTTGTTTGAAGGACAGTCTGGCTGTTGGACTACCTTACGGGATTTCCAGATCTTTTCCGAACGGTGTATACTTTTAATAGCAAGATTAAAATTTTGATGTAGTGATTTGCAGTGATTTATTGGTTCGGCATGGTGTCAAGTTGATGAGGCAATATTTTATGATCAATTGCCTTGCTGTAGATCGTCCAGCTAGAGTTGAGGTAGTCACTTTAAAGCTGCTTATGTTTCCGAACCGACTGCATATGAAGTGTAGCTTGTTTGTTAACAAGGTTTTGGTGCTGTCGTTAGCATTGGGGGCACTACATCCAGGGGAGAACGATAGTAAACCTGTTCCGACAAGGAACAGCTTCGAGGTCTATTTAATCTACACCATGTCGGAGTTCTTTTTCCGGACTTCGAAATTTGTTCCAGATTTATTGTTAAATACTTGAAACTCGTACAGACCTTAAGCGTTGAACGACGCATAATGATTAAAACAAATGTTGCTCTCAGTAGCCACCGTTGTGACGGCGATTCCGATGCCGCCACAATTATTTCCGATCCCCACGGAGGGGAGGAGGAAATATGCGTATTTTTGTTATTACTATTATTGTTATTCCTTTTTGATTTTTTAGCTTTAAGAGAAAAATAATGAATTAATAATTAGCATAATAAGCCTAGGCAAAAACAAACATAAGTACATTATTCAATAAGTGGAAAGGAGAGGGGAGAGCGGGGAAGAGAGGAGAGCGGGAAAGAGAGGCGAAACCGGGAACAACTCCTACGCAGTTGCCTAAAGAATTCACCCCAAAAAGAGCATGAGAGAGGAGTAAACCGAACGACCTGAACGGAGCGCAAAGCCCACCTCAGCGACTGCGCGGTCGACGACAACGGAGAGCGAGAGGGAATATCGAAAAGCGAGCTGGGCAGAGCAGAGTAGTTGCTGTTGCCAAAAAGAGAAAAGGGAGTCGCGAAATTGAACTTCACCACTGCGACTGCGTGGTAAGAAGATGGTGAGATCGGAAAGGCCAAGGGCACGAGAACAAAATTGGAAGGAACGCAGGGGACTGACACGCGAACATCGAAGCCGGATAGGCAGAACACGTGGTTTTTCTAGTCGGTAAGCGAAACGGTACAGTCGTGCAGAATTTAACTGGTGCAGCGAGAAACGCGATTAGATCGTAAAAATTGTAGGACGAAGATTGGTGAATTAATGTGAACAAGACGAAAAGGGGAAAGAAGCCAACAGTGAATAAAGACAAAAAATTAATGAATTATAATTTCGACAACGAGTGCGTGTTCTTTTTTTTTCCCTGACCTTTGACCCGTCTAATCAAGCCCGTTGAATAAATAAATTAATTATAACAAGTGATAATAACCCTAACCTGAGAATCGATCTAACTCAACAGAACCGTAACCCCGACGCGTAATCAACTAACATATCGGCCTTTAATAGAGTGGTATCGTAGTTGTTAATAAAACCCTGGGTCCGCCTGAGTTTTATCGTAGTTAGTATTATAAAAACCCTGGGTCCGCCCGAGTTTTATCGTAGCTATTATTAAAACCCTGGGTCCGCCCGAGTTTTATCGTAGTTATTATTAAAGCCCTGGGTCCGCCCGAGTTTTATCGTAGTTATTATTAAAACCCTGGGTCCGCCCGAGCTTTTCGTAATTAGTAATAAAACCCTGGGTCTGCCCGAGTTATATCGTAGTACTTATTAAGACCCTGGGTCTGCCCAAGCTATATCGTAGTAATTATTAAAAATCCAGGGGTCTACCCAAGTTTTACTGTAGCCAAACCCTGCCTCGACCAAATTTATGGTAGTCACCGATAAAGCCTATCACTGACATAGGTTCCTACGATAACTGTTTACTAAGTCCAGGGTCTGCCCGAGCTCAGTAGCCAGTCTTAGGTACAGTCACGTACCTTTTGCCGCGGTTTCTTCTCCTAATTATAAGGACCACGCCTAAAAACTCACTCGATTAACCCACATCGTCCACTGTAAATTTATAAATAATTTGTGTAGGCCCTAGACAACCCCTGAGCATATCCTGGCTGGGAAAACATCCTTACACCTTTAAGCAAAGTCCAAATTAGTCCACCGTGAAACCCATAAATTGGTATTTGTATGCGTTGACAGCTACTATTGAGCTCTTTGGCTCGAATATACTTAACTCTCGACTCTCATGACTGAATTGCGATAGGGCTATAGATCTGACGAGCTGTTGTTCTCTTAATTGCTTATGAGAGACTAGTGTTGGACCAATCGAAAAATTTCGGATAAGTACATTAGTTATTTCCATTTGTATTCGTGTATGCTTGCATAAGGTGGTCGCCCTACATTCCAATTTCCTTCTTGATTAACGCGATGGTTCAATGGAACTTATGGGCGGCTAACTATATTGATTGTAGAGTCAATAATTAATGTTTTGTTTTTAAGTAGTTCAGTTATTGCTTTTGACATTTTTTTAACAAACCCTTCTTCCACACCATCAAATAGAGATCTGCCTTGCCGAAGGTGGTTAATGAAGTGAGTCCCTGACTGTATCTCAGGGTATATGTTGGAAATGTTTGTGGGTTGAGTCACATGCTTGTGTGTAATAAAATTATGACCATATTTGCGCGAGCTGAAGGATGAATCCAAGATTCGAATATCGCTATGATTGGTCCTAAATCGTGGTATATTACTATAGCTCATTCCGAAGCTACCATTCTTGATAGCTTGAGCTCTCTTACTCTGTGCTTAAGTCGCTAAAAACAGCTAAATACGTCTATATATGCCTTGTCTGTCCTCATTTCTTTGTTTTTGTTATAAATCCAAAAAGGGCAACAGGCTTATACGGAGGCATAAAAGAATGAACCAGCTTGGATGTATCGCTCCGCAGGGAGATTTTCATGATCTGTTTTATTCGGACGTTGATGCACTATGAGCAGCGCAAACAAGTGGCCCTTACGACACCAAGCAGTGCTTGTTACGCGCGGATCCCTATTCCAAAATGGGCGTAAAAAACGAGATCGCGAGAACTAAATAATATTGAATCGGACGAACTAAGTTAGAATACATACGAAATTAATAATAATAATAATTTTGTGCTAAGTAAGATTAATGCTTAAGGATGTGCGAAGAGACGGTAGTAGAATAACATGGTTCATATCATAGTTAGATCTTCAAAGATTTGAAGTAAGAGGAATACAGTTCCTGGTAATTCTATTAGGCACAGATAAGTTTATGCGACCCAGTAACTCGGGACGCTCCACATCCACGTGAATAAGTTTATGAATAAAAGTAGTGCCAAGCATCGATCTACGGTTTAATAAGGATGGTATGTTAATTAGAATAAGTCTACTAGAGTATGATGGTAAAATAAGGCTTGCATTCCAGTTAGGGTCCCGTAGAGGAAATAATAAAAGGTTCTTTTGACTCTATCCGGTCTATATGTACACCATACTGAGGACTACAAACTGCTGAACAGTACTCTAGGATTTAACGTAATAGGGATCATCGAATTTCTTTGACCACCTTTTAATAAATCCAAGTACTCCCCTGGCTTTATTCACCAAGAAAGTAGTATGGTTGCAAAACTTAAGTTTTGGGTCCAGAAGGACGCCAAGGTCATCAACATGGGTGATTCCAAACATTGCACAACCACCCATCGTATACGGGGCATATTGTGGGTTTACCCACACCAACACCAATTTCGTTATATTGCAGGCATAACTTAACGTCATCTGCCTACATAAGGACACTTGACTTTGTCAAGACTAGAGGGAGATCGTTAATAAATAAAGTTAAAAGAAGTGGGTAACTGATCATAATCACTTTTTTAAAATATTTAATCCAAGCAAGCATTTATCAACAATGACTTTAAACGAACTACAGCGCTGTGCTATAATTTTTATGGCCTTCAATTTTGAAATTAAATATCGGTCAAACACCGCTCATGGAAACGCAAACCACTCACGTCTTGCCATATGCTCAATTTTGACACGGAAGAGGCATGCTACAATATAATCGATATATCTTGTCAAATTAATGCCGATATACTCAACGAAAAACGAAGAACGATTCCATTTAGCAAAGAGTCTAAAACTTTTTTTTAACTGGTTGGCCTGAACATCAGAATGATCCCGAAATGCTGCCTTACTTTAATCGCAGGCTTGCGTTGACAATTAACAACAAGCTGCTATGTCTTCACTCAGATGTCAATATAATTATTATTTCTCGCAAGCATACATACATACAATTCTAAGCCTTTTCAAAACGGTCACTGGGGAATGGTTCGCATTAAACAATTAGCACGTCAGCATGTCTGGCGGCCAGGTATTGATGAATATATTACATAATTGACCAAGAAGTGAAGCGTTTGCAAGGTAGGAAACCCAGCTCCAGTAAAAGAGTTCCAAAGCTGGCCAAAAGCTACAAGTGCCTGGGAAAACATTTAGATCAATATTTGACAAAATGTGGTTAATATGTATTAATGCTTATTCTTAGATTCCATTCATAACTCAGATGGTATCGACTTCATTTCCAAATAATATATATGCACTTACAGCTATATTTGAGATTTAAGGATACCCAAAACATTGGGCAGCGATAACGGGCCGCAACTCCTTTAACGATTTTTGTCTTCAACATGGTATTAATCAATTGACTTCAGCTCCATTTCACCCGGGATCAACTGGATTTGCTGAGCTTTTTGTTCGAACTTTTAAAACCTCAGTTGGCAAAAACATGAAGGATGGTTATTCAGTTAAAACAGTCGTACCCTATTTTCTAAGTACGTGTTGTTTTACGCCTAACTCAGAAGATAAACTTCCGGCAGAATTGCTACATGGTCGCCCAGTGCGTACGAACGAACTGAAATTAAGCAGAATCAATCAACAAAATACATTATAAATAAGAAAGTCTTCGCCAAAAATTACGCAAGGGGATTTATAGACCACATTAACCAGATTAAACCAAGATCTGATTCCGATGACAACAGTAGCCTGACTCTAGCAATCTTCCAACAATTGTGTCAGACTCGGGACATGAAGAAGAGCAATCATATGATCAAACGCAGCCTCTTTAACCAACTCCTGATTTCAACGAAGCACTAGCAGTATCCCAGCAATGTAGTTCATAAAGCACCATAACCACGTCGATTAGGTATCCCAATCCGAAGCAGTTTGTTTGAGGCATTCTTTTTGAAAACAGCTACTAATTAATTTTACTTATACTTAATTCTTCTTATACTTTTTTTACTTTTATATGTCCGATGCAGTTAATGTTTTTTACCCTGCAAAAAACTCATTTTTTAATATCTGTGTTCCGTGGTTTTAGCCGTTAATCTCCAATAAATCACCTTGGTTTAGCAAAGAGTTGACACACTTAAGAAATGTAATGTCCAGACTTTTTAGGAATTATAAAAATACCGGTTCTCAATTTTTTTTTGCAGATATTTAAGTGCTCGGTCAAGATTAACCGTGCTTAATGCTCAGTGTTATAATCGTTACTTAAACCGTTGTAAGGTCCAGTTCTCTCACGACCAGAAACAGATTTATAACTTCGTTAACACCAAGCGTAAATCTTAATCTTATCCTTCCTCGCTTCGTTTATTAACATGACGGCAACCACAGATCAGACAATAGCCGATTTATTTGCCCGATTTTTTCAAACTACTTACTCTACACCATATCCATGGCGAACCTCATATTCTGTCCCACATTAACAAAAGCTCTCTTCTTTTGGATCTTCTGGGTTGCGCTAAAGGCCCTGTGCAAACCTCTTCACAAGTTGTTTACCTTATCTCTAGAAACTTCCCAATTTCTACATATTTGTTATTCCTCTTTACAGAAAAGGTATCAAGTTAGAGGCCAGTAACTATAGAGATAAGTTCTCAGCTATTTCTAAGCTTTTTGAAAAAATTATTAGTCCTCATTTGTAACACCTATGTTTCGCCGTGTCAACGTAGATCCACAAATCTCTAACCTTTTGGAACGCAGTCTATGATCATGCAAAAGGGAATAAATCGTTCTTCGGTACTCTTTACCTTCCTGCCCAGTATTGGCTTCCGAGATTTAGGATATGGTACTGTTATTACGCTGCTGACGGAGCGTAAGGGTCATTTATATTTCTAATAACTTTTGTCTCATTTACTCAATTAAATTCACTTGAATACCTTATAGGGTAATCCATTTTTCAGCTGTATTTCGCACAACTAAGCACAATTGCAATAGATGGGAGCCTATCTATTAACGACAAAAACACATCCGGCCTGCTTAACTAAATAATTGAGTCCAAACACTGATTTTTTTTTGTATTATGCTTTACTATTTATTTATTGAATCTTCTCCTTTCGGATACTAACAATAAGTGTAACAATTCTTATGGTATTCTAACTAATAGTCTGGTACTGAGTTATGGGTCCCTGAAAATTATTGCTGCGAGTTGATTTTCAGATGATTTTGGGTGCACAGAGAGTGTTTCTTTGTAGGTCGTTTTTTATTTGTCTATTTCATTTTTTGCGAATATACCATGGTGCCCCAGTGATAGTTCTTAGGATTTTTTATTTTTCGCGCTATATGATGTCAATATTGCTGCCGCTCGCGTTCCTCCATAGCTGGGAGCCATATGTCCAGATAGGCTTGAGAGTGGAGTTGTGGCTCGATCGAGCGTTTAATCCAGTGGAAGCTGCTGGCATGTTTACCTATTGAGAGTAAACTTTATGTGTTTTTACATTTTTGTTCATTTAATTTCATTATTTTTATTTCAAACACAGATAACTTAAAATGTTTTTCCACAGCTTAAAGTGCACACTCTCATCCTCATTCGTCAAAAAACAATAAAAGATTATCGATTGCTTTTAATTGTTTTTTTTGAGGTGCATTGTTTATGAACGCATCATGAAATCGATTTCTCATTTTCATTTTCCAATGTTCGTTTTACAATCATAAAAAAGATAATTAATTAAAGTTAACAAAAAAAAGAGTTTTAGATGAACTACCTACATTCTGTGGTTTCAAAGTATTTTGCTTAAGTAAAGCTGTTTACTAGACAGTGTCTTTGTTTTATTTATATTTTTAATATTATATATATAGCCATCCTAGGTAAGTTCGTTTAAATAATTCAACGTCTGACCTGAGCTTAAGATTGTAGTACTTTTTTCCCCAAAGAGGAATTCCAATTGCCCGTACGGCACATTTTTGGGACCAATAGTCCTCCCTTTGTGCTTTATACATGTTTTTAACATATGTTTAATTTTTATTTTAAATTTTTAAGATACAAATGAATGCGTGGAAAGGAATCCTTGTGGTAACCATCAACGTTGCATTAACACAAATGGAAATTTCCGCTGTGAAAGCCTTCTTCAGTGCTCGCCCGGATACAAATCAAGAGCAGACGGGAAATCATGCATAGGTACGTGACCATTTTCATTATGAACAGGAGAGGAAAGCTAACTTCGGGCGGAGCCGAAGTTGAAATACCCTTGCAGAATATTCTGTAAATTATATTCTTTATAATTATTCATATGATGCATTCTTAACACTCATAAAAAAATCCCAACTTCCTAGCTTTAAAAACACCAAAGTTATGGCATTTCCAATCGTTCAGTTATATGCCAGCTATAGGATATAGTCGGCCGATCCTTATGGAATTTGGTAAGTCGCATCGGTTGGCCAAAAATAAAACCCATAGAAAATCCCAACTTCCTAACTTTACAAACACCAAAGTTATGGCATTTCCGATCAATCAGCTATATGGCAGCTATAGGATATAGTCGGACGATCCCGGCCGTTCCGACTTTTATACTGCGTGCAAAGGAAAGAAGGGTGTGTGCAATTCGATATCTTTAAAACTGAGAGACTAGTTTGCGTAGAAACAGACAGACGGACAGACAGACGTACATGCTTATATCAACTCAGGAGGTGATCCTGATCAAGAATATATATACTTTATAGGGTCGGAGATGTCTCCTTCACTGCGTTGCACACTTTTGACCAAAATTATAACACCCTCTGCAAGGGTATAAAAAGAGTAGAACGGAAACACCAACGGCTAAGTTCGCATAGGTACGTGCCGCTAGAAACGTTAATCCCATAAGGAGTTTCTAGGAAAATTACCTACCGATTTTAGATGGTCGATGGTGCTCTGTGGAATTATTCATTTGCTTAAATTTTTTATAGTATTAATTTTCTCTATCCTGATACTTGTTTTTAAAAAGTGATGTTGGTATGTTCAAGTAATTTACAGTTTTCTTGTAAAGCTAGTATACATAATTGTGCAGAAATCCATATCATTTATATGGGTTTAGGGTAAGAAGTCCACATGATTTCGTTAAAGGAAATGAAGTACTTAAGACACAACCGGACGAAGATTTTGTCCAGGATAAGCCTCCTTGGACCAAGGCTTCTTTGTGTGAAATTAATGTATCTATCTGGACAGTTCATGTAATCTGAAATTTTAGAACAGAGTTGTTTGCCACTTAAAGCTGCTTTTAGAGCATGCAGACATGAAGTACCCATTCCAGCAGGAGATCCACAAGATACAATGCATTAATTACAAATACACTGGGTTTAAAAAATCATATATGCTTATGATTAGCTACGTACCTAGGTAAAAAAAAACAGAATGTTAGACAGTAACCGCCCCTTATAGGGTACTCGGTAGTGACACATGTATACCCTAGCAGAGCGTATTATTATTTTAGTCAAAAGTTTGCAAAGCAGTAAAGTACCCAATTCCGACCCATAAAATTTATATATACTGGATCAGTATCACCATGTCGATCTAACCATGTCAGTTTGTCTGTCCGTTTTGACACAAACTAGTCCCTTAGTTTTAAAGCTATTTGGATAAAAAAGGCCGGATCGGCCTCTTTATCACATAGCTTAAAATAAAATAATAACCTAATTCATTGAACTTACTACCGTTAGGTTGCCGACTTGTACTTTCTTTAGAAATACATTATTAAATTTTAGTTTTGGTATTTTTTATAAATATAGTTAAGTAGCCAGATAAGGTATTGTATGCTTTCGGGTTGATAAATTTAAAAATGTAGAAAATAAATAAAGAATTGTCTAGCAAGCACAATCAATCAAAAGAAAAGCAAAAGTGATCAAGCTCTTTAAATAATTTTAAGAATAGCCTAAACTTAGACGTGCGAACAAACTGATAATTTTGTTTTTGTCGTACCTAAGGTAATGCTAAGTTTGCGGTTGATATGTGTTTATCCCAAATGGCAAAAGGTTTCCGGCGATACGCATTGGTTCACAGGTATCGTTTTGTATGATTTGGTCATGAACTGTCTACAGGTTTGTCGAAGCAACTAGCACTTATGGTTTGAAGTTTGTAAATCTGATCCACGGCGACTGTCTCTGATGATTGCGATCGAAGATGAGAAACAATCTTAACAGTTTTTGTTGGTGCAAATGTGCTTAAGTTAAGTTAAAAGGGTTGAAAGGGTAAGTGTTGTTATATTTTATATCTTGTTTAATTTTGTGCCTAACATAATAAATTAATTATTCAAGCATCTTTTCGACCGTTGAACAGGTACTTAGCTATTGCCAACTTATTAATTAAAAAGAAAGGAAATCTAACTTCGGGCGGAGCCGAATATTTTTTATTCTCCAAAATGATTCATATGATGCATCAGTTATATGGCGGCTATAGGATATAGTCCGCCGATCCTTATGATTTGCTAGGACGAATTGATTGACCAAATGTAAAACCCATAAAAAATCCCAACTTCCTAACCTTACAAACACCAAAGTTATGGCATTTCCGATCAATCAGTAATATGGCAGCTATAGTCAGCCGATCCCGGCCGTTCCGACTTATATACTGCGTGCAAGGGACAAAGGGTGTGTTCAAAGTTTCGATTCGATATCTTTAAGACTGAGAGACTAGTTCGCGTAGAAACAGACAGACGGACAGAATGACATGCTTATATCAACTCAAGACGCGATCCTGATCAAGAATATATATACTTTATAGGGTCGGAGAAGGTGACATTCACTGCGTTGCACACTGTTGGCCACTCTGCAAGGGTATAAAAATTACCTGGAGTTGGAGCCTAATGGTCTGAAACGGGATTTCCTTTCGGGATTTCCATAATATATATATTTTCAAGCGGTGTATTTAACCTAATCAGTAGCCTGACACAAAACTGGCGCTTATTAGACATTTTGCTATAACCTTATGGTAATGCTGATGTTGGCGGTGTGCCACCTAACACCAACACGGATATCAGTAAGTCCGTTTATCTTGTTAGTCTTGTTGCTACGTATCAATAGATTTCTGCGTTGTATATAAATATAGTTAAGTAGCCAGATAAGGTATTGTATGCTTTCGGGTTGATAAATTTAAAAATGTAGAAAATAAATAAAGAATTGTCTAGCAAGCACAATCAATCAAAAGAAAAGCAAAAGTGATCAAGCTCTTTAAATAATTTTAAGAATAGCCTAAACTTAGACGTGCGAACAAACTGATAATTTTGTTTTTGTCGTACCTAAGGTAATGCTAAGTTTGCGGTTGATATGTGTTTATCCCAAATGGCAAAAGGTTTCCGGCGATACGCATTGGTTCACAGGTATCGTTTTGTATGATTTGGTCATGAACTGTCTACAGGTTTGTCGAAGCAACTAGCACTTATGGTTTGAAGTTTGTAAATCTGATCCACGGCGACTGTCTCTGATGATTGCGATCGAAGATGAGAAACAATCTTAACAGTTTTTGTTGGTGCAAATGTGCTTAAGTTAAGTTAAAAGGGTTGAAAGGGTAAGTGTTGTTATATTTTATATCTTGTTTAATTTTGTGCCTAACATAATAAAATAATTATTCAAGCATCTTTTCGGCCGTTGAACAGGTACTAAGCTATTGCCAACTTATTAATTAAAAAGAAAGGAAAGCTAACTTCGGGCGGAGCCGAATATTTTTTATTCTCCAAAATGATTCATATGATGCATCAGTTATATGGCGGCTATAGGATATAGTCCGCCGATCCTTATGATTTGCTAGGACGAATTGATTGACCAAATGTAAAACCCATAAAAAATCCCAACTTCCTAACCTTACAAACACCAAAGTTATGGCATTTCCGATCAATCAGTAATATGGCAGCTATAGTCAGCCGATCCCGGCCGTTCCGACTTATATACTGCGTGCAAGGGACAAAGGGTGTGTTCAAAGTTTCGATTCGATATCTTTAAGACTGAGAGACTAGTTCGCGTAGAAACAGACAGACGGACAGAATGACATGCTTATATCAACTCAAGACGCGATCCTGATCAAGAATATATATACTTTATAGGGTCGGAGAAGGTGACATTCACTGCGTTGCACACTGTTGGCCACTCTGCATGGGTATAAAAATTACCTGGAGTTGGAGCCTAATGGTCTGAAACGGGATTTCCTTTCGGGATTTCCATAATATATATATTTTCAAGCGGTGTATTTAACCTAATCAGTAGCCTGACACAAAACTGGCGCTTATTAGACATTTTGCTATAACCTTATGGTAATGCTGATGTTGGCGGTGTGCCACCTAACACCAACATTGATATCAGTAAGTCCGTTTATCTTGTTAGTCTTGTTGCTACGTATCAATAGATTTCTGCGTTGTATATATGTTGGAAATGTTTGTGTGTTGCGGAATTCTGGGCACACCTGGGAGGGTTCTTGATTCGAATATTGCTATGTTATTACACCCTTGCAGAGGGTATTATAATTTTGGTCAAAAGTGTGCAACGCAGTGAAGGAGACATCTCCGACCCTATAAAGTATATATATTCTTGATCAGGATCACCTCCTGAGTTGATATAAGCATGTCCGTCTGTCCGTCTGTCTGTTTCTACGCAAAATTTTAATTCAATATCTTTAAAACTGAGAGACTAGCAGTTTTAAAGATATTGAATTGAAACTTTGCACACACCCTTCTTTCCCTTGCACGCAGTATATAAGTCGGAACGGCCGGGATCGTGATCCTATAGCTGCCATTTAACTGATTGATCGGAAATGCCATAACTTTAGTGTTTTTTAAGTTAGGAAGTTGAAATTTGCTATGAGTTTTATTTTTGGCCAATCAATCCGACCTACCAAATTTTTAGTAAGGATCGGACGACTGTATCCTATAGCTGCCATATAACTGAACGATCCGAAATACCATAACTTTGGTGTTTGTAAAGTTAGGAAGTTGGGATTTTCTATGAGTTATATTTTTGGCCAATCAATCCGACCTACCAAATTTCATAAGGATCGACCGACTATATCCTATAGCTGCCATATAACTGAACGATTGGAAATACCATAACTTTGGTGTTTTTAAAGTTAGGAAGTTGGGATTTTTATGAGTATTAAGAGTACATCATATGAATAACTTTTTTACCGCCTCTACCTGCTGCAAAGAAAATAGCCCTATACATGGGTAAGTAATTGCCCGCTGTCGCATCCGGTTTACTATCTATAAGACATACAATGTTCTCCTGATTGGGGCATAGCTTGCTTCGAACAGTTGGATCAGCATTCAATAACACTTACATATCTTAGTCGTACTCTTCAGTTCTTAAGCCCAATTTTTGTTGCGATTTCTTGTGACCCTCTCAGGGATGATGAGTGTTCAAAAAGTGGTAGAAATTTGTCATCTTGTTCCAGCGATGGCGTTTTCCACGGAGTGATTTTTAGCTATTTCGACTCCAAATCACGACACGTACATGTTTGTTATTTTCTTTATTTCTGATGCTAAACCATTGATAAAGAGTCTTTTAAGCTTATTGGCTCGGCGATAATTTTAACTTTGACATTTTTGATTTTTAGGTCGCACAATTTATCAATCACTAAAAAACAATACATTTTACTCGTATTATAAAATTCCGACGTTTAATTTTTACCTTATAGATATTGATGAGTGCGATACTGGTGAGCACAACTGTGGCGAAAGACAAATATGCCGTAATCGCAACGGTGGCTATGTATGCACCTGTCCGATAGGTCATGAGATAAAGCGTCTAAGCACTGGTGTTAGTACATGTGTGGACACCAACGAATGCGAGCTGGATCAACGTGTTTGTCCGTCAAATGCACAGTGCTTTAATACCATAGGATCTTACTATTGTGAATGCAAAGCTGGGTTTAAAAAAAAAAGTGATAATAATAACAACACACAATGCTTTGATATCGATGAGTGCCATGTGGTTCCGGGTCTTTGCCAACAGAGGTGTGTTAATACATGGGGCGGATATCGATGTGCATGTGAACACGGATACCAACTAGGACAGAACAACCGCACATGTATTGATATAAATGAATGTGAAGTTCATAAGGACTACAAGCTATGCATGGGGTATGTATCTGAACAATCGTTTTGAAGCATGTGATAATCAATATTATCAAATCTAAGATTCTGTATTAACACTGATGGATCCTACCAGTGTTCTTGCCCACGTGGTTATTTGTTGTCTGCTGACGGGAATACTTGCCGCGATATCGATGAATGTGCAACTGATTCCATAAATCAAGTGTGTACTGGCCGGGTATGTATTTCATTGGGGATTCTATTTTGTAATTCTAAGAGCTTGAGATCTTGTCCAGTTTATACAGAATGGTCTTCTGTCGGTCTGCTTCTTATTAAGTCTATAAGATTTTGAAATAACTATTTCCAATATATTTTCTATATGTTGAATTAACATATAGAAATAGGCAATATCAGACCCAATATAAAAAACAACACTTTATAAAAAAAAATCTTTTTTTAAGAGCTTAGCAATAATTACATTTGGTTCACAGGAAGACTTTTTTTTTTTTTTTTTTTTTAAACGCGCGGAGTCCCACGGCCCACTTACCCGCCCAACCGACCGAGGGGCGCAGCCGTGTATCGTACGGCACGATTCGCGATAGGATAGACGCGAGATAGGAAAATAAAGGTAAAGGTCCGGGGAAAAAAGTAATAGTTAGATCAATCTTGTGCCAATGAAGCAAGTATTAATCGTTTTAGGAGCGGCAGAGAGTCAAGATTTGATATTACAGGAAAAAGTCTATTATAGTCAGAACATAATACTCTGAAAGGCTCATGCAAGGCATAGTTAGGTCTACAATGATTTAAAATTAGGGGAATATAATTTCTAGTTAATCTACTTGGCACAGAAAAGTTTAGCCGACTTAACAAGTCGGGGCAGTCAATATCACCATGTATAAGGTTATAAATAAAGATAGTACCAAGCATCGTTCTACGGTTGGCTAGGGATGGTAAATTAATCAAAAGAAGTCTACTAGAATAAGAAGGTAAGATAAGATTTGCATCCCAGTTTAGGCGCCGTAAAGCAAAAAAGAAGGAAGTTTTTTTGTACAGATTCAATACGACCAATATGTATTCCGTATTGTGGACTCCAGACGGGAGACCCATACTCCAGAATCGGACGGACTAGCGAAATAAATAAAGTTTTAGTCAAATAAGGATCATCGAATTCTTTTGACCACCTTTTAATAAATCCAAGCACTCCTCTGGCTTTATTAACCATGGACGAAATGTGATTAGAAAATTTTAGTTTAGGGTCCAAGAGAACGCCAAGATCGTTTACAAGAGTTATTCTATCCAAAGAGCTGCCACTTAACGTGTAAGTCGCGTATATCGGATTGGCCCGATAAAAAGTCATCAGCTTGCACTTGGAGCCGTTTAAATTTAGTAAATTATCTCGGCACCAGTTTTGAAAATTATCTAGATCGGATTGCAAGTCTAAATGGCAGGAAATGTCCTTATACTGCAGGCACAACTTAACATCATCTGCGTACATAAGTACGCGAGAATGACTTATAATTGAGGGAAGATCGTTAATAAATAATGTAAAAAGTAACGGACCCAGATGGCTCCCTTGTGGGACACCGGAGGTAACACGGAGAATTTTAGAAATTGAATTTTTAAAAAGGACCCTTTGTGACCTGCCATTTAGATAACTTGAAATCCATTTAAGCAGATCAACTGGAAAACCTAAAAGGTCAAGTTTATGAATAAGAAGTAAGTGATTTACAGAGTCAAATGCTTTACTAAAGTCAGTGTAAATGACATCTGTTTGAAAACTACTATTGAAGCCTTTTATCACAAATGTAGTGAGCTCTAGAAGGTTTGTAATTGTGGATCTACGTTTAATAAATCCGTGTTGACACGGAGAAATAATTGATCTGCAAAAGTGCTGCAAATAAGGAGTAATAATTTTTCAAAAGCTTAGGAATAGCTGACAACTTAGAAATACCTCTGTAGTTACTGGCTTCTAACTTGTTACCTTTTTTGAAAAGAGGAATAACAAATGATTCCTTCCAAATATTTGGGAATTGGGACGTTTCTAGAGATAAGGTAAACAACTTGTGAAGAGGTTTGCACAGGGCCTTATCGCAATACCTAAGCACGCACCCAGGAATACCATCGGGCCCTGGCGAATAAACAGGCTTAATATGAAGAAGATCCAAAAGAAGACAGCTTTCTGTTAAAGTGGGACAGAATATGAGGTTTGACTTGGGCATGGTGTAAGAATAAGGCTGAGATGAATAATCTAAAGTAGAGTAAGTCGTTTGAAAAAATTGGGCAAATATATCGGCTATTGCCTGATCTGTGGTTCCCGTCATGTTTTCGAACGACAGCGAGGAAGGAAAAGAATTAGATTTACGCTTGGTGTTAACAAAATTATAAAACTGTTTCGGGTCCTGAGAGAACTGGACCTTACAACGGTTTAAGTAACTATTATAACACTGAGCATTAAGCACGTTAAATCTTGACCGAGCACTTAGATATCTAGTAAAAACAGATTGAGAACCGGTATTTTTATATTTGCTAAACCAAGGTGATTTATTGGAAGTTGACGGATAGTACCACGGAACACAGGAATTAAAAAATGAGTTTATTGCAGTATAAAAAACATTAACTGCATCGGACATATTATTGCATAAGTAAAGATCAGACCAATTAAAGCCAGAAATAAAATTATTAAGCCTCAGAAAGTCTGCCTTGCGAAAACAATGTATTCGTTTGGATTTTTCTGATTTTTCTTCTATAACTCTACCCGTATCGAATGAAAGTTCGATTGTTGGGTGATATGGATCTTCAGGTTGCGTGAGTGGTGCTACTCTGGACAGAAACACACCTTCAGGATTCGATACAAAACACAAATCAAGTAGGCGACCTAATGAATTTCGAACATGGTTTACTTGAGATAGAGATATGTCAAGCAGGCCATCAATAAAATCATGTTGTGCTATAGGTAGTAAGACATTCGATCCATCCTCAGTGGACCAAGTAACTCCAGGTATATTAAAATCACCTAGAACTATCAACTGATCCCTATCGGAAAGCTTATTTGCAACGGACTTAATAACGGATAGGTGATTTAAATAATCAGGAAGTTCAGATAACGGCGGAATATAAGAGCAAGTTATGTATATAAAGTTACCAGGAAGCGATAACTTTACACAAATAAATTCAATGGTATTGAATTCATCAAAAAATAACTCCTCAGACGGGAAGTTTGAATCAACTCCAATTAAGACTCCACCTCCCCGTCTAGAGGGACGGTCATACCTATATATTGTGTACTTACCTGGAAAAACTTCGGAGCTAAAGATCTTAAAACCCATGCTGGAAAATTAAGAATGGCAAATTGGCCAATTCAGTCAACTTAATTTTTTCTATTGTTAGTGTTGCAAATGATAACTTTATGCTGAGTAAAAACTAGTTGGGCTATAGAAATAGATTAAAAATAAATTAATATTATTATTATTATAATAAATTATTCAGAAGTAGTAAGCGAGCTCCCTAAAGGGATACCAATGTGGCCTCCAGCTTATCACAAGCTATGGTGTATTTATTGTACGATTTTTTTTCGCAAAAGAATTTTAAAATCTTATAATTTGTTGAAAAAGAACATACATGTATTTCTTTTCCTCAAAATTATGAGCTGGTAAATTAGTAAAGCACGTTTTTCAACAGATAAAAATAAATATTTTCATATTTTTCAATATTGTGTTTCTGTGTTTGATTACCTCACTGGGCTCCCAAGTAATTGTAAGTGCTCGGTAGCAAACGTAATATCAATAAACTAATTTAATACAGCTTCAGCTCGACCTCCCAATTCCAAGTTGAGAGGAAATGGAGCAGTGTCTACAGGGTGTTATTAAAGCAATAAGCTTTACACATACGGCTCCAAGCTAAAAGACCAGTTCGCCGAACTGGCATACATAAGCCTTTGTAGATTACAAAAGCCATTCCTTACAAAAGTCTTGGACATGGCGTACATCAGCCTACGAAGGATACACAAATTTTTTGACAGTACTTATCTACTTATTTAAAATCCAGTTGGATTTGCAGTACTTAATTAAAATCCAGTGGGATTTTGGATTGTTGTCGTCAGCTGTTCACTTGATGGTTGCTGCGGAGCGTTCCCCTCAGGCCCACTAATGGGCTTTGGGTACTCTTCTTATAGCTTACGTCTGTTAAACTTTGAGTCAAGCGCTAAGTACAGCTTGAAAGCTATCTCAAGATTTGAGACTTCTTAAAATAGATAAGTGGTACGTGGGTCCTGATAGTCAAGTAGCCGCCATGCGTCCAGGGTTCAAGATTTAAAATGGAGTTTGGGGCATCAATGAAAGTGGATTTGTCGTCTATCCGGAGAGTGCTGACAGGGCAGATTAAACGAAGTTCCTGTTATACCTTAAACCACATCTAAGGTCTGTTACTAAGTAGTAGGCAATTTCGCAAAACTATCTTTAGCATCGGTGGGATTATGTGGAGGGTCTTTTTTAATTGTTTTGGGAAAACCCTGTCTGGTCCTTTGGACTTAAAAGGTTAAGAGTGCTGAGCACTCGAGATATGTAGAATTTTATGTTCACCAAGGGCCCTTCACATTTTTTAAGGGAAGTGTATGTCTCGGAGAAACTCCGTCCACTAATCAGTTCCTGTTCAGGGTACCATATGGCGGTGAGAGATCCTGACACGAGCCGAGCTGCCTTGGTGGTTGAATCTATATTATTACAGAAACGAGCCCACTCCTTACATTTGGCCAGTCTGATACCTTGTATAGTCATAGTTTTGTTTAGTATTCGTTCCCACTGGTTTCATTGTTGTTTTGTCTTTTATTGAATTGTTGTCTTTAATACATTTTAAGGTTAGCTAAGTTTGAGTTTAAGGTTTGACTTTCTTACTATGTCAGCCTGCTTTTGTCAAAGCCGTCTTCCGGGGTATTTGTGTTAAAAGTCAGATTTTCTCTTAGGTTAGTACAGAGGTTTTTTATAGTACCCCTCGTAACCGAATCTTATCAAACAATTAGTTCGGGCAGTTTTTTGGGCAGCAAGGGACCTGCAAGTGTAATATTACAATATTTGAATAAACGAGGAAGGAAGATAACTTTGGCAAGCCGAAGTTTTAATACCCTTGCAGACTTTGCCGAAATTGCTAAAATTGAAAAGGTAGCGAAAGGAATAAGGTATACATAAATAAACTAGATTTATGTCATGTCAATAGCTTTTATACTGCAAAAATTTCATATAAAACAAGAAAGGAAAGCTAACTTCGGGCGGAGCCGAAGTTGATATACCCTTGCAGAATACTCTGTAAATTATATTCTCCAAAATTATTCATGTAATGCATTCTTAATACTCATAAAATATCCCAACTTCCTAACTTTGCAAACACCAAAATTATGGCATTTCCGATCAATCAGTTATATGGCGGTTATAGGATATAGTCGTCCGATCCTTATGAAATTTTGTAGGTCGGATTGATTGGCCAAATATAAAACCCATAGAAAATCCCAACTTCCTAACTTTACAAACACGAAAGAAATATCTGAGGTTTTTTTAGGCTGGAGCGAGTAGCAAACTTATATTCTTTAAATGTAGTTTCAAGGTGGGCTGGATTTAAATTATTAAAAATGCTTCTTCATCGGAACTAACTTTGAAAGATCTTTAATTTTTTTTAACAATTCTTTAGAATGTTCAATATTAGTTTCATTTTCTTCTAATGGATATAAAACCAATGTTTCAGGCATTGGAGGCATGGCATATTGAAGCGGCAGAATTCCTGGCCACGCAGCTCTCTTAAACATGAAGATCTGTGCTTATGGCGCTGGTATTGAATGAATTCGTCCCCGCTGGTAGTAATAAACCGATCAACAAAACGTATAGCTTAATCGCAATTATCTGCTTTGTCCATCCTTCGACCTTCAGAAAGCGATTACATGCCATGAGAATGTGGCGATCCCCTGTGCTGAAACTCGAACCTCCAATAATAGTGGACTAGGGTATACTCGCCAAATATCTCGAAACTTTTAAAAACTTTCAGCAATTGTCGGAGCCTGTAGTCAAAATAACGGGAGCATGTTACTGGGTCAGATCGGATTAAGCGAGCTTTTACGGTATTTGAAAGAGCTGCCGCTTCGTCCTCACCTTTATTTTTGGTATCCAATAAAATAGAAATAATAACTAACTGCTCATTCCATCTAGATTTAGCAGCGGAAAGAGTTATGAAAAATGTAGGCAAATGCCTTATCATGGCTATAACTTTTTTTTCAGCCTCCCAATGAGCTGGGGCGGATCGTAGACCTTTGAGAATATGATACCCGTCGTCATGCTGTACAAGTCTGTCAACAAATGATTCATCCCTTATATTTGCAGCAGTTACCACCCCTTTCGTAGGGCAATGGAAATTGAAAGTTCTTCCGCATCTTCATCTAGTTTCTTGGACGGCGGCCCTCCCCAGGGGCGTGAGCTAAAGCGTATTGTTTTCGCTCTGGTCTGCGATTTTCCTCATCCGCGATTAGCAGTATTTTGAGACTGCTGTCGTCGGCGCTCCTCGGAGTTAGCGCTGCAGTATTTTTCGACTGCTGTCGTCGTAGCTCCTCGGAGTTAGCCCTGGCGTTCCCTAGCTCGAATTCGATCACTACGCCTTCTGACAAAGCGTGCTGCCGTATTTCGCGTTCATGCTTCGTCAGCTACTTCCAAATTACTTGCGCGGGTCTCGGCAATATGCAGAGCATTGCGGGTCCATATCTGCGTTGTATTTTGACGATATTGGGCTCGGCTGCGCCTTAGTGCGGCTTGGCGGCGTTGTCCCTGAGATAATGTGGATACGCCTGGCATTCTCTTTATTTTGCTGTTAAAAAAATCGTGTAAATAAAAATATAAAGAAAATATACGTGTTTGTTATTTAAAAGTTATCAGGGAAACTATGATAAATTTATGTACGCTTTAATCTTAAGCCCCGTATTTTGTTAAAAGTTGATACATACATAATTTTATAATTTTCTGATAAATTTACAACAAATAAACGGAAACTTACCAAATCAATTGTAGAAGATATCACTTTACGCACTTGGGCGATAATTTTTCACTATTTTAAATAAAATACACATTAAAAGTAAAACTGGCTTATACAGATTCACGTTGTTTTACGGCGACTGTTATTTACAGACTAATCCATGGATTAGGCATACGTGTCAATATAAAGGCTGGTATTCTACCTGTTGACAACAAAAGCTCAATCCCTTTTGCTCACGAAGAATCCCGTAGTGCAGAAAGGTGTAGGTATATATTTTGATTATGCAATTAAGGGATTGTGTACGTGTGCATTAGTAAATCAGTTAGACTTTTGACCTGTATGATGTAAATCAAGAATTGGAATATTTTAGGTTGACTGGGTTGCAATATGAAAAACAAACTATTGGGTTGTATATACCTGTCCTCGATTCCTAAATGTAACAATTGGTTAAGGGTTTCTACGATAGATATATTTCATATAACTGTACTATTGCAGGTTGTTCAATTTAAGGTAATAAGCTTCCTAATATCGACCTTTACATAAACCTTTGAACTTTATTATTCAAAACCCTTTAAAATAAAAGCAACATAACACCTGCATAGTGTTATTCAATATTTGTAAAAGTGTTAAGTGGTAAATCAACAGTGTTGAAATCAACACATCAGAGAGACCCGTAACCAGTCGTGGGGTATACATGTAATAGTTTAATAATAGTTTAACAACTAAATATTAAAAACACCTATGTTACACCAATAGATGACAGATATTTTGTAACATTAAACAAAACAAGAAAGGAAAGCTAACTTCGGGCGGAGCCGAAGTTGATATACCCTTGCAGAATACTCTGTAAATTATATTCTCCATAATTATTAATGTGATGCATTCTAAATACTCATAAAAAATCCCAACTTCCTAACTTTAAAAACACCAAAGTTATGGCATTTCCAATCGTTCAGTTATATGGCAGCTATAGGATATAGTCGGCCGATCCTTATGAAATTTGGTAGGTCGGATTTTTTTGGTCAAAAATAAAACCCATAGAAAATCCCAACTTCCTAACTTAACAAACACCAAAGTTATGGCATTTCCGATCAATCAGTTATATGGCAGCTATAGAATATAGTTGTCCGATCCCGGCCGTTCCGACTTATATACTGCGTGCAAAGGAAAGAAGGGTGTGTGCAAAGTTTCAACTCGATATCTTTAAAACTGAGAGACTAGTTTGCGTAGAAACAGACAGAGGGACAGACGGACATGCTTATATCAACTCAGGCGGTGATCCTGATCAAGAATATATATACTTTATAGGGTCGGAGATGTCTCCTTCACTGCGTTGCACACTTTTGACCAAAATTATAATACCCTCTGCAAGGGTATAAAAAGAAACAAGAAAGGAAAGCTAACTTCGGGCAGAGCCGAAGTTGAAATACCCTTGCAGAATATTCTGTAAATTATATTCTCCAAAATTATTCATATGATGCATTCTTAACACTCATAAAAAATCCCAACTTCCTAACTTTACAAACACCAAAGTTATGGCATTTCCGATCAATCAGTAATATGGCGGCTATAGGATATAGTCGGCCGATCCTTTTGAAATTGAGAGACTAGTTTGCGTAGAAACAGACAGACGGACAGACAGACGGACAGACGGACATGCTTATATCAACTCAGGAGGTGATCCTCATCAAGAATATATATACTTTATAGGGTCGGAGATGTGTCCTTCACTGCGTTGCACACTTTTGACCAAAATTATAATACCCTCTGCAAGGGTATAAAAAAAGATATTTTCGGAGCCTTTAATAATTTTTCCCACGGAAGCTATAAGATATAGACGTCCGATCGGCAAGCGCTTATACCCTGATCAAGATATGCGTAAATAGATTAGACTTGGAAAAATTTATGTCAATAGTTTTTACACTGCGCGAAATATTCTGAAAAACATCAAATTTGGACCGATTTTACCCTATTGTTCCTATGGGAGCTATAATATATTGACGTCCGATCAGCATGCGCTTTTACCTTGATCAAGGTATGCATAAAAAAATACGATTTGGAAAGATTCATGTCAATAGCTTTTACACTGCGTGAAATATCATCAATTCTTGCAAGGTATATCCGATTGTTCCTATGGAAGCTATGGGATATAAACGTCCGATCGGCACGCGATTTTACATTGATCAAGGTATGCATAAAAAAATGCATAAAAAAATACGTGCGAAATATCCTGAAAATCATAAAATTTTGACCGATTTCACCCTATTTCCCTATGGGAGCTATAGGATATAGACGTCCGATCGGCACGCGCTTTTACCCTGATCAAGGTATGCATAAAAAATACGATTTGGAAAGATTCAATTCAATAGCTTTTACACTGCGCGAAATATCATCAATTCTTGCCAGATATATCCGATTGTTCCTATGGGAGCTATAGGATATAGCCATCGGATCGGGCGGTTTTCAAACTTGATCTGCGTACACATGTTTTAGGACAACCGTGAAAGTTTCAGATCGCTAGCTTTTAAACTGAGCTCGCAAACGGTATTGAAACAGACGGACAGACGGACGGACGGACAGACGGACAGACGGACATGGCTATATCGACTCCCCTATTGATCCTGATCAAGAACATATATACTTTATGGGGTCGGAAACGTCTCCTTCGCTGCGTTACAAACTTCTGACCAAAAATTATATTACCCTCTGCAGGGGTATAAAAAGAAACAAGAAAGGAAAGCTAACTTCGGGCGGAGCCGAAGATGAAATACCCTTGCAGAATATTCTGTAAATTATATTCTCTAATTATTCATATGATGCATTCTTAACACTCATAAAAAATCCCAACTTCCAAACTTTACAAACTCCAAAGTTATGGCATTTCCGTCCAATCAGTAATATGGCGGCCATAGGATATAGTCGGCCGATCCTTTTGAAATTTGGTAGGTCATATTGATCGGCCAAATATAAAGCCCATAGAAAATCCCAACTTCCTAACTTTACAACCACCAAAGTTATGGCATTTCCGATCAATCAGTTATAAGGCAGCTATAGGATATAGTCGGTCGATCCTTATGAAATTTGGTTGGTCGGATTGATTGGCCAAATATAAATCCCATAGAAAATCCCAACTTCCTAACTTAACAAACACCAAAGTTATGGCATTTCCGATCAATCAGTTATATGGCAGCTATTAAATATAGTTGTCCGATCCCGGCCGTTCCGACTTATATACTGCGTGCAAAGGAAAGAAGGGTGTGTGCAAAGTTTCAACTCGATATCTTTAAAACTGAGAGACTAGTTTGCGTAGAAACAGACAGAGGGACAGACGGACATGCTTATATCAACTCAGGCGGTGATCCTGATCAAGAATATATATACTTTATAGGGTCGGAGATGTCTCCTTCACTGCGTTGCACACTTTTGACCAAAATTATAATACCCTCTGCAAGGGTATAAAAAGAAACAAGAAAGGAAAGCTAACTTCGGTCGGAGCCGAAGCTGAAATACCCTTGCAGAATATTCTGTTAATTATATTCTCCAAAATTATTCATATGATGCATTCTTAACACTCATAAAAAATTCCAACTTCCTAACTTTACAAACACCAAAGTTATGGCATTTCCGATCAATCAGTAATATGGCGGCTATAGGATATAATCGGCCGATCCTTTTGAAATTGAGAGACTAGTTTGCGTAGAAACAGACAGACGGACAGACGGACAGACAGACGGACAGACGGACATGCTTATATCAACTCAGGAGGTGATCCTGATCAAGAATATATATACTTTATAGGGTCGGAGATGTGTCCTTCACTGCGTTGCACACTTTTGACCAAAATAATAATACCCTCTGCAAGGGTATAAAAAAAGATATTTTCGGAGCCTTTAATAATTTTTCCCACGGACGCTATAAGATATAGACGTCCGATCGGCAAGCGCTTATACCCTGATCAAGATATGCGTAAACAGATTAGACTTGTAAAAATTTATGTCAATAGTTTTTACACTGCGCGAAATATTCTGAAAAACATCAAATTTGGACCGATTTTACCCTATTGTTCCTATGGGAGCTATAATATATTGACGTCCGATCGGCACGCGATTTTACATTGATCAAGGTATGCATAAAAAAATACGATTTGGAAAGATTCATGTCAATAGCTTTTACACTGCGTGAAATATCATCAATTCTTGCAAGGTATATCCGATTGTTCCTATGGAAGCTATGGGATATAAACGTCCGATCGGCACGCGATTTTACATTGATCAAGGTATGCATAAAAAAATGCATAAAAAAATACGTGCGAAATATCCTGAAAATCATAAAATTTTAACCGATTTCACCCTATTTCCCTATGGGAGCTATAGGATATAGACGTCCGATCGGCACGCGCTTTTACCCTGATCAAGGTATGCATAAAAAAATACGATTTGGAAAGATTCATGTCAATAGCTTTTACACTGCGCGAAATATCATCAATTCTTGCCAGATATATCCGATTGTTCCTATGGGAGCTATAGGATATAGCCATCGGATCGGGCGGTTTTCAAACTTGATCTGCGTACACATGTTTTAGGACAACTGTGAAAGTTTCAGATCGCTAGCTTTTAAACTGAGCTCGCAAACGGTATTGAAACAGACGGACAGACGGACGGACGGACAGACGGACAGACGGACATGGCTATATCGACTCCCCTATTGATCCTGATCAAGAACATATATACTTTATGGGGTCGGAAACGTCTCCTTCGCTGCGTTACAAACTTCTGACCAAAATTATATTAC
The DNA here is from genome assembly GCA_018153305.1 of Drosophila kurseongensis. Classification (NCBI taxonomy): domain Eukaryota; kingdom Metazoa; phylum Arthropoda; class Insecta; order Diptera; family Drosophilidae; genus Drosophila; species Drosophila kurseongensis. The sequence continues at coordinate 559,948 of JAECXX010000127.1, read as the reverse complement.
CCTCTGCAGGGATATAAAAAGAAACAAGAAAGGAAAGCTAACTTCGGGCGGAGCCGAAGTTGAAATACCCTTGCAGAATATTCTGTAAATTATATTCTCTTATTATTCATATGATGCATTCTTAACACTCATAAAAAATCCCAACTTCCAAACTTTACAAACACCAAAGTTATGGCATTTCCGATCAATCAGTAATATGGCGGCTATAGGATATAGTCGGCCGATCCTTTTGAAATTTGGTAGGTCATATTGATCGGCCAAATATAAAACCCATAGAAAATCCCAACTTCCTAACTTTACAACCACCAAAGTTATGGCATTTCCGATCAATCAGTTATAAGGCAGCTATAGGATATAGTCGGCCGATCCTTATGAAATATGGTTGATCGGATTGATTGGCCAAATATAAAACCCATAGAAAATCCTAACTTCCTAACTTTACAAACACCAAAGTTATGGCATTTTCGATCAATCAGTTATATGGCAGCTATAAGATATAGTCGGCCGATCAAAAGTGTGCAACGCAGTGAAGGAGACATCTCCGACCCTCTAAAGTATATATATTCTTTATCAGGATCACCTCCTGAGTTGATATAGCCATGTCCGTCTGTCCGTCTGTCCGTCTGTCTGTCCGTCTGTCAGTCTGTTTCTACGCGAACTAGTCTCTCAGTTTTAAAGATATCGAATTGAAACTTTGCACACAGCCTTCCATCCTTTGCACGCAGTATATAAGTCGGAACGGCCGGGATCGGCCGACTATATCCCATAGCTGCCATATAACTGATTGATCGGAAATGCCATAACTTTGGTCTTTGTAAAGTTAGGAAGTTGGGATTTTCTATGGGTCTTATATTTGGGCAATCAATCCGACCAACCAAATTTCATAAGGATCGGCCGACTATATCCTATAGCTGCCATATAACTGATTGATCGGAAATGCCATAACTTTGGTGGTTGTAAAGTTAGGAAGTTGGGATTTTCTAAGGGTTTTATATTTAGGCAATCAATCCGACCAACCAAATTTCATAAGGATCGGCCGACTATATCCCTAGCTACCATATAACTGAACGATTGGAAATGCCATAACTTTGGTGTTTGTAAAGTTAGGAAGTTGGGATTTTCTAAGGGTTTTATATTTGACCAATCAATCCGACCAACCAAATTTCATAAGGATCGGCCGACTGTATCCTATAGCTGCCATATAACTGAACGATTGGAAATGCCATAACATTGGTGTTTTAATACCCTTGCGGGTATTATAATTTTGGTCAAAAGTGTGTAACGCAGTGAAGGAGACATCTCTGACCCTATAAAGTATATATATTCTTGATCAGGATCACCTCCTGAGTTGATATAGCCATGTCCGTCTGTCCGTCTGTCTGTCCGTCTGTCTGTTTCTACGCGAACTAGTCTCTCAGTTTTAAAGATATCGAGTTGAAACTTTGCACACCCTTCTTTCCTTTGCAAGCAGTAAATACGTCGGAACGGCCGGGATCGGCCGACTATATCCGATAGCTGCCATATAACTGATTGATCGGAAATGCCATAACTTTGGTGTTTGTAAAGTTAGGAAGTTAGGATTTTCTATGGGTTTAATATTTGGCCATTCAATCCGACCTACCATGTTTCATGAGGATCGGCCGACTATATCCTATAGCTGCCATATAACTGATTGATCGGAAATGCCATAACTTTGGTCTTTGTAAAGTTAGGAAGTTGGGATTTTCTATGGGTTTTATACGCTAGGGGTTTTTACGCTTTTACCCTGATCAAGGTATGCATAAAAAAATACGATTTGGAAAGATTCATGTCAATAGCTTTTACACTGCGCGAAATATCATCAATTCTTGCTGGATATACCCGATTGTTCCTATGGGAGCTATAGGATATAGACGTCCGATCAGCACGCGCTTTTACCTTGATGAAGGAATGCATAAAAAAATACGATTTGGAAAGATTCACGTCAATAGCTCTTACACTGCGCGAAATATTATCAATTCTTGCAAGATACACATGTTTTAGGACGAGTGTGAAAGCAAACGGTATTGAAACAGACGGACAGACGGACAGACGGACATGGCTATATCGACTCCCCTATTGATCCTGATCAAGAATATATATACTTTATAGGGTCGGAAACGTCTCTTTCACTGCGTTAAAAACTTCTGACCAAAATTATAATACCCTCGCAAGGGTACAAAAAAATGATTTCTCCAAATGTTTCAAGCCGCTGAAGTTGTGTTGATTTACCTGTTGTTTTGTGATCTTTACTACAAATCTATATTATAAAGTCTATACATTTTTATAAAACTAAAACTGTAATTGGTACATTTTTCTATATCTTGGAGTAAATGGAAATATTTTAGGAAAAAACAAAGTTATAGTTACGAACGGACGGACGGGGCTAACTCGAATCACCTGGCTATGCTGATCAAGAATATACATTCTTTATATATATATATTTTTTTAACTGCGTGGGAAACTTTGACTGAAAGTACCCTTTGCGAGTGAATAACAATGAAGCTATATCGATTTTACGCTGAAGTTTTTAATCGTTTCTAATCAAGAATTATTATATCTTAAAAAAATTATTATTATCTTAAAAATTAAAATTAAAATTTATATAAAAAAAATTAAAATTAAAATTTAAAAAAAATATAACTTCCTTGTTTATAGATTTATTTAAGAAGTATATTTAAATAAATTTATAAACAAGGAAGTTATAATTTTTTTGTGATTTATTTCGTATATTATTCCGATTGTTACTATCGGAGCTATACGATATAGATGTCCGATTTTAATTTAGTTAAAACCGTTATTCCGAAGTATTTAAATATTATCAGATCCCAAAGACAACTTTTGGGAAAGTTTTACACATATAGCTTTAAAACTGAGGGACTCGAAACGGACGGACGGACGGACGGACGGACAGACGGACGGACGGACAGACGGACGGACAGACGGATGGACGGACGGACAGTCGGACGGACAGACGGACGGACGACTCTCCTGGTGATGCTGACCAAGAATATATATACTTTATAGGGTCGGAAATGTCTCCTTCACTGCGACTGAAATTCTAATACTCTCTACTAGGTATAAAAATTATAACTTTGTTGTTATACCCTGGCAAAGGGTATTATAATTTTGGTCAAAAGTGTGCAAGGCAGTGAAGGAGACAATCCGACCCTATAAAGTATATACATACATATATTCTTGATCAGGATCGCGTCCTGAGTTGATATATGTAAGCATGTCCGTCTGTCCGTATGTCTGTTTCTACGCGAACTAGTCTCTCAGTTTTAAAGATATTGAATTGAAACTTTGCACACACCCTTCGTTTCTTAGCACGCAGTATATAAGTCCAAACGGCCTGTCTGGCTTTCGTCGGAAACAAACCAACCCATTTTTACGTTGAAAAATTAGGAATGCTAAGATTCTAAAAATATTAAACAAGTTAATTCAAATATATGACTTAGGAATTCGTCTTCGACTTTTAAAGTTCACGGTCCTGTTTTTTTCTGCGCTCCGAATTTTGTTTCTCTTTATTTCATCGGTGGGCTTTATCAAAACATTTTCACAGTCACCTATTTAAATATACATTTAAATTCTGTTCGCTTCGCGAAGTTTGTGCACAAACTTAAAACATAACAAAACTATTATAATTTTGTACTTCTGTTCTGTGTTTTTGGTTCTTCTAACTCTGTCGTCTTTAAGTGCGTCATCTGGTTTCTTCTTGGTTTTGGCTTTTGTGAGGAGGCGTGGGCCATTGGTTTGATATACCACGAAGCCTATTGTAAGCTTGGTGCGTCCCTTTGCTCGACAAGAAGCTTTTTCCAATTCTGTTTGATTGCCATTCATTTGATGTACGGTGCTTTGGGCTCAGGAAATTTTGGTGCCAGTTATCGCACAGGCTCATATTTATTTTGATGTTGTTGTTATAGTCGTTGGTTGCATTATTTTTTTAAGCAATTTTTGATCGAACTGTTTTTGAAAAACAGGTGCACGGCAGCACTCATACATTTATGAGGCTCGATAAAGTGACTGTTCACATTAAGGGTTTTTGATCATGATTGCCATGAAATAAAAAGTGACTACAGCATATCTGCTGGCTGTTCCTCGTTTAACATTTAAACAAAATCATGCAATTTTTTGCATTATTTGCTTAAAACTAACAATTTTCTTGTTAGGGACTAGACCTGACAATCTTTACAACTAAAATATAAAGAGAATTTAGCTTATAATTATTTATTTATGTGAATAATTGTTATCCAAGAAAATGTCTGTTTAAAAAGTGACTTAACAGAGCACCATCTTCTACATTTCTCGCACTAGCAATTTTGTTCATGTGCAATATATAAATAATAAAAGATGTGGACGGTTCCTTTTCAGTTTTTTTCCTCTCCTCAGACATTTTTGACGAGTAACCAGGCTCTGACTATGTTCTTCTGAAAATGCGTTAATTTGATTACTTTTCCTTGCAACTCGTCTTGAATTTGTCACATGCAATGCATACTAAAATATCTAATAAACAAGAAAGGAAAGCTAACTTCGGGCGGAGCCGAAGTTGAAATACCCTTGCAGAATATTCTGTAAATTATATTCTCCAAAATTATTCATATGATGCATTCTTAACACTCATAAAAAATCCCAACTTCCTAACTTTACAAACAGCAAAGTTATGGCATTTCCGATCAATCAGTAATATGGCGGCTATAGGATATAGTCCGCCGATCCTTATGAAATTTTATTGGTCGGATTGATTGGCCAAATATAAGACCCATAGAAAATCCCAACTTCCTAACTTTACAAACACCAAAGTTATGGCATTTTCGACCAATCAGTTATATGGCAGCTATAGGATATAGTCGGCCGATCCTTATGAAATTTGGTAGGTCGGATTGATTGGCCTAATATAGAACCCATAGGAAATCCCAACTTCCCACCTTAACAAACACCAAAGTTATGGCATTTCCGATCAATCAGTTATATGGCAGCTATAGGATACAGTCGGCCGATGCTTATGAATTTTGGTAGGTCGGATTGATTGGTCAAATATAAAACCCATAGAAAATCCCAACTTCCTAACTTTACAAACACCAAAGTTATGGCATTTCCGATCAATCAGTTATATGACAGCTATAGGATATAGTCGGCCGATCCCGGCCGTTCCGACTTATATACTGCGTGCAAAGGAAAGAAGGGTGTGTGCAAAGTTTCAACTCGATATCTTTAAAACTGAGAGACTAGTTTGCGTAGAAACAGACAGACGGACAGACGGACAGACGGACAGACAGACGGACAGACGGACAGACGGACATGCTTATATCAACTCAGGAGGTGATCCTGATCAAGAATATATATACTTTATAGGGTCGGAGATGTCTCCTTCACTGCGTTGCACACTTTTGACCAAAATTATAATACCCTCTGCAAGGGTATAAAAAGAATACATGGAACAGTCGAGAAAATAATGAAGGCAGCGCAATTGGGAACAGGCCATCCAGTGGGTTTACGGTGTTATTAACATATTTAAATAAAGTTTTTTAAAACATGTTTTTTCTTCAGACGGTAACGTAATTTAGATGACAGTTAGTGGTGGTTTTAAAACGAATTCTTCGCTAATACCCGCCAGGATACTAGCATTCTTAGACATTCTGGGCTTGCCACCACGATGTATTTTTATTGAAATCCGGAAGGAAAGGGAATGTCTCAAGGACGTAGATGCGCATGATGGCGATCTCAAGACAATAGCGCCAAGCCATAAGATTTCATTCAGAAGTTTTCAGTTTTCCTCGTTCATGGTCAGAATGATTTTTAAGACTTTTTAATAAATAAAAGAAAGATTATTATTCTAGGTAAATATTGAATGTTAGGGCCTGAAAGGCTCCAAATGCCTGTTCCCAAAGAGCATAATCTATTAAATTGAATTAACTTTTAATTAACTTTTAAATTGCAAGGGTATATAAACTTGCCATAGTAAACTTACTTTCTTATTTTAATTTTCGTTATTTTTAGACTGACATTTGCACAAACACCCGAGGAAGCTATAAATGTACTACCATTAATTGTCCATATGGATACACTAATGATCCAGAGCAAAAAAAGTAAGTGATAATGAACATTATTTAAAGTTGAAATTAATAATAAGTCTGACTCATTTTTATACCCTTGCAGAGGGTATTATAATTTTGGTCAAAAGTGTGCAACGCAGTGAAGGAGACATCTCCGACCCTATAAAGTATATATATTCTTGATCAGGATCACCTCCTGAGTTGATATAGCCATGTCCGTCTGTCCGTCTGCCCGTCTGTCCGTCTGTCTGTCCGTCTGTCTGTTTCTACGCGAACTAGTCTCTCAGTTTTAAAGATATCGAATTGAAACTTTGCACACAGCCTTCGATCCTTTGCACGCAGTATATAAGTCGGAACGGCCAGGATCGGACAACTATATCCTATAGCTGCCATATAACTGATTGATCGGAAATGACATAACTTTCGTGTTTGTAAAGTTAGGAAGTTGGGATTTCCTATGGGTATTTTATTTGGCCAGTCAATTCGACCTACCAAATTTCATAAGGATCGGCCGACTTTATCCTATAGCTGCCATATAACTGATTGATCGGTAATGCCATAACTTTGGGATTTGTAAAGTTAGGAAGTTGGGATTTTCTATGGGTTTTATATTTGGCCAATCAATCTGACCCACTAAATTTCATAGGGATCGGCCGACTATATCCTATAGCCGCCACTTAACTGAACGATTGGAAATGCCATAACTTTGGTGTTTTTAAAGTTAGAAAGTTGGGATTTTTTATGAGTGTTAAGAATGCATCATATGAATAATTTTGGAGAATATAATTCGTAATATTCTGCAAGGGTATTTCAACTTCGGCTCCGCCCGAAGTTAGCTTTCCTTTCTTGTTTCGAATATGATTGCCAGCTGTGGCTTGGGTTCTGCAAGTTTTTCCTTATTTTGTTTTTTACGATTTTTGCTATAGTTTTTTTTCACGATACCATTCATGCTTATTCTCGTCCTCGTGGGGATAAATAGCACCAGTACTTTTTATTTTCGCGCGGTGTCCCACGGTCCACTTACCCGCCAGAGGGGCGCAGCCGTGTAACGTACGGCACGATTCGCGAGAAGATAGTCGCGAGATAAGAAAATAAAAATAAAAGTTAATCGTTTTAGGAGCGGCAGAGATTTAAGATTATAGGAAAGTGTCTATTACAGCCAGAACATATTACTCTGAAAGGCTCATGCAACGCATAGTTAGATCCACAATGATTTAATATTAGGGGAATATAATTTCTAGTTAATCTACTTGGCACAGAAAAGTTAAGCCGACAAAAGTCTACTAGAATAAGAAGTTAAGATTTGCATCCCAGTTTAGGCGCCGTAAAGCAAAAAGAAGAAATGTTTTTTGTACAGATTCAATACGACCAATATGTATTGTTGACTCCAGACGGGAGACTAATACTCTAGAATCAGACGGACTAGCGAAATAAATAAAGTTTTAGTTAAATAAGGATCATCGAATTCTCCTCTGGCTTCATTAACCATGGACGAAATGTGATTTGAAAATTTTAGTTTAGGGTCCACGAGAACGCCAAGATTGTTTACAAGAGTTATTCTATCCAAAGAGCTGCCACTTAACGTGTAAGTCGCGAATATTGGATTGACCCGATAAAAAGTCATCAGCTTGCACTTGGAACCGTATAAATTTAGTAAATTATCTCGGCACCAGTTTTAAAAAATTATCTAGATCAGATTGTAAGTCTAAATGGCAAGAAATATCCTTATACTGCAGACATAACTTAACATCATCTGCGTACATAAGTAAGCGAGAATGACTTATAATTGAAGCAAGATCGTTAATAAATAATGTAAATATTTGCCGAAAACAAAATTGCAACTTTCCTGAAATTGTATTTAACAACAAAATCATTCGACAAACCGATAATTTAAAAATCCTAGGAATTACCTTCGACTCTAGGCTTACATTTAAAGAACACTGCCTTAAACTACGAAAGCAGTTAGAATCTCGGCTAAATATCATTAAATTTCTAAGCTCAAAATACTCACATGTACATATTAATACTTTAATTAACATAACGAGGGCATTAATACTCTCTAAAATAGATTACGGGCTCCCGATATTTGGCTGGACTGCAGCCTCAAACATCACGAAAATTCAACCACCATACCATGCAGCTGCACGCAGATCCATCTACGCTTTTCCGACCTCTCCGACCAAGTGCATTCTAGCGGAGTCCGGACTACCCAGCATTATTAATAGAATAAAGGAAACGACAACCCGACTCATACCCAAATTATACACCACTCCAAATCGGTTATTAGCGGACGACTTCAAAAAGACATTCAAAGAAAGAAGGAGATACAAATGTCCTTCTACTCTCCGGATATGCGCCAACTTGAGCAAAGAATTGGACCTACCTTCGCCTAACCGATTCAGATCGACAGGGCCATCTCCACCCTGGTCTCGGAATAAACCCAACATCAACACCAAACTACGAATCTCAACAAAGAATCATACTCCCAGTTCAGTACATCGCACCCGATTTCAAAACGAAAAAGAACTCCTCGGTGATAAGCATTGGCTTTTTACCGACGGATCCAAGACTTCGGAATCAACCACATTCGCAGTTATCGACGCTAACAACACAATCATAGCGGGAGGGGCACTCCCCCTCTACAACTCTATATTCGTGGCAGAAGCTACGGCTATATTACTAGCATGCCGCTTTGCCACCAGCAACCACGGCGAGTTTGTTGTCTGCACTGACAGCCTGTCGTCACTCCTGGCAATAAACAATCCCGAGTATCGCGATACCACCATAAGAGAGATACAAAGTCTTACAAAAGAACATCCAAATAAAATCACACTCTTTCGGGTCCCTAGCCACCAAGGCATAAAGGGAAACGAAGACGCGGATCAGGCAGCCCACAGCATTGGCCTCTCACCAACAATTCTTTTCACCCCAATCAATAGCAAGGACATACACAAGAAAATAGATCGCAACTTGAAAAACCAAAAGATGGAGGAATGGACCACAATTTCCCATAGTTATAGCCAATTCAACCAGACATGTTCAAAAATCCCTCTCCCAGCGGCAATCGGGAGACAGCAATGCAGTACTTTTATCCGGCTCCGAATTGGACTCACAACACAAACCCACGAACACCTATTAAAAGGCACCGTCAATCCAATCTGCAGTCTCTGCGGAGGACCCTCAAACATCGACCACTTGTTGGACAACTGCTCTGGACTGGGCACTAATAGGGCCAACATGTTCGGTACACAGCCTCCTTCCCAAATCCTCTACTGCCCATCCGTAGAAAAAATTACAAAAATGTACGAGTTTATAAAAAAATCAAAGCTAGCAATATAAACCAAGCCCTATAAAACACATGTACATATATTAACACAGTAAAATTAATCACAGCCAGAGTCGAAGGCCTCCGCAGCCAGTGCTCGGTAATATAGCATTAAGTTTAACATTGTATGCCAAGCTTAATTTGTTAAATAAATAAATAAATAATGTAAAAAGTAACCGACCCTGATGGCTTCCTTGTGGGACACCGCAGTTAACACGGAGAATTTTAGAAATTGAATTTTGAAAAAGGACCCTTTGTGACCTGCCATTCAGATAACTTGAGATCCATCTAAGAAGATCACCTGAAAAACCTAACAGTAAGTAAGACTATGTAAATACAGAGTCAAATGCTTTATTAAAGTCAGTGTAAATCTTAAAAAACTACTATTGAAGCCCTTTATCACAAATGTAGTAAGCTCTAGAAGTTTTGTCCGTGTTGGCACGGAGAAATGATTGATCTACAAAGCTGCTGCAGGTGAGGAGTAATGATTTTTTCAAAAAGCTTAGGAATAGCTGACAACTTAGAAATACCTCTATGGTTACTGGCTTCTAACTTGTTACCTTTTTTGAAAAGAGGAATAACAAAAGATTCCTTTCAAATATTTGGGAATTTGGAAGTTTCTTGAGATAAGGTAAACAACTGGTGAAGAGGTTTGCCCAGGGCCTTAGCGCAATACCTAAGCACACACCCAAGAATACCATCGGGCCCTGGCGAATAAACAGGCTTAATACGAAGAAGATCCAAAAGAAGAGAGCTTTCTGTTAAAGTGGGACAGAATATGAGGTTTAACTTGGATATGGTGAAAGAATAAGGCTGTGATGAATAATCTAAAGTAGAGTAAGTCTTTGAAAAAATTGGGCAAATAAAACGGCTATTGCCTGATCTGTGGTTGCCGTCATGTTTTCGAACGACAGCGAGGAAGGATAAGATTTATATGTACGCTTGGTGTTAATGAAGTTATAAAACTGTTTCGGGTCGTGAGAGAACTGGACCTTACAACGGTTTAAGTAACTATTATAACACTGAGCATTAAGCACGGTAAATTCTGACTGAGCACTTAAATATCTAGTAAAAACAGATTAAGAACCGGTATACTTATATTTCCTAAAAAGTCTAGACTTTACATTTCTAAGATGTGTGTCAACTCTTTGCTAAACCAAGGTGATTTATTGCAAATTGACGGATAGTACCACGGAACACAGGAATTAAAAAATGAGTTTATTGCAGTGTATTAGCCTCACAAAGTCTGCTCTGCGAAAACAATGTATTTGTTTGGTTGAATTTTTTTGATTTTTCTTCTATAACTCTACCCATGTCAAATGTAAGTTCGATTGTAGGGGGATATGGTTATTCAGGTTGCGTGAGTGGTGCTACTCTGGACAGAAACACACCTTCAGGATTTGATACAAAACACAAATCAGGTAGGCGAATTTAGTAGTGAATTTCGAACATGTTTTACTTGAGATAAGGATATGTCAAGCAGGCCGTCAATAAAATAATGCTGAGCTATAAATCCATCCTCAGTGGACCAAGTAACTCAAGGTTTATTGAAATCACCTAGAACTACCAACTGATCCCCATCGGAAAGCTTATTTGCAACAGACTTAATAACTGAAAGGTGATTTAAATAATCAGGAAGTTCAGACAACAGCGGAATATATGAGCAAGCTATGTATATAGAGTTACCAGGAAGCGATAACTTTACATAAGTAAATTTAATGGTATTGAATTCCTCAAAAACTTAACTCCTCTGACGGGAGGTTTGAATGAACTCCAATTAAGACTACACCTCCCCGTTGAGAGGGACGGTCATACCTATATATATTGTGTACTTACCTGGAAAAACTTCGGAGCTAAAGATCTCCGGCTTTAACCAGGTTTCTGTAAACACAATAATATGAAATGCAAAGGAAAGGCTATCAGAATACAATTTAGTGAGCTTGCTACGCAAGCCTCTTACATTCTGATAGGAAAGAAGGAGGTTAGAAGTTAGTTTTTATACCCTTGCAGAGGGTATTATAATTTTGGTCAGAAGTTTGTAACGCAGCGAAGGAGACGTTTCCGACCCCAGGATCAATAGGGGAGTCGATATAGCCATGTCCGTCTGTCCGTCTGTCCGTCCGTCCGTCTGTCCGTCTGTTTCAATACCGTTTGCGAGCTCAGTTTAAGAAACTTTCACAGTTGTCCTAAAACATGTGTACGCAGATCAAGTTTAAAAAACCGCCCCGATCCGATGTCTATATCCTATAGCTCCCATAGGAACAATCGGATATATCTGGCAAGAATTGATGATATTTCGCGCAGTGTAAAAGCTATTGACATTAATCTTTCCAAATCGTATTTTTTTATGCATACCTTGATCAGGGTTAAATCGCGTGCCGATCGGACGTCTATATCCTATAGCTCCCATAGGGAAATAGGGTGAAATCGGTTAAAATTTTATGATTTTCAGGATATTTCGCACAGTATATAGGCTATTGACATGAAATTTTTCAAATCGTATTTTTTTATGCATACCTTGATCAATGTAAATTCGCGTGCCGATCGGACGTCTATATCCTATAGCTCCCATAGGAACAATCGGATATACCTTGCAAGAATTGATAATATTTCGCGCAGTGTAAAAGCTATTGACATAAATCTTTCCAAATCGTATTTTTTTATACCCTTGCAGAGGTTATTATAATTTTGGTCAAAAGTGTGCAACGCAGTGAAGGAGACATCTCCGACCCTATAAAGTATATATATTCTTGATCAGGATCACCTCCTGAGTTGATATAAGCATGTCCGTCTGTCCGTCTGTCTGTTTCTACGCAAACTAGTCTCTCAGTTTTAAAGATATCGAGTTGAAACTTTGCACACACCCTTCTTTCCTTTGCACGCAGTATATAAGTCGGAACGGCCGGGATCGGCCGACTATATCCTATAGCTGCCATATAACTGATTGATCGGAAATGCCATAACTTTGGTGTTTGTAATGGGTTTTATATTTGGCCAATCAATCTGACCTACCAAATTTCATAAGGATCGGCCGACTATAGCCGCCATATTACTGATTGATCGGAAATGCCATAACTTTGGTGTTTGTAAAGTTAGGAAGTTGTGATTTTTTATGAGTGTTAAGAATGCATCATATGAGTAATTTTGGAGAATATAATTTACAGAATATTCTGCAAGGGTATTTTAACTTCGGCTCCGCCCGAAGTTAGCTTTCCTTTCTTGTTTGAAATTAAAATTGGTACACTGGTTTGGCCTCGACTAGTAAGTTTTACTCCCACGGACCCCTGCTTTTTTGTCTTAGCCTCGAACTCTTTTACAACCATATTATCCGGCCAAAAGTCGCTCGAGCATATGGCTTCAAAAAGCTCGTTAGGGACAGTTATCTTTTTTTTTTTTTTTTTTTGAGTCCCACGGCCCACTTAACCGCCCAACCGACCGAAAGGCGCAGCCGTGTATCGTACGGCACGATTCGCGATAAGATAGACGCGAGATAGGAAAATAAAGGTAAAGGTCCGGGGAAAAAAGTAAAAGTTAGTTCAATCTTGTGCCAATGAAGCAAGTATTAATCGTTTTAGGAGCGGCAGAGAGTCAAGATTTGATATCACAGGAAAAAGTCTATTATAGAACTTAGAAATACCTCTATGGTTACTGGCTTCTAACTTGTTACCTTTTTTGAAAAGAGGAATAACAAAAGATTCCTTTCAAATATTTGGGAATTTGGAAGTTTCTTGAGATAAGGTAAACAACTGGTGAAGAGGTTTGCAAAGGGCCTTAGCGCAATACCTAAGCACGCATCCAAGAATACCATCGGGCCCTGGCGAATAAACAGGCTTAATACGAAGAAGATCCAAAAGAAGAGAGCTTTCTGTTAAAGTGGGACAGAATATGAGGTTTAACTTGGATATGGTGAAAGAATAAGGCTGTGATGAATAATCTAAAGTAGAGTAAGTCTTTGAAAAAATTGGGCAAATAAAACGGCTATTGCCTGATCTGTGGTTGCCGTCATGTTTTCGAACGACAGCGAGGAAGGATAAGATTTAGATGTACGCTTGGTGTTAATGAAGTTATAAAACTGTTTCGGGTCGTGAGAGAACTGGACCTTACAACGGTTTAAGTAACTATTATAACACTGAGCATTAAGCACGGTAAATTCTGACTGAGCACTTAAATATCTAGTAAAAACAGATTAAGAACCGGTATATTTATATTTCCTAAAAAGTCTAAACTTTACATTTCTAAGATGTGTGTCAACTCTTTGCTAAACCAAGGTGATTTATTGCAAATTGACGGATAGTACCACGGAACACAGGAATTAAAAAATGAGTTTATTGCAGTGTAAAAAACATTAACTGCTTCGGACATATTATTGCATAAGTAAAGATCAGACCAATTAAAGTCAGAAATAAAATTATTTAGCCTCAGAAAGTCTGCTCTGCGAAAACAATGTATTTGTTTGGTTGAATTTTTTTGATTTTTCTTCTATAACTCTACCCATGTCAAATGTAAGTTCGATTGTAGGGGGATATGGTTATTCAGGTTGCGTGAGTGGTGCTACTCTGGACAGAAACACACCTTCAGGATTTGATACAAAACACAAATCAGGTAGGCGAATTTAGTAGTGAATTTCGAACATGTTTTACTTGAGATAAGGATATGTCAAGCAGGCCGTCAATAAAATAATGCTGAGCTATAAATCCATTCTCAGTGGACCAAGTAACTCAAGGTTTATTGAAATCACCTAGAACTACCAACTGATCCCCATCGGTAAGCTTATTTGCAACAAACTTAATAACTGAAAGGTGATTTAAATAATCAGGAAGTTCAGACAACAGCGGAATATATGAGCAAGCTATGTATATAGAGTTACCAGGAAGCGATAACTTTACATAAGTAAATTAAATGGTATTGAATTCCTCAAAAACTTAACTCCTCTGACGGGAGGTTTGAATGAACTCCAATTAAGACTACACCTCCCCGTTGAGAGGGACGGTCATACCTATATATATTGTGTACTTACCTGGAAAAACTTCGGAGCTAAAGATCTCCGGCTTTAACCAGGTTTCTGTAAACACAATAATATGAAATGCAAAGGAAAGGCTATCAGAATACAATTTAGTGAGCTTGCTACGCAAGCCTCTTACATTCTGATAGGAAAGAAGGAGGTTAGAAGTTAGTTTTTATACCCTTGCAGAGGGTATTATAATTTTGGTCAGAAGTTTGTAACGCATCGAAGGAGACGTTTCCGACCCCAGGATCAATAGGGGAGTCGATATAGCCATGTCCGTCTGTCCGTCTGTCCGTCCGTCCGTCTGTCCGTCTGTTTCAATACCGTTTGCGAGCTCAGTTTAAAAAACTTTCACAGTTGTCCTAAAACATGTGTACGCAGATCAAGTTTGAAAACCGCCCCGATCCGATGTCTATATCCTATAGCTCCCATAGGAACAATCGGATATATCTGGCAAGAATTGATGATATTTCGCGCAGTGTAAAAGCTATTGACATGAATCTTTCCAAATCGTATTTTTTTATGCATACCTTGATCAGGGTTAAATCGCGTGCCGATCGGACGTCTATATCCTATAGCTCCCATAGGGAAATAGGGTGAAATCGGTTAAAATTTTATGATTTTCAGGATATTTCGCACAGTATATAGGCTATTGACATGACATTTTTCAAATCGTATTTTTTTATGCATACCTTGATCAATGTAAATTCGCGTGCCGATCGGACGTCTATATCCTATAGCTCCCATAGGAACAATCGGATATACCTTGCAAGAATTGATGATATTTCGCGCAGTGTAAAAGCTATTGACATAAATCTTTCCAAATCGTATTTTTTTATACCCTTGCAGAGGTTATTATAATTTTGGTCAAAAGTGTGCAACGCAGTGAAGGAGACATCTCCGACCCTATAAAGTATATATATTCTTGATCAGGATCACCTCCTGAGTTGATATAAGCATGTCCGTCTGTCCGTCTGTCTGTTTCTACGCAAACTAGTCTCTCAGTTTTAAAGATATCGAGTTGAAACTTTGCACACACCCTTCTTTCCTTTGCACGCAGTATATAAGTCGGAACGGCCGGGATCGGCCGACTATATCCTATAGCTGCCATATAACTGATTGATCGGAAATGCCATAACTTTGGTGTTTGTAATGGGTTTTATATTTGGCCAATCAATCTGACCTACCAAATTTCATAAGGATCGGCCGACTATAGCCGCCATATTACTGATTGATCGGAAATGCCATAACTTTGGTGTTTGTAAAGTTAGGAAGTTGTGATTTTTTATGAGTGTTAAGAATGCATCATATGAGTAATTTTGGAGAATATAATTTACAGAATATTCTGCAAGGGTATTTTAACTTCGGCTCCGCCCGAAGTTAACTTTCCTTTCTTGTTTGAAATTAAAATTGGTACACTGGTTTGGCCTCGACTAGTAAGTTTTACTCCCACGGACCCCTTCTTTTTGTCTTAGCCTCGAACTCTTTTACAACCATATTATCCGGCCAAAAGTCGCTCGAGCATATGGCTTCAAAAAGCTCGTTAGGGACAGTTATCTTTTTTTTTTTTTTTTTTGAGTCCCACGGCCCACTTAACCGCCCAACCGACCGAAAGGCGCAGCCGTGTATCGTACGGCACGATTCGCGATAAGATAGACGCGAGATAGGAAAATAAAGGTAAAGGTCCGGGGAAAAAAGTAAAAGTTAGTTCAATCTTGTGCCAATGAAGCAAGTATTAATCGTTTTAGGAGCGGCAGAGAGTCAAGATTTGATATCACAGGAAAAAGTCTATTATAGTCAGAACATAATACTCTGAAAGGCTCATGCAAGGCATAGTTAGATCTACAATGATTTAATATTAGGGGAATATAATTTGTAGTTAATCTACTTGGCACAGAAAAGTTTAGCCGACTTACCAAGTCGGGGGAGTCAATATCACCATGTATAAGGTTATATATAAAGATAGTACCAAGCATCGTTCTACGGTTGGCTAGGGATGGTAAATTAATCAAAAGAAGTCTACTAGAATAAGACGGTAAGATAAGATTTGCATCCCAGTTTAGGCGCCGTAAAGCAAAAAGATGGAAGATTTGTACAGATTCAATACGACCAATATGTATTCCGTATTGTGGACTCCAGTCGGGAGACCCATACTCCAGAATCGGACGGACTAGCGAAATAAATAAAGTTTTAGTCAAATAAGGATCATCGAATTCTTTTGACCACCTTTTAATAAATCCAAGCACTCCTCTGGCTTTATTAACCATGGACGAAATGTGATTAGAAAATGATGATTATTCTATCCAAAGAGCTGCCACTTAACGTGTAAGTCGCGTATATCGGATTGGCCCGATAAAAAGTCATCAGCTTGCACTTGGAACCGTTTAAATTTAGTAAATTATCTCGGCACCAGTTATGAAAATTATCTAGATCGGATTGCAAGTCTAAATGGCAGGAAATGTCCTTATACTGCAGGCACAACTTAACATCATCTGCGTACATAAGTTCGCGAGAATTACTTATTATTTTGGGAAAATCGTTAATAAATAATGTAAAAACAAGAAAGGAAAGCTACCTTCGGGCGGAGCCGAAGTTGAAATACCCTTGCAGAATTATTCATATGATGCATTAAAATTCATAACTTCCTAACTTTAAAACACCAAAGTTATGGCATTTCCAATCGTTCAGTTATATGGCAGGATATACTCGGCCGATCCTTTCGAAATTTGGTAGGTCAGATTGATTGGCCATTTAAAAAACCTATAAAAAATCCCAATTTTACAAACACCAAAGTTATGGCATTTCCGATTAATCAGTTATATGGCGGCTATAATATATAGTGGGACGATCCCGGCCGTTCCGTCTTATATGCTGCGTGCAAGGGAACGAAAGGTGTGTGCAAAGTTTCAGTTCGATATCTTAAGAACTGAGAGAAACAGACAAGCGGACAGACGGTATACTAGCAACGCCGAAAGAGTCAATCACCTGCCTTTAGTTTGGAGCATGGACGATTTCATTTTCATTTCGTTCGCAAGCTCGACGCAAGCGTCTCAACAGAACTCCAGATTGGTCCCATTTAAAGGTCAACACTTGTACGGCCGGTATTGTTATGAACCATGTTTACACATAGCCAACAAGTCATGTTAGCCCGGTCAGCCCTAATTACCAAGCTGCTTTTTTCCAAAAACAGACCAAATTATTACTGAATTTACCTTTTCAGATCACTGTACCAAGATAACGAGTTTGAAATGTGTATGCGAGCAGTTATAAGTACCGCAAGAGCGCAGAAAGTACACGCATAGAACTTTCGAAACAAAAAGAGCGGAAGCGTAATTTAGTTAAAGTGAATGCAAAAGCAACACCAATAACAGCACTACAGCACAAAACAAAGACGGCGGAGTTACAAGAAAAAAAAAAAACACAGAACAGAAATACAAAATTAAAAAAGTTTTGTTAGTTTTTAGGTTTGTGCACAAAGTAAATATCGGTCACTCGCTAAGCGAACGGAATTTAAATGTATATTTAAATAGGTGAATGTGAAAATGTTTGGATAAAGCCCACCGATGGAATAGAGCGAAACAAAATACAAATTACAAATCCAAGTGAGCCATTTCGATTAAAGGTTAATGTGAATAAAGTGTTGGTGCTCACATTTTTCTTTCTGCATTCTTATGGAGACTGTTACGTCGCTTTAATTGTGGCATTTTTTAAAAGCAACATCATTGAATGCAACTTCCCATTAATAAAGATAGCCTAGAATTTGTTTGAAGTTTCATTAAAAAATTAAGTTTACTTAAAATTTACATAGCAAACTACAAATATAAATTTAAAAAAAAAACCGTTGTCGAAAAGCAGACAAACATTGCTTAGTATGTTTTATAGGGTGCTTTTCCACGAATTCTAGATGTAATATAAAATGAAATAAAGAACTGAAGCGATCAGAAAAATATAGCCCATTATTTGCTTGACCAACTGTAACGTAAGTTGTTCATGAAGTACATTTATTTAAATTCGATTTCTTTGCCGTCGAGTTTTGAGAAATATGCCTACGTTGCACTTATGTCGTTCGATGCATGTTTGCGAGATCGTAATATGATTATATGTCTTTACATACGGTAGATAGTTTAGTAATATTTATCTTTAAAATATTAAATATTACTAAACTATTTACCGTATATTGTCCAGTATATTTGGAAAGCGTGTTCTAATCTAAATTTTGATTCCATAAGTATAATCTTCTTTATGTTGTTCCATTTTATCAACGCTAAAAAATGTATAAGTTAAAAGTGTAGTTAAGTTCGAAGTCCTACCAAATTCTAACGCGTTTAAAACAATATTCGAAGTCTTGTTGTCATACATTCCAGTCTGGTAATGAATGAGCCATCCGCTCATTAACCTCATTAAATGTTCTGTGGCTCGACGTTTTTTACAATCTAGTGATGTGGGGTAGATGTTATGTTTTGAATATTTAAATTTTAACATAAATCTTTGACTTTATATACGCTGGACTTTCATGCTTTTGCAAGAGATTGCTTCGGAAATTCTAGTTTTTCCTTTCTCACTCATTGCGTAATGCATATGCTATTCGGAGTTGTAGTCCGTTATGGTTTCGATTACAACCGTCCCAAATGCTTTTTGGATCGTTAATATGCAAAAGTATTTTTCGAAATCTGGGTACTTTAATAGAATGGGTAATAAGATTATCTTTTAAATATTGGAATGAATTTTGGCATTCAGATGACCATTCAAAATGAACATTGTCTAATTATGTGCCGTGAAAAGTTGACATAGTTTTGAATAAAGAGGGTATTAAAATTTCAGCCAAAAGTTTGCAACGCAGTGAAGGATACATTTCCGACCCTATAAAGTATATATATTCTTGTTTAACGTCACCAGGAGAGTCGATCTAGCCATGTCCGTCTGTCCGTCCTTCCGTCTGTCTTTCCGTCCGTCCGTCCGTCCATTTCTACGCAAAAGTTGTCTTTCTGTTGCAGTTAGTAAATAAATCGAAACGAGCCGGATCGGGCGACTATAGTATATAGCTCCCATAGGAACAATCGGAAAAAAAAACAAGAGAGAACGCTATAGTCGGGTGCCCCGACTATCAGATACCCGTTACTCAGGTAAAGGGAGTGCGAGGGAGATGGAGATAGAAACTTTGATCACGCATAACTTTTTAACGAATGGTCCGATTTGGAAAATTTCTTCTACATTTCGATAGGTATTGATAAACACAATAAAACTGCATTTTTACTTTTCCGAAATATTTAAATTTTTAAAATCGTATCTAAGCGAGTGTGGGCGTTAAAGGGGGCGTGG
The DNA here is from genome assembly GCA_018153305.1 of Drosophila kurseongensis. NCBI lineage: Eukaryota > Metazoa > Arthropoda > Insecta > Diptera > Drosophilidae > Drosophila > Drosophila kurseongensis. The sequence continues at coordinate 540,225 of JAECXX010000127.1, read as the reverse complement.
CACCTTTTTGAAACAAACTTGCGCTGCGTAGGAACTCCTAGAATCTGCATGCAAAATGCCAATCTTCTAGCTTTTATAGTTTCCGAGATCTCAGCGTTCATACGGACAGACAGACAGACAGACAGACGGACAGACAGACGGACAGACAGACGGACAGACAGACGGACAGACAGACGGACAGACGGACATGGCTAGATCGACTCGGCTACTGATCCTGAACAAGAATATATATACTTTATAGGGTCGGAAACGCTTCCTTCTACCTGTTACATACTTTTGCACGAATACAATATACCCTTTTACTCTACGAGTAACGGGTATAATTAAAACAAGAAAGGAAGCAAACTTCGGCAAGCCAAAGTTTATACACCCTTGCAGTAATTACAAAACGACTACATTTCGATTTCTATGCCTATATTACTAAATATAATGATTAGTTTACTAAATCAGAATTACGCTTTTAGTTTCGTCAAAATCGGACAACAATATCATATAGCTGCCCTAGAAACTATGAAAAAATGCAGCGCAAAATCGACATAGCTTCATTGTTTTTAGTAATATCATATAGGCATAGAAATCGATATGTAGTGGTTTTGTAATAACTCCAAGGGTATTTAAACTTCGACTTGCCGAAGTTTGGGTTTCCTTTTCAAAAATATCTGTTAAGTTTTTAAGCATATGTTTTTCGGATCCGCCATTGACTATCAGATCGTCCATATACAGAAATGCTAGGGAAGCTTCAAGCACAGGGAATTCAAAAGGCATTATTCTCTGAAATTAATTCGGATTTTTAAACCAAAAGGTAATCGGGTAAAGTAGTAGCCATTGTTCGTTGAAAGAGACGATATGTTTCGAGAACTTTCTTCTAGTTCGATATTATAGAAACCTAACATTAAGTCGAGCCATGAGAAATACTTAGCTCTGCCTAGTTTATTCAAAATGTCATAAATTCTAGGGAGTGGAAATTTATCAGACAGGAATTTTTTTGTATATTTGACAACTACTTATCGCCATTCGCTTTTCTTCTGAACCCGGAAAGGATTTCTTTCGGTACTGGTTGTATACCAGTAATTTTTGTTATTGAAATATATAATGGTCCTATTATAAGCCAATCCTCGTAGGTTTCAGATTTATTTATATTTATATGGAATTCAATTCTTTTATTGAGTCGATTCGTATTATTCCATCACACGGAACTGCAAAATGTTGAGAAATTGTATGGAATTATATACAATATATAAATATAATTATATATTTATCTATCTGTAGCTCTACTAGTGCAAGGCCTTGGGATTTTATGATACCCTCACATATGCCTTGAACAGCTATTATATTTTCTATTTGAATGTCGTTAAAGACATCTGAGTTTTTTTTTTTTTGTATACTTTATTTTTATCAATTGGATCTTCTCTATTACTTAAGAGACTAACAATAAGTTTTCAAATCTTAATCTATGTTATGTTAATTTATGTTATTGAAAAGGGATGGGAAATCGTTCCGCTGTAGACGGGAATGATTGTTTAGCCGGTTGAGTTGTCTGGCTTGCAGGTTTGGGTGATTTGATAGTCTGGCTTCATATTTAATTTTTCTGGAAACAATTTCTTCTTTTACGGGATTTATATCCAGGTCTCTCTGAATGTTTGCGTTGCGGATGTACCAGGGGGCTCCAGTTATTGTTTGTAGGGTCTTTGATTGTACTCTTTGAATAATTTTTATATTGCTGCTGCTTGCGTTTCCCCAGAGCTCGGAATGGGTCTTCTTTGCTTCTATATGCTTTCTCCGGGTAAGCCTTCTGTCTAAGTGTATGCCGAGATAGGTGACTTCGTCTGCTTGTGGAACCGGCTTGTTGTTTAGCGCCAGTGGTGGGCATTTCGACAAGTTTAGTGTAAATGTAATGTGCTTACACTTTTGCTCGTTGACTTTGATACGCCAGTCTGCGAGCCATTTTTCTACAGCCACCAGGTGTTCTTTTAAATGGGCTTTTGCTGTTTTTGGGCATTTCGAGCGGCTGATAATGGCAGTGTCGTCAGCGAAGGTTGAGATGAGGGTCTGGCGGCTTGGTGGAATGTCTGCCGTGTAAAGGATGTACAAGATTGGTCCAAGCACACTGCCTTGGGGTACTCCAGCTTCGATGTTACGGATGGTTGAAGAAAAGGTTTTACATCTCACGGTGAAAACTCTGGAGGGTTTGGATTTTGTATACCAGACCGGCGATCCAGACGGGATCAAATGCTTGTGATACGTCCATAAATAAGGCACTGCAATATTGCTTGTGTTCGAAAGCCGTGCGAATTTCAGATGTTAAGCGGCTTACCTGTTCGATAGTTCCATGCTTTTCCCTAAATCCGAATTGGTGCAGAGGGATCGTTCTGTTGTTTTGAAGATGTGTTACTAGATAAACAAGAAGCAGTTTTTCAAATAGCTTTGATAGACATGGGAGCAGACTGATGGGCCGGTACGAGGAAGGCTGGGATTTGTCTTTTCCTGGCTTCGGGATCATTGTAATGACAGACTTTTTCCATTGGTCAGGAAAGAAGCCCCATTTCAATATTGAGTTAAATATAAATGCGATGCATCTGACTGCGCATGAAGGTAATTCAATTATCATTTTTTGAGAAATAAAATCGTGACCAGGAGCTTTTTTTGGGTTTATGTTTTCTTTCTTTTTTTGGGTTTATGTGTTCTTTAATGTATTATGCTGGTTTCAAGGGTAACTGGGGAGGACGGTAGAGTGAATTGGTTGGATGGCGGGTGAGGCTTGAAGTCGTTTTCCAAGTTATGGGCAAAGGTGTTAGCTCTTTCTTCGTCACTGCGCGCCCAGGCACCTGTTTGTGATCGAATTGGCCAATCGGGATCTATTGGTGGTTGCATGTTTGGGTGAGCTCTCCATAGTGGGAATTTATTAACCGTCGGGGATAGTTTCGCAATGCAGGCCCGTTGGGCCTGGTTCTTTTCGGTAGAGAGGGCCTTAAACAATTTTCGAGATGCTTCATTAATTCTTTTCTTAGTAGCTGGGGACCGATGAGTCTGCCAGTCTCTGCGAAGTCTACGTTTTTCAAGTAGGAGAGACTCGATATGGATACTTAAGCGTCCAGTTCTTAGCGGGTTTGTGGCTGAGGGTTCTGGCGTAGAATGTTTGGCGGCAGAGGACATTACGTCCGTGAGTTGTTTAAGCGACTTATCAATGTCAGATTCACAGGAAATTTCAGGATCAAGTTCGATGTGTGCACTTACATATTTTTTGTACTTCAGCCAGTTTGTTTTGTTTGATGTTAGATGTTGGGGGCCTTCCAGAAGCTGCGGCTGTTCAGATAGACAGAGGAGAACTGGCGAATGGTCCGATGTAAGCTCTTCTAAGGTTTTTACGTTTATCAGCCTGTGCGAAACTCTTCTAATAACAGCGAAATCTATAATGTCAGGTTGTTTATTTGGATCTGTGGGCCAGTATGTAGGCCTAGCTGGTGAGACAAAGTCAAAGCCAGGAGTGATAATAGCGTTGTATAATTGGCGGCCTTTGGGGTTGATAAGACGAGATCCCCAGTGGGGATGCTTTGCGTTATAATCACCGGCAGCTATAAAACAGCGTCCTAGTGAGTTGTAGAAATTCATAAACTCATTTTCTGCAATACTGAAGCGTAGGGGGCCAATATATGGCGGATAGGGTAAGTGGGCCGCCAATTAGGTTTAGCGAATGTCTCCAAGGGATGATGTTTTATGCGTTGTTTTATGAGTATACCGGTACCTCCATGTGCTTTACCGTCCGGGTGGTTGGTCGCGTGGAATACGATGATGTGGAAGTAGTTTTTATTAGTTAGATGGGTTTCAGAAAGTATCATGATATCGATTTTGTGGCTGTTTAGCAACTGTAGGAGTTCGTTTTTGTGCCGGGAAACGCCGTTTGCATTCCAGAAGTATATTCTTAAGGAGTCCATTTATACAGACTTTTGTTTGATCAGCAGTTCCATTAGAAGATTAGACTAGATTCGCAGTAGTTCTCGAAGGGAACTTTGAATCGTCATCATGACGTTTGCAAGAGTAGCTAGTGTAGATTCAAGACCGTTAAACGTTTGTGGGGGAAGAGTTTGGTTTTGCTGAATAGAAGGTTGAGTTGTTGTTTGGCCATTTCGGCTTAAGAGCGGAAAATCATTTAGGTATGGTATAGGTGGCTGTGGACGCAATGCTGCAGGCTGGGCGGTAGATGTTTGTGAGATTTCAGGGTAGCGGAGAGCGTTAGCAAAGGAGACGCCAGGAGTGGTTGTTGATGGGGTGAAGATGTTTGGTTGTGCAGAGTGTTGATCGACGAATGGTTTACTGCGTCTCTGATTTAGGCGGCTCTTGAGTTCTTTGTAGACGGGACAGCCCCGGTAGTTGGCAGTATGATTTCCCCCACAGTTACTGCATTTCCTCAGAGTATGGTCTTCTTTGTTTCCCAGGCATTTTTCAATGCAATGCAAATCTCCACAGGCGACACAAACTGGTCGCAGGGTGCAGTAGGTTCTTGTATGCCCGAACTCCTGGCAGTTTGAACACTGTACGGGGCCGTTCCGCTTATGCGGTTCCTCTACGGTGATTCTTCGGTGAAGGAGATATTGCAGATTGTAAATAGGATGCACTGCATTTTTCTTTAGAGGTTTCGTCTCTGGGCCAGCTCAATCTTAAACAGTGGTTGAGGAATTTTATCCCTGTTTACTATGTTCACGATGTGCTTAACGTCGAAGCCCCTTTTCGTGAGGCCTTCAACTATTTCTGCTACCGCAACAGTCGATTCTGTACCTTTAAGTACAACTTGTAGGCCTTTCTTACTTTTTAGTTGGTAAGTGTAGTAATTTATAAGCTCATTGTCGAGATATCTTGTTACAGAACGGAAGTTGTCTTCATTGTTAACCTGGAGTTTTGCTTCTAATATGTTTCCTCTTTTTAGGGTGTTGATATAGAAGTGGTTAGGCCCGATTACTTATTTAAGCTTATTGATCAGATCGGCACTGTTGTGTTTCCTAATATATATTGGCGGTGGCTTTACAGCTTTCATGATTTGAGGCGCCTGACCCTTGTCTTCTTCGGTCTCGCCAAGTATGGCAAATCTGATTTCGGATGTTCGTGTGTTGCCTAAAGTTTTCGGTACTTTTGGCCAATTTGAGTTTACGATTTTTTGTGGACTAAGCTTTCTTTTTATTTGTACATACCGATAGATCGATAGAGAGGGTACAGTGCTGGTGAGCGCACAAGCCGAAGTAGTCGGTGCATCGATAAGAGAGAGAGGTGACGGGCATTGTGAACTCCACGACTGAGTAACGGCAGCGCTGCTTGAGCATAAAATCGCTGGTGACAGTGAGCGGGCTCTTTCCGTAGCGGTCGGTGAAGTTGATTTTGTTGTTGCCTCCGATGAGTCAATTGAAATGTAAGCATTGTTCCGTGCAGAACCCAGCCGTCGTTCGTCTAGTTGTATTTGTTGCCGATCGCGACTTGGCTTCGTGGCTTTACCGGTTGCACTTGTTAATATTTTATTTGCGTTCGACATTTTAATTATTTTTGATTAGCTAGTTCGGTTATAAATTTAGTTTTAATCACAAGGAGATATTGACCTTGGGATATGGCATTGCTGCCAGCGTCTTTTCGCTATTTTTCTTATTTTTGGTGGTCAGTTTGTAGATTTTTGGAAGGCAGAGCGATCAAAAACACGTCTACGCGGGTCGACGGTTCTTTTCAATAGCGAAATATATGCTCCTGTGTCTTCAAAAAAACGTAAGCTGCTTTCCTATTTTTGTAATAAGGGAAGACACAAAGATATTGAGATTTAGGTTATGATAAGGTTGTATAAACCATTGGTTTTACTAATTTTCTGTATCAAGAGTTTTCAGAAGCTGATGGTTGTTGTGTGTTCCTATTTCGATTTTTGGTATTGTGATCCGCCGAAGCCACGGTTAGTTCCTCTATAACTACCAAAACTTCTAAAGTTGTTTGTACAGTTCTAATTTTAGTCGTTGTTGTGGTTGTAAACATAAAATATATAGCACGTATTGCCAGTCATCTTTGTGCTGTGTTGTATGTACTTAGTGACGGCATCCTTCATTTGTTTTAATCTACCAATTTTTTACCATAGTGCTAAAAGCTTCTTTTGTTCTGAATTTATCAGCATGCTCAGCTGGTTGACCCTAATCAATATACGCAGCTTCAAGTAGTCTCCGCAAATTATCGATATTGTTTGTAAATTGGTCCGCTGTTTTCTCTTTTTCAAAAACCTTAGTCATTTTTTTTATTATTACGTAGGATGATTTACCGACAATGGTTTCTTGAAGTTTTCTTATAATTTTGAAATGTAGTATCATTTTGGATTTTATAAATAGTTGGGCCAATTTGTTTTGATTTGATTACTCTTTCACTAACTGACAGCTTTTGTTCGTTTAATTCCGAAACTGCATGGAAAATTTTATTGATATATGCCGTTGGGCAAATTATTCTTTTGACACAACGCTGTTTATTTTCTCTGAAATATCTTGATCCACTTCTGGCAGACAGTTTTATAACTTTGTTAACACCATGCGTAAATCTAATTCTTATCCTTCCTCGCTATCGTTCGAAAACATGACGGCAACCACAGATCAGGCAATAGCCGTTTTATTTGCCCAATTTTTTAAACAACTTACACCATATCCAAGTCGAACCTCATTTTCTGCCTCACATTAACCGAAAGCTCTCTGCTTTTGTATCTTCTTCGTGTTAAGCCTGTTTATTCGCCAGGTAATGCGCTGGGGCCCTGTGCAAACCTTTTCACAAGTTTTTATACCCTTGAAGACAGTATTATAATTTCAGTCAAAAGTTTGCAACTCAGTGAAGGAGACAATTCCGACCCCATAAAGTATATTCTTGATCAGCATCACGTGGAGAGTCGATCTAGCCATGTCCGTCTGTCCGTCCGTCCGTAAGTCCCTCCGTCCGTCCGACTACGCAAACTAGTCCCTCAGTTTTAAAGTTATCTGCTTGAAAATTTTCCAAAAGTTGTCTTTCTATTGCAGGTAGTATGTAAGCCAGACCGGGAGACTAAATCTGGGGACTATATGATATAGCTCCCATAGGAACAACCGGAAAAATATTAAAAAAAATTATAACTTTGTTGTTATACCCTTGCAGAGGGTATTATAATTTTGGTCAAAAGTGTGCAAGGCAGTGAAGGAGACATCTCCGACCCTATAAAGTATATACATACATATATTCTTGATCAGGATCGCTTCCTGAGTTGATATAAGCATGTCCGTCTGTCCGTCTGTCTGTTTCTACGCAAACTAGACTCTCAGTTTTAAAGATACCGAATTGAAACTTTGCACACACCCTTCTTTCCTTTGCACTCAGTATATAAGTCGGAACGGCGGGTTCGGCCGACTATATCCTATAGCCGCCATATAACTGATTGATCGAAAATGCCATAACTTCGGTGTTTGTAAAGTAAGGAAGTTGGGATTTTCTATCGGTTTTACTTTTGGCCAATCAATCCAACCTACCAAATTTCATAAGGATCGGCCGACTATATCCTAAATAATTAATTCTATGACCGTTGCTGCCCGTTACTGTCACTCCCTTGCATTATACAAGAGGCTGAAAAGGGTAGATATGTCAAATTCAGAAGAAATATGATTATTAAGAATGCATCTTATGAATAATTTTGGACAATATAATTTAAAGAATATTCTGCAAGGGTATATCAACATTAGCTCCGCCCGAAGTTAGCTTTCCTTTTTTGTTTTTAATTATTTTTTTTTTTGTTCTTTGGGACTTGGTTATATTTAAATATTATGGAATTACGGTTTGAATTAAATGAAAATCGGACAACAATATCATATAGCTGCCATAGAAAGGATGGAAAAATGCACCTTTACAAACTTCCCAATTTCCACTTATTTGGAAGGAATCATTTGTTATAACTCTTTACAAAAAAGGTAACAAGTTAGAGGCCAGTAACTATAGAGGTATATCTAAGTTGTCAGCTATTCCTAAGCTTTTTGAAAAAATGATTACTCCTCATTTGCAGCACCTTTGTAAATCAATTATTTCTCAGTGTCAACATGGATTTTGTAAAGTTAGATCCACAATCACTAACCTTTTGGAGCTCCCTACAATTGTGATAAAGGGCTTTAAAATAAGTTTAGTATTTTAGAATTTGACTCTGTAAATCACTTTACATTACGTCTTGCTCGAAAACTTGACCTGTCAGGTTTTCCAGTTATCTAAATGGCAGGTGTAAGAGAGGCTGCAAATAAAGCAAACGTCTACATTTGTTAAGTTGATATTTCAAACTGATCTTTACTTTCTTAACTCCTAGCTTAGGTCGTGTTGTATGTACTTAGTGACGGCATCCTTCATTTGTTTTAATCTACCAATTTTTTACCATAGTGCTAAAAGCTTCTTTTGTTCTGAATTTATCAGCATGCTCAGCTGGTTGACCCTAATCAATATACGCAGCTTCAAGTAGTCTCCGCAAATTATCGATATTGTTTGTAAATTGGTCCGCTGTTTTCTCTTTTTCAAAATCCTTAGTCATTTTTTTATTATTACGTAGGATGATTTACCGACAATAGTTTCTTGAAGTTTTCTTATAATTTTGAAATGTAGTATCATTTTGGATTTTATAAATAGTTGGGCCAATTTGTTTTGATTTGATTACTCTTTCACTAACTGACAGCTTTTGTTCGTTTAATTTCGAAACTGCATGGAAAATTTTTTTGATATATGCCGTTGGGCAAATTATTCTTTTGACACAACGCTGTTTATTTTCTCTGAAATATCTTGATCCACTTCTGGCAGACAGTTTTATAACTTTGTTAACACCATGCGTAAATCTAATTCTTATCCTTCCTTGCTGTCGTTCGAAAACATGACGGCAACCACAGATCAGGTAATAGCCGTTTTATTTGCCCAATTTTTTAAACAACTTACACCATATCCAAGTCGAACCTCATTTTCTGCCTCACATTAACAGAAAGCTCTCTGCTTTTGTATCTTCTTCGTGTTAAGCCTGTTTATTCGCCAGGTAATGCGCTGGGGCCCTGTGCAAACCTTTTCACAAGTATTTATACCCTTGAAGACAGTATTATAATTTCAGTCAAAAGTTTGCAAGTCAGTGAAGGAGACAATTCCGACCCCATAAAGTATATTCTTGATCAGCATCACGTGGAGAGTCGATCTAGCCATGTCCGTCTGTCCGTCCGTCCGTAAGTCCCTCCGTCCGTCCGACTACGCAAACTAGTCCCTCAGTTTTAAAGTTATCTGCTTGAAAATTTTCCAAAAGTTGTCTTTCTATTGCAGGTAGTATGTAAGCCAGACCGGGAGACTAAATCTGAGGACTATATGATATAGCTCCCATAGGAACAACCGGAAAAATATTAAAAAAAATTATAACTTTGTTGTTATACCCTTGCAGAGGGTATTATAATTTTGGTCAAAAGTGTGCAAGGCAGTGAAGGAGACATCTCCGACCCTATAAAGTATATACATACATATATTCTTGATCAGGATCGCTTCCTGAGTTGATATAAGCATGTCCGTCTGTCCGTCTGTCTGTTTCTACGCAAACTAGACTCTCAGTTTTAAAGATACCGAATTGAAACTTTGCACACACCCTTCTTTCCTTTGCACTCAGTATATAAGTCGGAACGGCCGGGTTCGGCCGACTATATCCTATAGCCGCCATATAACTGATTGATCGAAAATGCCATAACTTCGGTGTTTGTAAAGTAAGGAAGTTGGGATTTTCTATCGGTTTTACTTTTGGCCAATCAATCCGACCTACCAAATTTCATAAGGATCGGCCGACTATATCCTAAATAATTAATTTTATGACCGTTGCTGCCGTTACTGTCACTCCCTTGCATTATACAAGAGGCTGAAAAGGGTAGATATGTCAAATTCAGAAGAAGTATGATTATTAAGAATGCATCTTATGAATAATTTTGGACAATATAATTTAAAGAATATTCTGCAAGGGTATATCAACATTAGCTCCGCCCGAAGTTAGCTTTCCTTTTTTGTTTTTAATTTTTTTTTTTTTTTGTTCTTTGGGACTTGGTTATATTTAAATATTATGGAATTACGGTTTGAATTAAATGAAAATCGGACAACAATATCATATAGCTGCCATAGACAGGATGGAAAAATGCACCTTTACAAACTTCCCAATTTCCACTTATTTGGAAGGAATCATTTGTTATACCTCTTTACAAAAAAGGTAACAAGTTAGAGGCCAGTAACTATAGAGGTATATCTAAGTTGTCAGCTATTCCTAAGCTTTTTAAAAAAAATGATTACTCCTCATTTGCAGCACCTTTGTAAATCAATTATTTCTCAGTGTCAACATGGATTTTGTAAAGTTAGATCCACAATCACTAACCTTTTGGAGCTCCCTACAATTGTGATAAAGGGCTTTAAAATAAGTTTAGTATTTTAGAATTTGACTCTGTAAATCACTTTACATTACGTCTTGCTCGAAAACTTGACCTGTCAGGTTTTCCAGTTATCTAAATGGCAGGTGTAAGAGAGGCTGCAAATAAAGCAAACGTCTACATTTGTTAAGTTGATATTTCAAACTGATCTTTACTTTCTTAACTCCTAGCTTAGGTCGTGTTGTATGTACTTAGTGACGGCATCCTTCATTTGTTTTAATCTACCAATTTTTTACCATAGTGCTAAAAGCTTCTTTTGTTCTGAATTTATCAGCATGCTCAGCTGGTTGACCCTAATCAATATACGCAGCTTCAAGTAGTCTCCGCAAATTATCGATATTGTTTGTAAATTGGTCCGCTGTTTTCTCTTTTTCAAAAACCTTAGTCATTTTTTTTATTATTACGTAGGATGATTTACCGACAATAGTTTCTTGAAGTTTTCTTATAATTTTGAAATGTAGTATCATTTTGGATTTTATAAATAGTTGGGCCAATTTGTTTTGATTTGATTACTCTTTCACTAACTGACAGCTTTTGTTCGTTTAATTTCGAAACTGCATGGAAAATTTTATTGATATATGCCGTTGGGCAAATTATTCTTTTGACACAACGCTGTTTATTTTCTCTGAAATATCTTGATCCACTTCTGGCAGACAGTTTTATAACTTTGTTAACACCATGCGTAAATCTAATTCTTATCCTTCCTCGCTGTCGTTCGAAAACATGACGGCAACCACAGATCAGGTAATAGCCGTTTTATTTGCCCAATTTTTTAAACAACTTACACCATATCCAAGTCGAACCTCATTTTCTGCCTCACATTAACAGAAAGCTCTCTGCTTTTGTATCTTCTTCGTGTTAAGCCTGTTTATTCGCCAGGTAATGCGCTGGGGCCCTGTGCAAACCTTTTCACAAGTTTTTATATCCTTGAAGACAGTATTATAATTTCAGTCAAAAGTTTGCAAGTCAGTGAAGGAGACAATTCCGACCCCATAAAGTATATTCTTGATCAGCATCACGTGGAGAGTCGATCTAGCCATGCCCGTCTGTCCGTCCGTCCGTAAGTCCCTCCGTCCGTCCGACTACGCAAACTAGTCCCTCAGTTTTAAAGTTATCTGCTTGAAAATTTTCCAAAAGTTGTCTTTCTATTGCAGGTAGTATGTAAGCCAGACCGGGAGACTAAATCCGAGGACTATATGATATAGCTCCCATAGGAACAACCGGAAAAATATTAAAAAAAAATTATAACTTTGTTGTTATACCCTTGCAGAGGGTATTATAATTTTGGTCAAAAGTGTGCAAGGCAGTGAAGGAGACATCTCCGACCCTATAAAGTATATACATACATATATTCTTGATCAGGATCGCTTCCTGAGTTGATATAAGCATGTCCGTCTGTCCGTCTGTCTGTTTCTACGCAAACTAGACTCTCAGTTTTAAAGATACCGAATTGAAACTTTGCACACACCCTTCTTTCCTTTGCACTCAGTATATAAGTCGGAACGGCCGGGTTCGGCCGACTATATCCTATAGCCGCCATATAACTGATTGATCGAAAATGCCATAACTTCGGTGTTTGTAAAGTAAGGAAGTTGGGATTTTCTATCGGTTTTACTTTTGGCCAATCAATCCGACCTACCAAATTTCATAAGGATCGGCCGACTATATCCTAAATAATTAGTTTTATGACCGTTGCTGCCGTTACTGTCACTCCCTTGCATTATACAAGAGGCTGAAAAGGGTAGATATGTCAAATTCAGAAGAAGTATGATTATTAAGAATGCATCTTATGAATAATTTTGGACAATATAATTTAAAGAATATTCTGCAAGGGTATATCAACATTAGCTCCGCCCGAAGTTAGCTTTCCTTTTTTGTTTTTAATTTTTTTTTTTTTTGTTCTTTGGGACTTGGTTATATTTAAATATTATGGAATTACGGTTTGAATTAAATGAAAATCGGACAACAATATCATATAGCTGCCATAGAAAGGATGGAAAAATTCACCTTTACAAACTTCCCAATTTCCACTTATTTGGAAGGAATCATTTGTTATACCTCTTTACAAAAAAGGTAACAAGTTAGAGGCCAGTAACTATAGAAGTATATCTAAGTTGTCAGCTATTCCTAAGCTTTTTGAAAAAATGATTACTCCTCATTTGCAGCACCTTTGTAAATCAATTATTTCTCAGTGTCAACATGGATTTTGTAAAGTTAGATCCACAATCACTAACCTTTTGGAGCTCCCTACAATTGTGATAAAGGGCTTTAAAATAAGTTTAGTATTTTAGAATTTGACTCTGTAAATCACTTACGTCTTGCTCGAAAACTTGACCTGTCAGGTTTTCCAGTTATCTGAATGGCAGGTGTAAGAGAGGCTGCAAATAAAGCAAACGTCTACATTTGTTAAGTTGATATTTCAAACTGATCTTTACTTTCTTAACTCCTAGCTTAGGTCGCTAACATGAAATTCTCATAATCTTATCTCTAACAAGACCAACACAATGATCATCTGTCCCCCTAGCTGGTGAACCTTTTTCAAGTGCAAGCGGAGATTTTCCGCTGCAAGATACACATAGTTGATGTACAAATATTTAAGGGATGAACCCAAGCAACAGTTCAATATACATTTCTGGATGCCTAGTGGCGTTTATATTTGAATCTATGCAGACACATGCTTATCAGTACAGTGCTGCAGCGGTTTGATGTTTACATAGAATTCTTATATATATATACGTGTTCAAATTACAAATACGTTACCGAATATATTTAAAAATATAAATTCTTTATTTAAATTAATTTTACTTGTACAATACTTTCATTCTTAGACTAATTTTACGACTGCCCAAGCTTGAGTTGGTTCTCTTCCCTTGTTGCCTCGGGATCGAAGCTTCTAAAGTTTATCTTCGTAATTTTCCGAAGTCTTGGTTTCCGAAATTAATTCCCTATTAAGATTGCTGTGATCAGCATGGAAAATTTGGAAGCGAACGCGATGCCTAAAAATGAGGGTTCGCGGTGTTGAGATTCTTACGGATGTTTAGTCTAAAGTTTGGGTCGCCTTTGGCGGCCAGCTAGGGGGAATTTGTTTACGTCTGTCTCAAGCTTGGCTCGCCGTTTGCGAGGGTGGGAATGTTTATATGATAAGAACCCGTGAGAACTCAGTAGCAAGCTCTGCCAAAATAAATTGTTTACAATATTAATAAGAATCTTTAATTAAAGTTATAGTTAATTTTCCCCCTTCTAAGATGAATCGTCCCGATTTATTACAAGTGTGCTGCGAGGGAGGAGATTCTATTGTTAAGTTCAGCAAATGTTATTTCTATATTATTTTCGGGTTCATTCTCTGTAAATTGTATTTTTGGGTTCTGGGATTTCTATTTCTATTTTGGTTTTGGTGCGTTTTTGAATTTGTTGTATTATTTTGTTTAAGATTTTGGGTGATTTGTATATGGTTAAGGAAGTAATTATTAATATTAACAATATTAGCTCTAGGGGTATTTTTGTATTTCCGATTTTTAAAAATGGATTTATTATGTTTATGTTATCTAAACTTAATTCGGTATCGTTTGAGAAGATGTAGTCTGTAATCATATAGTTGTTATATTTATATTGTGTTATGTATTCTAACATTTGTTGCTTCTCATTAATGTATTTTACGTTATTAATGACAATGCTTTCATTAAATAAAATCAGAAATGCGCCGTTTAATTTTGTCTCGTTAACAATGTTTTCTCCGGTGAGGAGAATGGCGCCATCATCTAAATTTTCAAAGTTTTTATTTTTTCCCTAATCTTTGAACAGTTTGCTTTTTTTCCATTTAATAAATTTATAAAACAGGAACTCTCGTTAGAAAGTTTACAATAATTTTTGAATATTTCTTTTTTAATATTTGTTATCTTATAAAATATTCCGTTGCAATACGCTGTCTTATCGTCTATTATTAATTTTCCATTATTTTGGGCAATTGCCCTTGATGTATACAAACTACAAATATTATTAATTATTGGGTATTTTATATATATTATAAGTAAATCTTGGTTTTTTACTATTTTGAATGTTGAAATGTCTAGTAAATCTGATAGTACAATTGGTTTATTTTCGTGTCTAAAGATTTCTTTTATGTCTTTTTCATTTAATATTTTTTGTATTGAAAACGTCGACTTTTGCTAAAGTGATAGTATCGATCAAATTTTGAATATCGAGTGTAATTAATTTCAGACGGTGTTGTCTTACTTTTGTTTCTTTTTATACCCTTGCAGAGGGTATTATAATTTTGGTCAAAAGTGTGCAACGCAGTGAAGGAGACATCTCCGACCCTATAAAATATATATATTCTTGATCAGGATCACCTCCTGAGTTGATATAGCCATGTCCGTCTGTCCGTCTGTCTGTCCGTCTGTCTGTCCGTCTGTCTGTCCGTCTGTCTGTTTCTACGCGAACTAGTCTCTCAGTTTTAAAGATATCGAATTGAAACTTTGCACACAGCCTTCGATCCTTTGCACGCAGTATATACGGCCGGGATCGGCCGACTATATCCTATAGCTGCCATATAACTGATTGATCGGAAATGCCATAACTTTGGTGTTTGTTAAGTTAGAAAGTTGGTATTTCCTATGGGTTTTATATTTGACCAATCAATCCGACCTACCAAATTTCATAAGGTTCGGCCGACTGTATCCTATAGCTGCCATATAACTGAACGATTGGAAATGCCATAACTTTGGTGTTTGTAAAGTTAGGAAGTTGGGATTTTCTATGGGTTTTATATTTGACCAATCAATCCGACCTACCAAATTTCATAAGGATCGGCCGACTGTATCCTATAGCTGCCATATAACTGAACGATTGGAAATGCCATAACTTTGGTGTTTTTAAAGTTAGGAAGTTGGGATTTTTTATGAGTATTAAGAATGCATCATATGAATAATTTTGGAGAATATAATTTACAGACTATTCTGCAAGGGTATATCAATTTCGGCTCCGCCCGAAGTTAGCTTTCCTTTCTTGTTTAAAAATGATTGAGTCAAGGGTCTTGGTGATTAATTGTACTTCCTGAAATATTCGTGAGTTTATTGTAAGTTGTTTGTTATTGTTTTCTGTAAGTTCGTTAATTTTATTTTCAATAAGTCGTCGTCGTACTGTTCCAAATTCGTTAATACCCCTTTTATTTCTAGATGGTAATAGTTGGGACATGAGGATTTTAATATTGTTTAAATTTTGTGCAATGTCCCATTCTAAGTCAGAATTCACACTTTTATTACTAATACTATTCTCAATTTGAATTATTTCTTTGTAAAAACTTAAGTTAGTAATATGGAATAGGTCCTCAAAGGAGTCTAAGTCATTACATCGTTTTCGTTTTTTAGTAGTAAATACTCGTTGTTAGTGTAGTCAATAATTTCCGAGTGGCAAAAAGTAATCAAAATAGCGATGACAAATGGGATTTCCTATGTCTGTAAGAGATGAATTATTTAATATTATCTTTATGAATAATTCTTTTTCTATTATTATTTATTACTTTGTTTGGTTAGTTTTCCTGAACGACTTGTTTTTATACCCTTGCAGAGGGTATTATAATTTCAGTCAAAAGTTTGCAACGCAGTGAAGGAGACATTTCCGACCCTATAAAGTATATATATTCTTGATCAGCATCACCAGGAGAGTCGATCTAGCCATGTCCGTCTGTCCGTCCGTCCGTTTCTACGCAAACTAGTCTCTCAGTTTTAAAGCTATCGAATTGAAACTTTGCAAACACCCTTCTTTCCTTTGCACGTAGTATATAAGTCGGAACGGCCGGGATCGGCCGACTATATCCTATAGCTGCCATATAACTGATTGATCGGAAATGCCATAACTTTCGTGTTTGTAAAGTTAGGAAGTTGGGATTTTCTATGGGTTTTATATTTGGCCAGATCCTATAGCCGCTATATAACTGATTAATCGGAAATACCATAACTTTGGTGTTTGTTAAGTTAGGAAGTTGGGATTTTCTATGGGTTTTATTTTTGGCCAATCAATCCGACCTACCAAATTTCATAAGGATCGGCTGACTATATCCTATAGCTGCCATATAACAACGATTGGAAATGCCATAACTTTGGTGTTTTTAAAGTTAGGAAGTTGGGATTTTTTTATGAGTATTAAGAATGCATCATATGAATAATTTTGGAGAATATAATTTACAGAGTATTCTGCAAGGGTATATCAACTTCGGCTCCGCCCGAAGTTAGCTTTCCTTTCTTGTTTTAATCTTGGACCTAGTTTGTTTCTTTCTCCGAATCTTTTTTCGTATACTACTTCTCCTACATGATAATTTTTTTGTAATTTATTTTTATTTTGATACTGCCAACCTTTGGGAAATGATTGGTTATTAGGAATATAATTATACCCGTTACTCGTAGAGTAAAAGGTTATATTGTATTCGTGCAAAAGTATGTAACAGGTTGAAGGAAGCGTTTCCGACCCTATAAAGTATATATATTCTTGTTCAGGATCACTAGCCGAGTCGATCTAGCCATGTCCGTCTGTCTGTCTGTCCGTCTGTCCGTCTGTCTGTCTGTCTGTCTGTCCGTATGAACGCTGAGATCTCGGAAACTATAAAAGCTAGAAGATTGGCATTTTGCATGCAGATTCTAGGAGTTCCTACGCAGCGCAAGTTTGTTTCAAAACGGTGCCACGCCCTCTTTAACGCCCACAATCGCTTATATACGATTTTAAAAATTTAAATATTTCGGAAAAGTAAAAATGCAGTTTTATTGTGTTTATCAATACCTTCCGAAATGTAGAAGAAATTTTTCAAATCGGACCATTCGTTAAAAAGTTATGCGTGATCAAAGTTTCTATCTCCATCTCCCTCGCACTCCCTTTACCTGAGTAACGGGTATCTGATAGTCGGGGAACCCGACTATAGCGTTCTCTCTTGTTTTTATTTTGGAATTGGATGCTGGCGTCCACTTCCATTGGCTCACTCCTGTTTTGATAAGTATTGTTCGCTTGTGTCCAAACATTATTAGTTGGGTTTGAATTGAACCGAGCGTTGTTATACTGATAGTTATTATGGTTTTGATAACTATTATTTTGATAGCCATGTTTGTTGGTGTTTTGATAGTTATTATTTTGCCATTGATAATTTTGATAATTATCATTGCTTCTATTTAGGCGCAATTGATTGCCCTGATTATTGTTGTCAAATTTATAGTATGAATCATATGACAATTCGTGGATTTTCGTTAAAGCGGCGTTGAGGAGTGCTAAAACGATAAGCGAACTGTGCCCTCATCTGTTTGCTTTCTTGCACTCTGGCTAATGCGTTTGGCAAGTCTGGAGGGTTAAGGGAAAATAATATAAATAATAATTGAGCCGTTTAGGCCAGTTATAAACACTCTCAAGGCATTTTGCCTATGTCTGAGGTTTGTTTCTGTGGTTATGGGATTTTCTTTCCCGTAAGTCATTATGGTTTTATTTATTAGTAATGTTAATTTTGTATTAACCAAATTATAAAAGTCCATAACTGAGAATTTATTTTGTGTAAGAACGCTTAGTTCCTGTTCAATTATGTGGATAGGTCTTTTGTCGCTAAAGACGAAGTCGAGCCTGGCTAAAATTGCGTCAAGGTTTAACACCGTTCCGTGATTTGTTAAGGCATCATTCGCCTTTCCTTTTATTTTATTTCTTAAAATGGTTAAAGCTACAAAATACCTGCGGCTTTTACGAACGTATAACCCCATTGCGGTTTCAGCGGCTTCCCGCCAGCCCACATAATTTTCTAATCTTTCCGAAAACTGGGGAACGGATTTTACTACCTCCAAAGTTTCGTCGCATGTTATGTTATCGTCAATCTGTTCGACTTGATATTCGGTTACTAAATTAGCTCTTGAGTCTAACAGGGTACGTAAATTTTTTATTTCGTCTTGTAAAGGGGTTACAATGCTAGCAATCAATCGGACAATTAAGGCTGTGGTTAATGTTTGTTCGGGTGTTTTGTTAGCGCTTCGGCTAGTCGACGGACCATTTGTATCAGTCATTTTAAAATTTTGTAATGCGTTTATTAATTCTTCCAGAATTAATCTATTACTTTTATCGAAATCTTTCTGTGTTTATTTATGAAGATTATTTTCGTATATTGAATATTATTTAAATTTGTAGGTAATAATTTCTTTCTTGTTTAAATATTTTTTTAATGCTAATTCTACTCTCACGATGTGTTGTCTTCTGTTGTCCTGGTGGTCCTTTCAGTTCAATGATGGTTATAAGTTCCTGGGTCTTCTCTCAGTTTTGTTCTTTTTCTTGGTACTTCTTGGTTTGATAAAATTGTTTGTGTCACTTTCTTTAGTTTTTTTGGGTTTTTCTTGTAGCTTTTTGTAAATTATTTGTTTGTTTTCTTTTTTTATTTTGTTTAATTTTATTAAAAAAAAATTTTTTTTTTTTTATGATGATTAATATTTTTTTTAAGAATATTAAAAATGTTGATGTAGTTTTTCACCTTTTTTATACTTGGCGTTTTGTAAATATTTTTTTTGAATGATTAATATTTCTTTTTAGAAATATTTATTATTTTTTGTGGTTTTGCACTTTTTGTATATTATGCGATTGTATATTTTTCTGGATAATTTATATTTCCTTTAAAGAATATTTAATATTTTGTTGTAATTTTTCACTTTTATTATTTGGCGTATTCTGGCCCTTTTTTATTTCTTTAGTTTTAGGTATTGCACTTTTAATTGTGTTTTTTTTTTCACTTTAGTTGCTTCCTAGCACATTACAAATTTCACTTTATGCTCTAGCTTTTTGATCCGGTACATTTTGTTTTTTTATTACATAGAAACCTTTTTTATTTTCGGGTCTATGATTTATTTTTATGGGAATACTCGCGAATATCTTTTATTTCATTTCGTTATTTTTTTACAGCGCGGGCCCCACGTTGGGCGCCAATTACAAATACGTTACCGAATATATTTAAAAATATAAATTCTTTATTTAAATTAATTTTACTTGTACAATACTTTCATTCTTAGACTAATTTCACGACTGCCCAAGCTTGAGTTGGTTCTCTTCCCTTGTTGCCTCGGGATCGAAGCTTTTAAAGTTTATCTTCGTAATTTTCCGAAGTCTTGGTTTCCAAAGTTAATTCCCGATTAAGATTGCTGTGATCAGCATGGAAAATTTGGAAGCGAACGCGATGCCTAAAAATGAGGGTTCGCGGTGTTGAGATTCTTACGGATGTTTAGTCTAAAGTTTGGCTCGCCTTTGGCGGCTAGCTAGGGGGAATTTGTTTACATCTGTCTCAAGCTTGGCTCGCCGTTTGCGAGGGTGGGAACGTTTATATGATAAGAACTCGTGAGAACTCAGTAGCAAGCTCTGCCAAAATAAATTGTTTACAATATTAATAAGAATCTTTAATTAAAGTTAATTTTCATGTGTGAACATTCTGCCAACATTTACGTCGCAAACATTATTTATAATGGATCTAACTTTATTCTTTATTTTTTATTAATTTCTCAATGGCTTCTAGTAAATATATTTGTTCTTAAAACAACGATATAGTGGACTGTATTTATTATTAGTATTTTATATTTTTGTTTATTTTGTTTGATCTCAATTGTTAACATTTGTATGACTGGCAATGGACCGGCAAAGGTTATTGCTTGTAGTCTTTGTCTAACAGCACATTTTTGTACAAAATATATGTATTATTAAAATTATCATAATTACTAACGCATTCATTAATCCAGCAT
This sequence comes from Drosophila kurseongensis, assembly GCA_018153305.1. Lineage (NCBI taxonomy): Eukaryota > Metazoa > Arthropoda > Insecta > Diptera > Drosophilidae > Drosophila > Drosophila kurseongensis. The sequence continues at coordinate 520,061 of JAECXX010000127.1, read as the reverse complement.
GTCCGGAAACATGATGGAAATTTAGATCTTTCAAGTTTTAATGATGTTCTTTCATGTATTTAATTTCATTATTTAATCGTTCAATTTCAACAGTATGATTTAATGTTGTTAGTTTTAGCGTATCCCAAATAATTTTCGGAACTTCATTAATATCTCCTATATATGTTGATAGCGTTTCCTCGCTTTCAGATTGGATATTACTTAACACCCCTGCTGCGGCAGGTCAAACAACTGTATTTGAGAGCCAGTACATTGCAGTCTGACTTTGGTATTGATAGGAACTTTTAACAACCAACTACTTTTCTTTTCCAGTAACTTTTAGAATCCACGATTTGTCTTTAGCGGCTGAATCTCACATGCGTTGTGATTCGCAGAATTCCAGGGCCAACTTCCTTTGCATATCCTTTTATTCGGTTGCCATTTCTGGCATTGATTTAAGGTTGCTTCAGTCATTATGTGATAAGAATCAATCTCAAAATTATAAATTAAATATTCGGAAGTTGTATGCACCATGATCATATGATCTTCATTCCTAATTGGCACTGGAATGAGCCCGAATAATTTAGACGGATGCCTACTAAACAGAGGCACCTTAGCGTGAATAATTAGTATGTCGTCGATAAACAATCCCCTGGCTGATTAATGTCGATTAAAAGGCTAATGATACCTGCCTGCACCTTTTCACCTTCTTCAATCAGGGAGCTCAGTTGTATGGTTACCATAAAGAAATTTATCGATTTCTTATAGACATCATAATTTTCTTTAAGAACTTCCGTCATGTTCTCAATTCTAATTTGCATACTCCTAACATTTTCGTTAACGTCTTCGGTTGTTCTTTTTAATAAATTAGTCGTTGAATCAACCACTGATGTTTGTTTCTGAACTAGTTTATCTATTTTGTTTTGGTAGTCTAATAAATTCTTCATATTTTCTTCTAATTGTTCTCTGTCTTCCTCATCCATTAAGCCAAATAAAATACGATACAATGAACCCATGAACTCGAACGGGGCACGCTTGCTTCTGGATCTCGGCTGCATAATAAATTATTTATTGTTTTCTTCTAGTTCCGATAATTGAATTTGCATATTATCCAAAACTAGACTACATTGCTCTTCAATGATATAAAGCCTTTCGCAAACCTTTCTCATCCCCTTTATGAGCGCATTACCTTTTGTAATCATCTTGAAATATGGATCCATTTTATAATAAATCACTAAATTCCAAGAGGTGCTTACTATTTCCACATCTCCCAACGGATCTAAATAAATTGCCGCAGTGCTATTAAGATTTTGAATATCAAACCTAGTCTTTTTTATAGTCGTCGGTGTAGCACTTGATAACTATCATCATACTGCCTAACTTCGACAATCTAGGAGATACTCTTCTTTTAGTATCTGCGATATTGTAAACCAATTAAAGGGGCAAATCTTTGTAATAGGTCTTGTAAATGAAGCTTCTGGGGTTTTGATTTTGACAACCCTAACTCGATTGTCCTTACCTTTGTAAGTTTCCTCTACCTTTGCCATTGGCCATCTGGCCGGGTGGCAATTTTCATCCTTCAAGAGTACTACTTGCCTAGTTTCCATATTGGGGATATCTTTTTCATTTATAAATTTGTTGCAGAGTATGCAAGTAGTCCTCCTTCCATTTCCTCCAAAAATCTCTTTAAATTTTCTGGATTAATTTCCACCTATCTAAATCACCTATTTTCTAATTATCATTTATAGGTTCGATTATTTCTAATGGTGGTCGTCTTATTAAAAAGTGACCAGGTGATAGAACTTCATTATCCTCATTATCATTATATGATAGATATAGGGGTCGTAAGATCAAAACTCCTTATATTTGGCAAGGTTGACATCTCTTCGTATGTCAATATATTATCTCCAATCACTCGTTTTTAATGATATTTCATACGCCGGCCTCCAGATACCTCCAAAGTGAGGTCCTGCCGGGGGTATAAAATGTCACTCAATCCCTTCTTTCTCGAGTTGAGATGCAACTACAGAATTTTCTTGTATTGCCTTTGCCAGTTCTTCGTCTAACTTTCTTGCTGCACCCACAAAATTTGTTCCATTGTCGGAATAGATATTGGCACATTTTCCTCTTCTTGCGATAAATCTCCTGAGCACTGCTAAGAAGGCGTCAGAAGTTAAATCACTTACAATTTCCAAGTGTATCGCCTTTGTTGCCATACACACAAATACCGCTACATATCATTTGTATGTTTTCTGACCTCTATTTTTTGAACATGCCATATGCCATTGTTACCCTATATTTGGGTAAATTTCCCATTACTTGTTGGGCTGTAATATGACGATATCGTGCATTCATTTAATTTTTTCTTTACTGAATTCCTTGATTCAAAGATTCAATATTTTCGCTGAATGTATGTTCTCATTAAATTTATTCCACCATGCAAGGTTTCCTTATGAGTATTTTCTATAATTTACGAAGAAATGTGACCTTTATCGAGAATAATTGGATGCTTCACTTCAAATCTGGCATTGGAATTTTGTAATCTGCCACCTACTCTGATAATATTATTTTGATCAAGAAATGGATGCAAGCATAAGATTTTAGAATTAATTTTAATTTATTTTTTGTTAAGCAAACAGTTGAGCTCTAAACCAAATTGGTATTCTTGCTCCTTTTTAATTATTATTGTTTCAGCATACTGTAATTCATCAGCTGTTAAGTAACGCTGATACGATTTATTTCTTGTTTTTATATTAGCAAATCAAACTTTGTAACATATTATTCTTCTTAATTTGTGAATACATGAATAATTTCCCAACAGTTTATAAATAATATCCCCATCGGCTGTCAACATTGTATTGACACTAATTTCTTCTTCTTTAGCATTTGTGTCTTTTAGCCAACTTGGTCCATTCCACCAAAGATCAAAATTTATTAACTCGCTTGAGAAAATTCCTTTTGAGGCCGCGTCAGCTGGATTATCTTCAGATCTTACGTGATTCCATTCTACTTCCGTAAACTTTCGAATGTCATAGGTCCTATGCTTAATAATCTTGTTTTAGCTTTGACCACCTTTGATCAAAGCCAACGTAATGCTAGAGTCACTCCATGCGTACACTTAGCCGCTTTATCAATCGACTCCTTAATTTTTATTCCCTTGCAGAGGGTATTATAATTTTGGTCAAAAGTGTGCAACGCAGTGAATGAGACATCTCCGACCCTATAAAGTATATATTCTTGATCAGGATCGCGTCCTGAGTTGATATAAGCATGTCCGTCTGTCCGTCTGTCTGTTTCTACGCAAACTAGTCTCTCAGTTTTAAAGATATCGAATTGAAACTTTGCACAAGCCCTTCTTTTCTTTGCACGCAGTATATAAGTCGGAACGGCCGGGATCGCCCGACTATATCTTATAGCTGCCATATAACTGAACGATCGAAAATGCCATAACTTTGGTGTTTTTAAAGATAGGAAGTTGGGATTTTCTATGGGTTTTATTTTTGGATAATTAATTCGACCTACCAGATTTCACAAGGATCGGCCTGCTATATCCTATAGCCGCCATATAACTGATTAATCGGAAATGCCACAACTTTGGTGTTTGTAAAGTAAGGAAGTTAGGATTTTCTATCGGTTTTATTTTTGGCCAAATTGCATAAGGATCGCCCGAAGTTTCCTTTCTTGCTTGTATTAGCTTACTAAGAAGATGAGCTGCGCATAGTTCTATTTTTGGAATCGTTTTCCTATTTTTAATTGGCTTTACCCTGCTTTTGCTAGCTACTATCGTAATCCATTTTCTTAAATTCAGATTAACTGACATGAATTCGTGAGAAATATTTTGTATTATACTTATTGCGTCTTCTATCGAATTGGCTCCTGTCATGAGATCGTCCATGTAAAAGTCGGTTCTAATTATCTTTCCGAGTGCTTCATTTTTGCATTTATCGGCTATGTCTACTAGAACTCTAGTAGCTAAATATGGAGCAGATGCAGTCCCATATGCTATTGTTTTTAATTTGTAAGACTTTATTTTATCGTTGGGAGAATCTCTCCACAATATATATTGATATTCTTGATATTTTTCATCAATTAATATCTGCCGGTACATTTTTTCGATGTCCGGCGATATGACGTATTCCTATTTACGCAAATTTAAATAATGTTAAAAATATATTTTTGAACTCGGGGTCCAATCCACATAATGTCATTGAGACTTTCATTTTTAGTAGTTTTGGCCGAAGCGTCAAGTACTACTCTTAATTTTGTGGTTAAGCTGGAATCCCTCAGTACGGCTTGATGAGGTAAGTAATATTTTCCCTCGTTTTTGGATTCGATCATATGACCGAGATCAATGTATTCCGACATAAATTTTTTATAATTTTTCGTTTCGCTTTCTTTTCTTTCCATGTTAATGAGCCGTGCCATTGCTTGTGGCTTTGATTCCCCTAAGCATCCTTATCGTCCTTAAATGGAATCCTAACAATATATCTACCACTTGAATCTCTCGCGGTATTTTTAATAAAATTGTTTTCACAAAATTCGGTTTCTATGTCATTGCTGTCATCCTTTTCTAATTCCCAAAATCTCTCCAAGTCATTGGACTCGATCATGGATGCAACTATCGTATTGATTAAATTTTGTGCAGCTTGATACAATCCAACCGAATTCTGTATTTTGACCAGGAGTCCGTCTTTTTTTTTAACCCACTTTTAAAAATGTGAACATATAAATCTGCTCCTATAATAAGGTCCTCTCTACCTGGTTTATTTAATTCTAGATCAGCAAGCCGGAATTAATTCCACCTGGAAGTGTCTATATTTAATAATTGAACTGATAGTGCCTTCATCAACTTTGGAAGAACAATTGCATCTACTGTCAAATTATCTTTTCTTCCATTTTGTTTAATTTTAAAATTAACTTTGTGCTTAGAAATACATTTTTTAGTGGAGGAAACACCACTAATTTGTGTATAACTTTTAATTCTAGGTAATTGCAGAATTTGTGAAGCTTCCTCAGATATAATTGTACTTTGCGACCCACTGTCAATCAAAGCTCTTAATATTTAAAAACCCCCATTCCTCGACTTTACTTGGACCAGGGCAGTGGCTAATAACGCTTGCTCTGTTGTCCTACAGGTATTCACTTTTTCCAGATTATGTCCTGTAAAGTGAAGTAATGTATGGTGGGGTTTGTTACTTGTAACAATCTGCTTGACTTGTCAAGCCAAGTTTCTCGCTTGTACATTTTTTATTAAATAAATGCCTAAGACATCTCAGGCAAATACGATTTTTTCTTGCCCAGTCAGACCTTTCAGCTGGGCTCATTATTTTAAGTTTATGGCATTGAATTATATAATGCCCCAGTAACTTACAACACGCACAATTTTCACTATAATTTTTGTTACCATTTTTTTTAAAGGTTTGTTTTCCCGTGAAAATGATGAAATTGAATTGAGCCTTTGTTCTAAAAAGTCAATGACATCAGAAAGTGATTGAATTTCTTTTGTCTTTTCGACATGGCTTTCTTATTGATTAATTGACTCTTTGTTAAATTTTCAAAGGATAATGTCAGCTAAAATTTTATACACATCTTCGGACAATTGTGCCTTTAATTTAATTACATAAGCTGACTCATTAATTGTGTCAATAAATGTTTTTTATTGCTTTTCATTCCAAATTTAAATTTGGCATATCCATAAGCCTAATTATGTAGTCTGAGAAAATTTTCCTTTAATTTTCCCAAATGGCTTCATAACTTCCCCAGAACCGAGCAACAAATGGGTAACCACATTCCTGGCTTCTCCTTTTAACGCTGCCTTTAAATAATTGAATTTAAGAGAAGGACTGAGATCCTCTCTTGTATGAATGAGCTCTGTGAAGGGCTCAAATCCCATTCTTTGGAATCCCCAAAGAAGGTGGGAATTTGAATTTTTGGCAGGGTTGGTAAATCCTCTACCTTAACCACCGTCGACACTTCAGGCTATTGATGACTGTTATAATATTTTGTTTGTCGAATTCCAGTTCGCTAATTTTCTTCGTCGAACAGCGAACTGTCGAAATAAGTGTTAACTTGTTCGATTACGTTAACCACCTTATTCCAAAGGAATTCTCTTTTATTTTTCCTTATATTAAGTAAATCTGGTCTTCTGTCAATTAGTTTCGAAATTTCCTCTAGATAACATCTTAGTTGCCCAACAATATCTTGGAATGACCGCTCTATTTTACGTGCGCTGTCACTCGCATTTTTAGAATTTAGTTGTGTCCCTAAACTAGCCATATTTTCAGGGTTTTTATTGGGCACTATTTGCTGAATATCAATTTTTAAGTCTTTCCCTGAACTACCCATTTTTTCAGGGGTTTTATTGGGTACTATTTGCTCAATGGGATTACTGATTGCCTTCTCATATATAACTTTTAATTGCGCCAAAACCATCATAATCAAGTCATACTGTTTTGAGTTAAAATACTCGTGATCGACAACGCCGATCTTTAATAAATTTGTATGATTAGAAACGAAAATATTCCCAAACTCTTCTAGCTTTGCGAATTCGTTGGAATTTTTCGTTGGTTTTGCTTCCAAATTTCTAATAGTCTAGTCCGTACATATTGGTCGCATTGAATCAGTACTAAAAATGTTTTTCTTTTTGCTTTACGGCGCCTAAACATGGGATCATAAGTTTTGGATACCTTACCTTCTTATTCTAGTAGACTATTGTTGATTAATTTATAACCTTATTCATGGTGAGATTGGGAGACCCGACTTGGTAAGTCATCTTAACCTTTCTGCGCCAAGTAGATTAACTAGAAACTATATTCCCCTAATATTAAATCATTGTAGATCTAACTATGCTTTGCATAAGTCTTTCAGAGTATTATTGTCAGATACTGACTATCAAGTCTTGACTCTCTGCCGCTCTTTCGCTCTCCCTTGTCTCTCATCAAAAAGTTTTTAGTCCGCTATGGTTGCACAGTGGTCCGAGTGATAATGGCATTATGTTCGTTAAAAAACTGCAAGCAAGTTATCTGGGCTGGACAGCAGTGTATTCCCTGCCATACATGTGATAAAATGTATCATGCAAAGTGTCTTGGTAATTCTGGCCTGGTTCGCGATGCCATCAATAAGACGAGTGGCCCACGCTACTACTGCGATAAGTGAACCTGTATCAGCTGATCGGAATTCGAGCCCAACAAAAAAAACCATAAATTCACCACGACGCGAGGTGAATTGCGTTGTATGTTGAGTTTAAGAAGGAGTCGAAGATAGGCAACGAGAGCGAACGGTCAACGACTGGACAAATAAATATATTGAACCGAAAAGCACGTGTTATTACTGGAGTGTTACAAGAACCAAGCAATATATTTTAGGCGGCTCACAAAAATCAGTGTTACGAAATGAATCCGCAACTGCCGTAAAAATGTGGACCTGCTTGTGGCGCTTGAATCGCAGCTCACTAGTCGCATGCTAGCTGAACCCGATTCCCCAAAGCGCAGTAGGTGGGCAATCTAAGGCTAGTGCCGTACAATTTTACGGCTTATATCCGTAACAAAGACCAAGTTGATGACTTGAAGGTTAAACAATTTAAATATTCTTATGCTAGGAAAGTATTATAATTTAAGATTGGTATTCCTTGTGTTCATTCTGCATCAGTGTGTTCCGCCAGTTTCTGGCCCGAGGGTATATTTTTAAAAGAGTACGAAGCTAAAAGAAGAAGAATAGTTCAGGGGAAATGGTAAATGCCATTAGGAAGCCATCCCCATTGCCCTCAAGATCCTCATTTGCACAAAAACTCTCCTCCTCCCTTCTTCTTTCCTATCAGAATAAAAGAGGCATATTTAGTAGTTAGAAAACTTTCCCGGCTAAGTACACAATTTCGTCAGTCCAGACGGGGAGGTGGAGTCCTGATTGCTGTTGACTTAACCCTTTCGTCTAAATTACTAACTTTCAAAGAATTTAATGACATCGAATTCTTAGGTATAAAATCATCGTTTTCCGGTAGTTTTATATATATTCCTGGTTCATATATCCCACCATCATCTGAGTTCCCAATTTAAGCGAATCACCTTTGACTGGATAACTTCCATTTCCAATAAACTGACACAAATCAGGTGACTTTAATATACCTAGTGAGACTTGGTTCCTAGACGAAAACTCTAACATTTTACTTCCTTTAGAGCAGCATGACTTTATTGACGGCTTGCTTGACAATCCCAAGTAAACCTTTATAAAAACTCCTTAGGACGTTTACTGAACTTGTATTTTGTTTTAAATCCAGAAGGCGTTTGTCTATACGTGTATAACAAAAAATTTAACAAATACCTTATGTCTCTGAAAGATGAAGAAAATGTATCAGGATGTTTTTATTATTAATTATTTATTGCGTCTTTAGTTTATTTAGTGTAAGCTTAATTTACATTCGTTTAGTTTTCTTAAATCTGCTTCTTTTTTTTTCGCGCGGAGTCCTACGGCCCACTTACCCGCCCAACCGACCGAGGGGTGCAGCCGTGTATCGTACGGCACGATTCGCGAGAAGATAGACGCGAGATAAGGAAATATAGGTAAAAGTCCGGGGAAAAAAGTAATAGTAATCAATTTTGTGCCAATGACGCTTGTGTTATTCGTTTTAGGAGCGGCAGAGAGTCAAGATTTGAGATTATAGGAAAAAATCTATTATAGTCAAAACACAATACTCTGAAAGGCTCATGCAAGGCATAGTTAGATCTACAATGATTTAATATTAGGGGAATATAATTTGTAGTTAATCTACTTGGCACAGAAAAGTTTAGCCGACTTACCAAGTCGGGGGAGTCAATATCACCATGTATAAGGTTATAAATGAAGACAGTACCAAGCATCGTTCTACGGTTGGCTAGGGAGGGTAAATTAATCAACAGAAGTCTACTAGAATAAGAAGGTAAGTTAAGATTTGCATCCCAGTTTAGGTGCCGTAAAGCAAAAAGAATACAGTTTTTTTGTACTGATTCAATACGACCAATATGTATTCCGTATTGCGGACTCCAGACGGCAGAACCATACTCCAGAATCGGACGGACCAGACGAAATAAATAAAGTTTTAGTTAAATAGGATAATCGAATTCTTTTGACCACTTTTGAATAAATCCAAGCACTTGAAAATTTTAGTTCAGGGTCCAAGAGAACGCCAAGATCGTTTACAAGAGTTATTCTATCCAAAGAGCTGCCACTTAATGTGTAAGTCGCGTATATCGGATTGACCCGATAAAAAGTCATCAGCTTGCACTTGGATGCGTTTAAATTTTGTAAATTATCTTGGCACCAGTTTTGAAAATTATCTAGATCGGATTGCAAGTCTAAATGGCAGGAAATGTCCTTATACTGCAGGCACAACTTAACATCATCTGCGTACATAAGTACGCGAGAATGACTTATAATTGAGGGAAGGTCGTTAATAAACTTGTGGGACACCATTTAAGCAGATCGACTGGAAAACCTAACAGGTCAAGTTTTTGAATAAGAAGTAAGTGATTTACAGAGTCAAATGCTTTACTAAAGTCAGTGTAAATGACGTCTGTTTGAAAACTACTATTGAAGCCTTTTATCACAAATGTAGTGAGCTCTAGAACGTTTGTGATTGTGGATCTACGTTTAATAAATCCGTGTTGACACGGAGAAATGATTGATCTACAAAGGTGCTGCAAATGAGGAGTAATGATTTTTTCAAAAAGCTTAGGAATAGCTGACAACTTAGAAATACCTCTGTAGTTACTGGCTTCTAACTTGTTACCTTTTTTGAAAAGAGGAATAACAAATGATTCCTTCCAAATATTTGGGAATTGGGAAGTTTCTAGAGATAAGGTAAACAACTTGTGAAGAGGTTTGCACAGGGCCTTAGCGCAATACCTAAGCACGCACCCAGGAATACCATCGGGCCCTGGCGAATAAACAGGCTTAATACGAAGAAGATCCAAAAGAAGAGGGCTTTTTGTTAAAGTGGGACACAATATGAGGTTTGACTTGGACACTCCTCTTTTGTTGCGCTCTCATTTCATTTCGCAGGCAGCTTACTTTCAACCCCCGTTTTAAAAAATTAGTTTTTAATAACGGGATAGAAGTGGAAATGCAAATTAGTTGATAAAGGTTGTTATAAGTATTACATAGAACGCGAAAGGGCTCGTGCAGACAAAAATTTGATGAACATCGTGGCAAATTTAGAGGGATATAATTTCGTGTTAGTCTAACAGGAACATTGAAAGTTAGGCAGTTTACAAGTTCTGTAGAATCAATATCACCTCTTATAAGATTATGCATAAAAATAGTACCAAGCATTTTTCTACGATTTACAAGTGTAGGTAAATTAAGCAACAGTAATCTACTCTGGTAGGAAGGTAGCCTTACGTTTTGATCCCAGTTCAAACTACGAAGGGCAAATAGAAGAAACTTTTTTTGTACCGACTCAATACGGTCAATGTGCACTTGATATTGTGAACTCCAAACCGACGAACAATATTCCAAAATAGGACGGACAAGGGAGGTAAATAATAATTTGGTCGTATAAGGGTCATCAAATTCTTTTGACCAACGCTTTATAAAGCCAAGAACACTCATGGCTTTATTAACAGTGGACATTATGTGGCAGTCAAATTTAAGTTTAGGGTCCAGAAGAACACCTAAATCGTTAACTGAATATATACGGTCGAGTGAACTATTTTCAAGAGAATAACTAATAAACGTAGGAGTACCCCTATAAAAAGTCATAACATTGCATTTAAGGTAGTTCAACTTTAAAAGGTTGTACTCACACCATTCATAAAAACAATCAATATCTGACTGTAAGTTAAGTCCCGACGCTATATCATTATATGATAAACAAAGCTTAACATCATCAGCATACATTAGTACACGAGAATGTGTTATGATAGAGGGAAGATCGTTGATGAACAAAGTAAACAGCAAAGGGCCTAGATGACTTCCCTGAGGGACTCCAGATGTCACGTAGATCAATTTTGAAACAGAATTCTTGAATATAACCCTCTGAGTCCTACCATTCAAGTAACTTGAAATCCAAGTTAATAGATTACCAGGAAACCCAAGCAGATCTAATTTAAATAAGAGAAGAGAGTGGTTGACGAGTCAAAGGCCTAATAATAATCTATAACCTCTATAATTCTTGGCATCAGCCTTCGCACCCTTTTTATGAAGTGGAATAATAAAAGAATCCTTCCAGATAGTTGGAAAAACTGATGATGAAATAGACAAATTAAAAAGTTTATGAATCGGTTTACAAATGGTTGACGCACAAAACTTGAGCACACATCCAGGAAGTCCGATGACTTACGCTTGGCATTAACAAAGTTGTAAAACTGTTTCGGATCATTTGAAAATTCAAATTTACATCGATTTAGATACATAGAATAGCAATGACTGTTGAGAACATTAAAAGCCGATCGAGCCACTACATATTTCGAAAAATCTGATGGCTTACCCGATTTTTTATACTTTTTATAAGTATTTCATTTAAGGTTTTTAAGGTTTGAAGCGCATTGGTAAACCAAGGAGGCCTGTTTAGGTTTAAAGGAAACCTATCAGGAACGCATTCATTAAAAAAAGTATTTAACGCTATATAGAATAGTTCAGTGGCACTTTCAATGTCTGTACAATTGTACAAGTCTGTCCAATTATAATGAGAAATCATATCGTTAAGTTTATTATAGTCACATTTACGAAAACATCTCATTTTAGTTGGGGGCACTAAAGGAGAGAGGGTATCAGAGCAGGGGAGGCAAATTGTCAATTCCATTGTTGGATGATATCGGTCTTCAGGTACAACAAGAGCGTCAATTCTACATACCGTGACCTCGGACGGGTCTGAAACAAACACAAGATCTAATTGTCTATTTAAAAAATTTCGTATAAAGCTTACTTGCTGTAACGATAATTCTAAAAGGGCCATCTACAAAATCATTGGCAGATAAAGGTATAGCGACAAGTGAGTCAGTGGGAGGAGACCAAGAAATATCAGGTAGATTAAAGTCACCCAAAACAATCAAAAGGTCTCTATTAGAAAGAAGGGATAGTACGGATTTTATTGCGGACAGATGGTGCTCATAAATTACTAGATCAGAGCCAGGTGGAATATAGGAACATGTAACAAAAATAGATAAAGATGGCAAGGAAACTTTCACACTTACAAATTCAATTTCGTTCAATGTAGTATCTGGGGTGAATCTAGAAACAAATAATTGCTTCCTTTGTGGAACAACTGAAAGTTTCTTACGCCCCCCAGCAGCAGTCTGAACCACATTGGGCTGAGAACCAGGAACGGTGTCTACTGTACCTGTAGGTACGGTCGGCAACGAATTTTTTGACTTAGGCAGTACAGTAGATTTTATTCTGGAAACAGAGGTTCCACCCGAACTAGCTGTGTCCATAGGCACAGTTGGTTCATTTACCCCTGTGTCAACAGAAACTGTTGCTACCAAGTTCGGATTTGGGGTGGATTCCACAATCATATTAACGGCGGTTAAACTGGCTTTTTTACGTTTAGGCGACTCGGTTAATAATTTTTTATTATTAAACTGGGCACAGACGGAATTGAACCCCTCATTGAGCTGTTTAAAAGCTCCTGAGGTATTCAATAGGCTGTCTCGAGTCTGCTTCATAAAGCCGCTCATCTCAACTACCATTTCCTTGCAGGACCCACATGACCACATGAGACCAGAATTAAGATCAATGAAATCTTTGACTCTGCCAGTAAATCCTGCACATTTAATGTGCATCATCGAATCGCAGAGCCAGCAAAAAATAAAAGGGTCTTTAGTTGAAGACGCAAGAGTACAATTTTTTCTTAAGATCAGACAAGAGCCATTGTAAGTTTAAAGCAAAAATAAAAAAATAAGAATATGAAAAATACCTCAAAGTAAATTTGGCACTGGGATCAAATTCAAAAACCACTAGGGGACAAAACACAAGAAAAAAGTAAGAGCGCGAGATCACGAATTAAATCGAATAAAGAGAGCACGAGAGAATAAATCTTATATCGACTGAGCGTGGCTTGTGCAACACAAACAACTATAATCAATAAACAAATGCAATGTAAAGCATGCAAGAGAGAGAGAGTTAGATAAATAAACGAAAAAGTCTACCAGAAGTTCATAGAGAGTAAATTACAGTTATAAAATAAAGCGGGAGAGATTGAGAGGGAGTAAAAGAGTTCTAGCAAGTATAGAGAGCGTAAATTACACTAACAAAGCTACAAGATTAAACAAATCTAATAGAAATGTTAAAACAATTATAAACACATACCCGTTTACTGAGAGATCTATTTAAAATTTCTAACACAAATATTAAGTTAAGCTTTGTAAATAAATAAACACAAAACACTCGCACAAAATCACTAAAAAAATACAAAAACTCAGAGCACAAAGACCCTCCTGGTCCGGGTCCGGAGTGCTGGTGTGGCGAGTAGCGGCCCGCCTGTCAGTAGGTGCCCGGTGTCAGCGCCTCTCAGTCGCTTGGGTCGCTGCTGATTGCTCCGAGCTGCCGGGAGTTCATCACCGCCTCGATTCCCACGAGGACTGTCCCCAGCTCTTCTGCGCTTAGGAGCGCGCTGCCCAACGCCCGTAAGAGTAGGCTCTTGGCAGCTTTGACACCTGCCTCCCATAGTCCATGTGCGGAGCCGTTGGTGTGAACACAAATTCGAATCCGTTTTTTGATGCGAATTCGCGTATCGCGTCGGCTTCGTCCTCTATCCTCTCTCGAAGGGCCCGGAAGTGGCGACTCGCTCCGACGAAGTTCGTCCCGTTGTCGGAATGGACGACTTGGGGACATCCTCGGCGCCCAACGAACTTTTGAAAAGCCAATAAAAAGAAATCTAAGGTTAAATCTAAAACAACTTCTAGATGAACCGCTTTGGACGCAAAACAAACGAAGAGCGCAATGTAGGACTTATACGGAGGCCTACCACGAATTTTCAATGTCTTATAGATGGGGCCACAAAAATACGCCACATATAGCAAATGGGCGGAGAGCACGGAGACGATCTGCGGGTAAATTTCCCATAATTTGTGTCATTAGTCGAGGCTTACACTTAAAGCAGGGTATGCATGATCGAACTATCTGACTGCAGACCTCCTGAGCGTTTACGATCCAAATAGCTCTGCACAAATTGGGAGCGTTTTGTTAACAACAATGGAAACTTGGCATCGTATGATATAGGAGCATTAGCTAGTCGCCCCCCAACTCGCAACAAAGAAAAGTGACACCAAGTCCCCTTGTCTTCATGGATGAATGGATTCAATCGCTGAAGACTTGGGCCAACTCTGGATCCTTTACGAACTTTTTCTCTTTCTTTATGATACTCGTGCTTCTGTAATATCTCGACAATTTTTAGAAAAGCTTCATTATATTCAGTCGGCGAAAAAGTTTTTTCAAATACCATACTTTTGTCCTTGCATTTTCTTATGAAGCGGAACATATAAACGAATACCCGAAGCAGTTTAAGGTGTGACGAAAATCTCTCGATGACATCTACCAAATCCAATTTTCTTACAGCAGCGGTCAGTCCGATCGCAGTCTTCCTCGATTCTTGTAGTAGGACTTCTTCATCTAGGTCAAAGTGTGCATTCTGGGGCCAGTTTGCATCTTTCTCCTTTAATAACGAAGGTCCAGTAAACCATATTGATTGTATGATTTCGTCGACGTCACAACCTCTTCTGTTTCGTTGGAACATGCCGCAATGTAGCTTCAGCTGACCACTCTTGAATCTCCGCAACTCTATTCGATACGAATGTGGATAATGAAGATGGATGAGACCGGATCCAATGAAGCGTAACTTCAGAATCCGACCAATAAACAATTCGTTCGATAGGTACCTTTAATAGGGACTTGATTCTGTGGCAGAGATCTGCGAGAAGGTGGCACATAACTCAAGCCTTGGGAGTGTCTTAGACTTGAGCGGCGCTACTTTAGACTTTGAAGTCAACAGCGATATTTTATAACCTTCTGCAAATTTGCTACGATTGTAGACGCAAGCTCCATAAGATCTTAAGGATGCGTCGGCAAAGGCATGTAATTGGACCGGTGACATCGGATCGGTATGCCCTAACCGGGGAATAGATATTTCCTCTAATTTAGACAATGTCATTTTTATCATATTCCAAGCTGTTTCCAAATGAATAGGAATCGACTCATCCCAATCTAACTTATTTAGCCAAAAGTTCCTGCAATAGGATCTTTCCTCTAATTACAATAGGACTTAATAAGCCGAGGGGGTCAAACAGCTTCGATGTCACCGATAGTATGTTCCGTTTTGTCGCTCGGAGACCCATGACAGCAGTGTCAATTCGGAACTTGAAGGCATCTTCGTTAGGCAACCACGATATTCCTATCGCCTTAGTTGACTCTGAGTCCGAGATGGGTATGGATTTAACTGTGCTCTCAGATGCGGTAACGTCAGGTGAGTTTGAAAACCACTTTGACAATTCAAAACATGCTGTTTGATGAACCTGAGATACTTCAGACTTAATAGTCTTTAACTCCTCTACGCATGCAGCACCAGTCAACATATCATCGACATAAAAGTCGGATCCAATAACCTTAGCAGCTCTAGGAAAAGAAAGTTTGTCAGACTCACTTAACCTTTTTAAACACCGAATAGCCAAAAACGGGGCTTGTCCAGTACAATATGTTACGGTGTTGAGCTTGTATAATCTCAAGGACTCAGAAAGGTCTCTTCTCCACACTATAAGTTGAAACTGCCTATCTGCTTCATTCACCATCACTTTTCTTTACATCGGCGGTGAGGGCGAACCTATGCAGCCGGAGCGCAGTAACGTTGAGTACAACTAATCTTGGATTGTCGGCCCAACCATCAAAATGTCATTTAGAGAATTCTGAGTTGACGATTTACAAGACGCATCGAAAACGACACCTAACTTGGTTGACGTACTTTGGGGTCTCAGAACACATTGATGTGGGATAACATAATGTAGAGCAGAAGGAAGTTTATCTGTAAGAGACATATGACCTAAGGAAAGGTACTCCTCCATAAATTCTAGGTACATTTTCTTCATCTCAGGGTCTCGAGACAGCCTTCTTACAAGCGACAAAAACCGCCGTTTTGCAACTTCAAATGAGCATTCTTACTTCAACCCGACCTGATGGATAAAAACCTGATTAGTCTTCCGGTCGTGTTCTTTACATAACTTTTGCTCAGGTGACAGATTTTTCTTTAGAGATGGCATTTCTTCCAGTAACCAAAACTTCTGTAGTGTGCTGTCAATAGACACTAAAAACTCTTTATTACAACTGAAACTTTTCACAACTTCTGTAGGGGAAGATGCCTTATATCTACCCGATACAACCCAGCCGAAGAGGGTTTTCTGCAGAGTTGGAAAGTCAGGACCTTTTCTAATTTGTCCAACAGCTAATAATTCGAAAAATGATTCGGCTCCTATTAAGGAAGCAGGAATTTTCCAGTCATTGATATTGACCGACTGGTCAGGATGATATCCTGATATTGATTTCAAAATCCAAAAATCGAAAGAGAACTCACTACCATTTATACGCGACTTCACCATTGTGTGTACCTTTTTCTTAACTTGAGAATTGGACTCGCCAATACCAAGTAAGTTTATACACGACTACTCTTTACGGATCTGTAAGCGGTGAGCAAGGTCCTCTGTTATAAAATTCGTTTGGGACCCAGAGTCAAGAAGTTCTCGGGCCCAAATATATTCACCGTTACACTTACGATCAACGTGGCTAAAATCACTCTGTCCAATGTTGTCGGAAAATCGGACCAAAGCGGTAACCTTTCATAATCTAACTGTTCTTCCCATTTTTGTTTGGTCACTGGGTCTACTCTGTTCAAAACAAGATAGATCAACATTGCATTTGAAATCTTGGTGTCGTCTCCTATCGATAACAACGAACCGTATATAGATGATACGGTGTCGATAATATTTCTTAAAGACGACGCTGACTGTTGCGTTTTTTTCGGAAGACTAAACAATGTTGAAATATTATTCATAAAAATTAAACATTCGTTATCATACACATTTTTTTTAGGCTGATCATAGCCTTTTCATAATTGCTCTCGGTGACTTGGTAGGCCTTTATAGTTCCCAAAGCTTCACCAGAAGGACAAGAAATTAAGTGATTGAATTTTTCAATAACGGGAATGCTGTCGTCTTTATGAACAAGAGTTTCGAAAAGGCTAATGAAATTCTTAAACTCCGAATATTTGCCGCTGAAGTTCGGCAATGCCAAATTCGGAAGTCGAGCCCGAGTTGGGGCTACAGAAGCTGATCCAATTATTTTGGTTTCGCTTGCCGTCTTCAAGGCTGAGATATTATTGAAAGCTCTTCCAACTCTTCTCCGAACTCATCGCCATAATCTAAATCTTCGATCGGTTCTTGTAATTGAGTTGCCTTAATAATTGAAGCATTTAACATCTCTAGCCGACAATTAAGTTCTACTTATTGAATCGGAATCTGGCCGGCTTCTATTCGATCATTTAATCGGCGGATGCTCATCACTGAGATTTGGGCTTATCTGGACTCATTTTTAATTTATTTTTATATATAAGCCACGAAAATAAATATCTATGTATATAATAAATTATTTATCCAAAGAATAATAAATTAATAAAATAAATCAATTTTAAAACAGTATAATTCTTCAATTAGAACGACGACAAAATGTGAAACAAAAACCAAGAGTAAATAATAATTAAATTTAATTATTAAATTTGTTCGAAAAAATTATTTTTAATAATAATCCACAACAAAAACGACGAAAAAAATATTAAATTGAATATCGAGCCACGAGGTATCAAAATTAATAGTGGTAGCGCGTCACTTTGATCTTCAGCGCGCCAAACCAAAAGTCCAACAACAATTACAACGTTGCTAACGGCGGACAAGCGAAAGCGAAAAAGGAAAACGAAAACGAAAAAGTTCACCGCTGCAGCTGCTTGTATATGAGGGCTTATGTATTGGTTATGTATAGCGGCTGGGATGATTTTACCAACTATTAATATTCGAGTTTGCAGTGATTGCAATAATATAACACAATTAAATGTTGCGTCCAACGGCGGTTCAAATAGGTTATATAATGTGTATGTGTATATGTATATATGTGTATATAATACATTTTTAATATAATTTTTATTTTATTTATTATAAATAAATGCATGCACAACTAGCTCTACTATAACGATACGTCTGTGCCAAGAATTGAAAGCGAGGTGCAATTTTTCAGCACAAGACAATAAACAATTAAATTGTTTTTCTTATAAGCTCAAGCTTTCAATTTTTGCACAAATACCTCAGGTTCTGCGTTAGGGTCTTTCAATCCAGCTGCCACTTTCCTTTTGCAAATTGAGCAGTCGCAGGGCGACGAGACTTTACGCAGTAACTGCTGGGTATTTTTTCCTACCCACACCGACACGCCGCGGGCAACAATAAAGCACTATGTAATTTGATTTTTTATTTTAAGTGTCACTGTCACTAGTTGCCAAAATAAATATTAATAATTTTAGTGTCCACCCGGGGGCGCCATGAAAAATCAGAGAATTTTCTAATTTATTAAAACAACCGAAAAACGGCGGTTGCTAAAATTATTAACTTGCGAAAATAAACGAAAACGATAAAAAGGTGTCGACGGCTCAAATCAATTTCAACGAATGCCTTATGCTATATTTCGACAAAGTACTTAGAGCCTAGCTTAACGAAGGTTAGCGAAGACGGGGCGACTTCGCCGAGAGCGAGAGAGAACTTCATTGTGCTCCCGCCTTCGCCCTAAACTAACTTACACTAAACTTCAAGTTTTTTTTAAACAATTTTATTATAAATTCAAATTTGAGCGACTCGTGCGAGTCTACAGTCGGGCATCCGTTCTCGGATTGGCACGGCTGTCCGCTTGGAAGTTTCCCGATTTCTGAGAACATTTTGGTCACGAGGGCTTATAAATATTTAGTACCCTTAGAAAAAAACTCGGTGAGATAATTAATTGAATTAATTTCAACTGTTAGATTATTGAAGAACTCTTCATGGCGATGACAGTGCCTGCGTAGAGCAGCTACCGTTGAGGTTTCTATATGTCCTGATATGTCATGTCCAGATATTAGGTTATTCCTAACTGCCTGAACCAAATTGGTGTCTGACATAGGCTCAGATAATGCATCTGCAATGGCCAACATTGAGTCAAGGAAATCGTCGAAACATTCATTATTTCCCTGCTTCCTTCTACGCATTTCATCTCGGATGTCCTGATCCGATCTTTGGTCTTTATATCTTTCCCTCAAACGAGAACAAAGTAGACGTCAATTCATCTGCTCCGAACTCCTATGGCATCGCGAAAAGAAGATTTAAGCTGGGCCTACAAACAACAAGTTTGCGTACTCATACAACATATCAAAATTTCCATTTAACGATCGACTCGTTAATGTATTTACACGATTTATAAAATCATCTACTAAAATGTCTTTTGGTGAACCAAAAAACTGTAGTTTCTAGTGGATAATTAAGCTTGAAATTTGGTCAGATCGGATGATATTATCCTCTCTACGATCAAGTGAATATCAAAAGGCTGTCTTAGTAGTGGGTCTGCTGGAGGTAACTCCGTGTCCCATTCAAGTGATTATCTTTTCGATGAAGGCATGTTAAAGTTTTGCATCGCAAGACTTATTTGTTCTGATAAGATCGAAGAAAGTCGGGCTTGGTAAGATTCTAAAGCATTCGCTTTTAGTTCCTGAATTCTCCCTTCTGAAATGCTATTTGCTCTTTGTGAATCTCCTGCACGTGGTGAACGCGAAACTTGCGAGCTTGCGTTTGGACGAATATTGGATGCAGTGGTGGTCGATCTTGTGTTAGGTGTGTTCGCGAGTTTAAAGTAGATCCGTTTTGGACTCTCAAAACTTGTAAATTAATGTCTTGGGATTCCCGTGCGCTATTATTGAGCAGCGACGGTAAACATGGTTGCCGACAAATTGGACACGTTTAATTTTTCTGTAACGAGACAGTTAACCACGGGCGATGAAAGTGGTGTCTGCATGAGGTTTTAATATACTCAGTATCTGCGCTGGAGTCATTGCAAAAAGTGCACTCAATGGACAATCTCGAACTATTTTCAGGACTACGCCTGACTTACATTATTTCGTTTTCGATATTCCACAACAACAAAAGATTGTGCCAGCAGTTAAATAATAGTACTATTATTTCAATAAATCAAATTCGGAAGCCTGCATTTTTAATTGGATGGTTTGGGTCTTATCCTTTGCTGTATCCATTTCACTTAAGATATTACACTAAATCTAAAACAATCTGATGTGCTCATTGCGTTAAATGAAAGAGTATCCAGATGTAATTGTATAGCTAGGATAATTCTCAATTTCTTTAGCAACTTAACTGATTAACTTTATATTGACGAAATTTGAAACCAAAATATTCTTAAATGAGGTATTTGTGAATTTTCCAACAACTACAATTCTCGAATTCCGATTAATATTTATAATCAGATTATTTACTCAAGTGTACAAGCAAAAGTTACTGGTGAATTATTCTCAATTAATCTCAATTACTTACACATTGAATATATATGGAACCTTTTCTCATTAAACTTATCCTCTAATCCTTTAACTTATTCACCGGTCGGGTTCTGAGGTATTTCCCAAAACACAGCAATCCTAGAAGAATAATGAAAGGTTTTCTGAAACTAAACTAAATTGTTTGGATGGATGACTTTTGGGGTATGTAAGAAATCCGCTCGTGGAAGCATGGGCTGCAATGTTTACCTTTATTTGCATTTAGTGTTTCTGCTTTGTGCTTTTGCTAGCCCCACGTTGGGCGCCATTTATTCTGTGACAAACACGGTGAAGTGGGTTCCGATTGGTTGCATACTCTGCCTACGGGATCAGCCTAGCTCAGGGAAAAGGCCAGAGGGGTTGGGTTACTTCCTAATCAGCAACACCGACACACAATACAATTTGTAGACAGAGTTGGGAACTTAAGAAGAGGGATACAGTCACTTCAAACGGATATGAAATTGAGACAGAAGACCTTGTTATTAAAGAACTGAGGTGGAATTGTTCTTCGGCTTGGCCCGCCCTTCCTGTAAAGACATACTAATTGTGGTTGCCCTTACCCTTGACAGTGAAATCGTTGAGCTTAGGCGCCCATAAAATATAACTTTACTTCCTTTTTAATCGTGCTTCATTTCACACTCAAATTACTTGATTACGGTAGAATTTATGTTTCTCTTGTTCTCCTTAAATCCAACTTAAACCTAAGCCCTACTCCTAATCTTTCGAAATCATAATTGATTAACTTTTAATCGACTAATCTAATTAATGTTTAAATAATGTTTGAACATAAAATGCAAAAAGTTGATCAAAATGTACTATTAGATAAAGAAAATGTAAATAATAAGTGCGCTCGGCACTGACAAACTAGCAAACAATGGCTTTCATGAAGTTAATGTTCATACGCTTTACTATAGAGGCATAGTTTAGCTAATCGAGGTTATATGTGTACTCACGAACCAATGCCTCGAAGTCCACAGGCCTGTAGACTGAAGTGCTGAATGATTTGATGAACGTGGATAAATTCAAATTATATTAGGTAATCTCGATGTACATGAGACCAATAAATGATTAATGCTCTATAGGAAAAAGGAGTATGAGTATTGCTTCGGATTCAAAGAAATATTAAAACTAAATTTATGAATTAACTTCTACCACTAACCATACAACATATAAGCTGGTCATTTCATACAACGAAAATGGACACAAAAAGTTCTAAGCGACAGGCCCCAGAGCTCTTAGCAGCAGGCCCCGGACGCTTCGGGCTTGGGTTTTTTCCGCTCTCATTCTTATTTCTCATTTTGATTGAAATGCAAGGTTTTGAGGGATATCAAATTGGTAGACAGGGGAAGCAAGTGAAAGCCCTGGAAAATCGATCAACATTAATCGAAAATAGTTCTTAGGCTATGACCCAGATATCTGTGGTTTTTTAATAGAGTTTGGTAATGCTATAGTTACTCAGAAAGTTGTGGTTGATTTTGGAGGTTAAGGTTTTTAGTGAAAAACTATTTTGTATTTTATTTTCACTTTTAAAAGGTGGTTTGCTTTTCTGAAGTCGGTGATGTTTGTAGGGAATTTATTTCGATAGATTGTTTCGAAGTTATAGTTTTTCGTTTTTTCTACGGTTCTGCAGGTCATTGCACCTTATTAAACAATGCGTTATGCTAATGGAGATTAAGAAATAGAGCAGTTGACGATTTGATGAACTGTTTTTGTAAGGTTCGAAGATTTGAAAGCGACAGTAAGATCGTCCTTTAGTAGGACTAGTGGCGAATGATTTTGAGAATGATGCAGGAATTGGACAATGACATTTCCTTTTCGCTTTTTTCTAAGTAAGCCCTATTGTGAATGCACAATCTTTATATGGACGCAAACAATTAAAAATGTCTCGCAAATAGTGTTCGCACTTACTTTCTCGTGCTTCATCGACTCATTGGACTCTTGTTATCGATATTTACATGTTGCATTATCTTATGTCTAATATAAAATAATATTTACAATATTTACATGATATTTAAACTATTTACATTCGGCCAGCCTGACTACAGACCGACCACGATCTTTATGAACAAAGGGCAATTGTATCATTAGCATTATTTATCCAAGGCTTAAGTCTAGCAGGTTCCAAAATGCCTCTAAATGGCAATTGCGTTAATTGACAGTCATCAATATCAACAACTTCATATCGATCATTATCAAAAGCACGGCTTATCTTATATGGTCCACGGAATTTTATGAACTAATTGAACTTAATTGAGTCTCTACCCAATAACACGGGTAGTGGCAGAATATTATCATCGACTATTTTTAACAAAATCGAGTACGTTTTTGAACAGAAATTATTAAAGCACTTCACTGTACCCCAAATAGAAGTGGGATGTCCTCCTAAGCTATAATATTTCGATTTTTGTAAACTCAGAAATATATTATTCGGAATTAATGACTTATAAATAAAGCTTACCGGGCTGCCGGTATCGAACAAACTTACAATGCTTTCATATTTTCCCTTTTCACCTTGCAATCCTCTTAACTCAATTGTTTGAACTGATGCCAACTCCTCCGAACCAGACCCCTCGTCCTCCTGCACGGCTGCCACCATAGTTGTCGTCTTCCGCTTGGGGCACTGCTGATACTTATGGTTCAGGCTGTATCACTTGAAGCAGGCCCCTTCCGGCCTTTTGGGTTGTCTACAATCTCTAGCCAAATGTCCCATTTGCCGACAGTTGTAGCAGCGAATGGCTTCAGGATCCTGCATGCTGTTCGACTGGACATTGGGCTTCCGTTTAGTTTGCTCCTCCAATTTTGAGATCTGGCCAGGCGTCTTCTTTAGTTTATCGTACATCAGAATTTTCTTCCGCTACTCGTCCAAAGAACTGCAGTAAGCCATTACAAATGCAGCTCCCGAATTATCTTCCAAGCCTTCCACGATGAATCGGACAATATCTTCTATTGCCAATTTAACTTGGCGTGCTATGCCACACATAACGAAGAAATACGGCAAGGCACTCTCGTTCTTAGATTTCTTACTGCCTTTCAGTTGCTTGAAAACATCGAACACAGTGACCTTAATATCGAATACAGCTATTAATTCGGTTCGCAGTCTCGACCAAGTTAAGGCCGCCGTCTCAATCATGAACGACCCGTGAGCGAACGTTTGGCGAAAATAAATCGTTTTTTCTCCGGTACGCTGTACGCATCCATGATATTCACAAAGTCATCGATACAACGCATCACAGGGTTTCCATTGTCTGCCGATAAAGGTTGAATTAGCGCATCCAAATCATATATGTCAATGCCAGCTTCTCAATTTGTTGCAAATGTCGGATTTCTGCCTCAAAGTTCGCCGCTACTTGATCGCGCCGCTGCACGCCCGCAGCAGTCATACCAGAAACTTCCAGAAATTCTTCAGACGCCGCGACTTGATCGCGCCGCTGCACGCCTGAAACCGCCATGCCAGAAACTTCCAGAAATTCGTCAGACGCCGCCACTTTGTCGCCTTTCGCCGGTATACTATAGTCGTCTCTTTCTTGCTCATGTTCGCTTTCACTACCAACACCAGCGTCATCTCCCGGGCTCGAAAAGGCGAGATTTCCTTCAGCTCCAATTCCTTCTGGTTTAGCTCCTCCAGTTTTGCTGATTCCAGGCTATCCATAATGGCCTTCGCAGCTACACGCAGTTGATGAATGTTGGCGTCGTCTTGCAAAAACCCGTTGCTTCGCTTCAAAATAGCTCTTACTCAGACTTTTAACTTTTAATAATTTGTATTTTTGTATCTCATCATCAGGTTTTATCTTATCACTAGGTTTTTTACGCTTTTAAAGGGCTTACAACCCCACACCTGATATGTAAAACGTCCAATTTTATTTTTATTTTAACTTCTTCCTCCATTCCTTTCTCTACGATACCAACGACCTCTTCCTAGTGCTCGCACTTACTTTCTCGTGCTTCATCGACTCATTGGACTCTTGTTATCGATATTTACATGTTGCATTATCTTACGTCTAATATAATATAATATTTACACTATTTACATGATATTTAAACTTTTTACAATTCTAATAAATAAAAGTATAATATTTTTACTTTTTTTACAGCCGGTGCCGACAAAACTCCAACTTCTGCGAAGGAGAAGATTGTTACACAAAACCGTCAGCCTACACATATAATTTTATAACCTTCGTATCGAAGCTAATGATATCTCCTGAAGGCCGACCAATCTTTACATTGAGGGGTCCACTTTGGTATGATAACATCGATTTTGATCTCAAAATTGTCCGCATACAAGCAACCAAGAATATTCAAAAAGCTACTGATAAGAACTTTGAGTACGTATATATATTTAAGCCAATTTTTTAGAAATTTAAAATAATAAAGTCAAAAATGTTATTTATAGGACCTTAAAAAACAACAACCAAGTCAATGTATTACTGATGAAATCACTAGAGGGACCACAGGACATTGAATTGGAACTTAATATGACAGTGTACACAAACGGAATGCCACGTGGAAAAAGTGTCGCGAAATTATTCCTTTTTGTATCTCAACATACATTTTAGCAATAAACTCAACCATTAAATTATCGTAAATTTTGTTCTATTGTAATTTTTTTATTAACGTTTTAAATTAGAGTAAAACGTGTTTTAAAGTCCGTTTAATGTAAAAATAAATATGTTAGAGCGTTCTAATAAAAGACGTCTACATTTGCTGAGTTATAATTTCAAACTGTTTTTATTTCATGAAGTTTCGTAACAAGTAACATTGGTGTGATTCGTATTCTATTCTTATCTATGGCCTACGCAGAGACCGTATCTGTTTTGCCCTGGGCGGGGGAGCTATATTTTGACCCCCGCACAAGTCCTTTGTGTAGTGTAGGAAACATTTTTAAGTGATTATATTTGGAGGCTCAAGTGGTCTGCACTTACAGATTACAAGTGCAAACAACTGTTCCCTCGCATGGTTTAGGTAACAGATCGTAAATTCTGGCTCTGGATCGATTTACAATGTGACATGCACGAGCTCATAAAATCTTATAATTGGGATTATTATCTTATTTCTAATAACCCATGGAGTGTCTTGTTTACCCCTAAATTGGGAAAACATTCTTAAGTGCGATAAGGGAGATCACAACTACCCTGATAGCACTTATGTGTACTCAATGACATTTTGTGACCGTTCCGCAGGAGGTCATTTTACATGTTGTGTGTATATCTTGTTTTATACAAGTGCCTGCTATACTTATATTTAGACGTGTTCATGTTTGAACATTCTGCCAAGGGCCAGGAAGAACTATGGCTTGCATGCGCCTTGCTACATTAATTCGTCTTATCATATACAGGATTAAAACTAGCATGATTATTAATCCTATGATCAAGGCAGCGTGGCCTGAAATATGATGAAAATTCAGTCCTTTTAATTTATAATGATTTTCTCTTATTTCTTTTAATTCATTTCTTAATTTATTTATTTCTTCATTATGGTTGATGACAGGTGATGTTAATGGGTTCCAAACAATACTTGGAGTCTTACTTATGTTACTTACATAAGAAACTGCTATTGGCTCATAATTTTCTGATTTAATACTATAATGGGCTATTAATATTTTGTCATCTGTTCTTATAGTGCAGCCAGATACTATAGTAAGAATTCCTTGCTCCGGAAGATCTATTAATTCTTGTGGAAGATTATTACATTGTATCCTAGCCTTTGTTGGTTCTGAAACCTTAAATATCCAACTACCTTTCTTTTGTAACTCGACCCAGTAAGAACTTTCTTGAGTCATTTTTTTATAAACACAATTAGAATGACTATTTGGTTTAAAGGGGGTTATTTCGCACGTATTGTCATTTACGCTACTCCAAGGCCAGTTACCTTCACATATAACATTATTAGTTTTCCATTTTTGACACTTATTTAAGGTAGCTTCTGTCATTAAGTGATAGGAATCAATTTCAAAATTGTAAACTAAATATTTTGAATTTAAGTCTGGAATAATTATACCATTTTCGGTTTTTACTGGTATTGGAATTACCCTAAACAAATGGGAAGGGTGTCGACCAAATAAAGGAATTTTTACATTCAAAATTAGTTTATTATCTACAAAAATTCCCTTAGCCGTTAATAAAGTATAAATTTCCTTTATTTCCGTTCCAGATCTTTTACCTGGTAGTACTAGAGTCTCAATTAATGCATCCTTTATGCGAGCTATTTCGGATTTCAGTTGCATAGGCTTCAATATATTTGGATTTAATCTACCATGGTTTATATCTATAAGTAGGTTAATAACTCCAGCTTGAATCTTTTCGCATTCCTCAATTAAAGAACCTAACTGCTTAGTTACCATAAAGAAATTAATTGACTCTTTATAAACATAATAACTTTCTTTTAAAACCTGTGTTATATTTTCTATTCTCGTATCCATGCTTCTAAAATTTGAGTTGACTTCATCCGTTGTTCTTTTAAGGATATTTAATGTCGACTCTACAACAGAAGTTTGCCTTTTTACTGAATCTGACGTATTTTCTTGATTCTCTAAGAGGTTTTTCATGTTGCTCTCTAGGTTTTCCCTATCTTCAGCGTCCATTACACCAAACAATATGTGATAGAGAGAGCCCATAAACTCAAATGGAGCTCGCTTAAATCTCTTTCTATCTTGGGTCATAAAAATTTTATTATTTTCTTCCAAATCTGTAATCTGTCGTTGAGTGTTATCAAGGACAGTATTACATTGATCTTCAAATCCATGAAGCTTACCACATACCACTCTCATTTTTTCATTTAAAATCTTTCCCCTTTTTATCATATTAAAATACGGCTCCATGTTATAATACACAATTAGATCCCAAGATGATGCTATGACTTCGACGTTTCCCATCGGATCTAAATAGATTGATGTAGTGTTTTTGAATTTTTCAATTGACCACTTTTGTTGCCCTTGTGCAGGTAAACTTGCATTAGACACTTGGCAAACTAACATTAGGAGTAACATTATTGTTATTACTCCAAGTTTATGGATTCTAGGGCTATTTCGAGTCCCCCTTGTCTGTTTCAAAAGACTAGGTGATTCACTTTCTTCGGCCTCTATTCCAGTTAAAGGGCAAACTTTCGTAATCGGTCTTAAAATTGAACCATCTTGAAGTTTTATTTTCACTACTCTGACTCGGTCGTCTTTTCCTTTATGTACCTCTTCTACTTTTCCCAAGGGCCATCTAGCGGGGTGACAATTTTCATCTTTTAATAACACAATTTGACCTTTGTTAATATTTTGCAGTCCTATTTTCCATTTATTTCTCTGTTGAAGAGTGTTTAAATAGTCATTCTTCCATTTATTCCAAAATTCCCGTTTCATTTTTTGAATCAACTTCCATCTATCCAAATTTCCAAGTTTTTCCTCGGAAACCGCTTCAATAGGTCCTATAGTGGGCCTTCCTATCAGGAAATGACCTGGTGTTAAGACTTCTAAATCGTCAATGTCAGTATTGGCTGTATACAAAGGTCTAGAATTTAATACAGCTTCAATTTGGCATAAGAGAGTTGCCATCTCTTCATAAGTTAAATTATTATCCCCTATTATTCTTTTAAGGTGATATTTTACCGATTTTACTCCGGCCTCCCATATACCTCCAAAATGAGGTCCTGCCGGGGGTATAAAATGCCATTCAATTTGTTCATTTTCTAAAACGGGAATAATCTTAGTATTTTCATTGAGTACTTTCTGTAAATCTTCATTTAATTTCCTGAACGCACCCACAAAATTTGTTCCATTATCAGAAAACATTTTTGCACATTTTCCTCTTCTGGAAAAGAATCTCCTCAGCGCAGCTAAAAAGGCATCTGAAGTCAAATCGCTAACAACTTCTAAATGGATAGCCTTCGTTGCCATGCAAACAAACACAGCAATATAACCTTTATAGGATTTTTGACCTCGATTCTTTGAGCATCTTATCTGATATGGGCCAGCATAGTCTACCCCAGTATTTAAAAACGGGTGGGCCATAGTAACTCTATGCTTTGGTAAATTTCCCATAATTTGTTCTGCCGTAAGTTGTCTATATCTTGCACATTTGACACACTGCCTCAAGTATTGCTTCAAGCTGTTCCTTAACCCGAATATCCAAAATTTTCTTTGAATATAATTTCGCATCAAATTAATTCCGCCGTGTAATGTTTCTCTATGTGAATTTTTGATAATTAGTGAAGTTAAATGACACTTATCTAGAATTATCGGATGTTTTGTATGAAATTCGGCGCTGGAGTTCTGTAATCTACCTCCTACTCTTAATAGTCCGTATTTATCCAAAAATGGATTCAATCCTAAAATTTTGCTTTTAATTTGAATATCTTTTTTAAGCTTTAAACAAATTATCTCCGAACTAAACTGAAATTCTTGTTGTTTTTTAATTATTAAGACGCTTGCTAACTTTATTTCATTTACTGTTAGATATGCGGGAAATGATTTATTTTTTAATTTAATTTCAATAAATCTTAGGGTATATGCAATAACTCTTTCCAGTTTACGCATACAGGAGTACTTTTTTATTAGTGATAGTATAAAGTGGCTTGGTTTCTTTATTAAGGTAGTGCTGACAATAATACTATCTGCTTCATCCTCCATTGGCCAGTATTTTTCCGACTTGGCTAACCATTGAGGTCCGTTCCACCAAATTTCACATTCTAATAATTTTTTCGGTGTTATTCCCCTTGATGCTACGTCTGCTGGGTTGTCTTCTGATCGAACATGTCTCCACTCGATCTCCTTAATTTTCCTTATTTCGTCGGTTCGCCGTCGAATAAATTTGTCTTTATTATTCCCATTTTTAATCCATGCAAGTGTGATTGTTGAATCACTCCAACCATATGCCTTTGTTTGACTTCCAATTGCTGTCCTAACTCTATCTATTAATTTCGACAGGAGATGTGCAGCACAAAGTTCTAGTTTAGGAATAGTTTTTCGATTTTTCTTCGGATTAACTTTGCTTTTGCTAGCTATAATCATCGAAGAGGTTCCCACCTTAGCATATACAACAGCTGCGTATGCTTTATCGGACGCATCAAAAAATCCATGAATTTGAATTGGCATTTTATCTTGGGATTTCACCCACCTTGGAATTCTTATACTTTCAAGAAGTGTTAAATTTTCTATAAAGTTTTTCCATTTACTGGCATCTGAATCTGACAAGTTCTGATCCCATTTTTGCTCTGTTAACCAAAGCTGTTGCATAAATAATTTTCCTATTATTGTCACTGGAGATAACCAGCCTAAAGGGTCATACATTTTTGCAAGTGTTGATAACACTACTCGCTTATTAATTTTAGTACAGGGTTCACTGTTAAAATTGAATTTAAATTCATCTTTAACAGGTTCCCATTGAAGACCCAGTGTTTTTATAGATTCATTTTCTTGAATCTGTAATATTTTATTTTCTTCTTTGCTTTCCAGTGTCTCAACTATTTCTGAGACATTGGAAATCCATTTTCTAAGATTGAAGCCTACCTTTTCTAATTCAAAGGTTATATTTTCTACGTGTTCTTTGGCTTCCTGTATGGAATTAGCACCTGTCATAAGGTCATCCATATAAAAATCATTTTTAATTATATCTTTTATTGACGATTTTTCGGATTTATTTGAAATTTCAGCAAGCACTCTTGTAGCTAAATAGGGTGCTGATGCTGTACCGTAAGTAACTGTTGTTAGTTTGTAATTTTTTAGTTTTTTGTTTGGAGAGTCCCTCCAAATAATGTGCAAATAATCTTGATCTTCTTTATCCATGTTTATTTGCCGGTACATTTTTTCAATGTCCGCTGATAATACAAATGGCCATTTACGCCATTAGACGATGATATCAAAGATATCTTTTTGGACCCTTGGTCCAACCCACATAATGTCATTTAGACTTTTTTTGTTTGTAGTTTTCGCTGAGGCATCGAAAACTACCCTTAATTTTGTTGTAAGGCTAGATTCCCTTACAACACCTTGATGGGGTAAATAATATTTTCCTTCTTTCTTGGTCTCTATCATGTGTCCCAAGTCAATATATTCATGCATGAATTTTATGTAATTTTCTTTAAGTTTTATATTTTTATTTAGTTTTCTTTCTAAGTTATAAAATCGCGCTATGGCTTGCGCTTTGGAGTCTCCTAATTCTTTTTCATTTTTAAATGGAATTTTGACCACATATCTCCCATTTTTATCTATTTTAGTGGTCTCTAAGAAATGTCTTTCGCAAATTTCTTCCTCAATGTCATTATCATCATTTTCCATTTCCCAAAACCTCTCTAAATCTCCTACTTCCATAGTAGTAGCCACAATTAATTTTGTACCTTTAGATTTTGTACAACCAGATATAATCCATCCGAATTCAGTGTTCTGTCCTAGTAGTCCGTCTATTTTAACTACTCCATCTTTTACTATATAGGGATATAAATCAACTCCTATTATAATATCTACCCTACTTGGTTTATTAAAGTGAGGGTCCGCCAACGTATATTTCGTCCACTTTGACTTGTCAACATCTAAAGTTTTGATCGGTAAAGCCTTCATTATTTTTTTTGGAAGAATGATAGCTTCAATATCCAGGGGATTTTTTGTATCGTCGCGCATCTTTATACTTAAATTAACTTTGTGCTTTGAAGTACAAGTGTCTGAACAGGACACTCCACTAACCTCGGTGATAGTTTGTTTACGAGATAAATTTAATATTTGCGCAGCTTCTTCTGAAATAATGGTGCACTGCGATCCACTATCAATTAATGCCCTTAGGTTTTCATAGCCACCTTTATTTGATTTTACCTTAATCAATGCGCTAGCTAGAAATGCTTGTTCCTTAGTAACACAGGTGTTTACTTTTTCTCTTTTTTCAGTCGAAACATGGAGCATGGTGTGATGCGGTTTTTTGCAAATTGAGCATAAATATTCCGAGTTACACTTCTTGAAAACAGAATGCTTAAAGCATCTGTTGCACAAGCGCTGTTTTCTGATAAACTCCCCTCTTTCTATCGGACTCATTCCCCTAAACTTATAACAATTTGTTACAAAGTGTCCAACCATTTTACAAAGTAGACAACTTTCCTTAACAGTGGTATTTACCACTTTTTTAAAAACTTTCTTTTCCTCATTATTTGTTGAGCTAAGAGAACTCACACGTTGCTCTAAAAATTCCATTACATCGCCTAGTAATTGAATTTCCTTAGTTTTTTTTATATGCGTTTCGTATAATTGAAGCGCTTCCCTGTTGAATTTTCGGATGATAATGTGTGCGAAAATCACATCAACATCCTCACTTAAATTTGCTTTTGTTCTGATTAAATGAATTGATTCATTTATTGAATCAATAAACCATTTAATCTGTTTTGCTGAATCGTTGTCTAGAATGGGCAACTCGATCGAACGATTCAGCTGATCTGAGAATATTTTTCTCTTATTTTCATACCGCTTGGTCTATTCCATAAAAATTCTATTTTATTAGCTCTTAGTAAGCAGTCTTCACGGCTAGCTTTATTGAGCTCCTTAATGGTTTCCTTTAAATAATTGTTTAATTGTTCGACATTTTGGTCGAACACCTCCGCCAATTTGTTTGGGTCACTCTCTGCTACCTTTACCATTTTGGTTTCAGAACCAACTTTTAAATTTGCAAATTTATTTTTTAGGCTTTCAACAACCCTACAAATCTCCTCAAACACTTTTTTGTTAAAATAGTCATGATCGACTACTCCACATTTCAATAATGATGCATGATTTGCAACAAATCTAGCTTTGAGGCTATCTAATTTTGAAATGCTTTCACTTGTTAATTGACCTGCTTCAATTACTCTAATTTCTCTTGTTAAGCTTGCCTGTGCTTCAAGGAGCTTTATAATGGTTTCGGACAACATTTTTTTTTTTTTAATATTTAAATATGGTATTTAGGTCTTTTTATACTTATATTCTTATAATCTATTTCTTATATGTTTTGTTACGAAAAAATATTTTTAAACGTTAACTTATCTGCTGCTTCGATGACGTCTGCGAGATTGTGGCTTCGATGTCGTTGTTGTTGAGACTGGTTTGTTGCTGCTACGATGTCCTTTATTTGGTTGTTACTTGTCGGCGAGATTTGGTTGTTACTTCGATGTCGTTGTTGTTGGTTCGATGTCCTTTATTTGGTTGTTACTTGTCGGCGAGATTTGGTTGTTACTTCGATGTCGTTGTTGTTGAGACTTGGTTGTTGTGGTTGTTTATTTATTTATTTTGATTGTAACCACTTTAGGTTCGAGCTATTGTTCGTCCTTTTAAAACACTGTTCCCGTTTAACCGAACACCTTTTTTTTTTTTTTTAACAATTAACCAATGTTTCTGGCCTTGGTAACGCCCACGTCGCGTAACACACCCGTGTAATTTCGCAGAATTTTTTGTGCCCGTTTGGCTTATTAACTTATATTTTTTTTTTAACAAGATTCAAACTTGTAAATTTTTATATTCTCGGTCTCTTACCACTGATGGGGAAAAACACGAGTATTATTTGTTTTGCAACCTTTAGCTGACCGTGCACTCGCAACAAATCAGACTCTAAGGTGCTGGTTTCAAAAACTCTGAGTCTCTTACCACTGGTGGGGGAAAACTACAGAGTGCCTCGAAGGACCAAAATGTTAGAGCGTTCTAATAAAAGACGTCTACATTTGCTGAGTTATAATTTCAAACTGTTTTTATTTCATGAAGTTTCTTAACAAGTAACATTGGTGTGATTCGTATTCTATTCTTATCTATGGCCTACGCAGAGACCGTATCTGTTTTGCCCTGGGCGGGGGAGCTATATTTTGACCCCCGCACAAGTCCTTTGTGTAGTGTAGGAAACATTTTTAAGTGATTATGTTTGGAGGCTCAAGTGGTCTGCACTTACAGATTACAAGTGCAAACAACTGTTCCCTCGCATGGTTTAGGTAACAGATCGTAAATTCTGGCTCTGGATCGATTTACAATGTGACATGCACGAGCTCATAAAATCTTATAATTGGGATTATTATCTTATTTCTAATAACCCATGGAGTGTCTTGTTTACCCCTAAATTGGGAAAACATTCTTAAGTGCGATAAGGGAGATCACAACTACCCTGATAGCACTTATGTGTACTCAATGACATTTTGTGACCGTTCCGCAGGAGGTCATTTTACATGTTGTGTGTATATCTTGTTTTATACAAGTGCCTGCTATACTTATATTTAGACGTGTTCATGTTTGAACAAAATATGTATAATCAATATATGCGATTTGATGACAATTAAAATTACAAATAACATTTCCATTATAAAATAAGTGTTAGTTAGCACTGTGTTAAAACATACCTAAACAAAGTACAAGTTTTTAAAGGTTCTTACTTCAGCAATATAGTTAGCCGTGATATTGAGAAAGACCCCAGTCGTTGGCAAGGGCCTTTGGTCCTTTATTAGAGTCAATTTTCTTGGAAATCTTCCGGCAGCTTATTAAGCTTTTGATGGATTGAAGAAAAGCTTGAGAAATGTAAATCCAAAATGGTTTCCAAGACAACAGTTTTCCTTTTTAGAGCGGAGATAAGAAGCTTTAATTTTATAAAGTGATGTTTACGTTTTACAAATTTTAAGCTAAAAAAATTTTACTCTGCCGTGCGCAGAGGTCAAGGAGTCGAACGATAAAACATGGATCTTCGACCAAAAGACCCTTTTGATTATCTGTACATGGAAGCCTACTCAAAAAACACCGAAAAACATCCTGCAAGTACAACTATAAAATTTATATTACAAAAAATAATTATCATTCGCTTTCAGAGTGCTTAAGCATTCATCATAATTTTAAGTCCTCACTATTTTTTATTTATGTATTGATATAAAGAAAATGTCTGCACTCCATTGTTCTTTTATAAAGTTTGTTTTGTTTCATTGTATTAAATAGTTCTTCAGTATACATTTTGTGGGGCCATTTATAAAAAATGTATGCCTGAGCTAGCAGTCCATATCGAAATTCTTATTTTTAGTGCATTTTTGTCTTATATTTTGCAATTTTTTCATCATTTTATTGATTGGATATTACTTATTAGGAAAATTGGTAGAAAACTATAGAAGAAATTGCAATATAATGAAAATATATAACCTCTACATCTTTCGCCCTTCACAGAGTTTTTGTTTTTGCGCTCCGAATTGCTCATTTTCTTGTTTTCTAGTATATAAATCGGAACGAGCCAGATCGGGCGACTACATAGACTTCCATAGGAACAATCGGAAAAAAAATCAGGATTCTTGATTTTCTATGGGTTTTATTTTTGGCCAATCATTCCGACCTACCGAATTTCATAAGGATCGGCCGACTGTATCCTATAGCTGCCATATAGCTGATCGATTGGAAATGACATAACTTTGATGTTTTTAAAGTTAGGAAGTTGGGATTTTTTATGAGTATTAAGAATGCATCATATGAATAATTTTGGGGAATATAATTTACAAAATTTTCTGCAAGGGTATATCAACTTCGGCTCCGCCCGAAGTTAGCTTTCCTTTCTTGTTTTGAATTCTTTTTAGTAGCCCGATTCATCTCGTTCCGACTAAGATATTACCTACAACAGAAAGACAACTTTTGGAAAAGTTTCAAGCGGATAGCTTTAAAGCAGAGGGATAGTTTGCGTTGAAACGGGCGGACGGACGGACAGACGGACAGACTGACATTCCTAGATCGACTCTCCTGGTGATGCTGATCAAGAATATATATACCTTATAGGGTCGGAAATGTATCCTTTGCGTTGCAAACTTTTGACTAAAATTATAATACCCTCTGCAAGGGTATAAAAAGTGTACAAGAATTTTTGTAAAACAAGAGGAATACTTTGACTGTGTTAACGGATGCCGCATTTATATCGTCTCGCCTAAAGAGTGTCTCCATTGTGTACACTGTAGCGTCCTTAATTGTAATTTAACAAAAAACCCAATTTTTTTTAACTTTTAATATAGTAGAGTCTATGTGACAATTACACTTTTTAAATAAAAGGTCGAAATTGTTTTTTTTCATCGCTTCAAATTCAAATTGTTTTTTCCGTTCAAAAAATGTACTTTAAAATACTAAAAAATATGTGCATTTTTAAAAAAAACAATTGTTGTCAGATGGAAGAGAATCTATCAAGTAACAAAGCCCAATCGGTTCTAAACAGCTTTCTTAAACGTGTACACAAAACAGGAAAAAGGTGTTTGGAAAAAAACGCGCCTGTTCAGTACAAAAACACATAACTTTGTAAATACTTCAGATATCGACATGAAATTTTAAAGCAATATTCTTGAACAATTTTACAATCAAATTAAATTATTTCCAAAAAAAAATTTTTTGGATCCGATAAAGGAGGTTCCCCTTTTAATAGGGAGTTGTCACACCTAAAAAATGTTCAGTCCAGAGTTTTCAATAAATTTAAAACATGTGGACTACAATCTGCCTTCTCTCGATATCTAAAGGCTCGGTCACATTTTAACGTCCTTCACGCCCAGTTAACGTCGTTGTAAGGTCCAGTTTTCACAAGATCCGAAACAGTTTTGTAATTTTGTTAACAATAAGCGTAACCCAGCAATGCTATCATTTGAAAATTATACGGCAAATACTGATTAGGCAATTGCAGATCTATTTGCCCAGTTCTTCCAGACAACATATTCTGTTTCATCCCGTCCCAATTCGTCTTATTCATATGCCATATCCAAGTCAAACTTAATTTTTTATTCGATTTTAATCGAAAGCTTTTAATCTCCATAAAGTTAAGCCAGTCTTTTCACCGTGTCCCGACGGAGTTCCAGGCTGCGTGCTTAGATACTGTTCTGAAACTCTGTGTAAACCGCACAATTGTTTACCTTATCTTTGGAAACTTATCAATTCTTACTTATTTGGAAGAAGTTATTCTACTTCAGAAGAAAGGAAATAAATCGAATACAAGCAATTACGGAGGTATATCCAAATTTTCAGCCATCCCAAAGCTTTTCCAAAACGTTTTTACACCCCACTTGCAACATATTTGTAGATCAATTATGGATTTATAAGGCGAAAGTGTACGATGACAAACCCTTGTAAGCTATAACGTCTTTTGTTATAAATGGCTTCAGAAAGAACATGCACACTGACTTAGTTTACACTGATTTCGGTTTCGTAAATCACTCACTTCTTGTATTAAAGCTAGACTTTTTAGGGTTTCCCTTTGATCTTCTTTTTCTAAAGAAAATAAATACATATAAAGTCAACTGACTGCCATCAAAGAGTTCCGTATTTCCATAAACCTCTTTATCCTTTTCTCGGCCCACTTAGATATTAATTTACTTATTAACACATAATTTATTTTTTTCTTTATTTTATACTTTTTTTTCTTTTAGTTAATCTTCTACTTCCACCCGCGTTTTTGGTCCAAGCGCTGATCACCCGCCTCCCTAACGCTTTCCCGGCCGATTCCCAAACAATGTATACACTGTTCCAGGCCAACGCCAGGAAGCTTCCTAGCAGTTCACTTTGCTTTACGCCGGACGAACGTTCCACCCAGCCTCACCCTATTGCTTGACGTCCGTGACGTTCCTACGCTTACCTAATGAGTTCTGAGCTGCGATCGTGACGTGGCTGCCTTCGTTGTCTGCTAGCGTTGTTGCCGATGTCCTCTGCTCTACTTCTAGGACGACTGCCGTTCCGGAACTTGCTGAACTGCCTCTTGATTGCCTCAACGGTCGAATGCTCGCTCTTCCTGGCTGGTAGTGTGGTACTGTGGCACTCGGGGTGTCGGTAGGTAACTGTTTCCGGGAATTTCGTCGGTATTCGCAGGGCTTTCCAGGACAACGCCTCTTGAAAACTCAAATCGATCGACCGCTGGTCCTTCGCGCCAGGTCCTGCTCAGCCGAGCACGGTACACTAGGTTTTAGACGACCTTTCCCCGAGCTCACGGTTCCTTGTCGCAGGACTCTGTTGTTCGACTCTGACGGACCCGCCGGGCGATAGGCCAGGGTGCGCTCGTACAAAGTTGGAAGCAACCGCCTTAACTTAGCCGTGTGACGCCTTCCGGACCTCAGCTACCTGTGTCTTAATTTGGAGATTCCTGATGTTCCAATCCCGAAATTCTCGACGTAGCGATCTTGCTCCCCGTAGACTTCACACTGCGCTGCTTCCGACGACTGAATCTGTTGTTCTCCTTTTTCATTTTTGCGCACGGCACTATAATAGGGTCCAAAGTCCGCCGTTTTCTACCGTTATCCCTTCTCTCCAAACTCTCTTTCCTCGTACTCTCCAAACTCTGTGTCGTCGTACTCTCCAAACTCTTTCCTCGTTCTCTTTTTTCCCACAGTGCCGTTACTACGCGCATTCACTGCATATCCAGCAACTGACAGGCTTCCGTACTCTCGATCTTCGCTTTTATTTGTGCGGAGTTATTTAACTTCTCACAATATCGCGAAACCTACAATTTCAGCAGCATATGCTCGGCTTAACGACTAGGTGAGTTTCCTTCCTTTTCCCTTCTTGTAATTCAAATTCCAGTAGTCTTTCTTCGACCATCCTTCTCAAAGACGGCACCTACGGGTAAGGCAGAAATACTGACCTGAGCTCTCCCCTGACGAAAGTGTTTTAGTATTGCAGACATTCCTTGTGAATCTGCTCGACGTTTCTCCTCGGCGAACCTCTTCTTTCCATTCCCATTTCTAACTCCGATATGGGTTGGGTAAGTCTGGTGGTTAGTGCTCTACGCTCTGAAATTATTTTCGACTGATACCCTAGCTTTCTGCCGCTGTTCGTGAAGGTTCGGTAGCCGCTAGAACTTTCGGAATCGGCCACTATTTCTTCCTCCAGATTGACCAAAAATTACCAGTACCACTCGACCAAATTACCAGATGGTGAAAACTTCATCACTTAGGAAGGAACTCGGCCCGGAACACAACAATTTGCTTGGGATCTCCATCAAAGAATGTGTCACGCTTTTCAGTTTCTTATCTTTTGCTCTTTGTTCGGCTGCTAACAAGGAGCCTTTTGACTTAGCCTGCTCAGTCCTAAAGTCAGTCAAGAAATAACAACAATAATACTAACAAGAAGTTGAAAACTCTTCCGGGAGCAAACGGTCGGGCGTGTAGACTCTCTAGGGCCTGGTGCTTCCACTAGCGCTCGTCGAGGGGTCTCGACAGCGGCTCGATGTCGTCAAGCAACTCGTCTACGACACAACCCTCCTCGACGTTTTCTTATTCTTGGTCGAAATAGATCAGGTCCAGGTCCTCGTCCTTGTCTTCTACTCCGGCCTCAGTTCGGGGTTCCGCCTCTGGTGCAGATTGGGCTTCGTCGTGGCTCTGGAAGTTCGTCGTCGTAGACTTAGGTTCGGGCATCGTGTATCTTGGGAAACTTCCCACTCGTCCCCGGACGATTCAGCGTATCTACGTCGTAGGAGCGGTTGGTCGACTTCTTGCTCGTCTTCCTCGGACGGGATCAAGTCCCAAGTACAATATTTCCGACGGCGTATCCGACGGCGTCGGGTGGCTCCGTCTCACTCGACGGCATCTTGTTCCCCTTTTATAGAATGTACTCCGAACGGCATCGTCGACTTCCCCCTGATGTGGGGGCGCGGGTTCCCGGGCCGCCTGGGTGTTCTCGTCAACGTACCCTTCCCTCCATGCTGCTCGTTCAGCCAGGAAAGGCGCAAAGGTTCTGGAGACGCAAGCGACCTCCTGTGGGTGACTAGTAGTTGTGCCGAGGTTCATACATACTCCCCCTAGGTTAGCAAAGGATGCTGGGTGAGGAGAATGACACCGCCCGTGGGGAAAGTGTTGGTAACCCCTATACATCGAGGGAGAAGATGCGTGGCCTGCGCATGATTCCTCTGTTGCTGAGTTTGGGTTCGACTCGTACCAAGGTGACGGAGAATACGGAGATGCGTAACGGGGAGAAGCATACTGGGGAGACTCGTACCGTGGAAACGAATACCGGGGAGACGATTACCGTGGATACGCATACCGGGGGATGTGCTCCCAAGTGAGGCGTCTCGGGCTGACTCGTCGGGCGGCTCAGTGGAGTACGATTGGTTTTCCCCTTCTGCTTCCGTCGCAGCCTTCTGGTCGCTATCCTTCGTGTCCGCTAAGGTGAGGTCGATAGGACCGTCCTCCGATCTGGACCCACGTTCGTCTCGCCAACACCGGTCCACTCTTGAGTTGAATCTAAATCTTCTTCATCAATAGTATCTGTAGTGGGTAGATAACTTATTTTATATAAATGACCCTCAGATTTCCCTGCCTACTGGTGCAGCTTACTATAAACATCTTATATCTAGTTTCGATCTTAAGATACTTGATGTAAGTTAGGGATACCTTATGTTACTTCTTCACCTCCCTCTGGCTCGTCATCTCGGAATTCCCTTAACTCTGCAATGTTGGGCACTTTCCTCTTGCGTTCCCCGGCCCTCTGGATCCGTACGATGTTTGGCGATATGAACTTAAGGACTCGGAAGGGGCCGTCATATTTTGCCGCCAATTTCGCCGCGAAGCCGTCGACCCTTCTGGACAGTTGGTGTTGTTTTAATAACACGAGAGAGCCCAAGGCGGGGAGCTATTCGTGCCTTCTCAGCTTATAGTGGCGCTCCGCATTAATTTTGACGATCTCAAATATTTCCTTCATCTTGAACGCTTTGATTGTAAAGTACTGGGGGCGTTCCCGTTCCCTCGTGTCTTCTCTTCGTACAGCACATTGAGCATCCTTGGTTCGCGACCTTGCATCAGAAAAATGGGGCTGAAGTTTGAAGTATCTGAAATTCTAGAGTTGACTGCCAGTGTCATCTCTGGTAGAAGGTGGTCCCAACTTGACTGTTCGCCTTCTATGAATTGCGCGATCATGGTTTTGACGTTGAGGTTTGCACGCTCCGTAGGATTCTCGTGGGGCGAAAATGGCGCCGTATACTGTAACTCACATCCGAGTTCTCGCATATATTCTCTGAAGGCGCGGCTTGTAAACTGCGTGCCGTTGTCACACACGGAACTCCAAAGTGTCCAAGAATACGCTCACGGAATGCCTTGATTTGGGTCGCGGTGGTTGCCTTCTTGAGTGGCATGAATTCGACCCATTTGAACAACAAAATTGTGTTACCTGCCTTTGACTTCGGCAAGGGTCGAACAAAGTCGGCGCACTATGTCGAACAGGGTTCTTCTATTCGACGAGACAGCATCTGTCCCGCCGGCTTCTGTTGGTCGACCATGAACCTTTGGCAGTTTTGAACATACCTTTTGACATCCCGTTACATCCCTGGCGAGTAATATTTCGAAGCGACCCGTAGGATCGTCATCCGTATGCCAAGGTGTCCTGGCGTTGGGGCGTCGTGGCACTCTCCAGTACTCGTCTCCGGTGGTGTTGAGGTACGCACAGCTTCCATGGCACGAAGTCGGCGTCGTCTGATCGCGTCCCGAGACCCCGAGTTCCCCATTCTCATAGGTGAAATCCGGGAACTTCTCTAGGCTTCCCAAAATCTGTTTTCGTTTTCTAATGTCAACAAGACTCGGGCCTGGCTGAGTCGCTCTAGGATATAATGAATACGAGGTGTCGGATACGCGTCTGGTATTGACCTCGCGTTTAATTGTCGGAAGTTGACACACATCCGCCACTCGTCATTCTTTTTTCGTACTAAGACGATGAACAGTTCGTTCACCTGGTCGTCGATAACTCGTTGCATCGCGGGGTTCTTTGGGAAGTATCGTTGTTTCACCGGTTGGATGTGTGATACCCCCGACATCCCCTCGAATCCAGCTCTTGTTGGAAGAATCGATCGATGTATTCTTTGTCATCTGCCGACCAGTCCCCTTCTCGCTGACGGGGCGTGTCTTCTTCTTCCTGGTTTTCCTGTGTTTTCTCTACTTCCTCCAGCTCGTTTTCCTTGTGTTCCTCGGTCCTCCTCCGATTTCCGTTATCTCCCAATCCTCCTTGCGTACGTCTTTTATGTCGGCGGGAGAAACCTCTTGGGTCCCTTCCGCCCTTACGACCAGCTGGTTCCCTGTGTGGTGGTTCTCGTTGGTTCGTGTGGTTTTCGGCCCCGCCTCACGAAGATGTAGTCGTGCCGGTCCACATCGTACCGTAGTGCCGATCGCATAGGATGTGCCTATTCCCGGTTTTCGGGTAATCTCGTCCACACCTGCTCCTGGGTTGGTTGAGGACGCTGGTCGTTTCCCTACTCGGGACGTCTACAACAATCAATAGTTCTGATCCCTTCCCTTCTACAATCCCAACACACCAGAGGGTTCTGGCACTCCCTCGCAAAGTGACCATCTGCGCCACAGTAGAAAAAACGTCGCCTTTCGGGAGGTGTTTGAAGCGTCTCTGGGTTCATCATCTTATTAGAGATTTCTTCCCGTGGTATGATGTTGGGACGTGGTTGTGAGCGAGTTACCTAGGAAAGGGTTGCGAACCTGGATGGGGTTCGACGGAATCTGTGACCTCAGAGACTCTCGAGTGTTCCCGTGAGTTTGTATACGTATACGGTCGCGATGTTGTATGCTCTCAGATTTCGATAACATCATTTTTGATGCCCTCTCCCTCGCGTTGGTAACGAGCTCTGATGTCGTCTTCCAGAAAAGAAGAAAACAAAGAAAAAGTCTAAGAACTTTCGCCGGAATACTGGCCAAGCGGCTCCCTGTAGTTGGCTGGTCCTAGAACACCGGCCCTGTCCGTAAAAGTTTCTGTCATAACTCTCTCCTGCAGCTCCTCTAGCCCCCATTTTTTGACTTTCTCGGCTACGACGCCGTGCGCTGTGGCCCGGCCAAAGTTGCCTCCCCAAGCCATTTCGTTCTCATATGCAAGATCACATTTGGTGTTATTACGGTCGGTGGATCCCTCCGTAGCAATTACTCATTCGCGGTCTACAGGACTCCCACCTCTAGGGGTGAAAAATAGTGGTACTTGTAGTTGGACTGACCTGGGGTCTGGGTCGGCTTCTTCTACCAGTTTCGCGTCAGCGTTTAATCCCCCAGTCGCGAATCCGGCTTCTAATCGGGCCCTTTGAGATGGAGAGAGCTCACCTGCTTTGACGATTTCTGCGAAACGCCCTCGAATCCGAATTCCTGTGCGTGTAAATCCAGCGAGTCCCTATTCGACTGTCCGGCGAACCTAAAGTAGTTTTCTTTCCTTGTTCGTTTTCCACCATTGAGTTATGTCCGGTGTGCTCCTTTTGTGTTTCTTGTCAAAATCCGTTCTTAATCGAATTCTTACTCCTGAACTATTTTAGCCAGCCTCTCACTTTACGGGTCTTTAATCAGTTTGATGTTTTTGGTCCTGGTCGATCGTGATCAGACCCACAGCAGTCCCTGTTTGGGCGCCATTTGTAAGGATGTTTTCCCAGCCAGTATATGCTCAGGGGTTGACTAGGGACTCCACAAAATATTTATAAATTTACAGTGAACGATGTGGGTTAATAAAGTGAGTTTTGAGGCATGGTCTTTAAAATTAGGAGAGGAAATCGAACCAAAAGGTACGTGAATAGACACAGGACCTGTTACCAAGCGCGGGCGGACCCTGGACTTGGTAAACAGCTATGGTAAAACTCTACTTTAGTTCCAGGCTTTATCTGTAACTACAAGAAAATCCAGTCGAGGCAGGGTTTAACTACGACAAAACTCGGGTTTTTTACCTTCGGGCGGGCTCTGTGTGTATTAATATTAATAACTACCGTAAAATTCGGGCGAACCCTGAGTGTATTAATAACTACGGTAGAACTCGGGCGAATCCTGGGTGTAACTACCGTAAAACTCGGGCGAAACCTGGGTGAATTAATAACTACGGTAAAACTCGGGCGAACACTAGGTTTCACTACTAATTACGATAAAACTCGGGCGAACTCTGGGTTTTATTACTAATTACGATAAAACTCGGGCGAACCCTGTGTTTTATTGCAAACTACGGTACAAACTCGGGCAGACTATGGGCTTGATTATTATCTACGATAAGCTTGATTAACGACCGGTATATTAGTTAATTGCGTGTTACGGTTCCGTTACGTTTGATCAATTTTCGGGCTAGGATTATTATTGTTTGTTATAGTTATTCATTTACTCGCCGGACTTGATGGTGAAGGGTCGAAGGTCAGGGAAAAAGAATACACACTCGTTGTCGAATTAGAATTCATTATTTCATCTTTATTCACATTTTTATTATTATAATTCATTTATAATTCGGCTGCGTGCAGACGTGTTTTATTAACGCTCCGGAAAAACAATTAACCAATCAGTCAAAAACGTTCGAAAAAATTAATAAGCGCGAGGTTTTGCGTTTCGCGATGCAAATCGCGTATCGTGAACTAAAGTTTTAATAATTAATCTTGACGCACTAACGATAGACAAATGAGTAAGGACGTGGATCAGCGCACTCAACGACAAAAACAACAAGACGAAGTGCTTGAAGGTGCAAGTTTACTGACCGCCGAAAACTCTTGCTCTCCCGCCCTGCTCTTCACCGCTCAAACGCCATGGAGTGAGCAATGCAAGACTCCAACAGAACTTCTGCCGCCTAGCGCAACAACAACAGAAACTACTACGACTACTACAACGGTCTCTGTCGCCAACAATGCAATAACGACTCAACCCTCTTCTTGTGCTGCGGGTAAAGCAACAACACAACCAAGTGCAAAAATCGGTGCAAACGGCAAAAACAAAGCTACGTTAGAAAAAATGACAATTCTGCAAGCGGGTTCGACCATGCAGACAGGCATGGATCGCTACATTAATATCTCCAAGCGCAAGCTAACACCCCCAAAAAACTCGGACGGCAATAAGGCCAAAATAAATCGTTCCCACAAAGGCCCTGTAAATCCCGGGCCATTAGATGAAAATAGATTTTCCATTCTGGCGGAGCCTGAAACAGAGTCTGAACAATCAGCCCCAAGGAAACTAAATCCCCCACCTATTTTTATTCGGGAGAAGATCTCGAATCCCCTAGTCAACAAAATAGTTGATCTTGTCGGAAAAGATAACTTTCATGTTATTCCGCTTATGAAAGG
The DNA here is from genome assembly GCA_018153305.1 of Drosophila kurseongensis. Classification (NCBI taxonomy): domain Eukaryota; kingdom Metazoa; phylum Arthropoda; class Insecta; order Diptera; family Drosophilidae; genus Drosophila; species Drosophila kurseongensis. The sequence goes on along the minus strand of JAECXX010000127.1, from coordinate 475,571 downwards.
GAATATAAGCGAAAATAAACTCCAAACCAAAACCGAACACGATTTCCGGGCAGTGTCGAAGTACTTAAACGATGTCAAAAAGAACTACTACACGTACCAGCTGAAAAGTTGCAAAGGTGTGCAAGTTGTGCTCAAGGGAATAGAACCCGATGTGACCAACTCCGAAATTACAGAGGCCTTAAAAGAAAACGGTTTTTGCGCAAAAAATGTTATAAACATTATGAACAAAAACAAGAAGCCGCAACCACTCTTCAAATAAACAAAAACAAGAAGCCGCAACCACTCTTCATGGTCGAGCTGGAGCCAGACAGCAGAACTTTGAAAAAAACGCAGTGCACCCGATCTACAAGTTGCAGTACCTTCTGCAACGTAGGATCACAATCAAGGACCGGGCCAGTGCAATGCACAAATTTCCAGGAATACGGTCATACCAGGGCTTACTGCACCCTCAGGTCAGTATGTGTAGCTTGTGGAAACTGCCACGGCTCCGAACCCTGCCCTGCCAACAAGAAAGACTCTCTCACTAAAAAGTGTGTAAACTGCCAAGGAAACCACACAGCAAACTACACTCCAAATAAACCATGCCTAGCCTTCGAATAACTCTGTGGAACGCCAACGGTGTTTCACGGCATAAACCTGAAATAACTAAATTTCTGAATGAAAAACCACATCGACGTTATGTTGCTGGCAGAAACGCATCTCACCAGCAAATATAACTTTAAAATACGGGGATACACGTTCTACGGCACCGATCATCCAGATGGTAAAGCGCATGGCGGAACTGGCATCTTAATAAGAGACCGCGTCAAACATCACTTTCATCAACGGTTTGCAAAAAATCATTTGCAAGCTACATCGATCAAATTACAGTTGGGCAACTGCAACCATGCCATTGCCGCTGTCTACTGCCCACCCCGCTTTACAGTCTCCGAAGACCAATTCATGGGCTTCTACAATTCACTTGGAGAGCGATTCATAGCAGCAGGAGATTACAACGCCAAGCACACGCACTGGGGATCCCGCCTTGTGACCCCCAAAGGAAGGCCACTATTTTACTCATTAAAACATGCAACAAACTGGACTACGTTTCACCAGACAGCCCTACATACTGGCCTACAGATCCTAGAAAAAAACATTTCTCTCAATCTAATATCTGCAAAATCGCGTTTGGATCTATCATCGGACCACTCACCAGTGCTAATAACTCTTCTTCAAAGCCCGGAATTAATAGAGCACCCCCGCAGGCTGACGTCGCATCGAACCAACTGGCTGAAGTTAAAAAAGTACGTAAGTTCCCACATTGAACTAACTCCACAGCTCAACATCAAGGAGGACATCGACTGCTATGCCGATGCACTGGAGTCTGTACTCGTCGCAGCAGCCAAGGTCTCAATACCACAAGGGAGGGATGGGCACACACACCAACACAAAACTGACCTTGAAATCGAACAACTTGTTCTGGAGAAAACACGTTTGAGAGGTGCTTGGCAAACCAGCAGATCGCCATCCTCAAAACAAAGTCTTAAAGAAGCTGGTCGCAGACTTACCAGAGCTCTAAGCTCTCTAATTGAGAAACTTTCACCCACCAGCACTAAGCATCCCTTGTGGAGGGCCCACCCAAAACTAAGTGCGCCGGCCGAAACAGTAATCCCCATAAGAGACTCTTCAGGCAGCTGGGCCAGAAGCGACAAAGACAGGGCTTGTACAATTGCTTTACACCTTCGAAATGTTTTTCAGCCAAACCCTGCAACTAATTCATTCGCACTACCGTCGCCGTTAATTCGAATTGAATCTGATACGGAGCCAATTATGTTTCAACCAAATGAAGTAGCAAAAGTAATCAGCGAGCAATTGAAACCAAAAAAGGCCCCAGGCGGTGATCAAATAACTCCCAAAATGTTAATCGAACTTCCAAACTGTGCAGTTGAGGTTATTTTTAAACTCTTTAACGGGATTACACAACTTGCCTATTTCCCAAAAAAAATGGAAAAAATCGGTAATCATAATGATCCCAAAGCCAGGGAAAGATCACACAATACCAGCTTCGTACAGACCGATATGCTTACTCTCGTGTCTGTCAAAACTGCTCGAAAAATGCCTTTTGACGCACATAATCCCATATCTGAAAGAGCACAACGTTATTCCAGCACACTAATTTGGCTTTCGAGAAAGCCATTGAACAATAGAGCAAGTCAGCAGATTAACAACAGAAATAAGAAATGCATTCGAGCTTCGGGAATACTGCAGTGCGGTATTCCTTGACGTTGCACAGGCTTTCGACCGAGTCTGGCTTGATGTCCTTATGCATAAAATCAGAACGATCCTGCCGGGAAACACTCACAGGATACTTGAATTGTACCTTTACAACAGAGCCTTCGCCGTGAGATGCAACACCACAACATCCGATGACTACGCTATAGAGGCTGGAGTTCCCCAAGGTAGCGCCCTTGGTCCAACTCTATTTCTCCTCTACACCGCAGATATTCCACGAACGAGCGACTAACTACTTCTACATTCGCAGACGATACCGCGATCAAATGTCGGTCCAAATGCCCAACTTAGGCAACAGCACTACTAGCCGATCATCTCGTGGTAGTGGAGAGGTGGTTATCAGACATAACGTTTACTCTAAACCCCGCTAACCCTGAATAACACGCCACTTACACAAGCTGACGATGTAACGTACCTTGGCATCCACCTAGACAGGAGACTTACATGGCGGAGACTAATCGAAGCTACGAAAATTCACCTAAAACTAAAATCAAACAGTCTCCATTGGCTTATAAACGCGCACTCCCCCCTCTGCCTGGACTTCAAGGTCCTGCTCTACAATTCAACGCTTAAGCAGTCTAGACCTACGGCTTCCAATTGTGGGGAAACGCGAGCAGCATCAACATCGACATTATTCAGCGAGCACAATCAAAAATCCTGAGAACTATCACTGGGGCACCTTGGTATGTTCGGAACGACAACATCCACAGAGATCTTGGCATTCTACCCGTAAAAGATGAAAAATCAAAACAAAAAGCGTACTACCACACCAAGCTACACACCCTGGGGTGAATTTCTTAGGCAAGTGCGTAGGATGAATTTTTGGCCTTGCCTCTCTTCCCCGCTCTCGTTTTTCGCTCCACTTATCGAGTAATATATTTATGTTTTGTTTGCGCCTAGGCTTATTATATTAAACTATTCAATCCATTGTTTTCTTTTAACACTACTAAAACCAAAAAGATCTATCCGTCAATCCTGTCAATTGCCTCCGTTTGAGACGACTCACCGTGCTGCGATTAGAATCTTTTACGGTTGGTGTTGTCATATGTAAGCCGTTTTTCATTGCCAGTGACCAACCGCTCCAGAAATTAGTTAAATTTATTACGGTGCCGCAGAGATTCGCAGATTCAGACTCGGTCCAAAAGCTTCCGCTCTTATGTCACTTTATATGCTTAGTTGGAGCTCTGCTGCGATGCTTCTAATAGTCACATGACGATCTTGATCCACCATTTCCATGATTTTATCCGTATAAACGGTCACTGGGCGTCCGGCGTGCTTGGTTGTTTCGGTGACAAAATTACCACTTCGGAATCGACTTAACCACTGTTCAGCGGTTTGAATCGATAGTTTGTTGTCTTCTAAGACAGACTTGATCTGCCTTGAGCGAATTTCATCGTTTTCCATTTCGATCTATTGTAAATTTAAGGGCGGAAACTGATGTAAACAAAATACGTCATTTAAAAGGTGTTGCCAAGACCTATCGAACGATATACAGCAATGTCAGATACGATTCCATTTGACTTCACAAGCGAAGAGCGAAATTTGAATGCAAAAACCGGTATGTCATTACCAAACAACCTAATATTTATTGTGTCACACCAAGAATTACCCGGGAGATCCAGAAACCGAAACCAAAGCTTCCACCAATTTACATTAGGGAGAAAACCTCGAACTTAAAGGAATATTCACGAAACCAAATTTTAGACCAAATCCGAAGAACATTTCCGAGCTGTGTCCAAATACCTGGAGGAAGCTAAAAAAAACTACTACACGTACCAACTAAAAAGCAGAAAGGACGTGCAAGTTGTACTAAAAGGAATAGAGCCCCAATTAAGTTATCGATGACCTCAAACAAAACGGTTTTTTGCAAAGAACGTTAGTAGCATCATTAACAGAAAGAAAGGAAGACCCCTAAATAAATAAATGTGAAAACTGCGGAGTAATTTACACGACAAACTACAGTGTCTACAATACTCTTTTTTACAGTGCGTGTAATTGGGGTGACATTATTATGGGGCCTTGGGTCGTGTCTTGCTGAACCTTGAAGATTCCCTGGTTTCGTAACTTGCCTCTCGACTTGATTTATGTTTGTTGAAGAAGACAATTAAAGCAAGTGCCTGCTTTTCTAGCACACTCTTTGCGTTGTTGAATTGCTAACTTTACAAATGCTTTGCAGTTACTTGAATTACAATAAAAACAATCAACTTTTGTGGTAACGAAGGATTTAGACTTTTTACTGTCGTACTGTCAATCAGCGGAGCTTGTTATCAAGCGCTTAAAATTTAAAAATCTTATTTGCGACAAAAAGCAGTGGTTTGCTCCAAGTGGACCGCTTTGGACGCAAAACAGACGAACAAGGCCACGTACGACTTATACGGTGCCTTACCACGGATACGTTACGTTGTGCTAAAGGGGCCACAAAAATAATCGCCAAAGATGTTAAACGGGCGGAGAGCTCGAATTCTATCTGCTGGCAAGTTCCCTATGATTGTCGTCAAGAGTTGCGGCTTACAGCGAAAGCAGCGCATGCAAGAGCGAACTGTTCGTCTGCATACTTTCTCGCGCAAGACGACTTACAAGAGCTCGAGGGCCAGCGTGACAATTCGTAACGTGCAGGTATGGCACATATGATCTAATGAATTGTGAGCTTTTGGACAGCAACAACGGGAATTTGGCTTCGTACGGGATAGGAGCATTCAATAACCGACCTCCAACTCGTAGCAGTGTCGAAGAACACCAATTTAATATATTCTTCTGAATTAAAGGGTTTAGCTTTTGAATAATTGTTGCTACCGGTTTATTTTTCCGAATTTTACTCATATTGTCACTGAATTCATGAAATTGGATAGCTTCAACAATTTTCTCAAAAGCGAAATTCAGTTCTTTTAGCGAAATACTTTTATCAAAGGTCTTCGACCCTTTTCGGCACCTTTGAAAAAAATAAATAATAATGAATAATAAGAAAACTCTCAGAAGCTTCAGGTGCGAAAAAAAGTTTTTTTTTATTTTCTGAAGCAGATAATTTGGCTCGGGGCTGACTACAAGATCTAATGCGTTTTGCGTAATTCCATCGACTCTACTTCATCCGGCAGTTCGAAATGTCGATTTATAGGCTAATTAATTTTTGAGTCCAGCAAGAACAGAGGCCCACCGACTCTCGGAATCTGTCCATAGGAAAACCTTTTCAATGGGACCAATTAGCAATGGCCTTACTCGATTAGTAAAAAATTAAATTATTTTAAAAATTTTTTTTTTTTTTTTTTTTTTTTTTTTTTTTTTTTTTTTTTTATTTTTTTTTTTTTTTTTTTTTTTTTTTTTATTTTTTTTTAAAGTTTTTAAAATAGATTTATAAGTTTTATTTTTTTTTTTTTTTTTTTTTGTTTTTTTTTTTTTTTGTTTTTTTTTTTTTTTTTTTTTTTTTTTTTTTGTTTTTTTTTTTTTTTTTTTTAATTTTTTTATTTATTTATTTTTTTTTTTTTCAACCCCTAAAAACAACATTAAAAAAAAAAAAAAAAGGAAAAAAAAGTGAAAAAATTAAAAATATTTTTTTATTATTTTTTTTTTTTTTTTTTTTTTTTTTTGAGTGGGGTGTTTTTAAATAATTTTTTTTTTTTTTTTTTATTTTATTAAAAAAACGAAACCGACTTTTTTTTTTTTTTTTTTTTTTTTTTTTTTTTTTTTTTTTTTTTTTTTTTTTTTTTTTTTTTTTTTTTTTTTTTTGTTTTTTTTTTTGTTTTTTTTTTTTTTTTTTCCCCCTTTCCAACAAAACAAAACAAAAAATTTATTTTTTTTTTTTTTTTTTTTTTTTTTTTTTTTTTTTTTTTTTTTTTTTTTTTTTTCTTTCTTTTTTTTTAATTAAATTTAAAAGGGGTGGGGGGGTTTTTTTTTTTTTTTTTTTTTTTTTTTTAAATTTTTTTTGAGATTCTAAAGACTCTCTTCTCCATTCTATGAGCTGTAAGTTTCGGTCAGATTCGTCCACATTACTTGGCGATACCTTTTTTTTATATCTGCAGCAAAGGCAAGCTTATGCAATCTAAACCGAAGCAGGGTCGAGTTCAGCTCCTCTTGAATGGTTGGGCCTACCATCAATATGTCATTGAATGATACCTGCGTCGATGTACGGCACGAAGCATCGAAAACTACTCTTAACTTGGTTGAAGTACTTTGTGGCCGTATAACGCACTGGTGCAGAATGAAATAGTGCGGAGTGTTTGCAAGTTTGTCATTGGTGGAAGACGTGCGGCCCATGGAAACATATTCCTCCACGAATTCAAGATACATCTTCCTCAACGAAAGGTCCTTTGACAACTTCCTTTCTAGCGAAAAAAATCTACGTTTCGCAACTTCGTATGATGAGCCAATATAATTTGACACTGATTTGAACCGCAAACGAAACTAAAATCTACCGGACGACTAGCTTTGAATATTTTTCAGGAGTATGGACTTTAGCCTTTAACCAAAATTTCTGCAGGGTTGTGTCAATTGACTTGAACGCTCCAGGCAGCTGAGATGTACCATTTTATCAGCCAGACACTATCCAGCCGAGAACTGTTTTTCGTAGGATGGGAAGCTCCGGCCCCTGCTTTATCTGATCAACAGATAAAAGTTCAAAGAACTTATCTCCACCGATAAGCATATCGATTTTTTGGGGTTCGAAGAAGAATGGATCTACCAACTGAATATTTTCAGGCGCTCTCCGCCTGCTGGTGTTCACCACTTAATCCGGAAAATTTTTTTTTTGATCCAAAAATTGGACGACAACTTGCTATTCCTTACTCGCGACTTCACAACCGTTTGTATTTTTTTTTTAGCTTGGACATTAGTCCCACCAATGCCTCGTAATCTCTCAAGCACACGTCCCCTCTTGAAATTTTAAGTCTCTGAAATTTTAAGTCACAAAGTTTATTTGTGATCCTGAGTCGAGCAACGCTCGAGCCAATACAAACTCGCCACTTTTGGTTTGAGCGCTCACAATAGCAGTTGCAAGAATGCCTCTATCCGATGCAGTCGCATGCAAAACATGCGAAGCGGATGGAGTCTCCTGCATTAGCGTGGGCTGAGAAGGGGGTGGCGTCGCTTTTGATTTTGTGCGAGTGTTTTGTGTTCATTTATTTTCAAAGCTTAAATATTTGCATTAGTAATTTTAAATAGATCTCCCAGTATACGGGTATGTGTTTATAGTTATTTTAACATTTCTATTATATTTGTTTAATCTCGTAGCTTTGTTAGTGTAATTTACGCTCTCTAAACGGGTTAATGCACAAGGGTGGCTTTTTAATTTCATTTTGCATCCTTTAGACCTATGCTTAGTTAAGGTGCGAGCGACGGGGCGAATTCGCAAGAGCGAATGAAAGCTTTATTGGCACCCGCTCTCGCCTTCCAACTAGACAATTTAAATTAACGCGCCAAGTGCGCAACTAATTATTGAATGAAGTAATGAACCGCTTATTCTGAGAGTATTTGCCATCAAATCTTGGAAGCTTCTGCTTTGGAAACCTGGTATGGTGAAATCCAGCAGATCTGCAGTGACTTGACGTTGTTTTGACTGAAATAGTGACATGATTCTAACTCTAGCTGCTATGAAACGTTCATCTATTTCTGCCCGATTGTTATTAGTAAACCTTATAGATTAAATTTGAGTTTGAATCTGACACAACTGACGATAATGCGATTCTAGAATTTGCAGCCTACATTCGAGAACTGTAATTTCTTTACTGGTTTTTTCATCGTTTACCTTACTATATGTTTTCTATAAGGCGTTCGATGGTGCTGTGATCTAAGATGTGTTAGTTTTGCCTCGCCGGCAGCCAAACCAGCATCTTCGTCTTTTCCCATGCGTAATATTCCCATGGCCGATGAAGAATATGTGTTATATTACGACAAGCGATGGCTGCTTTCCTCCGCGGACGCTACTGTTAAATGTTCCGAATGTTATCGGCCACGTTTCATTTAAGCTTAGGATGAGCCCACCGTATGAGTCCGTGATGATATCGATGAATGTACCACTGTTGAGCTTTCCACGTTGCGTTTCAGGTTAGGTTGGCCGTACCACCTTCGTTTTGGTGCGAGTACTCGATTCGAGCTGAAAGCCTGTTCAGCTTATACGAATACAGCTGCCTCCACAACCTGCACGTAAATAGTTATCAGATCCCCACGCAAACAAATGACGCTCGAATGACGAAATTGAACATATAGTGTCCATATACCTTGTCCTGTCACGGTCGCAGCCAACTTGCTAATTTCCGTCATCCTTGGGGCAATTGAATATGCTCGTTTTTGTTCTGTTTTTAATTCGCAGTATTTTCGTAATACATGTGTTTTAATATTCAATATTTTTATGAAACAATGTTCCTGGTTTCTATATAACACTTCTATACTTCTATATCAATGCGTTTTAGAATATCAGCTTTAATCAAGTATCACTATTACACATTAATCGATGTACACCCAAGTATACATATATATATTCATTCAAATAATTATAAAGTAAAAATAAACTAAGCCGTATTTTGTAAAAACCAATTCAAGAAGAAAAAAAAAGTAACAACTTTTGACAGAAAACCTTGACAATAGGGGATCGTATTGCGCGACAATCCATTTGGCAAACTGAAAAGTGTGAAGGGTATGTGGCCCCAATATTTCCTACGTAACATCACTAACCATACAACATATAGACTGGTCATTTCATACAAGCAATATGGACACTGAAAAAACTTTGCGGGAGGCCCCACAGCTGTTTGCGGCAGGCCCCGGACACTTCGTGTGCCTTCGGGTTTTTTTTAGCTCTCATTCTTATTCTCATTTTGACGCTCGCGCGCTCATTACTCGAGTTCGGTCGTTCAGTCGCAGAGACGCGCATTTTAAAGGAGGTTGCGCCTGCGCTTGAATTGGGCTTTGTATGTATGCGTGTTCATGCGTTCTCATACAGGGATGCATGTGTTCGATGCAGCAAGAATATTTTGTCTTTTGCTACTTTTCAGACTTGGTACCTTAACAATATGGCGTATTCACTAATGGGTTAATTATAACAAAAAAAGAGAGTTAAAACAGAATATTGTAAATTATATTATCCAAAATTATTCATATGATACATTCTAACACTCATAAAAAACTTCAACACAACAAAAGTATGGCATCATCAATCAGTTATATGGCAGTAAAAAGTTGTCGACCGCCGTTCCGACTATAAGCAAGAAAGAAGGTAAAGTCATATACTTAAAAAGAACAGTTCGTAGAAAAGAAAGGACAGAAACGGACAGACAGAAAAAGAGACAGAAGACGGACAGACAGACGAAGAAGACGGACAGAAGAACAGAGGACATGCAAAACTCAGAGGTATCGATTAAGAATACATATACTAAGGGTCAGATTTACGCGTGCACATTACCAAATAAATACCCAAGGTATATAAGGTTCGTATCAAAACTAATGCACACAAGGAGTTTGTTTTAACCGTCGTATTTTCAACGTTTAAGAGACAACAAGAAGAAATAACTGGGCGGAGCGAGTTGATATACCTCAAATACAAATATATTCTCAAAATTATTCATAGATGCATTCATAAAACAACTTCCAACTTAAAAAACAAAGTAGGCATTTCCAATCGTCATATACACAAGATATAGTGGGATATGAAATTAAAGGTGGATTGATGGCAAAAAAGACCCAGGAAATAACAACAACAAACACCAAAGTTTGCATTCGATTGACGATTATATAGCGGCTATAGGATATAGTCGTCCGATTCTAGAAATTGGTAGGTCGAATGATTCCAAATATAAAACCCAAAAAATCCAACTTCCTAACTTACAAAACGAAAGTTAGGCATTCGATCAATCAGTTATAGGCACTAAATAAGTCGTCCATCGGCCTCCGACTATATACCGCAAAAAAAAGGGAAAGTTTCAATAAGCTAGAGACTAGTTGCAGAAAAACAGAGGACAGACGGACAGAAGATGGACAACACAGACACAGAGGACATGGCTATATAACTAGAGGATCGATCAAGAATAGAACTAAGGGGGATGTCGCGAACTTGACCAATTATAAACCCCAATAAAAAATAAGAATATTATATGTTATAGTATAATTTTTAATATTTCCGCATATATTTCAATTTGGTTTATAAATTCAAATCAGTGGTAGCAGAAAAAGGTTTTGCATATATGTATGTATTCCAATTAATATAAATCAATCTAATGAGATAGGAACAGGGCACATCGCAGTCGGTGTCTGCGCTTAGTGGTTGAGAAAACTTCAAACCAAATCAGCTTTGGTTGTTGTTCTGCGAGCGGATGGTGCCTGCATACCCTACCGACGACTGAATTTTTGGGCGGACAGAAACAAGAACGGCTGTTTGTCTTTTGTTTTGTTTACTTTTTTTAGGACACTTGTTTTGAATTTTATGTTTAATGAGCTTTGGTTGATTTTTTTTTTGATTCGCAGGGTAATTTTTATATTTTTATGTACACTCACTCGCATATCTCTGCGTACACCCCAAAAAAATTTCAAAATCTAACTTTAAGCCCTAGCTGTTCGGACATTTATGCATATATTCAACCCATTCTTTTTTTAAACTTAATTATAATTTATTGTCTTCATTGACGTATTTTTTTTTTAATTATTCAACAGTGTCTTATATTTTATTTTTAATTTTAAACTTAACACTACCAAAAAATGTACCCGCAAAAGTCTGCGTACAGCTCTTTTCAACTTCGTGGAATGCAGGATTGTGCGATTACCGTTAATTTTTTTGTCGCCGATCTACTTTAGAATGTCTAAAAATAGACATTACGCAGTTAAAATGAAACTCTTTCATTACAATAACGAGCATAATGCAATATGGAACAAAAAGGCAAGGAAATTTCTGTTAAGGAGCGGAAAATTATATTAAAAGGTTTTTTGGATGGAAAATCTTATAGAGAAATTGGTGCTTTAATTGGTAGAACCCACTCATCCATCCAAAGAGTGATAAATAAATACAACTCGACTGGAAGTATCTTGCCAAAGACTCGTTCTGGCCGTCCGCCTTTGCTTACAAACCGCGAGCAGAGGAATATTATCAAATCTATTCAGCTCAACCCAAGGACGACAGCTCATCAGGCAAAGCTCCAGGTCGAGGATAGATTTTCCAAAACAGTTTCCGAGGATACTGTACGCCGGACCATAAAAAAGGCTGACTACCATAGCAGATGCCCGGGCAGAGCAAATGAAACCTCTATATAGTTTCTTACTCTATGGTCTCTGCGACTGAACGACCGAACTCGAGTAATGAGCACGCGAGCGTCAAAATGAGAATAAGAATGAGAGCTAAAAAAACCCGAAGGCACACGAAGTGTCCGGGGCCTGCCGCAAACAGCTGTGGGGCCTCCCGCAAAGTTTTTTGAGTGTCCATATTGCTTGTATGAAATGACCAGTCTATATGTTGTATGGTTAGTGGTAACATACACTCCCACTTTTAGAAAAAACAAATTCTAAATTATTGAAATTGGCAGATATACAAAATTTGTAGCATAACATACAAGACCATCCCCCCTTCATTCGCGTTTATTTTCGAAACTCATTTTATAATTGGTTATTTAATTTTTTGATTATGTTAACAATTGGTTTGCACAACTTAGGTTTAATACATTTAACTTACAAATTAAAATTATAGAAAATAAGATTCATTAATCACAATCATCGACGAATTCAACGTGCGTAAATGGGAAGTGACCATTTCTCCCATTTAGTTCCCCCTCCCATTGTCCATTAATATTAGTTTTTGTGACTTTAATAATATCACCGATTTCCAATTTCAATGCAGTCTTATCATAGGCGTTGGGAACCCTAGACTGTTTTACTCGGGCATATGCAGGAAGTTTGCGCTGATAATATATTTTACAGAAAGTCATTATTTTTATTGTCATGTTTTTTTAGCACTTACATTTAAATCTGTCCTTTTTAGTGTGGTCCCAGGCTGTTCGCTTAATAAGTCCGGAGAATCCCGATCGGAACCAGGCTACAAATTTAATTTATGAAAGTTAAATATTGTAAATTTTCTGGGATACAGTAAAAACAGTAAAATTTTTTAAATTTGTTTCTAAGTATCAATTGTGTCCAAAAAACTGTAGATTTTTTCCCCGTTGCAAAAAAACAAAATATATATCTTTCGTTTTATAAATTAGAAGGTATTGTTGACTATAAGTACATAAGTCATAAAAATGATTAACCATTCGGAGGTAATAAAAAACAAATTATTGTGATTTAATTATATTTTTAAAACCAGAAAATAAAATGGAAATCAAAAGCAATTTGAAAATACTAATTTTGAATGACTCTTGAAAAGGGAGGAAAATATAGAGATGGTGAAAGACTAGGTAAGTAACATAACGTTGCCTTATACGATGCATTTGGTATTACAGCAAAATAGTTATTGACAACAATATATTAACCAAATATTAAGAAAAATACAAATCTATAAATAATAAATTAAGTTTTTATACCCTTGCAAGGGGTATTATAATTTTGGTCAGAAATGTGAAACGCAGTGAAGAAGACATTTCCGACCCCATAAGGTATATATATTCTTGTTCAGGATCAATAGGGGAGTCGTTATGGCCATGAATGTCTGTCCGACTGTTTCAATACCGTTTGCGAGCTCAGTTTAAAGGCTAGCGATCTGAAACTTTCACGGTCGTCCTAAAACATCTGCACGCAGTTCAAGTTTGCATCTTTCCAAATCTTTTTTTTTTATGCATACCTTGATCAGGGTAAAAGGGCTTACCGATCAGACATCTATATCCTATAGCTCCCATAGGAATAATAGGGTGAAGTCGGTCCAAATTTGATGTTTTTCAGAATATTTCGCGCCGTGTACAAGCTATTGACATACATTTTTCCAAGTCTTATTTATTTACGCATACCTTGATCAGGGTAAAAGCGCGGAAGAATGGGCCAAGATTCCACAGGAGACCACAAAAAGTTGGTTTGTTCGATGCAAACTCGATTAAAGGATGTCATCAAACAGAAGGGAGGTCACACAAAGTATTAAGTTATTTAATAGTCAATATATTTAACATGAAGTTCCTTGCACGAAATAAGCTGTGACATAAAGAAAGTCAGTATTTTTAATTTTCTTTCTGTTAAGCGTTAATGTAGTTTGAAAACAAGAAAGGAAAGCTAACTTCGGGCGGTGCCGAAGTTGATATACCCGTGCAGAATATTTTTTAAATTATAATTTCCAAAATTATTCATTTGATGCATTCTTAATACTCATAAAAAATCCAAACTTCCTAACTTTAAAAACACCAACGTTTGGCATTCCAATCGTTTAATTATATGGCAGCTATAGGATATAGTCGGCCGATCCTTATGAAATTTGGTAGGTCGGATTGATTGGCCAAACATAAAACCCATAGAAAATCCCAACTTTACAAACACCAAAGTTATGGCATTTCCGATAAATCAGTTGTATGGCAGCTATAGGATATAGTCGGCCTATCCCGGCCGTTCCGACTTATATACTGCGTGCAAAGGAACGAAGGGTGTGTGCAAAGTTTCAATTCGATATCTTTAAAACTGAGAGACTAGTTCGCGTAGAAACAGACAGACGGACAGACGGACATGCTTATATCAACTCAGGAGGTGATCCTGATCAAGAATATATATACTTTATAGGGTCGGAGGGATTTTGGTGCATCTTCGGAGCCATTGACAATCTCGTCCCCAATCAGTTCTCCGGGTCCCCATTGCAACTTGCCCAACACATTGGGCTAACACGAGTTTTCATTAACGGCTGTATTTTTTGTTGTTTTTTCTTTGCTTCGTAAATTTTTCTATTCTTTTTGAAAGCAATAAAGACTTTGGTAAAAAGTGTGTGATAAAAATAGATAACTGTTCGGAGGTGCTGCTTTTAGTATAAACTATTTTATTCTAATTTAAATTTATTCTAATTTTAATAAAATAATGGTGATAGCTCTTTTAGCTGAAGTATTTTCTCATAACTTATTTTATTGAAAATAATCTAATTATTGTTAAACATAGAAAAATGGGTATGGAGGTGTAGCTAGTGCCTACAGGAACGAAATCAAAGTAAAACAGTTCAAATAGAAAACAAATGGCAATCACAATTCGTTGGATAAAAAATACAAATGAGAAAATGCTATGTGCTGGAAACAGATTAGATAACAACTTATTTTTGGGTGATCGTCATCATCATCCAATCATTACTTATATTGAGCAGAAGATCTAGACACTCCAAAAAGAAGTTTGATCAAGACAGTTTCTGTTTAGAGTTTATCAGTGGACAACTACCAGCGGAAATAGGGCAGTGAATGAGGAATTGTGTGCAAATAAGGAATATGAAAATCCTCTGGTAATAAATCGAAATAATTTTTTTTTTGTTTTAATTTCATTAAAACCGTAATTCCGTAGTATTTAAATATTACCAAATCCGAAAGAACAAAAAAATTAAAAACAACAAAGTTATACTTTTATACATTTGTTTCCGATTGTTCTATTTGTATAGTCGCCCGATCCGGCTCGTTCCTACATATATACTACCTACAATAAAAAGACAAAGAAAGAAATAGAAAGTTTATAGCTTTAAAATTGAGAGACAAGTTTGCGTAGAAACGGACGGACAGACGGACATGCCTAGATCGAAAAACAAAATAATTCGAGTTACGAACAGTTGTTCCTCGTTTTGATATTGTTTCGTAAGAAGTTGTTTTGATCTGTCAGTCACATTTTTTAAATTCGCTTTAAGCAGTGGAGACGCAGCAACTTTTAATATTCCAAAACATCAATGGTAAATTTTGACTATTTAATATTTAAAAAATATTAGGCCTTTCAAGAAACTGTTAGAAAAATATTTTTGTATTCCTGCTACGTCGTGCGAATCCGATTTTATTTTTTACTAATACTGCGCCTTAATAATGTTGAAAATGGTCAGACGGTGGTAAGCGGGGAGGTTAAAATATTCTTCTACGCACCGTAATATAAGGAACTGGTATTTGTCCAATTTTTCCCGATGAATTACGAGCAGTCCACCACTGATCTTCGTCTTTTCGAACTACTGTGAGAACTTCACCTTTTTGAAATGGCAAGTCATCTTGATCCTTTAAAAAAGTGAAATAAATTAAGATCCTTACAAAATATTAT
The DNA here is from genome assembly GCA_018153305.1 of Drosophila kurseongensis. NCBI lineage: Eukaryota > Metazoa > Arthropoda > Insecta > Diptera > Drosophilidae > Drosophila > Drosophila kurseongensis. The sequence goes on along the minus strand of JAECXX010000127.1, from coordinate 460,157 downwards.
TGTAAATGTATGCTCACGCTGCCAACAAAATCGAATTTTCCTATTACTTTTTCCATCTTTTTTAAGGCCGGTCGTCTTAGAGGCGTTGTATCCAAGTAATGAAGTGTATAAAAAGTCAATAGTTTCGGTAGATTATCGAACGATTGATCCCCAATGCGGTAAACGATGTGATCCTGTTGTTGAACTTTGTTAATGATGTAGTTGCTAACTTTTGTATCTTCTCTGAATAAAAATGAAATAGGATTTATGTGTAATTATTTTTTATGTTGTACACTTGCCAGTAAACTTCTTCTTTAGGGAGTTAAAAATTGGTCAATTTTATTACTCAAAAATTTGTCTGTTTATTCACTTTCAGAAGGTATTTTAAATTCAATTACAAGTTTGTAACGCGAAAAAGGACACATTTTTAATAATGAAGTAAAGGTGTAAATAAATCGGTGATCAATTTATTTAAATTAAATCCAAAATTGGTTTAAATAAATTAAAATTATGCATTTGTGTTTTGTAGCTTTAGTATTTTTGACCTATAGAACAAACTCTGTTCTTAAAAAGAATTGCTTGCTCAGCGAAACATCCTTTCGGATGTGATTAAAATTTTCGGTTAAAATCTATTCTTAATAAATTAGCAATGCAAAAAATCTTGCCTAAGTCATATTTCTAAAGCGGAACGCGCGGATGTTTCTGCTGTATAATAAATAGAGCCGCATAGAAATGATCGATTAAATAACAGATTTTATAACTTTCTTGTTTTTAGACATACATAAATGCAAATAAGAATCAGATTTTAAAATACACACCTGGCATAAAACCTAATTAACTTTATTCACTTATTTTTTACATTAGCTAAGAAAAAAATTGAGAGATACAAATAGAATATGTTACAGCGGAAAAAACTATTGTTTTTAATCGCAAAATAAACTAAAACATTTTTCTGCTTTCAAGAATGCACACCAATGTTTTGTATAATTAAAACCGATTCTAATTAATTTATTACATAAGGAGCAGACCAATTTATATTTATAATATAGCCTGAAATAGCTAAAGGAATACAACGATGGATTTACTCATTTTTACCCTTGCAGAGGGTATTATAATTTTGGTCAAAAGTGTTTTTAAAGTTAGGAAGTTGATATTTTCTAGCTGTTTTATTTTTGGCCAATCAATCCGACCTACCAAATTTCATAAGGATCGGCCGACTATATCCTATAGCCGCCTTATAACTGATTGATCGAAAATGCCATAATTTTGGTGTTTGTAAAGTTAGGAAGTTGGGATTTTTTATGAGTAGAATAGAATGCATCATATGAATAGTGGTTGGAGAATATAATTTACAGAATATTCTGCAAGGGTATATCAACTTCGGCTCCGCCGAAGTTATTTTAGGACTTTACGCCCATGAACATTATTTATTAGTTATCCAAGGATACAATAGGATATGCCCATATGCAAAACTATAGCGTTATTATAAGGATTTGACTTCTATCGTGTGATTTAAATTTAGTCACAATAAAAAAACCGTAATTGTCTTTTTAATATATTTTGAATGGTTTTAAATAGGAAAAAAGAAATGAAAAAACAAAATAAATAGTTTGGACTGGTAAATACTTTGAGAAAAATAAGTTTATTAAAAGGTTTAAGTAATAAGGAGACAAATATGAAAAAATAAAACAATTTTTAACTTATCGTTATCGTTGAAGGCGGTTTATATTTTTTAACTGAACAAAGAGACATGGTGACAAGTGTACATGTACATTAGTTCGGTCCAAATTTGTGTGAAAATTCCTACTCTCACCCGCTTATACTTTGAGAAATTGAGCACCGTTGCTTACCGTTGCCTCTGATTTATAATTTAATTATTTTCATCCAGGTGCAGTCGACTAAGTTTTACATTTAACCCTAACATACTTTTCTGGCTCTCCATGTCTTGATTCGTTGCTCTAATATCAATTTTTTGTTTGCCTCCCTTATGTGCAGACATAATTAGATAGTTCACTTACCGTACACAAAGTACATAATCCCCTGCTATCGAGTTACTGTCGCGAACTAAAAATACCCCTCTTTCACGCTCGTTCATCAAGACTTCTGTAGCATCTTGTCGGGACATGGGACCAAAGTACCATCTATTAAGAGCACATATTTATAATTAACATTTATTTAATAATTGTAGTTATTTTCGAAACACATAACGCATATATGATATAAAAAATTACGTTACCTGTTTTTATCTGACACATCAAATGCATCCATTTTTATCTCTAATATGGCTCAGGCTTAGGCTTACAACAAATTACGTACAGAACTCAGAACCATAAATAATGCAATTTTCAATATTGTATGTAGCCGGTTATTTTTCAGTAGTCCTTATAAAGTGCATAATCGGATGTTTTGTTCAAAATAACAATTCATTATTTCCTAAATTTAAATTGCCCAATATACAAAAAATGTATATACATCTACTTCACTAGGGTTGTCAACAACATTATATGATCCCCGATGTATCGATTCATAGCGATTATACTCTATTTCCACATACATTTTATTGACTAGATAGCTGTTTTTTCTGTTTTGAACAACTTTTTTTTAGGAATACTCAGAAAATCGAAATTGTCCGGCTTTTTCATTTGAGATTAACAGGCTGATTAATATACATGTATATATAACAAGGAATAAATAATAAAAAAATAAATATTTGGTTCAGAAAACGGTCGATTTGTTTGGATGGACGACGATTCTTAAGCCTAGTATCCAGATCGACAAACGATTACGCTAGCGTAAAAACTTTAATATTTCCAGTGTGACCAAAGTTTCGAGACTTCATCAGATTTAAGCGTGCTACGGTCGTACTGTCAATCAGCTGGGTTTGTTGACAAGCAGTTAACATTCAAATATCGTATTCGCGGGAAAGAGCCTTTAAATGATATTACCAAATACCTTGGCAAGACAAGTCTGCCGCTGTACAAAGATATTAAAAAACAATACAATTTAAATTTAACAGTTGTTTTTTTAATTTACTGATAATTATTTGCTAATTTAAAGTTCATAGCTGCATTTTTGTTGTGTTTTTTCGTACAATTTTGACCCAAGAAACACTTTGCTCTGACAAGAGGCACCCCAGATAGTATTAATGTTATTTTGTCCTCACATGTAAACACCTGCAATCGACTTTTGTGAGTTTTTTGAGTTTTTCCCTCCATTTCTTATAATGTTCAGTGAGAAGCGCACGCCAAAAGATTAAATTTTGTAATCTTTTCGCTAGGGTTCACCCAAAGTTAATTTCCGCAGACTGGCAACGCTATGGAAATGTTTGGTATTTTTTTCGTCGATCAGGAGACCGACGTGAAAAAAAGGCCCGACGAAAAGTGAACGCCAGCTATTTGCCTCTCGCTCTCTCTCATGACTGGCGTACGGTTTTCGTCGATCTGGATACTAGGCTTTAGGCGTTAAAGCCTAGTATCCAGATCGACGGAAAAAGTACGCCAGTCATGAGAGAGAGCGAGAGGCAAACAGCTGGCGTTCACTTTTCGTCGGGCCTTTTTTTCACGTCGGTCTCCTGATCGACGAAAAAAATACCAGAAAATTCCATAGCGTTGCCAGTCTGCGGAAATGAACTTTGGGTGAACCCTAGCGAAAAGATTACAAAATTTAATCTTTTGGCGTGCGCTTCTCACTGAACATTATAAGAAATGGAGGGAAAAACTCAAAAAACTCACAAAAGTCGATTGCAGGTGTTTACATGTGAGGACAAATTAACATTAATACTATCTGGGGTGCCTCTTGTCAGAGCAAAATGTTTTTTAGGTCAAAATTGTACGAAAAAACACAACAAAAATGCAGCTATGAACTTTAAATTAGCAAATAATTATCAGTAAATTAAAAAAAACAACTGTTAAATTTAAATTGTATTGTTTTTTAATATCTTTGTACAGCGGCAGACTTGTCTTGCCAAGGTATTTGATAATATCTTTTAAAGGCTCTTTCCCGCAAATACGATATTTGAATTTTAACTGCTTGTCAACAAACCCAGCTGTTGGAAACACTGGAAAGATTAAAGTTTTTACGCTAGCATAATCGTTTGTCGATCTGGATACTAGGTTTAAGTGACGCCAGCCTACTCAAAATGTCCGTTTGGCACGCTTTGCAGTGCGCGTCCATCTTATTTGCGCTCCTGCCCAGCCATTTTTGATTTTCCGGCATAGTCTCCCACTCAGCTCTATATTTTTGTTTATTACTCATCTTCACTTTTAATATATTATCACAAAGTTTAAACTTGATTCGATTTGCTATGAAGCGTCACATTTGTAAAAGTGTGATCAAACCGAAAATACCATATTATACCATAAAATTTAAGAAAAATGCTACTAAATACCTATATACCATTAAAATACTTTTGAGCAAAATTAGAGCTGATAAAATACCAAAAAGTATTAAAAATACCATATTCGGTCACGCTGAACTAGAGATGACCAAAAGTGAAACTTACAGGATTTAAATAGAGCTTCTGCCATTTTGGTGAATTTCTTAGGGAATAATCGAAAATTTGCGACATTTTTGGTCCAATGGTCTCTCTTATACTATCACCACTAGCACAACAGGCTTAAGCGAAGTATAATGCCCTCTTCCCATCGAGTCCATCCGTTCGGAACGGTTGGGATTTTGACAAATGTGAAACTCCGATTCCCACAGGGCACATCCACCATCCACCATCCGATAACAGCTGAGGCTCTTCGTTCTAGCCCGTTGCATTTTGCACAACATTTAAAATGAGCACAACAGCGTTATAAATGATACTTGGTAGCAGACTGCAAGTGATCTACGCGAACAACCAAATCGAACTAATCTGTCTGCAAATTTTTGCCAGCCTGCAGAATATAAACCGCTTTTGGCCAATATTGTCTAACTGGTAACAAATCAAGTTCATTATATATAAATGTTTGTTGGGAACTGGGAATTTTCGGAACGGCACAACCTCATGGACCATCCGTTCAACGGATGTTGGATGGATCTCTGTGGGAAAACGGCATAAATGTAGTTCAAAATTTTGCTGCCGGGCAAAAACAATTATTTACCCTCCGCTTCGAAATTAAAACAAAGCTGTTTGTTACTTGAGTTATGGAGTTAGCTTAAAATGTACAGGCAAATCGATTAGGGATCGATAGATGGCTCGTTAGAAAACTTATCATATCATCAACAAAATACACCCCTCGTTTCCTTGCCAATATTTGCCGCTAAAATCTTGGCGAAAGACAATTAAAATTGGAAGCCGAACTTCTTTTTATCTGTGAACCAGTGGCGTGGTAGTAAAAATATGTGGGGAGGCCGTTCCCCATATACGTTATGTTTTGTTTCAGCAGAGTTCGCTCAATATTTCTGAGAGATTAATCGAATATTAGAGTAATCATTGGGCTATTTTGGATATATTGATTAAAAAACAACAAATACCTGCTTTTACCAAACACATAAATTACCGTTGTTTTTATCATCTTCCAATACTTTTAACTTTTTAGCTACGACACAGTGTTATCTTGATTTGCGCAAATTTGATTTTTAGTCGTGCAGTCGAGGTGTAAGAATATTGATAGTTTGGTTTCCTTGGTTCTCTTTACATAAGTCGCAAATATATTAAAAAAGTCTTCAAAAAGCAAACAATACCATTGACTCTAAGTTCATTTTGTACGCAAGTACAAAAATGTTATATAAGTGTACTTTTTATGCCGTCTTCCCACAGAGATCCATCCACCATCCGTTGAACGGATGGTCCATGTGGTTTTGACGTTCCGAAAATTCCCAGTTAGTTCCCCATCCAAATTTGACGGACTTTTTTATGCGATAGTTGACGATGTTTTTTCGGTGAGTTATTTTTCTAGACGGTGAAAATTGAAACATTCACTACGAAAATTTAAAAATATAATGGCGGGTAACTTTGGAAAAAGGAAGGCGCCAATTCAAAATATGCTGTTTTTACTTGTAATAATTAATTAATTACTGATCCATCCGTGGGCAGCATTATGTATTGCTCCACTCTTTCCTAGGCCCATACCGTACTCACAACATGGATCAGAACATTAAAAATGAAATAATATATGAAATTATTATAAACCAAAATACAAACATTTATAAATAATGAACTTGATTTGTTACCAGTTAGACAATATTAGGCAAAAGCGGTTCATATTTTTTCTGCAGGCTGGCAAAAATCTGCAGACAGATTAGTTCGATTTGGTTGTTCGCGTAGATCACTTGCAGTCTGCCATCAAGTATCATTTATAACGCTGTTGTGCTCATTTTAAATGTTGTGCAAAATGCAACGGGCTAAAATGATGAGCCACAGCTGTTCAGATCAGCTGTTATTGGATGATGGATGGTGGATGTGCTCTGTGGGAATCGGTGTTTCACATTTGTCAAAAATCCCAACCGTTTCGAACGGATGGACTCTATGGGAAGAGGGCATTAGTTTTACATTTGTCCAAATGCACAACTAGATGTGCTCTGTGAATTATAAGTATTATGCCCTCTTCCAATCGAGTCCATCCGTTCGAAACGGTTGGGATTTTTGACAAATGTGAAACTCCGATTCCCACAGAGCACATCCACCATCCACCAATAACAGCTGATCTGAACAGCTGTGGCTCATCATTTTAGCCCGTTGCATTTTGCACAACATTTAAAATGAGCACAACAGCTTTATAAATCATACTTGGTAACAGACTGCAAGTGATCTACGCGAACAACCAAATCTAACTAATCTGTCTGCAAATTTTTGACAGCCTGCAGAAAAAATATGAACCGCTTTTGCCTAATATTGTCTAACTAGTAACAAATCAAGTTCATTATATATAAATGTTTGTTTTTTGGTTTATATTAATTTCATATATTATTTCATTTTTAATGTTCTGATCCATGTTGTGAATACGGTATGCGCCTAGGAAAGAGTGGAGCAATACCTAATGCTGTCCCACGGATGGATCAGTAATTAATTAATTATTACAAGTAAAAACAGCATTTTTTGAATTGGCGCCTTCCTTTTCCCAAAGTTACCCGCCATTATTTTTTTAAATTTTCGTAGTGAATGTTTCAATTTTCACTGTCTAGAAAAATAACTCACCGAAAAAACATCGTCAACTATCGCATAAAAAAGTCAGTCAAATTTGGATGGGGAACTAACTGGGAATTTTCGGAACGTCAAAACCTCATGGACCAACCGTTCAACGGATGGTGGATGGATCTCTGTGGGAAGAGGGCATTAAGAACGTTTTCAGAGCATGAAGAAATGTATATATCGGTGTTACCGATTATTGATCGATTTTATATCCGCCATTTTGTAGATGTGTTGCATATAGTGAAAAGTCGAGACGTCATAATAAACTAAATTGTTTTTGTGATTGATATTAAACATTGTGTTAAAATCGAAAATGGAATATTATGAAATATAATAACGTTCATTGGTTATTCAAACTGCTATTGATTCCAGTCGTGTACCACAGGTATACATAACTTTGTTGCTAATGTGTACACATCTGAATGTATACATAAAAGTATTCTGTTCAATCTGAAGTGAAAAAGCCAATAACTAGTTTTGTGCATGTGTGCATGCATATTTTTTTGTGCATTATGGATATACATATATAAAACATATTAAAAACCGACATATTTGCAAGACATGGAGGTTAATAGGTAATTTCTTGTATATACATTTTATTTTAATTATCTTTGAATATAAACAAAGTGCTAAAAAAAAATTTTAAATTTCTAAATGTAACAACTGTGCATTTCGTTAGTAGGTGTTTTCAAATACGGAAATAAATAAATACATATATCGTTATTTGAAAATAATATGCTCTTTTGATCTCTTTTATCTTATGTTTTCATATTTGGGACTATGCATATGTATGTACACACATAAGCAACTAAAAAAAAATTGGATATTTTTAACCACATTGATTTTAAAATCAAGTTGCTTATTTGAGTAGAATTCACTCTTTAATGTTAACCACTTTTCTGAATCATAGTTATAATATCCACTCCAATTGTTAAATAGATATCTGGTTGTATATTTGTACACTACCAAAAAATAAGAAGTTTGCAACTCAGAAATATAATAGATGCATTGTGCATGTATATTTAATCAGTACGCAACGCTGTAATCCGTTTTTTCGTTTGTAAGCATTATAGACATTTAGTTTTCAGGAAATAGTGACTCACAGATTATTTACACTATATATGTATAAAAAACATTAAACTTTAATATACACAGTCGCACAAAACTTATTTCGTACAATAATAAACTGAAATTTCAAATTGACACTGTTCCTTAACCAGCAAGGATATTCCAAAAATTTAAATGCACTATTTTAGAGAAACACTTAATCTATTAAAAAAACGAAAAACCATACTCTTAAATATTAAAGAATACCAATAAATACAATAAAAATTTTCCAAAGCTTATTTCGGAGAAGGGGCTAAAAACTTAATAACAATTTAATTTCTTAAATTTAATATTTTATTGCGCCCCCTTCTCCTTATTGATGGCTTTTAATCTGGTTCCCATTGATTCGACCGACTTTTTGGTTGTTTCTACGGTAATTTGGTTCAATTCCCCGTTAAGGAACTTTTTAAGTCATTTTTATTGGAAATCTTTCTTTTTCGAATAGACTGGTCCCACAGATTTTCGACCAGATTAAGATCCGGTGATTGTGCTGGCGTATTGATTACGTGGGGGCAGTTCCATATTAGCCAAGTCTTGACAATTCCAGCGGAGTTCTTAGGGTCGTTATCTTGGTAATACCGAAATCGATCACGAATGCCCAGTTTTTCACCAGTTTGCAGCACGTTTTCCTTTAAAATCCATGATCCTGTCAATAAAAACGAGGTTGCCCCGCTAAAAGCTACCATACAGGCCCAAACCATAACATGACCCCAGCCATGCTTGACTGTAACACCAAAGTTATGGCATTTCCAATCGTTCAGTTACATGGCAGCTATAGGATACAGTCAGCCGATCCTAATGAAATTTGGTAGGTCGGATTGATTGGTCAAATATAAACCCATAGGTTTTAAACTGAGAGACTAGTTCGCGTAGAAACAGACAGACGGACAGACGGACATGCTTATATCAACTCAGGACGCGATCCTGATCAAGAATATATATACTTTATAGGGAATATATATACTTTATAGGGTCTGTCTGTTTCTACGCGAACTAGTCTCTCAGTTTTAAAGATATGGAATTGAATCTTTGCACACTCCCTTCTTTCCTTTGCATGCAGTATATAAGTGGGAACGGCCGGGATCGGCCGACTATATCCAATAGCTGCCATATAATTGAACGATTGGAAATGCCATTAGTTTGATCTTTTTGAAGTTAGGAAGTTGGGATTTTTATGGTTTTTATTTTTTGCCAACCAACATAATTTACAGAATATTTTGCAAGGGTATATCAACTTCCTTTCTTGCTTTAATTTTTTTGTTGTTCTTTGGGATTTGGTAATTTTTAAATATTATGGAATTACGGTTTTAATTAAATTAAAATCTGACAACAATATCATATAGTTGCCATAGAAACGATGGCAAAATGCAGCGCAAAATCGACATAGCTTCATTGTTATACCCTTGCAGAGGGTATTATAATTTTGGTCAAAAGTGTGCAACGCAGTGAAGGAGACATCTCCGACCCTATAAAGTATATATATTCTTGATCAGGATCACCTCCTGAGTTGATATAGCCATGTCCGTCTGTCCGTCTGTCTGTTTCTTCGCAAACTAGTCTCTCAGTTTTAAAGCTATCGAATTGAAACTTTGCACACACCCTTCTTTCCTTTGCACGCAGTATATAAGTCGGAACGGCCGGGATCGGACGACTATATCCTCTAGCTGCCATATAACTGATTAATCGGAAATGCCATAACTTTAGTGTTTGTTTAGTTAGGAAGTTGGGATTTTCTATGTGTTTTTTTTTTTGGCCAATCAATCCGACCTACCAAATTTCATAAGGATCGGCCGACTATATCCTATATCCTAAATGCCATAACTTTGGTGTTTTTAAAGTTAGGAAGTTGGGATTTTTTATGAGTATTAAGAATGCATCACATGAATAATTTTGGAGAATATAATTTACAGAGTATTCTGCAAGGGTATATCAACTTCGGCTCCGCCCGAAGTTAGCTTTCCTTTCTTGTTTTTTAGTAATATTGGCATAGAAATCTAAATGTAGTCGATTTGTAATAACTGCAAGGGTATATAAACTTCGGCTTGCCGAAGTTTGCTTCTTTTCTTGTTTAATTAGATCTTGCCTCTCGGCAGTACAGTGTTTGCCACGCCCAATGTAGTTAAGACTAAATGTTAAAGAAAAATCTAAAAATGCTAGGGACTGTTAAATAACACCCAAAGCTTTTGTTAACCACCACAAACCTCTTTTTAAATTTAAATAAACTACATTATTCTTGATAATTTCTCTGGGACTACTTTTATTTTGACTGAGTCAAACACGTGCATCTTTGCAAATGAAAGCGAAATGAATAAAAAAAGAGACGAGAATCGATCATAACTACAAATTATTATAGAGCAGTTAATTACAGTTACTAATGTTAAAAAATTAATTGGATTTTTGAAGAAATGGAGAAAATATGGAATATTGAACGGCAATACTATTATTTTGACCGCGACTGTATATAACAATCAACCCTAAAACAAGAAGCACAGAAACAATGGTGTCACTCTGGCTCATCATTCCAATGCGCAAAAAGAATTGGGATGCATTGGGATAAAAAAATCTTTAATAGTAATAATTATTAATAAACCATACAAAAACGCTAACTTAGGCAAGCCGAAGTTTAATACCCTTACAGACATATAAAAATATAAAAAAAGGGATATTTTCGCAGCCTTTAACAATTTTTCCTACTGAAGCTTTTAGATACAGACGTCGAATCGGCAAGCTTTTACCCTGATCAAGGTATGCGTGAATAAATAAGACTTGAAAAAATGTATGTCAATAGCTTACACACTGCGCGAAATATTCTGAAAAACATCAAATTTGGACCGATTTCACGCTATTGTTCCTATGGGAGCTTTAGGATATAGACGTCCGATAGGCACGCGCTTTTACCCTGATCAAGGATGCATAAAAAAAATACGGTTTGGGAAGATTCATGTCCATAGTTTATATACTGTGCGAAATATCCAGAAAATCAATAAATTTTAACCGATTTCACCCTATTGTTCCTATGGGAGCTATAGGATATAGACGTCCGATCGGCACGCGCTTTTACCCTGATCAAGGTATGCATAAAAAAATACGATTTGGAAGATTCATGTCAATAGCTTTTACACTGCGCGAAATATCAATTCATGCAAGGTTTATCCGATTGTTCCTATGGGAGCTATAGGATATAGACGTCCGATCGGGGCGCTTTACAAACTTGATCTGCGTACATATGATTTAGGACGACTGTGATACTTACAGATCGATAGCTTTTAAACTGGCTCGCAAACAGACTACTATGGGGTTTTTGACCTGTTTTTGTGGCATTAATTAATAACTCGGTCAGTTTTGGAGATATCGACATGAAACTTTACCAATCGTCATTATTTGTCCCTAGGCACATATAGTGTGAAAATCGTTCGGATCAGGAAACAATATCCTATAGCTCCCATAGGAACAATCGGTTAAAACTAAAAAAAAATTAATGAAATTTAAGGATCTGAAATTTGTTGCTCTATGCCTATAAAAGTGGATGATAATAAGTGCAAAAAAAGCAGAAAGAAAAAATTCCATCAAACTCAAAACTCATCGGCAGCCACGGATACATATCGACTATCAACTCCCCAGTTTTTATGCAAAATGATTCGAATTTGTCCAAATTGACGGGCAACTGACAGGACAAACATATCAAAATGATCCTCATATTATAAATAATTTGTTCATCAAACATTGTTTAGCCTTTTCTTGCTCAAGCCGGCCCTTCTCGCTTTTCCAAACAGCAACCAAGTCGGCGTTAGAGAAAGTGAGGTTATCTAAGAAAAATTAAAATTACACCAATAGTGCGGAAAAGTGCACAATAAGACTAACAGATTTTTGCTCAGAATTGACAACGCTACAACATACACTTGGACGCATTGAAAACTAATGCAAACTTCTATTTCAAAACTCTTCCCAAAGTTGAAATTTGTTCCTCAAAATTCATCTTAAGGTGCATTTATAAAATGACAAAATGTTAGTATAAACATGCACAATTTAAACAATTAATACATTTAACGTATAGTACAAACATGTGAGATCAGTTTCCATTTGTTTTTTTCTTTTCAAATGGTGTTTTACACAAATAAATTAATTTCACAAAACGCTTCGAAAAAATTGCAAACTTAGCGCAGGTGCTTTCGGATGCAACAGCTGACTTAACAGCTGTTCTGCTAACATATGCTGTTAAGTATTAACATTTTGAGTATGAGGCATAACAGTTTGAAGTTCTGTTAACACATTCCCATTTTTTTTTTTTTAATTAGAGCATTTTTAAAAAATAACTAAATGCCACATAAAGTGGTCAAAAACCCCATAGTGCAGACGGACAGACGGACATGGCTATATCGACTCCCCTTTTGATCCTGATCAAGAATATATATACTTTGAATTTTATCAACCGACTTTAACAGAATTATGTATGTTAGAACAACAATATTAGTTTTAACTTCATTGAAAAAAGGCCTACATTTCTCCTAATAAACACTAAAGGAAAGAAGGGAAAGTTTCCAGCAGATAGCTTTAAAACTGAGGGACTAGTTTACGTAGAAACGGACGGACGGACAGACGGACATGGCTAAATCGACTCTCCTGGTGTTGCTGATCAAGAATATATATACTTAATAGGATCGGAAATGTCTCCTTCACTGCGTTGCAAACTTTTGACTGAAATTATAATACCCTCTGCAAGGGTATAAAAATGTTTATTCTCTTTATTCAATATATAATTTACTATACATTAACAAGAAAAGATCAACGAAGAGGTGCACAAAGAAGAACAGAAAACTTGAAAACAAAAACAACTCGTATGTACTCAATTATGGACCTTTGACATTTTAAACTTCTTATCTGCAAACAAGAATGTTAAATTGAATTTATAGTATAATATTAATAATTGGTCCATAAGCCCTTATTTTTGATGACGATTTCCATACGGCTTGGCATATTTTCCACAAGGTTTTCCAATTTTCTTTGGGTATACGGCGCCATTTCTCAAGCACCCTTTCCCATAAATTTGCGAGGCTCCATTGAGCTGATTGATATTGTGCCAATCGTCTTTTGACTATTGAACACAAATTTTCTATTGGGTTAAGGGTAGGGCTTTGAGCCGGACACTGCATCAACTGATTGGAATCTATTAAATTTCGTTTCGTCTGACCTAGTTACCCGCTTTCAGTCATCTATAGACCAATTTCGGTGCTGTATGGCAAAACTTAAACGTGCCTTCACATTTTTATCCGACAATGCAGGTTTATTTTTTTTCACTGCTGCAACATACCCAATTTTTTGAAGTGCCCTTCGAGCTGTACATCGACTTACATCTTTATTAATCTCTAAAGATGCCACCTTAGGCGTTATGAACTTGTCCTTTCTCATATAAGACATAATATGACGAGCATCCGCATCTGTTAAAAGTAGAAGACGGCCCCTAAGAGGGAATTCAACTGAAACATTGCGTCTTCTTTGGACGCGTATGACCACCGACTGACTTATTCCAATTTACTAGATATTAACCGGGGCGAACAGCCTTTCTCGGTAAGAGTTATTATATGATTCTCAAATATTAATAAAAATCGCTCTTAACTTCCAGTGTAACCACGTCGACACTTTAAATCATAATAAGCACATTACAATAAGTCTAAGAAACAAAGCAAAAGCAATAAGATGACAATTAACGGTAAATTATTGATCCTTTTGCAGATAAGAAGTTTAAAATGTCAAAGATGCATAAATGAGTACATGCGAGTTTTATTTTGTTTTCAAGCTTTCTGTTCTTCTTTGTGCACCTCTTCGTTGATCTTTTCTTGTTAATGTATAGTAAATTATATATTGAATAAAGAGAATAAACATTTTTTCCATTTGCTTTACTGTTTTTTTCATCATTCTCTCCGAAATGTGAAATACGCAAACATGTACTCACGTTTTCTCCCCACTGTAGGTACAACATCTTAAATTACAACTCAGGTTCTAAACCTGCCAACAATTAAAATAAAGAAGCTGGCCATAATAAAAAAGGAATAATTCAAAGTGCTCATCTCTCCCACAACACAATCTTAACCCTCAAACGTACTGTTTCCTGGTGGAACAAGGAACTAGCTATCTTTTTAGAAACATAAAAAACCCACAGAGCTGCTTTTAAGCAGCTATCATAGGAAGGCCAACGCCAAGAAAAACAAGAAAGGAAAGCTAACTTCGTGCGGAGCCGAAGTTTATATACCCTTGAAGAATATTCTGAATAATATTCTAATCCCTGAAGAATATTCTGTAAATTATATTCTCCAAAATTATTCATAAGATGCATTCTTAATACTCATAAAAAATCCCAACTTCCTAACTTTTAAAACACCAAAGTTATGGCATTTCCTATCGTTCAGTTATATGGCACCTATAGGATATAGTCGGACGATCCCGGCCTTTCCGACTTTTATACTGCGTGCAAAGGAACGAAGGTTAAAACTGAGAGACTAGTTCGCGTAGAAACAGACAGACGGACAGACGGACATGCTTATATCAACTCAGGAGGTGATCCTGATTAAGAATATATATACTTTATAGGGTCGGAGATGTCTCCTTCACTACGTTGCACACTTTTGCAAGGGTATAAAACTCTCTTTTGAACTCTCACATCCATCAAGTTCAATTACAAAGTGAAGATGGAACTTATTTCGTGCGAGCTGCGGGAAAAGTTGAAGAGAGTGGATGTATTAAAGACAATTAAAATATAAAAACTAAACTGGTGTATTAAAAAAAAGCGAAAAGACGCTAAAACACAAAAAACAGATAAGACCCCCGAAACCAACGCCCCCAACAACTCCCTGGTCAATAAAATGTTTGGGCTGGGCGTTGACGGATATTTTCATTTTGTTCCGATCACTAAAGGGAATATTCACGAAACCAAACTTCAAACCAAATCTGAAGAACATTTCCGTTGTCTAAATACCTGGAGGAAGCTACGAAAAACTATTACACGTACCAACTGAAAAGCAGCAAGGGCTTGCCAATTGTAAATGCCCAGTGCAATACACAAACTGTCAGTAGTATGGCCACACCAGGATATACTGGACACTTGGATCAGTCTGTGTAGTTTGTGGAGACTTTCACAATTCCGCTAACTGCCTTGCCAACACGTATGAAGAAATGTGAAAACTGCGGAGGAAATCACACGGCAAACTATTGTTGCTGTGTGGTATACAAGGACTTGAAAACCCGCATGCGACGAGTGACAACAATGCGCCATTTAAATATTAAAAACGTGAACACTTACACACACTGACGCCGGAATTTTTTTTCGTGTCATTTGGTCAGCTTAATACCAAGAAGGGCTTCTCATCCGCCGAAGCTCTTCGAACAGGAACGGAAAACTCACTTCAGTCTAATCTGGGAAACGTTCAGCAGATCCCAGGACAGTCACAAGACAGACTGGAAGCTATGATTGTTAGTATGCAACAAAGTATGATGGAATTTATGTCCTTCATGAAAAGCAGGACACTATAATGTCAAACATACGCACTGTGGAACAGGACTCGTGAATCCCAAAGCAAGGCAATTGCATAATGTAATCATAAAACTGGCACTAAATTAGGCTATGTTTCCCTGGAAGCCCGACATACTGGCCAGCAGATCCAAGAAAAGTCCCTGACTTAATAGATTTTGAGGTGACAAATCCACGCAACATAATAACGCGCCAAAGCGGAATCAGTCATAAGAAACTCATCAGGTAGCTGGGACCGCAGTGACGAAGATAGAGCAGAAGCGTTGTCCGAGCAAATGGAAAAAATCTAATATCATAATGATACCGAAGCCCGGAAAAGACCACACATCCTTCATCCTACAGACCAATAAGTTTATTATCTTATATGTCTAAATTATTTGAAAAATGCGTTCTAACACGCATAATAACATATCTTGAAGCACACAATGATATCCCGGGACATCAATTTGGCTTCCGTCAAAGCCATGGAACAACCGAACTAGTTAACAGAACAACATCAGAACAACAGCCTTCGAGCGTCGGGAATAATGCATCGCAATATTTCTCGATGTATCTCAAGCTTTCGATCGAGCCTGGCTCGCTTACCTCCATCACCTCCGTCACCAATTCTAACAAAAACTCCTACTATGCCACATCGATCCGAAATCTATTTTTAAATCGCTTCCCGAAAACCCTTATAATCTGGGTACCAAGCCACATTACGGCTAAGCGACTGCAGACACTGAGACCAAAATAATAAAATAGTAATAATAAAAAATAACATAAATACCGTTTAATATACACGTCCAATTAAAAGTCAAACAATATCGCCCAGCACTTAACCTAAAACCTTTACGTGGTACCAACAAATCAGAAAGCTGTCACCCAACTGCTCTCATAATTATAACAATCTCAATAGAAGGTAACAAATAATCATTACCCGTTTGCCCAAAACTTACACTGTTACAACATTTCACAACATAAACAAAACCCAACCCAGCCTTATCCAATCCCACAAAAAAAGAAACCTAAATAATCCAACAAGTATTAAGTAAAAAGACCCTTTAACGTTGCAAACTGCAAAATTATTGAAATGTATTTTAACATGGAATGAAATTTTCTGATGATGCCATCCACCAAATACCCACTTAGCTAGAGGTTGAGAATGTGAAGACAACGGTAAAGCTGCTGCATGCATTATTATAAGTGCATAGTATATAATACAGTTCAAAAAGCTTACGCCAAAAAAGGAAAAAAAGGGAAAAAATATAAAATAAAAAAAAAATATTTATAAAAAAAAAATTATAATTCTTCTTAGTTCCTTAAAAAAACATGCTGATATCTTATACGAGAGGTATGAGTTTCCTTGATAATGATTTTAGTTTTTAGTTTTAAAACTTAAGCTAGCTTTATGTAAATAAATATATATTTAATTATAAATAAATATATGTATATAATAATATATTTAATATAATATATTTATTGTTTATTAGGTTCCCACAACTACAATGTTTTTATTGCATGTAACATCAGCCATCCGTATTAAGCAAATGCCATGTTAAAACAATGCCCTCCGTAAATAACCACTAATATAAGGTCGGAGTCACATTCAAAAGTACAATATCATGCTTAAAACGGACCATAGCTTTCGAATTAAGGTTAAGAAGCGTGATTTTTCGGGAATAGGTAAGTGTTATTAATAGTGTTCGAATTTTTACAGACTTTTTTATTTTAGGAAACCACCATGAACAGAAAAATAAAATTGAAAAAAAAGTAAGGAGAGATTGGACTCAACCCACAAGCGCCACAACAAACCCTTCATCAGTATTAAAACACGATTTAATCGCTCTCTTGTCTCGAAAAATGCTTTTGCCTCGACGCCATCATGCCCTCATTTTATTTCTGCTTTTGATTGCTGTTCACCAAATTTGTTTGACCCAGTCTATATTATTAGAAGAATTAAGTTCGAGGAACAACAGAACCATTTCGCAAGAAAAGTCTAATGAATACGGTAACTTGAGCAATAGCACTGGAAATAACATGATTGCTGGTACCTCCCCTATAGTCCAAAAGGATTATTTGGAAAAGTTAAATAACTTTGAGCGTAGTGTTGCAGCTGTTTTAATAAAAGTAGCATATGGAACAACCTCTACAACCAAGCGAAGCATACCAGATACTAGTTATTCTTTAGGTCTAACTACTGTTGCCACACCATTTCTAACAACGCAGAGGTAAGAAAAAAACACAACACCTATTAAAAAACTATTTTTTAATAATATATACTTATAAGAAATATTGCTTACTTAAATAAAACTAATTGTGTGTCAAACATTTAATTTAAATCTGAAACATTTATACAGTCATTGAAAAAATAATAGAAACGACAATTTTTTTTTCGTATTTTTCAAACTTTTCTTCAGTAAAATTTTTTTTTAACTTAAATAATTTTGATTGATAGTCGTTACAATTATGTGTCAAAATATAACAAAACAATAATTTTTAAAAAACGTAATGAACTAAAAAAAAGAAAGGAAAGCAAACTTCGGGCGGAGCCGAAGTTGATATAACCTTGCAGAATATTCTCTAAATTATATTCTCAAACATTATTTATATGATGCATTCTTAATACTCATAAAAAATCCCAACTTCCTAACTTTACAAACACCAAAGTTATGGTGTTTCTGATCGTTCAGTTATATGGCAGCTATAGGATATAGTCGGCTGATCCCGGCCGTTCCGACTTATATACTGCGTGCAAAGGAAAGAAGGGTGTGTGCAAAGTTTCAATTCGATATCTTTAAAACTGAGAGACAAGTTCGCGTTGAAACAGACAGACGGACAAGGGTCTAATAATTTTAAAATTTTTAGGCCTGGAAAAAATAATAGAAACGATTGACTTAATTCTATGGAAAACAGTTTTTTAGCTTCAAAGCCTACTAGTTTAGATTGTACCTTTAATATTTAGTTATGCCACCGTGATGAATCCACCAAATTGGCACAAATTGATGGTTCAATGGAGTACCACTCGGACTTCACTTTCTTCCACAAATCTTCCTTATTTTTGGACTTAAACCCACTAATCCAAAGGTGCTCCATGGGATTTAGGTCTGGGGACTGCGAAGGCCATTCCATCAAGGGAACTTCGTTGTCCACAAACCATTTCTTGGCCAGCTTTAAAGAATGCTTTAGGTCATTATCCTGCTGAAACTCCCATTTAATTGGCATTCTCTCTTCAGCATAGGGTAGCATTATACTGTCGAGTATGTCGATGTAGTGGGTGTCACACATTTTTTCCTTTATCCAATGTATTGGACTGGAATGGGAAAAGCATCCCCACAACATGATGTTCCCACCAAGTTTAACGGTTTTTTTCAAGTAGTTAATAGCTTTATACATACAGAAATTTTGAAACACTCGCTACAATAAAAAAATGATCATTTTACGAATGTCCCAAATTTGATGGCAGCAGAGTCGTCCAATCTGGTTGATTTTCAAATTTTAGACATAAAATAAATTATAAATAAATAATTGATTTTTAAGGCATATAATCAAATTTTGGGTTAGCGAAAGAGATGTGCTCAAAAATATAGATAATGGAAGAAAAATGAAAAAATGTTCATAAACAAAGATATTTATTGCAGATGATGGTCCGATCATTTCTTTATTGACTCGACTGGTAATGCTCAAGAATTAATAATGATCAGAATACTTAACATGGTGGCGTATTAGGTTAGGTTAGGACGGCTGCCAGGCTGTAGCCTGGTACACCTAGACCTCTGTGGGTCCATTGTGATACCGTATGATCTCTATTTTTGGGTCCCCTATCCGTTAAGAGTCAGCCTGTAGGTTGGTCGATCAGCAGGTCCCCATCCGGAGGATTTAATAAAAGAGCTTAGACTCTTCAGGTTAGTCTGCGATATTTCGGTCAGGTCATTTATGAAAGGATATCCTAAGTGTTTCAGTCTAAGCCTGCATAGGGCTGGGCATGAACAGAGTAGGTGTTCCACCGTTTCCTCTTCTTCCTCATCCCTGCAGCTTCTGCAAAAATCGTTTTTTGGGGCTTTTAGCCTGCCGGCGTGTGCGCCAACGAGCCAGTGGCCTGTGAGTACTCGAATTAGCATGCCGCACTCAGTGCGGCTGAAATTGAGTAGTTCTGATGTTTTCTTATTGTTTATTTCAGGCCATGTCTGGTGAGAGATTCGGCATTTCGGCGTGTTTTGCCAATAAGTGTTGGCTAATTTGCTGAAGTGGTTTTTAATAATTAGCTTACAAGTAGCCATCGGCATGCCGACATTCTCCTTTCCTGGAAGGAGAGGTATGGTGGTGCCTTGCCTGGCTAGCTCGTCTGCTATACAGTTGTCTACGATATCCCGGTGACCCGGAACCCATATAAGGCTGACAGTAAACTGACTAGCCATCTCGTGGAGAGATTTGCGACAGTCTGCTTTTGTTCGGGAGTTTGTATTTGTCGAGTAGATTGATTTAATAGCCGCTTGGCTATCACTATATATGTTTATGTGTCTGTTCTGGTTGTTTAAGTCCCTTAAACAGACAAGTGCTTCCATTATAGCGTACACTTCCGCTTGGAAGACACTGCAGTGGTCAGGAAGTCTGAAAGACCGCCTGATCTCTAATTGCTCGGAGTATATGCCTCCACCTACGTGTCCGTCTAGTTTGGAGCCGTCTGTATATAAACAGATTGCGTCTATTGAGCCCGGTCGGCCACGATCCCAAACTTCCCTGCCTGGGATCAGAGCTTCGAAGGGCGTGTGATTATATTCACGGGTTTTACATAGATCCGTTTTTGGCGGGATCAATTTGTCATGCTGAAGAATCTTAGCGTGACCATATAGTTGGGCTTTACATTGCCCTTTATCCCTTAGTCGAATGGCTGCCGATTTCGCCCTTTCCATTCCTGCTAAGTCCAGGCTCTGGAGGTTCAAGATCGCATTCAGCGCTTCGTTTGGGGTAGTTCGAAGGGCTCCACTCATACACAAGGCCGCCATGCGCTGTACTTTGTTAAGTGGAGTTAAGATACATTGTTTGTGTAAAGCGGTCCACCACAGAGCCACTCCATATAGTAGGATTGGCTTGACTACCGCTATGTATATCCAATTGACGATTTTAGGGGACATACCCCATCTTAGCCCAATTGCTTTTTTACAAGAGTAAAGTGCAATGGTCGCTTTCTTGGTTCTCTCTTGGTTGTTTAGGCCCCATTTAAGACGCTTATCTAATACTAACCCCAAGTATCTTGCGTGCTCGCTAAAAGAGAGATTACAGTTGTTTAAGGTGGGTGGGTTAAGTTTTGGGATTTTGTATCTATTTGTAAAAAGGACTAGTTCCGTTTTTGAGGGATTTACCCCAAGTCCGTTCTTTGTAGTCCATTCCGATAGTGTTTTTAGTTTTGCGGTCATAAGATCGCATAACGTTTGTGGATACCTACCATTAAAGATGATAGCGACATCGTCTGCGTATGCCACTATTTTACAGCCTCCTCCTTCAAGAATCCGCAGTAGTTTATTTACCGCGATATTCCATAAAAGGGGTGATAGTACACCTCCTTGCGGAGTGCCTCTGTTCACTAATCTAGTCTGGGTCGAGGTCCCTAGTGTGGCCGTGACCAATCTGCTTATCAGCAATTTGTGGATCAGCCCCACCAGCGGTGGCTCAACCCCTAGTTCAGTGAGGGATTCTGTTATTGCCGTGGGGAGCACGTTGTTGAAAGCTCCTTCTATGTCAAGAAAGGCGATCAAGGTGTATTCTTGTATACTGAGTGATTTCTCGATGTTGCTTACTACCAAGTGTAGCGCCGATTCGGTCGACTTACCTTTGGTGTATGCGTGTTGCGCCTCTGATATCTGCGTCGGGTCAATGATGTCTCTAATATGTAGACCTAACAGTCTTTCTAGGATTTTTAGCAGGAATGATGTCAGACTTATCGGTCTGAAATCCTTCGCTGTAGTATGGGTGGCTTTCCCTGCCTTAGGGATGAAAACGACTTTCGTTTCCCGCCATGCTGTAGGTAGTTCTCCTACTGCAAGAATGGTCTGGAATATTTTTCTCAGCCAGTTTATAGCTAGTTCTCCTGCTTGCTGAATATGTGCCGGTGTTATATTGTCCGGTCCCGGCGATTTGTATGGCTTAAAACTATGAATGGACCAGTTTATATTACGGTCTGATAGTAGGAGATTTAAGTTTATTCCTTCTCCAGTGTGTCTTCCTGGGGGATGTCCTGTTTGTAGGCTCCCTGGGAAGTGAGCGTCTAGGAGTAGGTTTAGGGACTCTTCACTAGAGTCCGACCATGATCCGTCAGCCTTTTGGAGATAGCCCAGGGATACGGCTGTCTTAGAAAGTATTTTTCTGAGCCTTGCGGCATCAGTTGTCTTTTCAATGTCCGAGCAGAAATTCTGCCATGCAGTTCTCTTCTCTTTTCTGATGGCCTTTTTGTATGTGGCTAATTCCTTTTTGTAGCTTTGCCAGTTTAAGTCCTCATTTGCAGCTTTCGCTCTGTTGAACAGGTTTCTGCATTTGGCTCTGAGGATTGATAATTGCTGGGTCCACCAAGGAGGTTTTTTCCTTCCCCTTGGTTTCCCTAACGGGCATGCAGCTGAGAATGCCGCGTTGCATGCTTCTGTGAATTTGTTTACTATATTATCTAGCTCCTGAGTGCAAGGAGTGCTTTCTGGTGGCTTCCTGGGGAGGAAGTTCGATAGAATTTCTTTGTATTTATTCCAGTTTGCCCGCCTGGGGTTGGCAAAGCTGACCGGCGCAGGTGACACTAGGGACAAAGTTGTCTCTATAAACCTATGATCTGAAAATGAGTGCTCGTCGGAGACAGCCCAGTTTGTGACTGTGCTTATGAGTGAATCTGATGCCAGGGTTAGATCTATGATCGTTTGGCACGTTTTTGTTATAAAAGTAGGGGTATTGCCCCTATTACAAAGAAATAAGTTCGAATTAAGAATGAAATCGAATAAAGACTCACCTCTGTCGTTGTTGATAGGTCAGCCCCACTGAGTATGGTGGGCATTTGCATCGCATCCTATCACCAAGCCTTTCTTAAGCTCTTCACATTCCTGTACCAGACCTCTGACTAGCGCGTCTGGGGGGTCTACCTTTTCGGAAGCCATGTAGGCCGATAGCATCCTAAAGGAGCCGCTTTGCAGCTCCAGGCTTATTGCTGTGTTGTCTCCGTTGCTGTATTTGTGAAGCAGAAATGTACTAAGATGCCGTTTGGCTAAAATGCAGGTTCGAATTTTACCTTGTTTGGGGTCAAGCATAAGCTTGTAGTCTTTTGTTCCCAGTCCAGCAACCCTGCCTCCTGCTACCCAGGGTTCCTGAACTAAGACCACGTCGGCTTCGCCTTTGGCCAGGCGAAGCAAAAGAGCAGCGGACGCTGCTTTACTGTGGTGTAGGTTGATCTGCAGGAGTCTTAGCGACATCCCCAGCTGCAACCTCCACCACAGTAACGTCGGCCTCCGAATCGCTCAGGTCCACTTCGACGATTGCCGGTCCCATCGCTCGCATCTCTCTGCTTAGCGACGAGTCGGTTGAATAGCCGTCCTCCGGCACACCAGGGGCCTCCACTTCCTCCGCAAGCACCTGCTCGGCTGGGTTGCCGGCAGGACTTCCCGAGGAATTAGAGTCCCCTTTATATATTTTGATATGTATGGCACTGAACCCATAGTTGAGCGTTCCCCGAGCAGCCTCTATGGGAGCGATCGACTCCTTGTTCAGTACCACAATCGCTTGGTTTACATCACCTACGTGCTCCTCCACCTTAACGACTCTCCAGTCTTTTGTGGGGAGATGTGGGTTGCATTCTTGCAACATGTAGAGGATGTCCTCCGGTGATGCGATTGCTGCTGGGAGCCAAATTCTGGCTCGCGGTCTACTGGGGACGTCACACCAATCTAGTGCGACTATGTTCGCCCCTTCGTAGACTGCACCGAGCTGAGCTACCGCCTGTTTATATAGGTCAGCTGATCGCTGATTATCGCAGGCCACCACTTTTACACTGCCCTGGTACCAGCCCGCGTCCATACAGCAAGGCGCTGAACCGGGCTTCTCGCGTACCATACGCAGGCAAATGAGTGACAGCTTGGACTCAACCGCCTTCCATTTGTTTCTGGGGATCCTCTTCTCCGGATTTCCCCTATCTATGAGTCCAAGTAGGACCCGATCTTTGGTGATCTCGGCAAAGGAGACCGACGGCTGGATCTTCGATCTTTTCGCCGACGGGCCGGGCAGCTCTATGGAGCGTTGCCTCTTCGCCTGAGCACCTTCTTGATGGGGCTTCTCTTGCCCATAGTTGGGAAACACCGTCCTTGCCCACTCTACCTTCTTTAGCCATTCGGGCGAAGGCGTGGCGACAGTGCTTCTGGCATGTGAGCGCAGGGTTTGGGCGGCAGTCCGTCTCTCTGCGTATGTAAAATTCTTCTTTGCACCAGCGGGTGACCCGATCGACTTTGCTGCGCCTACCACTGGTTTTGGCGCAGATGCGCACATAGCAGAGGCGTTTGCGACAGTCTTTCTGTCCCCCGACATCCCTAGTTTGGGATGGGGCCCTTTCTGAGCCCTACTGGTGCTTGCAGTGGAACCATCGTTCGTCTTTGCAGCGCCGGGTTTTTGTGGAGTTCCCGTCTCCGTTTTTTTTTTTTGTGTTTTTAGGTGTTGTTTCCATAGTTGGTCCC
Source organism: Drosophila kurseongensis (assembly GCA_018153305.1). Lineage (NCBI taxonomy): Eukaryota > Metazoa > Arthropoda > Insecta > Diptera > Drosophilidae > Drosophila > Drosophila kurseongensis. The sequence continues at coordinate 435,757 of JAECXX010000127.1, read as the reverse complement.
ACGAGCTGCGGAGAAGGGGAAAGGTCCGCCCGGGCAGAGATCCGCGTTACCCGGGTAAGGCGGTAGATAGAACAGGGGGTCGCCATCTCCCTGAGCCCACCGTTTGAGACTGGGCTAGTTGTTGATCCGGGCCCCCAGCCAGGCTGACTCTTGGCACGGTCCGGATTACACCGTAGTCCGGCCCGGAGTTGGTGGCGTATTAAACATCTGATCAAATTTACAATATTATCATTATCTGTAATCTCAAAGTTTTATTTTAAAGCTAAGTAACACGTTTTTAAAAAATCTGACGATATTACCATTTCATTGTGGACTGCAGTACTTCTACATAAAGCCGCAGAATTGAAAATCTGATGTAATAAGTAACGGATGTGTTCGTAACGAACAATACATTGTGTGCAAACCAAGATTTTAAAAAGGAGAAAGGACGGTGAATGTGAAAATTTAGTAAATTTGGCAAAATGTTCCTTTTTTCTTTTTAAATTTGTATGGATTTAAAAAAGGACGACTATATCCTATTAAAGTTCTTTGTGCTAGTGGCGAATATATTTTAAATATTATTGGTTCAGGAACTTTTGATTATTTTATTAATTCGTTATGTTATTATTGTTTGATGGAACAGGAGCGTTTTCCTGACCCACATGAGACTGTAGGGAGTCGGGGGGATAGTTAAGTTAATGAAGCAAATCCAACCGTCTTGTCGCAGTACCAAAATTGAACTCTTTATTCTTACGTTGGATAATAGCCTTCGTGGCCAGTGTGGTGAATTACATGACAGCGTGAACTTAAGCTTTACCACTGAGAGCGCAGCTCAGGTTAACAAATTAGATCAATACACTTCAAGACAGATTAATACTTCAAAATTACATTCATGTTTTTCTCAAGATTTAATAGTGGCCCAACATTCCGGCCCCGAAAGTACCTAGTTACTTTAAATTAATTGGTAAACGGGCCAATTTGTGAATCGGACGCCTTATAATTCCTTTCGACGTTCGGACATCCGCGACTCGGACGTGGTTGTCCTGACCTGGTATAGTTGCTTCGATGCTACCTAACAGCCATCGATGAGGAGGGACATGGTCTTCGTGGATTAGGACCATTTCGTTGACTGCAATATTCGAAGATCCAGTCGTCCAGTTCGATTTGGCCTGAAGATACTCCGTAGACCAGCGCCTCCAGATGTGTTGCTTGATGGCGCTGACACGCTTCCATCGTTGAGAGCAGTTGAGCTGATCATCCTTTACAGGCCAGTCTGGGAGTGCTCGATGGGAGTCCCCGGTTAAGAAATGACCAGGCGTTAAGACGGCCAAATCGCTAGGATCCGATAAGTTGTTGCAGTAGCTTAGGCCTGTAGCGCACACAGTGGACACAGTTGCGTATAACACGACGAGCGACATCTCGGGCATTCACGACCCAAAACTCCAGCCGCATTAGTCCCTCCAGGACCTTTGGACCAGCGTGGTAGTTCCGCAGGTGTAGATGACGTACGTAGTTGACGACATCAACATCCTTAGCGGGAAGCAATATGGGATGCTTGTGGGGGGTCTGGGATCGATGCGAGTTCCAATCGTCCTCCGACGAGAAGTAGGTTGAATCCATCTGTGATCGGCAAAAGAGTTATTTCCTCGATGAAATATCGCTGTTGTAGGTTCCATGCGATGCAAAGCGTGGCCCTTCGCAGTTCCAGTGGGGAAAGTGACCTCGTAGTGAAGAGGTTTTTCTTCAGACAACGGTCGCAAAATCGATTGCTACCAATCCTAGACCAGAGTGGTGTGATTCCTTGTTGTGGAGGGCTTCCAAGACTCTATTTCTGGAAGGCGATGTCGATGCAGGGAATGCTGATTTGCGTTTTTCTGAAGATACGACATCCATGTCCAGATTGCCGTTTACATTAGGCGGCCATAATGTCGGCAGATTTGATAGAAATGTAGGTCCGTGGAACCATGTTGAGTTGGGGAGTTCTGAAAGGTTGCATCCTCTGAAGATCATGTCAGCTGGGTTGTGCCGTGTCGGAACGAACCTCCAGTGACAGTCTGGAGTGAATTCTTAGATATCGGATATCCGGTTGCCGACAAACGTAGAAAGTGTCGCAGAATGTTGTCGAATCCAATGCAACACCAGCTGTGAATCTGTCCACAGAAAAGTCTCGGGCGTGTGTTGTAGAAAAGCTGCCTTTATCTGGTTGTAGAGTCGTGCTAGAAGATGCGCTACACAGAGCTCGAGCTGCGGCAGCGTATTCTTCTTCGTTGGTGCCACACGCTACTTTGAGACGATGAGATGAACTTCCACGTGGCCATCGACACGCCTTGTTCTTGCGTAAATGCAACATCCATACCCTCTTATTGAAGCATCGCTGAAGCCGTGAAGTTGTAGCTCATCTGAATGGGGCTGCAGGCAGAAACGTGGGATGAGCAGAGAGTCTAAATGCTGTAGCGACGACACGAACGATAGCCACGCTTGTTGGAGTGTCATTGGCACTGATCCATCCCACTGCAGTTTAAGAAGCCAAATTTCCTGTAGAAGGATTTTTGCCACCATAATAACTGGTGAGACAAGTCCCAGCGGATCGAAGAGAGATGAGGCCACCGAGAGAATGGTTCACTTTGTGATCCTTTCCGGAGCTGTGCTGCAGTTGAATGAGAATTTGAAGATGACTTCTCGTTGGTCCCACCTCAGTCCCAATGTGCTTGTCGTGGCGTATCGAGATTTAGCTCCTTGACCGTTGTATCATTGACGAAATCCTGATGGTTGGAGTACCATTTTGCCAGTTCCATCTTGCCGGCCGTGAGGATAGCGATGACTTCGGTTTGAATCTGGTTCAATTGATCTAGCGTATTTGCTCCACCGAGAAAGTCATCCACAGAAAAACTGGTCAATCAATAACCTTTTTATCTTTAAATAAGCCAGGTTTATATAATTGGTAATTAATATATATATTTTTGAATTCTCAGGTATTTCTCAGTACATCAACAACAAGGTGTCAATGGTCGCCAGAAAAATTATGAACTTGACTTAGAGAGAGACCATGCATTGCCAACTTCGGCGCCCAATGCTGACATACTAAAAAGTAATAATAACCCGACTTACCCAAATCCAAATCGTCACCACCCACATGACAGAGATCGTCACAGGAACACCGTTCAGTCTAATTCGACTCCTTCATCATCAAGTAAGTTGACATGGGATAATTTTCATAATTAATTTTGTAACCAACCCCATTCGCAGTTCCCAACCTTTTAAAAAAATCGAACGGAGGGCAACCACCAACAATACCAATGTATCCTGGCGACATTCCATCATATTCACCACCTTCGAGAGCCTTCTTCACACCGCCACTGCCACCGGAGTATCAAAATCCATTTGCAGATAAGCCCACATTGCGTGGTACCAACAATGAGGGTCTAGTTGGCATTAATAGGCGACCCATCCCACCGCCAAGTTTAATGCCCAGTCAGGACCGGATACCTATTCGACCACCAGATCTGGGAGGCAATAGTAACGATGCCATTGTAAATCCGTTAGCGGACTTAAGTTACGCTAATACTGGTTTAGATGCAAAGCACCCTCTTGATTCAACTGGATCTCATGGAATGGTGTCTAATGTGTCCGTCACGGATCGTAAAAAAGCTCTCAATACACCGGCACGTACCACCAGTGACAACTTTTTAAATGAAAAGACAGCAATCGCAAAGGGGCCCTATGAACCGGATGTCACTGATCCCATTAAAAGACAGGAAGTTTTACCAAATATAAGACGTATTCTGGGATCGAATGGAAAGAACGGGGACATACCTGCTGTGTTGTTAAAGCAGGTAACTCAGCGACCCATAATTAGCATGCGACATCCGCCCTCTTCACCAATTGTACTGATCGAAAAAACTTTAACAAATGAGGAGAAAACTGATGTTGATGGATCCTCTGTGGCTAGTCCTAATATTAATCAGAGCAAATACCAGTTAGGTATGTTGGATTATTATGATAATGCTAATCAGACTACAGGAGGAACAACGCCATCAGCAGCTGCTGCCATTGGCGACGTCTCGGCCACCTCCTTTTCATATGCCACCACAAACGCGGGTCAATCAAGACATGACGGAAAGTCTACTGACTCTATTAAAGGGTTGAATCCGAGCATAGGCGATCGTGATGCGATCGCCGCCTCAGCAGCAGCTGCATCGGCAAACACTACTTGGACCTGGGCCTGGAATATTCACATCTATTTATCAGTTGTACTCTTTACTATTTTATCGGTATATTCCCTTTACAAACTGCTTACCTATAACAAGCTTACACATTTGTTTGCGCAGTCGTACTTTGTGTGCATCTATCTCATACTGATTGTGATCTGTATATTACGAATATTTTTTCTTTGCTTCGACGCATACAATGTTCATGGCACCTTTAATATATTTACTTCAGAACTCTTGCTGAATTTACCCTCAACATTCTTAACAGTTGCTTTTTCTGTGCTTATGTTGTTTCTTTTTCTTAAGTCTTTGAACCACAAGAACAATAGGTACTCGGCTCTGATTAGACCGCTGACCGTGGTTGTAGGCTGCGGCGTACACGTTGTGCTTTGCATTACACTACATTATGTTGAATCGTATACCCTCAAAAACCACCATTTGTATTTTCAACAACAGCAGCAACAGCAGTATTTTCGTCGGCAGCAACTTCATAATCAACAAGGTCAAGTAACTGCTACAATGTCTCCATCGACTATTTTGCCACCGCCTCCTCGAGTCTTGAATCTTATCTGTCAAATAATTTATATTTTTATATGTCTCAGCTTGGGGCTCCTTTATCTCTACTTGTATCGCATTTTAAAACGCATTCTTCGCAGCAAATCTCAAAACTATATTCATGGCTATCAGAACTTGTCCTACGCCATACATATTACGATTGCCACAGCTCTTTTGTTTGTTCTATTGGCTGCCCTTCAGATATTTGGTGCCATATGTATTTCGTCATCTCGTCCAACTAATATTGTCGATGTCGACTGGCTACAATGGGGATATCAGTTTTCTTTGCGGCTTATAGAGATAGCCATAATAACTTTAATATCCTGGGTAACAGGGCTTAAGACCAGTGTTGGGCACGATTCTTTAAATGCTGCTAATGGAGACGTTCGGATGGCCGGTGTTGGTGTGGGAGCCATGGGTGTGTACGGCCAAGATGGTGGTTCAACGATTAATGCCATTAGAGAGAAACATGTCGGCAATGGCAGCCACAACTCAAATGTAACCAATTTCTTTCTGCCATGCACATCGAGCTCTAGTCAAGAGCAGTTCGAAACCGACTTCCCAGCTATTTGCAACGCAAATCCCAATCTTCATACGTACACTATGCGGACCGGTAAACTTATATACGATGACAGCTATGCTCTGAACTCTATAGGGCCGACCGTTGCCTCAAATTCAAACAACCGGCCCTGTGAATATCAACTGCAGGAGCCTATGTACCAGAGGCCTTATGATACGGGTTCGGTTGGAAGTGCTCCTAATGGCCAGAATGTGGCAGATTATGCATCCCAAGCTACACAAAACTACAAGCAAAACCACCAATCCCATCAAATGCGGTTTCACGAGCAGCCCACCTATATGAGCGCGGACTATATGACTGATACACCTCCAGATCACTATGAAAATCCAAATTTCCATTTACACACCACCGGCAGTGGTACTTCTGGAAAAGTGCAAAAAGAAATTTACGACAAAAATGAGGTTGGCTCTACTTCAGGTTCTGGATCTTCTCAGCAGCAAGTAGTACTGTTGCAAAACGACAGTTGTTATTCTGAGCCACTTGAGCAGGAAAACAAACGATATGAATTTAATATATTTGAGCGACCTGTGTTCACGGATAAATCAGTTCACAATGCTCAGTCAAAAAGTGAGTGTTTTCATGATCGCCAAAAAATAACAAATGGGCGCGAAAAAAAGTTTGGTAATGGTACACTTGAACAAAATTTCTTCGAAAATAAGAATCCGGAGCGCCGCAGTTCAAACTCAACCAATTCCAACTCGTCATCAAATGCAGGTGCAGGGCGATATGGAAGTTATAACTCATATGAATGTGGATTTTTCAACGGCGTTCGCAAGAGTGGTACTTTGAGCAGTATCCCTAGTGGTGGAGTAACATTGGTGGGAACTGCTTCAGGTCGTACTGTTGATACACCATTTGCTTCTGCTGGGACTCAACGAATTATAACCGCCAATGGAGCGCAGACGTTAGGAATATCGGATAGAGACAAAGCCCACTATTACCAGAGATCAAGTGGTCGTCCCTCAAATTTAAGATCTTTGCAGGGTGGGACTGATCTGTTTAAGAGTATACCCACTAGACAGCATCAACTACAACAGCTACCTTATGATCATAATTCCGAAGAAGAAGAAGAAGAGGAGGAAGACGAAATAATATCAGGAAATAATGTAGAGTGTACAAACTTGATAAACAACGATGATGGTTCTGCCATTATTGCCAAGGACAGCTCTCCGAATTCTATTTCCATAAATGGAATATCGTCATCAGTACTTGTCGACGCAGTAGCAACTAAAAATTTGTTGAATGACCCGCTTTTACATTTAGGTGTACACACACAAATGCATAATCAAAATAATGGAAAGCTTCGTTCCGAGTTGTGTACTGCTTCATCAGTTTCGGTGGCGTCTGCATCTTCAAACTCATACACAACGTCAAGTGCTTCTGATAGTATGTTAGTAACAGACCAAGGCTTTCTAAGATTTCGGTCCATAGAGGATCAAAACAGTTCACAAAGTGGATCCAATGCTGAACGAGAAGTTGTATCTTCCCATCGTCTTAAAAGTTGCAGTGCGACTGTAAACGGCATCGATTGCTAGGATTTTTGTAGGTCCTAGATACTTAGCTTTGCATGTCTTAACGATAACCATCTTGTTTCAATAATTTACTCTCAATCAAACAATGTTTTGATTGTTCGTTTATGCCAATAAATGTAGTTAAATCACCTCTTTCTACTATCTTCAAACTTGTGATATACATATATAAAGCAAAAAACTAGCGAAAAGCTATATATTAAATATACGAATTTTCAGTATACAAATTTATCATTCGGTAAATATTTATCTTATGCTCACATTAATAAAAACTAAATTAAAAATTTATTTTTAAAACCAAGATTAAAATGCTTATTTAAAAAGTTTAGATTTTTTTCACATTACAAACTTGTATCCTTATTAAAAAATCCATATGTCTTATATAACTCATAGATCAATTTAAACATTCATTTTTCCATTATTTACGTAGTAAATATGTATATACATACATATATCGGAAAACATATTTATAAATTATAATGTTTATTTTTTTCACATTACAAAATCATTTGTTGTGATTTTTTTTGCTAACCAGTCAATCTACGACATCATAACTTTCATGTACACCGCGAAAAGTAAAAAATTTACGCTCCAATTTTAATTTGGTTGATGTACAAACTTTTATTTGGTAAAATACGTTATACATCAATTAATTTTTCTTAATATATATACTCATTTAAGTTTTAAAAAAGTATTCGTTTTTTTGATATGATATATAAGTTAGTAAATTTTAGCTTTTTAAAAAACAACATTTGTCACAATCACGAATAATTAAATAAAATAAATTAATGTGAAATGATTCAGAAATGTAATTTTTGAGCTTGGTACACTGTGTTGTGTATTAATTTCATTTCAAACGTCTAATTGACACAATAAACCTGCATAACATTGAAAAACATTTTAAATTCAAACAAACACTGAAACTTAAATACACAACACTGTTTAATAAGTCTAGTTTTTATACAAATAAAACTATAGTTCTATAAAAAGGCCGACAAATTATTATTATATTATTTTTACCTGATTTTAAATAGGCCAGGACAAAAGTGAATTTTGAAATTAAATGAAATATCTTAATATTAAATATTTTCTTAGGAGTAGACACAGAAAAATGCTTTTTATATAAACAAAAAACAACCTGTTAAAATAAAAGTTAATTACATAGTACTGATTAGTTAAGGATTTTTCATTTTCTATTGTTAAATTGATCAAAAATAAATGTATTCGTAAAATACTTCTATATTAAGGATGCAATTTATAAGGTTTTAGTTTTAATCTTTTTATGCAGCACCGTCAAATCATAGTGACATGTTAGGAAGCCATAAATGAATTACTATTATCATAGATAACCTGTATATATATTTTTATATCTATAAGGAATAATAAATTCCTCTAATAATAAAATGACAAACAATATTTCCGAATAATAATTATCCTTTACTTTGTACACATAGACAAACAAACATGTATGCGTATTCTTCAATGTAATTATCTTTAATAAGCTAGCCAGGCAAAAATAAATATAAAATACAGAATTTACATCACCTTTTATTGCAATTGATTAGGTACATCTGGGATTTTTAGCATAGTATGATGGCTTACCCTTTTTTGAATTTGTAATTAGAAACAAGTCCGTTTTGTTTAAAAGCTTTATTATTTTATTGGCAGTCGCCAGCACTTCCGCTTTTTTGACGTCTGGTTTGAACTTATATTTTGTCGTGAAACCAATCATGACTCCCATCTGGATAAGCACTCGGTCTTTGCTAAGGACCAAGTTACGCGACCACCAGTTAATACAGACGAAGCTGCTAAAGTAGCTGTTATGAATGCCTCTAGGAATGCCAAGGCGACTGCCTTTGATGCCAATAGGTGCCTCTCTGATACTTCTGATGAATTTGATGATTCCAATTATTCAGACACCTCATCTGTCCTGACTATGACCCTTTTTACCCCCAAGTGGATTAGTAAGAATGCTGCCGATGAAGAACGTTTTACTCAGGTAAATAACCTAAGGAAAAGACGAAATCTTGACATACTCGGAGGTAGTTATATCAACAAATCATCGCTGCCACACCCTGTTGGCGACCATAAACGTTCTCAAGCTCCAACCTCTGGCATGACCATACAATCACATTCTTCAAGTCAAGAAGAGTCTACCTACTTAGGAAAGAACAATAGCTTTGCTATTTTGTCTGACGATGATGATGATGATACAATGACTTCCACTCATATTAATGAATCAATCAGCATTTCTAAATTTGGTCATGGATTGTCTGAGCCTGTTGAAGCTAACTTGCATTCGGTGTCCCCACGCAATGCCTCTTCTCAAGCTAAAACCAAGAAACGTGATCCCCGTCCTCCACCCTTCCTTTTGAGGGGAATCACTGATTTTAGGCAACTAATTTCCTTACTATCTTCTGTGACCAATTGTTATCGTCTCATGACAACTGGTAAATCTTCCTGTAGGGTTACTGTGGATGACGGCAATGTTTACCGTGTAGTCCAGAAGCTTTTCAAGGATAATGGAATTCCTGTCATCACTTTTCAGCTTAAAAATAAACGAGCCTTTCGAGTCGTCATCAAGGGACTTCACGTTTCCACAGAAATAGCCGAAATTACTGCAAAACTAAAAGCTCTGGGACACAACCCTCGGAATGTATTCAACCCCCCTGGTGAAAATGGGAAGGCGAACCGGGATATATTCTTTGTGGAGCTGGAACCAGCTAAAAATAACAAAAATGTATATGATATCCAGATAATTGACTACCAGGTGGTTAAAGTGGAACCGCAGCTTCAGAGAAAGGGTCCTTTAAGGTGTTTCAGATGTCAAGAATTTGGACATTCAAAAAATTTTTGCTCACTCTTGCCAAAGTGTGCCAGATGTGCTGGTGACCATGAAACAAAAGACAAGGAGAGGTGCTTGGCCATAAATGAGGAACAACTCAAGTGCATTAACTGTGGTTCTAATCATAGTGCGTCTTCAGGTCGATGTCCTGCCTATTTAGAGGCTATTGAAAGACGTAAGCCCACTGGTTCTGTAGGGCGTAGACCCACTCAAAAACGTACTTTTAAGCCTGCCATGCCCCCGGCTCAAAATGCTTGGTTTTCTACGCGTCTTTCTGTCCTTAAGTCAGACTTCGCCAACGGCTAATTCACATCCAAGTGAAAAGACTTTCTTGGTTGAACAACCTACTCAGGACAGGCTTCTGGAATTTATTAATGGATTAAGGAAGCAACAAGAGGCTGCTGCTATAGCCCAAGTGGCTGCAATTGATAAGTTGTTGTTACGCTTTGATCAAATGATGTAAGTAATGACGACCACACTACAAATAATACAGAGCGTGATTTCTAAGCACGCCAATCTATCAGGGTCAACGCAATGTGATGACTAATTACGGTATAAATATCGTTATTAGGAACGCGAACAACTTAGTTGGCAAATCACTCGAGATTGAGCACCTCCTCCAGAAACGCAACACTGACATTTTATTGATCTCAGAGACACATTTTACCAGCCGTTCATTCTTCCACATTAATGGATATGCTGTTCACTCTGCCAACCACCCTGATGATCGACATCGTGGTGGTGCTGCTGTCATCATCAAATCCTGTTTAGATTATCACCTAAGTGCCACAATATCGGAGCCTCACCTGCAAGCAGTTGCCATAAGTTTGGTCACTGGGTTTGGCAGAATTTCATTTGGTGCTGTCTACTGTCCACCTGGTCACCGCATTTCTTGGACGACTGAGGAATATCTGCGTCTGTTTGGCTCTGTAGGTAGCCGCTTTCTCATTGGAGGGGATTGGAATGCGCACCACAGTTTCTGGGGGTGCAGGCGATCATGCCCTCGGGGAAACACCCTGATGTCAGTTATTGCTGACTCAAATATGCAGATTTTGGCTACTGGCGGACCCACTCATTTTCCTTGGATCAATGACCACCTCCCGACGGCTATTGATTTTGCTGTGTACAATCTCAGGTGCCCGGGACTTTCCTCTGATCATATTCCGCTCCTGATATATTTTTGCGTGGCTGCCTATCGTCACCAAATCCAGGCTTCTTCCCCGGGGCTCGGATCTTAAAAGATTCAGTGCGCAACTTACTGCTCTGACTCAGGAGCAACCTTCTCTTCTTTCTGTGGACGACGTAGATTCCTTTGCTGAGGTCTTAGTTGAACAGATCCATCAAGCTGCCCCTCCTCCTAGAAGAATACCTATTCCTCCTCCATCTTGGGCTTATTCAAAGCCAGAAATTGCTGCCTTAGCCAGAAAAGGTCATGCTCTTCGTCATGCTCTTCTGGATGAGGACAAGGCATACCATCGATATGGCAAGGTGGAAGGCTACTGTATCAGAGCTAAGGAAAGTCCTCCGTTCGGCCAAGTCAGAATTTTTTATAGACAAGCTCAGTGCAATTGATCCTAACCAGAATCACGGATTTGCGGACAGCCGCTTCAGAGGTTTTCCCTTAAACGTGGTGATGGGACTTGGGCCCACAGTGATTCCGAGATTGCTGAAGTATTTGCTGATGATCTTGAAAATCGCTTTACTCCAATTGAATTTGCAACAAGCGAAGAAGTCCAGACAACAATCTCTCGGTTAGGACTTTCATTTGGCCCTCCTGTTACTGTCCGTCCAGTAGACGAAGATGAGGTACGTGGTTATATAAAGCGACTGGTTACTACTAAAGCTCCTGGCATGGACGCGATTGATGGCAAAGTAGCAAAGGCTCTGCCTAGCGCTGTCATTGCACAGCTCTGTCTCCTCTTTAATGCTTGCCTGGACCTTGGTTATTTTCCATCACCTTGGAAACGAGCATTAGTCACAATGGTGGCAAAAAAAGGAAAAGACCCATGTTGCCCGGAATCTTATAGGCCGATTAGTTGGCTGTCCACTTTCTCCAAGCTTTTTGAGCGGATCATGCTTGGTAGACTTCTAGCTATTAACGCCTTTGAAGACGCACTTCCGAACCACCAGTTTGGTTTCCGTAGTCGCCATAGTGCTATCGAGCAAGTGCACAGAGTAATTTACCATGTTCTGGGGGCTTTCGAAGACCACAAATACTGCTCAGCCGTTTTTCTCGACGTTCGACAGGCCTTTGACAGGGTTTGGCACGAAGGACTGTTCTACAAGCTAATGCCGCTTTTGCCTGAAAGGTTCTGGAATCTCATTGTATCGTTCTTAGATAATAGGGAGTTTGCTGTAGACATTCGTGGACACCGTTCTGGACTTCGCCCAATTCGTGCTGGTGTCCCGCAGGGAAGCGTCCTTGGTCCGGTCCTGTATACAATATACACTTCGGATCTTCCCAACCCAGTTGCTCGTGGTACGCTCCTGGCCACATATGCAGATGACACTGCATTTTTTGCAGCTGGTAGCACCACTACGTCTGCATCCCGACGTGTCCAGACATTCTTAGACGAATTTGAGTGCTGGGCCTCTCGATGGAACATTGCGCTTAATGTTGACGAAACGCAGCATGCCACTTTTGCTCCCCGCCCTGGCCGTTCGCGTAGCCTTTACATTGATGGGAATAGGCTAAAGCACGAAGATAAGGTGACGTACCTCGGAGTTACCTTAGACAGTCGCCATTGTTGGAAGGGACAAATTGATCTAGTTTGTGGATCAGCAAGAACAAAACTTGACAAAATGGACTGGCTCCTTCGTCCAGGTAGCGGCCTATCCCTTGAAGCAAAGGTGCGGCTTTTTAAGGCCATTGTCCTTCCAACTTTAAACTGGGGAATCACTTATCTAGAAAACCGAGTTATGTCCCAGGACACGGGAGTGCCGACGGTAACGGAGACGATTTGTAAATCCTCAAGTCGATACTGGGAACGTTTGCTCACACATGCAAACTGTCTGGCAAGACATCTTGCAACACGACTAGGTCGACGGCGTCTCCGCAGACGACCGGCTATGACCACACCTGATTTGCTCAAGAATGGAGCACCCGCTACCCGCTTTTTTGGGATCTTTAGAAATAATTCGTCAATACACGAAAACAAGGTCCATCCTTGTGTGGCGTGTTCAACAATATATAAAAATATATTTTGGCGCAACTGCTGCGCTTTTAAATTTAGAGCTGTAAAAACATCGAACTCAACGAAGTTTTAATTCAAGGTTTAAATTGAATTGAATTGAAAAATGCCTTTTTTAATTATTTACAAATTAATTTGAAGAGTGTAATAAAAGATTTTAATCTTTATATTTAGTACTTTTTTTGACATAGATTAAAGTTTATAATTTAAATGGGCACACCATGCCGTAAGACCCAGAATATGTCTATATGCCGGTGGCATGTTTGATTTATATGAAGCAACTTTTTTAATTTAATACCAACTTTTTAACATTTTTAAGTTTCTATAAAGTTTAACCTGTTAGTTAATTAAATTAAGCAACTTTTTTAATTTAATACCAACTTTTAAATTTCAAAATATGAATGCTATGCATTTATTAAAGTCAAATACCTAATAACGTTTGGTTAATTTTGAACCAGTGTATGAAACTTTAATGAAAACAGACTAAATTTGAACAATAAAAAATTTTTTTGCTGCCAATTTTGAATTTTGAGAACGTAACCCCTTATTTTGTACTGAATCCATGTTTCGCTTAACACGATTTTGTTTAACACGGAGATTTCTAGAAATGTAATCCCCGTGTTAAGCGAGATAAAGTGTTTATACTTAATAGGGTCGGAAAGGTCACCTTTTGACTGATATTATAATAACCTCTGCAAGGGTATAAAAAAAATCAGAGTGTGGGCTACAATTTAAAAGTTTAATGAGTGCCAATAATTTTCTTGGAACTAAAGCTCTCTTCGAACAAATTAGGATGTTTTCGAGTGTGATGAAATTGATCAAATTAAATAACGATGAATTTTGTGAAAAAATAATTAAGCTTGTAACGACCTGATTCTTTAGTTTTCCGCTCGCTACGTAAACGTGCGGCCAGCTCTGAGAGGTTGTGAGTTCGTTCCACCAAATTTATAATGTGTGATTGCCCGTGCCCAAAGGATAACGCAAGATAACGTGCCCAAGGATTGGAATTGTGCTGGCTTATTATTTCTCTTACTATAGCCTTATTGCTTCTGTTGCTTCTGCGTCGCTTTTGGCTTGCTGCTCCGGGTGTCTCAGATCGGGACGGCTCCACCAAGACCATGGATGTTATGCGAACCTCCCTGCCGGGGCCGGCAAGATGTATGGCCTAGCAGTTGAAACAATGTTTCGGGTTCTCGCCTAGTCACCTTAATCGCAGGCTCCCGGAGTTCAATCTGGACTTTGTCGGCAACGTGTATCATCTAGCAGGTAAAACTGGGTTCTCCCTTATCGTCTAGTTACCTTAATCGCCTGACACCACGCAAGGACTCTTTAAGTTCGGTTTGACCACGACCTTAAACCGTTGGATCTCAGCGTTGTAGCCTCAGCCTTGTAGACTTGTCGTCGTTCGGCGTCTCGACTTTGCGATCTGGAGTGCCTTGGGCACTTGGGTTTTGACTTTACTTCTTCCGCGTTCACGCAATTGCTCTGATTCTCCCACTCGTACCGTCTCTAAGCAGAGCTTGCGCCGTACTTTCATAGGTGCTGGAGGTCCCGTTGATAGTTAATCTACACCACAAGGCAACATCTCCTAAATGTCCTACTGATACAGAACTAGTTCCCAAGCATTCAACATTCAACAGTTTTTTCAACATAGAATCAATATCGGATGCTAGTTGCTAAAACTGCAAAAATGGGGTCTAAAACCCCTAACGTTGTCCGGATACGTTGAGATTGTGATTCACAAAGAAGAATTAAAGTAAATCAAAAAGTGATTCGGTACCCCAAGTTGCTGGTCCTCTTTGTCCGATCAAAATAACAACACCTCATGATGACTTAAAGTCCGGATTACCGGCCAATACTGGTGATGCAGATAGAAATTCTGGAGTAACAAAAAAAATCGCATGTGTGATACCTAAAACGGTAACATGTGTATGGGCACCGGCCCTAGCTAAAACCAGAATTTGTTTCACGGCTCACCTCAGACCTCTCATCAATGGATATTACGGCTTATATCCGTAACAAAATCAAAGTTGATGATTTGAAGGTTAAACAATTTAAATTCTCTTATGGTAGGAAAGTATCATCATTTAAAATTGGTATTCCTTGTGCTCTATTTGCATCTGTGTGTTTCGCTAGTTTCTGCTCCGAGGGAATATTTGTAAAAGAGTACGAAGCTAAGAGAAAAAAAAATAGTTCAGGGGAAATGGAAAATACCATTAAAGAACCATCCCCAGCGCCTTCCACATCATCTTCTGCCCCAAAAAACTAGCCTTCTCCTCTCTTCTGTCCTATCAGAATACAAGAGGCTTCTTAGTAAGCTGACTAATTGTACTCGGATAATTTTTTATATAATATTATTGAATGTTCAGAAACCTGGTTAAGGCCGGATATTCCTAGCTCCGAAATTTTCCCGGGTCAGTCCAGACAGGGAGGTGGAGTCTTGATTGCTGTCGACTCAACCCTTTCTTCTGAATTACTAACTTTCGAAGAATTTAATGACATCGAATTTCTAGGTATAAAATTATCGTTTCCCGGTAGTTTTGTATATATTACTGTTTCATATATCCCACCATCATCTGAGTACCCTGTCCAGCTAAGCGCTTAGCCAGACAGAGCAACACAGCTGAGCTTTCGGAGAGTGAGAGGAAAAGCGCCGCATAACAGCTCTCCCTTGTTGTTGATTTCGGCTGCGTCCGATCGTAATCTATGTTCAGTTTCTAACTTTCGCTACTTCGTTTCGCATGCAAGCGGCAAGCATTTCGGCTTGCCGTCCTTGCAATTATCACAACATTGAATTTGAACTCATTAAAACTCTGTATAGTTGCCAATAAACAACGAATATTTATATTGTTAATTTAGACAAATTGTTTGTATTTAGTGGTTTAATTATTAGATTCCTGAGCGCCGTATTGGCCAACAGTGCTAGTAACAAGACTCACCCTTGCCGCAACATTTTGGTGACCCCGACGTGATAGCAATTCGGCTATTGCATTAACAAAAAATTTAAAAATCAGTGCAAGCTGCATTTTAGAATTTTCGCCCACATACATATGCTCATGCAGTAAACGGTTTCAAATATAGTTTCGTGAACACCGGTGTCACTGCAACGGTTCTTATCAACTCTATCTCATTCCACCTTCTTCGCACACGCGGAAACTGTACTCGCGTCCCAATTTGACTTTGGTGTTGAGTGCTAACAGAACATTGCGGTGAACTATGTCGGACGAAGAAGTGGGAAGTGAAACGCCGGTGCAAAACAGGGTGTCTTTTAACAAACGCAAGGTGAACGCCCTTGTTCAGCGAATGCAAAGTATTAGCAATAAGCTTTCCCAAGAGGCTATTGGGGAGCTTAGCACCATTGATTTAGAAGTGCGTTTAATATAATAAACCAATTAGCAACCTCATTTAATAGTGCGCACGATGCGCTTGAAGAATTGGACAACGACGAAATCGATAGTCCAACTCGTGAAATTTTCGATAATTGTGTAATGACTGTTTACGCCGCTCTCCCCTCTCTTTAAATAGCGAATGCCTACTCGCCCGCACTGGATGCTCGCGATTTCAGGCTCTCCCACTCTCCCGCACTGGACGCTTGCGATTCCAGGCTCTCCCGCTTTCCCGCTCCCGGAATCTCTCCGCTGCGCTTTGAAGCGCGGCGCTCAACTAGGCTTAAGAGTAATTCTCTTTTGTAAACCGCACGAATTACATCGCCCGGCCGGTCCGCGCTTTTTACCGAAAACCACATCGAGTTTTTTTTCCTTTCTCTTGCGCACCGCGATCGTAGAGTGTTTTTCACCATCTCTTCCACAGCTTGCCACCCGGCTACGTGCAACAGCCGCAACGCCCGACGAAGCTGCCTCCAATCGACGAACACCCCCGACCCCCCAGCTATTCATTTTTTGGTCCATTCGAGCCAGATAAGTGCCATATTATTCTTTTTTTTTATTAACTGCCGGTCGACAGTCAGCCATCCGAAAAACATAATTCGTTTGACTTTCTGTACGATTTGTCTAAAATCCAAGTCCGATTTAATCCGACGACGGCAGTTAGTAAATTACAATTCCAATTCCGTCTTTTATTTCTTCGTTCACTTTTAACGTGCGGCCATATTGCCTATTATCCAATTCCTTTTCGTGTGCATATTGATGTACAAGTTTCATATTAGCATTTGGCCGTACATCCATTAAATATACATCCAACATCAAATCGAAGAAAATAAAAAATATAAATCCAAATCAAAGTGTGTGTAAAATGTCAAGCGTACAGTGAAAAATAAATTAATTACAAAAAAATTCAGTGAACAGTGAAAAATAAATTAATTTCAAAATTGAGTTCAAATCAATTTCCCACAAAAAAAGGGAAACAAAAATTAAGTGTTCCGCCAATTTCGGCCCACAAATATTTTTTGATATTAATTTTTTATTGTACATCCGCTGTGACAATATTTGCTTACATTATTAAAAATCCAAATACAGTCCACAATAAATCGAAAATTTACAACACATACCCGCCGGCAAAATTTACAATAAAATTTTCCGCCATATTGATTACATATATTACATCCATATTACGTATATTCCATACATACATTTATACATATTGTTTTACATAACTACACCCCAATTCCGAAAGCTCAAGTATTTCCGTCGGCCATCCAATAAATATATATTAAATAAATTCCCAAAGCCGACGTGAAATAATATTTGTGTCTCAGTGTGTTTTTCTTATTTACATATTTTTGGCACTATCCATCCATACATCTACACATACACGCGAATTGCAGTACCGCAAAAAGCTCGAAATTCCCGCGCATTCCAGCGTCACCAATACACAGCCCGCAAAAGTTCGGGCAGTTGTTTTTCAATCATCCCATAAATAAATTCCAACAAAATTAATTAACACCAAGTTCAACTCCAATAAAATTAAACAAATACTGAGAATTACTGCGAGTTCCAAAAACAAAAAAAAAGGAGATATATAAAATACTATCGCCATCGCGAAACTAGTGGAATCAATTTATTAATTTATTGACTTATTAATTTGTTTCTTCGGTTTCACATTTTTTTCAAAAAACGGCCTTTCCAGTATTTGTTTTCTTATTTATTGAGCTTGGTAAATCTACAGATATATCGATACTCGATTTTTTCTTTTGGGGATAAAGAGGAAAAATTGGAAAAAGCATACCACTGCAAGGTATTTTTTTTTTTGTTTGTCTCCGAATATTTTTAAAATAAAGAAAAACAAAACCAATAATCTCCATACACTGCCGGGGACATCCAATCCCATCCTAATTCGGCCAACCACCCCCTATAAAATACTAAACGACAAATACCTCATCAAGTACAGTATTTTTTCAGTATTTTATTTTGTAGTATTTTTTTTTCCATTTTTGCTCCATCGTTCCACCAAAAGCCTGGTTAATATTTTAACAATAATTCAGCCACGCATATCGACTATTTTAGCTATTGTTTCTCTGATTTTTGTCCGAAATATCAGCGCGCACATTCCATCCTAACAGCATCCTAGTGTGGTATGTCCAGGGAAAGTTCCAACAAACTATCCCCTGTTCCATCACCGAAAATACCAAAAATCACGGTAAGGACGCCCACACCTAAAACGGTCAAGACGCCACCTCTCAAAAAGGCTCCTTCTTCCATCGAAAGAACCACTCGAGCCAGCACAAAAATGGTTGCAACGGCTGCCGCTATGAGCCAGTTTATTGAAGTCTCGGATCGACTGTCCGAATTGGAATCGCGAATAAATATTCCCTCGGCGGTCCCTCCTACGTTATCCGTCCTCAATATTCGCCGAGACGAAATCCGAGAGGTATGGGTCCGCATCAAAAAAGAATACGATGCCTGTACCGCATGCCTTGTAGCAGCCGGAGAAGGTGCAGCTGACAGCTTGCCAGTCCTCAAGGCTAAGTACGGGTATTGCTACAGCGCGTACGAAAGGTGCGGCGCCCAGATAGCAGATATAATAGCGCAAACTAACCGCAACTTCCGCAACCTTCCCCAACGCCAGCTGATCCTTCTCAGACATACATTCCGTCAGGCTGCCGGCTTCCGCCGTGCGATACCGAAGTTTTTACCGGCGACTATCTTCGTTGGCCAACCTTTAGGGATCTATTCACTGCAATTTATATCAACAATCCCAGACTCACTCCTGTCGAAAAAATATTTCACCTTAATGCTAAAACGAGTGGCGACGCTCACAATATAGTTTCAAATTCACCCCTTACTAATGATGGCTTTCGATCAGCGTGGGATAACCTCACTGAGCGTTTCGAAAACAAGCAATTGTTAGTAAACAGTCAATTAAAGATACTTTTCAATGTACCGTCCGTCACACAGGAGTCTGGGTCAGCTTTGAAAGAACTTCAAAGTACCATCCAGGGTTGCCTTACTGCACTAGAAATGTCCGGTATTCAGGTCGAAACTTGGGATTGCCTCTTGGTGTATATGTGCTCGTCCAAACTCCCAAAGCTTACGCTTTCACTATGGGAGCAGTCCCTCCATAACAAAGCCGAGTTCCCTACGTGGCACGAGCTGAACGTTTTCCTAACGGAGCGTCACAGGGCACTAGAAGCCATAGATGATGTTCGACCATCAGGTTCTAGTCAGACTCAGCCCAGGGCATCCACTTCCAACTCGGCGTCTCGAAGAATAAATTCATACGAGACAAGGGTAGCACCTAGGCAACCTAGAGGGTGCGATCTCTGTAATAGAGAGAACCATCCTGTACGCACATGCGCCAAACTTCTCCAGATGACGGTCGACCAACGCATCGCATATATAAAAAGAAAACAGCTGTGTTTAAACTGCTTTGCGCGGACACATCAGTTGCGCGACTGCGAAAGCGCACATAACTGCTTCACGTGTCGCGGCCGCCATCACACGCTCCTACACCGAGGCAGCCCATCCCCAGCGCGCGCAAATCCAACGCCAACGCCCAGATCCAGACCAAATACTCTCGGTCCCTCGGCTGCCAGTGGCACGCAGTCAACGCTTCAGAATTATTTTGCGGCAGGCACTAGGTCAGTCCTCCTAGGCACCGCTATAATTAATATATGCCATCGAGGTTCCAATTTCCAAGCGCGAGCCTTAATAGACTCCGGATCTGAGGCGACCTTCATCACTAAGCGCCTTTTCAACCTGATTAAACTTCCGTTCCAGGTTATCCGAGCACAGGTCTCAGGACTTAATCAAACGGTCTCCTCTGAGACCAAAAAGATCTGTCAATTCACGATCCGTTCTCCGACCCGGCCTAGCTTGCAGTTAAACACCACTGCCTACGTGCTTCCACAAATAGCCGAAAATCTTCCTTCATGTCCGCTTCCGCAACATTTCCTGCGAGACCTTCCCGAACTTCCGCTAGCGGATCCAAAGTTTTATGAGAGCGCACAAATAGATATTCTAATCGGGGCCGATATACTTCCATCCATTCTACTAAGCGGTACCCGAGCGAACATCTGTGGCTCGCTTCTCGGTCAAGAGACCATTTTCGGCTGGATTCTAACAGGACCAGTACCAGCTCCGAGGCATGATCAAATATCATCCTTTTCCACGCAAGTTGCACACACGTATGAAGCGTCTCTCGATAAACTCCTCACCAAATTCTGGGAGGTGGAGGATCTGCCAGTAAAAGTGGCAAAAGAATCCGACGTGATTTGTGAGGACAATTTTCTTCGGACCACCACAAAAGACGAGACCGGCAGGTATGTCGTGAGTCTTCCTTTTCGAGATCCTGAGAACATTAATTGCTCCCTAGGACATTCCAGATCCCAGGCGCTGGCTCAATTCTTAAGAAACGAGCAGCGGCTAAAAGGGGACAGTACGCTAAAATCCAAGTACGACTCAGTTATTCAAGAATATCTCGACCTCAATCACATTCAGCGTGTAACTACCTGCCACACCACGCAGTGTTAAAACTGGAGAGTACGACCACCAAACTTCGAGTGATATTCAACGCCTCCAGCCCTTCAGACAATGGGGTCAGCTTAATAGATATCCATCCAGATCCTGAAGTGGCGATATTTCCGATTTGTGTATAGTGCTGATATCGAGAAGATCCGAAGCAGACAGCGTTCCAACGTATCTTATTCCGCGATAGGGAAGGATACATTCAAGATTTTGAGCTAAAAACTGTTACGTTTGGGGTCAATTGTGCACCGTTCCTGGCAATTCGGGTACTGCAACAGCTGGCGACCGACGTGCAACTAACCCATCCGAGGGCGAGTAAGGTTATTCGTGGTTGCATGTATGTCGATGATGTCCTTTCGGGAGCTGACTCTGCAGAAGAGGCTCACCTTCCCATTCGCGAGTTGCAGAGTGCCCTCGATTCGGCTGGTTTTCCATTGAGGAAATGGACCTCCAACCACAAAGAAGTTCTGGCTCATATCGGAACCGATCATCTTTTAAATGCCGATTTCCTCGAAATAGATACGGAAAGCACGGCGAAAACTCTCGGAGTCCGTTGGAAAGCAACATCCGATGAGTTTTTCTTCGCCCCCCCCCCCGACCTATCCACCGAAGCTACACTCACAAAACGACAAGTTCTCTCCCAAATTGCGAAGCTGTTTGATCCAGCAGGCTGGCTCGCTCCTTTCGTGGTCTGTGCCAAGATTTTCATGCAGGATACCTGGCTGCATGATCTAGGGTGGGATGATGAACTTCCAATTGAACTGTGCCAAAAGTGGCGTGATTTTCTTCAAAGCTACTCAGTCCTAGATCAAATCCGAATTCCCAGATGGGTTTCCTTCCGCCCAGAGTTCCGAGTGGAACATCACGGATTCTGTGACGCCTCTCAAAAGGCGTACGGTGCTGCGATCTATGTGCGCGTCGAGATGGGGCACTCGACGCTAGTGCATCTTCTTACGGCCAAGACGCGCGTGGCGCCAGTAAAAACTGTGTTGCTTCCCAGACTAGAGCTGTGTGGAGCTCTATTGCTATCCGAGATGGCCGAATCCATCCTCCCCCATTTGCCGATGCTGTCCTCGAAACTCCATTGTTGGACCGATTCCACGATTGTGCTTGCATGGCTAGCCAAACCAGCATGCCAGTGGACAACGTTCGTTGCCAATCGGGTAACAAAGATCACCAGTCCACAGAGGCAGCCAATTGGTCGCATGTTCAATCCGAACACAATCCAGCTGACTTGGCCAGTCGGGGCGGGCCCCTACAAGAACTGGTCGACAACTCCCTTTGGTGGCATGGGCCCACTTGGTTGCAAAAGCCACGAGATCAGTGGCCTGCCCAAAGCACCGACTTACAGGTGACCGAAGTGGAAAGGCGTCCTGTCAAGGCCCATGTTGCGTCCAGTCCGACAGAAGACATCCTTGATCGCTTTTCCAAGTTAAATAGAGCTTTACAGGTCCTTGCGTATGTCCACCGTTTTGTCCAGCGATGTAGGAAACAGTCGCCGATTCCGGAAGTCCATCTAGAAGCCCAGAACTTGTCGCCGCTGAACGGCTCATGGTCATAAGCACTCAGCGCAGATATTTTGCTAACGAATATCGCCGCTTGAGTCAAAAGCGTCCTGTGTCCGCGGCAAGTTCCATCCTCTCCTTGAACCCTTTTCTAGATGAGAAAGGGCTTATAAGGGCGTGCGGCCGAATAACGGCCTCCGAAAATTTGCGATATGATGAACGACATCCTATAATCCTCCCGTACGAATGTGCACTCTCTCGACTACTGGTAAACTTTACGCATCTCATAACGTTGCACGGAGGTAACCAGTTAGTCGTACGTCTTACCCGGTCAAGATATTGGGTTCCGAAAATAAAGAACTTGGTAAAGGCCGTTATTAACTCCTGCAAGGTCTGCGTTATCCATAAGAAGCGATTGCAAGTTCAGATGATGGGAAGTTTTCCGAAAGAGCGAGTTTCTTTTTCCCGGCCATTCACGTACACAGGGATGGACTACGCTGGCCCTTTCGACATAAAAAATTACACAGGTAGAGCGTGCCTAATCACAAAAGGGTATGTGTTGGTTTTCGTGTGTTTCTCTACAAAGGCCATCCATCTAGAGCCTTCATCCGATCTGACGACCGAAAAATTTCTCGCCGCTTTCGCTCGGTTCGTATCCAGAATAGGTTGTCCCCGTCTAGTGCAGTCCGACAATGCGAAAACCTTTGTCGGCGCTGCCACCCTGCTCTCCCGAGATTTTCTACAAGCCGTAAAAGAGTCTGTGACTGATGCGTATAGTCATCAGCAGCTCAACAGGCAATTCATTCCTCCTGGGGCACCCCATATGGGAGGCCTGTGGGAAGCGGGTGTCAAAAGCTTCAAAACCTTGTTTTACAAGTCCACCGCTACTCGAAAGTACACTTTTGAAGAGCTTTCAACCCTCCTAGCGAAAATTGAAGCCTGTCTAAATTCCAGACCGCTATCTCCTATGTCTGAAGATCCCACTGATCTCTTAGCGTTGACACCAGGGCATTTTTTAGTCAGCGGACCTCTTCTGTCCATAGTGGAACCCGAATTAAAAGGGGAATCCAAGTCCATTGTGAATCGGTGGCAACACTTAAAGGCGCTCCATCAACAATTCCAAGCTCGATGGAAAGAGGAGTATCTCAAAGAGCTCCACAAGCGTAACAAGTGGCAGTCCCCGACCGCAAATCTCCGCGTTGGCGACATGGTAGTCGTCAAGGAGGACAATCTGCCCTCGAATGAGTGGCGCCTTGGCAGAATCGACTCTGTCTTTCCGGGGGCTGACGGCAATGTCCGTGTCGTCAGCAGTCTCACGGCACGCAGGATTATCAAGCGTCGCGTGACCAAGGTGGTTCTTCTGCCAGGAGAACACTCCAACCGTCTTCCTCAATCGACATCCTCCACATAATTCCTCAAGCATCCTCGCCATCTAAGCAGTGTCAAATCATCTCCATTTGTTTTTATCCATTACTCACTACCAGATCACTTCATGGTTCCTCGTCCATGCAGCGCTCAGGCATTTGATAGCAGACGTACTCGAGGTATACATTCCTACCGATGCCGAGTCTGCCGTGGAATCCATCCGCTTCGGAAGTGCCAGAGGTTCCTAAAGCTGAGCGCAGAGAAGTGGCTTCGGGCAGTACTCATCAATAAGTACTGCTCAAATTGTCTCGCCCACGAGCACTCCGACGGGAGTTTTCGCAGTGGCGACAAGTGTAAAACGTGCAACGGTAAGCACCACACGCTCCTCCATATGCACGAGCGTCCCCTGCCGTCGGCTACTCAGCAGCGTTCGCGCCGGCAGAATCCGCCAACTCGCCAAGCGCTGGCCCCGGCAAGGCGCTCGGCATCCGCCGCTTCTCAGCAGCGCTCGCGCCCGTAAGATCCGCCAATTCGCAGAGCGCTTGCCTCTCCGCCGCGCTCAGCCTCCTCGGCACCGGCTCCGTCACTTGCGTACATCCTCCAACGGCACAGCTTGAATGACCTGCCGACGGCCATGGTTACTTTGGAGACCGGGCTGAAGACCTTCGACACGGCCGCCCTCATCGACCCGTGTACGCCGACCAGCATTGGCGTCCGCGTTCCGCTTGCCGACTACTACCGTTGGCGACGATAAGATCTGCACGGCGACAATTCGGTCAAAGCGCGACAACCAGTTAGAGGTCGTCTTAAAAGTGGAGCCGAACGTCCGCATCCGCACCCCCATCCGAGAGCTCTCGGACACCGTGGTCGGCAGATACGGGGACCTCCCGTTGGCCGACGAGCGGTTCTACTTGCCAGCAACCATCTCCGTAGACCTGGGTGCGGATGTCTGCGCCAAGGTCATCCGACATGGCTTCCATTTGGTCGACGAGGGACTCCCAGTGGCCCAGAGGACGGTATTCGGGTGGATCCTGTCCGGCGCCTGCAGTCAAGCCTAGACGACAGGAGTGGGTCTGCTTTTGCAACGCTAGCGATTGCAAGGGGGGCGGAATGTGTACGCCGCTCTCCCCTCTCTTTAAATTGCGAATGCCTACTCGCCCGTACTGGATGCTCGCGATTCCAGGCTCTCCCACTCTACCGCACTGGACGCTTGCGATTCCAGGCTCTCCCGCTTCCCCGCTCCCGCAATCTCTCCGATGCGCTTTGAAGCGCGGCGCTCAACTAGGCTTAAGTTAATTCTCTTTTTGTAAACCGCACGAATTACATCGCCCGGCCGGTCCGCGCTTTTTACCGAAAACCACAACGAGTTTTTTTCCTTTCTCTTGCGCACCGCGATCGTCGATTGTTTTTTACCATCTCTTCCACAACAGCCGCAACGCCCGACGAAGCTGCCTCCGGAATTGTCAAATATCGAGAAGCTTCAATATCTGCGATCCTGTGTACATGGCCAGGCTTTGGATACAATTAGAGCGCTGGAGATTTCTGACGAAAACTATCTTGTTGGAAGGAACAAATTTAACAATAGTAGAAATTCATTTGTAGCAACTAATTCCAACGGTCAGGGTTGTGGATTTTGTGGAAATCCTAGCCACTCTATATACTCATGCACTTCTTTCGGCAACCTTACACCGTCTGCTCGACTAAAGGAGGTCAAAAGGGTTGGGCTATGTATCAATTGCCTTAAAGGAGGCCACCAGGTTCGAGCATGCAAATCTAACAGTGCGTGTCGCGTCTGTGGCTCAAGGCATCACACATTGCTTCATTTCAACACACCGGATGCCGCTGCAGCACCAAATTTGACGAGCGTGTCCCAACCCGCCGAGCCACCTTCTCCAGTGGAAGAAACTTATTCCCCCAGCATTCTTATAGCCCAAAATTTCGATCAAGATGTATTGCTTCTTCCAACAGTAGTCATCATGGTAAAAAATTATGCTGGAACTCTCGTTCCTTGCCGCGCTTTATTATATTCAGGCTCGCAGGTCCATCTTATCACCTCTAAGTTTGCTCAGCAGTTGCAACTAAAACGAACCAAGTCTACGGATGTGGTGTCAGGACTCGGAGACGTCAGCTTTGCATCCGATGTCTGCACTATTAATCTAAGCCTGCATTCTCGAGTCTCTGATTATCAGGCCAATATTGCCGCTCTAGTTGCACCTAAGATCACAGATGTCCAGCCAAGTTTCTCCTTTGACATTGCGAATTGAAACATTCCGAAAAACATACGATTAGCGGATCCAGAATTCTTCAGGCCTCAGCGCATCGATCTTCTCATAGGAGCCAATTTGTTCTTTGATCTTCTCTCAGTCGGCCAAATCAAGTTGTCGCCAGACCTACCAATACTTCAGAAAACGCGTTTCGGTTGGGTGGTTTCAGGAGGTAGCAGACAATCTCAGAGGACGGCATTAGTTGCAGCTCAATCCACGCCGCAAGATAAACAAGAGGCAAATGAAAAAATCGACATACTGCTAAGGCGTTTTTGGGATATTGAATCTTGTGGTTTAAACTTGGAAAAGGTCAAACAAGAATATATAGATTGTGAGAATCATTTCAAATCCAATTTTTCTCGCCTCCCCACGGGGGAGTTCTCCGTAAGGTTGCCTTTAAAGCGGAACTTGGATGTTTTAGGCGATTCTTATACACAGGCTTTTCGGCGGTTTCTTAACTTAGAAAGAAAGCTGGATCGGCATACTCAGCTAATGGAAAGATACGCAGAGTTCATCAAGGAATATCGAGATTTGGCTCACATGTCGCTGGTGGGTCCCAAATCAAAGGGTCGGTGCCAATACTATTTGCCGCATCACTGCGTCCTTAAGGAGGACAGTTCGACCACGAAGCTTAGGGTTGTATTCGACGGCTCTGCTGCCACGTCCACTGGATTTTCGTTGAACGATGTTCTCATGAACGGTCCCACTCTACAAGCTAAATTGTTCCATACGCTGCTGCGTTTTTTAACCTTTCGAGTAGCATTAACCGGGGACATTTGTAAGAAGTACAGATGTGTTCGCGTTCCAGAGCCTGATAGCTTCCTGCAGTGCATCTTATGGAGAGACTCTTCACAAGAGAAAATACAAACCTATAAACTCGATACAGTTACATACGGAACTAGATCAGCGGCCTTTCTTGCCACACGTTGCATGCAGCAGTTGGCTCATGATGAGCAAGATGAATATTCGATAGGCTCTGTTATTCTAAATCGTGATTTTTACGTCGATGATTTAATGACATTAGGCGAATCTACAGAAGAAGTGGCAGAAAGTGGTGCTCTAACGCATTAGAGCTTTTAAATGGAATTTCTTGCCAGGATAAGGAGAAGCTACTAAGGCTTCACGATGGAACAGACTTCACAAAGACCCTTGGCTTACTTTGGGATCCCGTTTCAGATCGATTTCTTTTCTCTGTCTCGCCCAGATCGATGTCATCTAGGCCAACGAAACGCTCTATTCTGTCCATCATCGCTCGCTTTTATGACCCCTAGGGTTGGTTGGACCCATCATAACGAAGGCCAAAATATTTCTACAGCTCTTATGGAAGGAGCAACTACATTGGGATGAAAGCTTGCCGGCCTCGTTGGCATCTGCTTGGATCGCCTTCTATTATAGTTTGTCTAGCTCACCACGTTTTTCCTTTCCGCGGCTAGTTGTACTTCCAGATGCTCAAGTTGAAGTCCATTGATTCTGCGACGCCAGTATACTCGCATATGGTGCTTGCATCTACATGGTAGCAAGAGAAAAGGCAGTAACTCAATCGCATCTGCTGTGCTCAAGGTCTCGTGTGGCACCTCTTAAGGGTATGACAGTTCCAAAGCTCGAGCTGTGCGGAGCAGAGTTGCTCGCTCAGCTTATTAATTAATTAAGTAGCAGGCATGAAAATATTCGCCGGAAAGTTCTATTGTTGGTCCGACTCAACCACTGTTTTGTCGCAGCGAGCCCGCACGGTTTACTGTCTTTGTATCAAATAGAGTCGCCAGCATTCAGAAGCTGACGTTGACTCATGCGGATTGGCGTTACGTACCTACAAAATTGAATCCGGCAGACACATTGTCAAGGGGAGCTCTGCCTTTGGAGCTCATAGGCTCAAAATTATGGTTTGAAGGGCCAGCATTCCTATCCGAAGATCTAACTTCATGGCCAGTATCTGTAATTTCAAAGGAACCATTACCAGAGCTTCGTAAACGAGTCTTCCTCGCAACATGTCCATTTGCGGACTTAACGGAAGGGCACAAATTCGCAAACTCCTTCCACAAATTGCAGCGTTCTTTTGGATACATGTTTAAGTTTCATCAGAGGACCAAATCAAGCGGGTTGACAGTGGCCGATCTAGTTAGAGGCACTCGAATGCTTGTTCGCTCGATCCAGCAACGACACCTGTGGTGCGACTTGAAATGCATATCCGAAAAAGGCCAGGTTGCGCTGTCCAGCTCAACATCGTCACTCAATCCATTGATGAATCTGGGATTCTGCGCGTCGGCGGAAGACTTAAGAATTCCACTCTGGACTTTAATGCTCGTCATCCTATTATACTTCCAAGGAGCCATCCTGTTACAGTCGCTATGATGTTATATTTCCATTGAAAGAATCTCCACGCTGGACCGCGTGCGCTGCTGGCTATAATTCGTCATCAGTACTGGCCGGTCGGCGGGCGCAAATTAGTGGCAAGCGTAGTGAACAAATGCATCAGGTGTTTTAAGGCCAAGCCGCGTTTACTCCAGCACATCATGGCAGACCTCCCCAAGGAAAGATTGGATGACGGATGGTGAACCTTTATGATAACCGGAGTAGATTTCTGTGGCCCCTTTTACTACAAAAGCGAAGTGCGTACTCGTCCGCCAATAAAATGTTACATCTTCGTGTTCATTTGCTTCGCAACGAAGGCCATACATCTGGAACTGGTGCAGGATTTGTCTACTCCTGCTTTTATTAGTGACCTTCAGCGGTTTATTTCTACTAGATGCCGACCCAGAGAAATCTGGTCTGACAATGCGACTAACTTTGTGAGAGCTTGTAACCAGCTTAAGCGCTTAAAGGAGTTATTCATGAGCGATAACCATCAGAAGGTTATCGCGTTTTTTACCTCCTCGCTCTCCGCACTTTGGAGGGCTGTGGGAGGCTGCAGTAAAAACTGCTAGGTACCACTTCTATCGCCCAACTTCCAACTCCATCCTCAGTTTTGATGACTTACGTACTCTAGTTTACCATATTACTTCAATCGTAAACTCACGACCATTAATGTCAATTACAGAGCATCCAGACGACTTGGATGTACTGACTCCTGCTCATTTTTTGGGCACAACTCCACCCAAATCTCTGGCAATTCCAGATGTCACTGGATTAAACTTCAATCGCCTTGATTGTTGGCAAAGAGTTTCATATCTTCAACAGACATTTTGGTCCCGCTGGAAGGAGGAGTACCTCACCCTCTTACTGGAGAGATCTAAATGGAGGTCTAACTAACCCGGACTTGCTGTCGGTGATATACTCCTTATCAAGAACGAGAACTTACCGCCCATTAGTTGGCCATTAGCAAGACTGACCAAGCTAATCGTCGGAGCTGATGGCGTTGCAAGGGTTGCTGAGCTTAAGACCTCACTGGGCACTATAACTAGGGCTGTTGCCAAGCTATATCTGCTGCCTAAGATTAGCATTTCGGCTTGCCGTCTTTGCAATCAACACAACAATGAATTTGAACTCATTAAAACTCTGTTTAGTTGCCAATAAACAACGAATATTTATATTGTTAATTCGGACAATTTGTTTGTATTTAGTGGTGACCTTGGCATCCTTCTTGACCCAAAACTTAAGTTTTGTGACCATACTACTTCTATGGTGAATAAAACCAGGGGAGTACTTGGATTTATTAAAAGGTGGTCAAAGGAATTCGATGATCCCTATGTTAAAAAGACTCTGTTCATTTACTATTCCGTCCAATCCTGGAGTACTGTTCAGCAGTTTGGTGTCCTCAGTATGGTGTACATATAGACCGGATAGAGTCTGTGCAAAAAAACTTTTTATTATTTGCTCTACGGGGCCTTAACTGGAATGCAAGCCTTATTTTACCATCCTACTCTAGTAGACTTCTCCTAATTAATCTACCATCCCAAACGATCTTTTTGAAGTCATATGCTCGTGCAAGTCATCCTAGCCTATTAGTTGGCCATTAGCAAGACTGACCAAGCTAATCGTCGGAGCTGATGGCGTTGCAAGGGTTGCCAAGCTATATCTGCTGCCTAAGATTAGCATTTCGGCTTGCCGTCCTTGCAATGAACACAATAATGAATTTGAACTCATTAAAACTCTGTTTAGTTGCCAATAAACAACGAATATTTATATTGTTAATTCGGACAATTTGTTTGTATTTAGTGGTTTAATTATTGGATTCTTGAGTGCCGTATTGGCCAACAGTGCTAGTAAAAAGGCTCACTCTAGCCGCAACATTCCCTATTTACGCAAATCACCTTTCTGTTATTCAGTCTATTTTTAAAAAACTGTCAGATCGAGATCAGTTAATAGTATTAGGTGATTTTAATATACCTAGTGCGACATGGTGCCCAGACGAAAACTCTAATATTTTACTTCCTTTAGCGCAGCATGACTTTATTGACGGCTTGCTTGACATTGCGCTATCCCAAGTGTAAAAAACTCCTTAGGAAGTTTACTGGACTTGTGTTTTGTTTCAAATTCAGAAGGCGTTTGTCTATTAAGAACATCACCACTTACACAATGGGAAGATCCTTATCATCCAACTCTAGAGCTGTCTGTAGATGCAAGAACAGAGCTGAATAAAAAATCCGAAAAGTCGGTTAAACGAATCCGCTGCTTTCGTAAGTCAAACTTTCATTTTTTAAATACTTTTATATCGGGCTATGACTGGTCCGAATTTTATTCATGCACTAACATGGCTGAGGCCGTTAATATCTTTTATAATGCATTGAACTCCTTCTTTTATCTGTGTGTTAAAAAATGTTAAGTCTAGACTTTTCAATAAATTTAAAATGTGCGGTTCACAATCTGCCTTCTCTCGATACATAAGGGATCGGTCAAATCTTACCGTGCTTAACGCCCGGTGTTATAAAGTCTATCTGACTATTTGCCTAGTTTTTCCAGACAACATATTCTGATTCATCCCGTCTAAATCCGTCTTATTCAAATACCATATCCAAGTCAAAACTTAATTTTTTGTCCGAGGTTACGCAAAAGCTCTCGTCTCTTGGATCTCCATAAAGTAAAGCCAGTCTATTCACCAGGTCCCGACGGAGTTCCAGGCTGCGTTCTTAAATACTGTGCTGAAACTCTGTGTATACCTCTGCACAAATTGTTTACCTTGTCTTTGAAAACTTCTCATTTCCCACTAATTTGGAAGAAGTCATTTGTTATTCCCCTTCATAAGAAGGGAAATAAATCGAATACAAATAATTACAGAGGCATATCCAAATCATCCGCCATCCCAAGGCTTTTCGAAAACGTTATTACAACCCACTTGCAACATCTTTGTAAATCAATTATATCTCCATGCCAACATGGATTTATAAGGCGAAGATCTACGACGACAAACCTCTTGGAGCAAATCCCGTCTTTTGTAATAAATGGCTTCAGAAAGAACATGCAAGCGTTTGATTCAGTAAATCACTCGCTACTTGTATTAAAGCTAGACTTGTTAGGGTTTCCATGTGATCTTCTAACATGGATCTTAAGTTATCTAAGTGGTAGGACACAACGAGTCCTCTTTAAAAACTCGATCTCTAATTTGATCCGAGTTACTTCAGGCGTCCCACAAGGAAGCCACCTTGGCCCACTTCTTCTTACTTTATTTATAAACGATCTCCCTCTAGTCTTGACAAGGTCGCGTGTCCTTATGTACGCAGACGACGTTAAGTTATGCCTGCAATATAACGAAATTTCCAGCAGTTCAGACTTACAATCGGAGCTAAATGCTTTTCAAACATGGTGTTGTGAAAATCTTTTGGATTTAAATAGCGCTAAGTGCAAAGTAATGACATTTTTTCGGGTGAACCCACAATATGTTACGTATACGCTGGGTGGTTGTGCATTGTCTACAATTACGCATGTTGATGACCTTGGCGTCCTTCTTGACCCAAAACTTAAGTTTTGTGACCATACTACTTCTATGGTGAATAAAGCCAGGGGAGTACTTGGATTTATTAAAAGGTGGTCAAAGGAATTCGATGATCCCTATGTTAAAAAGACTCTGTTCATTTACTATTCCGTCCAATCCTGGAGTACTATTCAGAAGTTTGGTGTCCTCAGTATGGTGTACATATAGACCGAATAGAGTCTGTGCAAAAAAACTTTTTATTATTTGCTCTACGGGGCCTTAACTGGAATGCAAGCCTTATTTTACCATCCTACTCTAGTAGACTTCTCCTAATTAATCTACCATCCCAAACGATCTTTTTGAAGTCATATGCTCGTGCAAGTCATCCTAGCCTATTAGTTGGCCATTAGCAAGACTGACCAAGCTAATCGTCGGAGCTGATGGCGTTGCAAGGGTTGCTGAGCTTAAGACCTCACTGGGCACCATAACTAGGGCTGTTGCCAAGCTATATCTGCTGCCTAAGATTAGCATTTCGGCTTGCCGTCCTTGCAATCAACACAACAATGAATTTGAACTCATTAAAACTCTGTTTAGTTGCCAATAAACAAAGAATATTTATATTGTTAATTCGGACAATTTGTTTGTATTTAGTGGTTTAATTATTGGATTCTTGAGTGCCGTATTGGCCAACAGTGCTAGTGAAAAGGCAAATCACCTTTCTGTTATTCAGTCCATTTCCAAAAAACTGTCAGATCGAGATCAGTTAATAGTATTAGGTGATTTTAATATACCTAGTGCGACATGGTGCCCAGACGAAAACTCTAATATTTTACTTCCTTTAGCGCAGCATGACTTTATTGACGGCTTGCTTGACATTGCGCTATCCCAAGTGTAAAAAACTCCTTAGGAAGTTTACTGGACTTGTGTTTTGTTTCAAATTCAGAAGGCGTTTGTCTATTAAGAACATCACCACTTACACAATGGGAAGATCCTTATCATCCAACTCTAGAGCTGTCTGTAGATGCAAGAACAGAGCTGAATAAAAAATCCGAAAAGTCGGTTAAACGAATCCGCTGCTTTCGTAAGTCAAACTTTCATTTTTTAAATACTTTTATATCGGGCTATGACTGGTCCGAATTTTATTCATGCACTAACATGGCTGAGGCCGTTAATATCTTTTATAATGCATTGAACTCCTTCTTTTATCTGTGTGTTAAAAAATGTTAAGTCTAGACTTTTCAATAAATTTAAAATGTGCGGTTCACAATCTGCCTTCTCTCGATACATAAGGGATCGGTCAAATCTTACCGTGCTTAACGCCCGGTGTTATAAAGTCTATCTGACTATTTGCCTAGTTTTTCCAGACAACATATTCTGATTCATCCCGTCTAAATCCGTCTTATTCAAATACCATATCCAAGTCAAAACTTAATTTTTTGTCCGAGGTTACGCAAAAGCTCTCGTCTCTTGGATCTCCATAAAGTAAAGCCAGTCTATTCACCAGGTCCCGACGGAGTTCCAGGCTGCGTTCTTAAATACTGTGCTGAAACTCTGTGTATACCTCTGCACAAATTGTTTACCTTGTCTTTGAAAACTTCTCATTTCCCACTAATTTGGAAGAAGTCATTTGTTATTCCCCTTCATAAGAAGGGAAATAAATCGAATACAAATAATTACAGAGGCATATCCAAATCATCCGCCATCCCAAGGCTTTTCGAAAACGTTATTACAACCCACTTGCAACATCTTTGTAAATCAATTATATCTCCATGCCAACATGGATTTATAAGGCGAAGATCTACGACGACAAACCTCTTGGAGCAAATCCCGTCTTTTGTAATAAATGGCTTCAGAAAGAACATGCAAGCGTTTGATTCAGTAAATCACTCGCTACTTGTATTAAAGCTAGACTTGTTAGGGTTTCCATGTGATCTTCTAACATGGATCTTAAGTTATCTAAGTGGTAGGACACAACGAGTCCTCTTTAAAAACTCGATCTCTAATTTGATCCGAGTTACTTCAGGCGTCCCACAAGGAAGCCACCTTGGCCCACTTCTTCTTACTTTATTTATAAACGATCTCCCTCTAGTCTTGACAAGGTCGCGTGTCCTTATGTACGCAGACGACGTTAAGTTATGCCTGCAATATAACGAAATTTCCAGCAGTTCAGACTTACAATCGGAGCTAAATGCTTTTCAAACATGGTGTTGTGAAAATCTTTTGGATTTAAATAGCGCTAAGTGCAAAGTAATGACATTTTTTCGGGTGAACCCACAATATGTTACGTATACGCTGGGTGGTTGTGCATTGTCTACAATTACGCATGTTGATGACCTTGGCGTCCTTCTTGACCCAAAACTTAAGTTTTGTGACCATACTACTTCTATGGTGAATAAAGCCAGGGGAGTACTTGGATTTATTAAAAGGTGGTCAAAGGAATTCGATGATCCCTATGTTAAAAAGACTCTGTTCATTTACTATTCCGTCCAATCCTGGAGTACTATTCAGAAGTTTGGTGTCCTCAGTATGGTGTACATATAGACCGAATAGAGTCTGTGCAAAAAAACTTTTTATTATTTGCTCTACGGGGCCTTAACTGGAATGCAAGCCTTATTTTACCATCCTACTCTAGTAGACTTCTCCTAATTAATCTACCATCCCAAACGATCTTTTTGAAGTCATATGCTCGTGCAAGTCATCCTAGCCTATTAGTTGGCCATTAGCAAGACTGACCAAGCTAATCGTCGGAGCTGATGGCGTTGCAAGGGTTGCTGAGCTTAAGACCT
The DNA here is from genome assembly GCA_018153305.1 of Drosophila kurseongensis. NCBI lineage: Eukaryota > Metazoa > Arthropoda > Insecta > Diptera > Drosophilidae > Drosophila > Drosophila kurseongensis. The sequence continues at coordinate 401,183 of JAECXX010000127.1, read as the reverse complement.
CACTGGGCACCATAACTAGGGCTGTTGCCAAGCTATATCTGCTGCCTAAGATTAGCATTTCGGCTTGCCGTCCTTGCAATCAACACAACAATGAATTTGAACTCATTAAAACTCTGTTTAGTTGCCAATAAACAAAGAATATTTATATTGTTAATTCGGACAATTTGTTTGTATTTAGTGGTTTAATTATTGGATTCTTGAGTGCCGTATTGGCCAACAGTGCTAGTGAAAAGGCAAATCACCTTTCTGTTATTCAGTCCATTTCCAAAAAACTGTCAGATCGAGATCAGTTAATAGTATTAGGTGATTTTAATATACCTAGTGCGACATGGTGCCCAGACGAAAACTCTAATATTTTACTTCCTTTAGCGCAGCATGACTTTATTGACGGCTTGCTTGACATTGCGCTATCCCAAGTGTAAAAAACTCCTTAGGAAGTTTACTGGACTTGTGTTTTGTTTCAAATTCAGAAGGCGTTTGTCTATTAAGAACATCACCACTTACACAATGGGAAGATCCTTATCATCCAACTCTAGAGCTGTCTGTAGATGCAAGAACAGAGCTGAATAAAAAATCCGAAAAGTCGGTTAAACGAATCCGCTGCTTTCGTAAGTCAAACTTTCATTTTTTAAATACTTTTATATCGGGCTATGACTGGTCCGAATTTTATTCATGCACTAACATGGCTGAGGCCGTTAATATCTTTTATAATGCATTGAACTCCTTCTTTTATCTGTGTGTTAAAAAATGTTAAGTCTAGACTTTTCAATAAATTTAAAATGTGCGGTTCACAATCTGCCTTCTCTCGATACATAAGGGATCGGTCAAATCTTACCGTGCTTAACGCCCGGTGTTATAAAGTCTATCTGACTATTTGCCTAGTTTTTCCAGACTACATATTCTGATTCATCCCGTCTAAATCCGTCTTATTCAAATACCATATCCAAGTCAAAATCTAATTTTTTGTCCGAGGTTACGCAAAAGCTGTCGTCTCTTGGATCTCCATAAAGTAAAGCCAGTCTATTCACCAAGTCCCGACGGAGTTCCAGGCTGCGTTCTTAAATACTGTGCTGAAACTCTGTGTAGACCTCTGCACAAATTGTTTACCTTGTCTTTGAAAACTTCTCATTTCCCACTAATTTGGAAGAAGTCATTTGTTATTCCCCTTCATAAGAAGGGAAATAAATCGAATACAAGTAATTACAGAGGCAAATCCAAATCATCCGCCATCCCAAGGCTTTTCGAAAACGTTATTACAACCCACTTGCAACATCTTTGTAAATCAATTATATCTCCATGCCAACATGGATTTATAAGGCGAAGATCTACGACGACAAACCTCTTGGAGCAAATCACGTCTTTTGTAATAAATGGCTTCAGAAAGAACATGCAAGCGTTTGATTCAGTAAATCACTCGCTACTTGTATTAAAGCTAGACTTGTTAGGGTTTCCATGTGATCTTCTAACATGGATCTTAAGTTATCTAAGTGGTAGGACACAACGAGTCCTCTTTAAAAACTCGATCTCTAATTTGATCCGAGTTACTTCAGGCGTCCCACAAGGAAGCCACCTTGGCCCACTTCTTCTTACTTTATTTATAAACGATCTCCCTCTAGTCTTGACAAGGTCGCGTGTCCTTATGTACGCAGACGACGTTAAGTTATGCCTGCAATATAACGAAATTTCCAGCAGTTCAGACTTACAATCGGAGCTTAATTCCTTTCAAACATGGTGTTGTGAAAATCTTTTGGATTTAAATAGCGCTAAGTGCAAAGTAATGACATTTTTTCGGGTGAACCCACAATATGTTACAATTACGCATGTTGATGACTATGGCGTCTTACTCGACCCAAAACTTAAGTTTTGTGACCATACTACTTCTATGGTGAATAAAGCCAGGGGAGTACTTGGATTTATTAAAAGGTGGTCAAAGGAATTCGATGATCCCTATGTTAAAAAGACTCTGTTCATTTACTATTCCGTCCAATCCTGGAGTACTGTTCAGCAGTTTGGTGTCCTCAGTATGGTGTACATATAGACCGGATAGAGTCTGTGCAAAAGAACTTTTTATTATTTGCTCTACGGGGCCTTAACTGGAATGCAAGCCTTATTTTACCATCTTACTCTAGTAGACTTCTAATTAGTCTACCATCCTTATCAAACTCTAGAACGATGCTTGGCTCTACTTTTATTCGTAAATTTATTAACGGGGATGTATGGAGTCCTAAGTTACTGGGTCGCCTAAACTTCTTTGTGCCTAATAGAACTACCAGGAACTATATTGCTCTTACTTTAAATCATTGTAGATCTAACTATGAAATGCAAGTTATCCAACCCGTGAATCCCGTGGAATTAATAAACTAATTTTTAAATTCAATCTCCGCTATATTACCCTTGCCTTCAGCGACATTGCTCTCAAACTCATTGCCCAAACTCTCACGTTTGAAGCCCAAAGTATTGCGTTCTAAGTTCAATCAAATTGCTTTCCGATTTTCAATCAGAATCGCATCGGTCAGCATAATTTCATTTCACAACGAGATGCGACAGTTTCAGCATAAGCTTTTATTTTAAACAAAAAGAAAAGTTCTAGAAGCCTAACATAGAAAAGCTTCTGGGCGAGGCTTCTTGGATAAGATTTTAGAATTAAGAAGTCAGGCTTTTTCGGATTGGAACCGCGATTTGTCATATCTAGGGATTAAATGTAAAAATGTCTTGATGTATAAGTGAGTTAGTGAATTAAGGTTATTAACAATAAAATAAAATTTGAAATAAAAATAATATATTTTTAAATCAACTATAACAATCTACATTAATTGGCGACCAACGTGGGGCTGTGTCATTAAAAAGTTCTAAAAATAACAATTTAATGAAAAATAAAGTTAAATTTACAAACGGAACTTGACTAGCCAAGAACTCAAATGTTTAGTGGAAAAATTGAAACACCCAACACAAAACAAAGTTACAGTGATTGTGAATGGAAATCAATAAATGAAATAATCCATTAGGTTAATTTAATGGTGGACTGAAGATCTATCTCGTAAGACATCAAGAACACTAAAAGACAAAACAAATCCGAAACGTCAAAAATAACTAAAAATACAAAACCAACCAAACAACAAACAACCAACCAAAGAAATATTGACAAGAAGGAAGGGCTGTAGGGCACTCCCTCGCCAACACTGGAACAAAATTATATTCTCTATCGACAACAAGAAAAACATCACTTAAACTGGGAGAAGACCCAATCGGATAGTATCGTGAGGACAATTATAATTTTATTTTAAATAAGGTCTTTAAAAAAAAAACAAGAAAGGAAAGCTAACTTCGGGCGGAGCCGAAGTTGATATACCCTTGCAGAATAGTCTGTAAATTATATTCTCCAAAATTATTCATATGATGCATTCTTAATACTCATAGAAAATCCCAACTTCCTAACTTTACAAACACCAAAGTTATGGCATTTCCGATCAATCAGTTATATGGCAGCTATAGGATATAGTCGGCCGATCCTAACGAAATTTGGTAGGTCGAATTGATTGGCCAAATATAAAACCTATAGGAAATACCAACTTTCTAACTTAACAAACACCAAAGTTATGGCATTTCCGATCAATCAGTTATATGGCAGCTATAGGATATAGTGGGCCGATCCCGGCCGTTCCGACTTATATACTGCGTGTAAAGGATCGAAGGCTGTGTGCAAAGTTTCAATTCGATATCTTTAAAACTGAGAGACTAGTTCGTGTAGAAACAGACAGACGGACAGACAGACGGACAGACAGACGGACAGACGGACATGGCTATATGAACTCAGGAGGTGATCCTGATCAAGAATATATATACTTTATAGGGTCGGAGATGTCTCCTTCACTGCGTTGCACACTTTTGACCAAAATTATAATACCCTCTGCAAGGGTATTATAAACTTAAGACAACAAATTTTTTGATTTACAAATAAAAAACAGTGAGAATTAAAGAAGGCAATCTGAAAAGTTTAATAGATAGTTTCGGTCAATTAAATTTAACAATGACAACTGAAGGTTCAACTAATTTTTCTGCAGGTGGCCTAGCCACAGCCAGTAACTTAACTGTGGAATTAATTAATATTTAATTGAGCGAAGTAAGCTAAAAAATAGATGGCTTAGAAAAAAAGTGAGCTACAGATGCAAACTGAAAATGAAAAATTCAAATTCAGTAAGCCGGAGAGTGCAGACGTGTTTTGCGCGAGCTCCGGAAAAAAAAACCGCTCAAAAGTGTAAAACAATAACTAAAAATACTGGAGTGGTGTAACAAAGGCAATCTAATTGCTAAAAACAGTAAATAATAATCAGTGCTATGATAAAACTAGTGCAAAGTTATTATAAAAACTAAGAAGTGCCCCGAGTGATAGCTCAATGAGCGGCGATTCAAAAAATGAGCGTAGAAGCTCCCACTTCATGGAGCTTGCAGTGTAAAACCCCACCCCCAGCTTCGACTCACAGCTCACCAGCCACGAGCACTGCGACCTCGTTAATTTCTGCAACCGCAGCCACTGCAACAACAACATCAACGGTCGCCGTTAACAACAACGCGATTTCGAATGGGTTTGCAACTTCTGCAGCGCCGAATAAAACTACAAAGGCAATTGCAAGTACGAGTGCCAATATCGGCAATATCAAACAACAACAAGTGGGTCCGGCTATACAGACTGGCATGGATCGTTACATCCAAATCAAACGGAAGCTAAGCCCGCAAAATAAAATGGTTGGAAATAAACCAAAACAAAATTGCCCAAATAAAGGCAGCGAACAACCAGGGGCATCTAGTAACAACAGATTCGCCCTACTGTCGGAAATTGATAATAATCAATCCGAATCTGGACAGGCTGTTCAAAAGAAACCAAAGCCCCCACCAATTTACATAAGGGAACAGAATTCAAATGCCCTAGTAAAGAAAATTGTTGTGCTGGTCGGGAATGACAACTTTTATGTTACTCCTCTTGTTAAAGGGAATATTCACGAAACAAAGCTTCAAGCTAAAACTGAAGATCAATTCAGAGCTGTAACTAATTACCTAGACGAGGCTAGGAACCCCTACTACACGTACCAGCTCAAGAGTAGCAAGGGCCTGCAAGTAGTGCTAAAGGGCATAGAGCCCGACATATCCACCAATGAGATAAAAGAGGCACTGAAAGAAAAAGGATTCTTCACCAAAAATATTATTAATATTATCAACAAAAATAAAAAGCCGCAACCACTCTTTAAGGTCGAACTGGAGCCAGAAAGCAGAGCCTTGAAGAAAAATGAAGTGCACCCGATCTACAAACTGCAATTCCTGTTGCATAGAAGGATTACTGTTGAAGAACCGCACAAGCGGAATGGCCCGCTGCAATGCACAAACTGCCAAGAGTATGGACACACCAGAAACAACTGCGGGCTTCGTTCAGTCTGCGTAGCTTGTGGTGGCTTCCACAAATCCGAACCTTGCCCTGCAAGCAAAGAAGACCCAAAGACAAAGAAATGCGCTAACTGTGGAGATAACCATACCGCAAACTACGGAGGCTGCCCGGTCTATAAAGAGCTGAAGAGTCAGTTTCAACAAGCAAAACAAGCACGCTCCCAGAATGCACGAAATGCGTACGTGCAATCCCAAACCACACCTAATGTTTTCTTTGCGAAAGCAGCCAGATCTTCATTTGGACCCCTCAACACAAATGGTGGAGTTTCATACGCCAGTGCTCTAAAATCAGGACTTGCCAATCAGACGGGACTCCCACAAGCTCAATGCTCTGAGCAAAATACAATTACACCTCAGCAAGCAATAGGACAAATACCAAACAGCATGGAAACCATGATGCTGACTTTACAACAGGGTATGATGGAATTTATGTCCTTCATGAAAACAACAATGACAAACCTTATGCAAAATCAAAACATTTTAATAAATTTGCTCACATCCCAACAAACATCCCAATCTAACGCGAGCAACAGCAACATTGACATCATACAGCGCTCTCAATCAAAAATCCTGCGAACAATCACTGGGGCACCATGGTATGTTCGAAACGAAAACATCCACAGGGATCTGGGCATACCACCGGTCAAAGATGACCGGTAGGCCGCAGAAAGCGGCCTACCATAACAAGCTTACACTGCACCCAAATAATCTCGCAAGGAACCTAAGACGGGTTTCAAACAGAACTCGTCTGCATCGTAACGATCTACCAGCCCAGCAATAAATATTAGGGCCCGTTAGTCTAAATTCAGTCTACATGACTGTAAGTTAAGTCATATTCTTAAGATTTGATATACTTATTGTTAGTCTCATATAGAGAAGATTCAATAAATAAAAGCATATATTACAAAAAAAAAAAAAAAACAGATGCAAACAGTAGGGGACTATAAAATTCAAGAAGTTAAACCAAATATACAATGTAAAACCACTCTTGAAGTAATCAAATCATTACCGAATTTCACCGGGGAACCAACACAATACGTAGGTTGGATGGAACCTGCAGAAACTGCAATGAGCCTTTATAAAATTCAGAGTCAGCAGTATTTTATCGCGTTAACAATTTTACGAAATAAAATTATGGGAACAGCCCACGCCGCTCTAACCAACCTTGGCACTGTTCTAAACTTTCAAGCAATTTTATCTAAATTTGACTTTACATATAGTGATAAACAACCAATCCATATTCTTGAGTCCGAATTAAGTATTCTTAGACAGGGTAGAATGACAGTTACCGAATACTATAATAAAGTAAATAAAAAATGACTTTACTAATAAACAAAACCAATAACATACGGAAAGGACAACGAAATTACCAAGAAAACAAACAGAACAATAAGGAGCAATGCTCTACAAATTTGTATCTCTGGATTAAATGGCCCAATATCAGAAACCCTTTTCTCATTAAATCCACCAGACTTGCACAATGCTCTGGCAAAGGTCCAGGAATTAGAATCAAACATTTTCCGTGCTCAATTTGCAAACAGGTATAATGGTTTTAAAAATGAAAATAAAAATCAGGAAAATAATTTTAGATTTAATTCCTAACAAAATACGAATACTAACGGGACAAGAAATAATTGGAATTATAATCAAAATAATATTTGGCCACAGAATAGGAATTTTTGGAAAAACAATAATCAGAATAACTATCAAAAGCAACAAACTGTCGAGCCAATGGACGTTGATCCATCGTTCCAAATTCAAAATAAGCCTAGTAATAATTGGCAGACAAATAATAATCGAGGGAGACATAATAATAATTATTATCAAAACAATAATCGCGCAAACTATTATCGTACAAACCAAACCAGAGAGTAATCTCAAGCTCAGCAAAGGGGACCAGAAGGAACAGTTAATCAGCCTGCTAATAAGGTAACAAGATCAAGGGGTTATATACCTTCGAAAAACGAAAATTTTTTTTATTGCTTTATCTTGAAAAACAACTTTGTAAGAACATTTTCCCAAATTTTCAAATTTGAGCAGTAGAAAGAAAGTTACAGCAAAGTTACAAACTGAAACTTGAAAAATGACTTTGCGGTGATATTTTTAAGTGTTCGTGATGAATTTTGTGTTTACTTGAACGATCGGATGGATTTTTTTGTAAAAAATTTAGCGACCAAAAACTTTTTTTTTCCTAAAACGTTCCCGTATGCACAAAAAACAAGAGAGAACGCTATAGTCGAGTGCCTCGACTATTAGATACCCGTTACTCAGCTAAACAACTTAATATAAATATGCCTTCTTGTATGTTTTTCGCCGCTCGAATAAGCACCTTGGCCAGCTGTTCCAAGGTCATCCGTTAGATGGCGCTACGGGCCATGAAAGGCGGAAATGTAGGCGCTAGCCAGGCTTAAGCGTTTAATGGGTTTTTGGGAGTGGGCGTGGCAAACTTTTATTAGGCCAATCGATAGGTATTGACGAAACAAATACATATCAATTAAAATTTTCATAATAGCATCAAAACTGTAGCCACAGCTTGTGGCTTGTGGGCGTCAGAGGGGGCGTGGCACCATTTTGAAACAAACTTGCGCTGCGTAGGAACTCCTAAAATCTACATGCAAAATGCCAATCTTCTAGCTTTTATAGTTTCCGAGATCTCAGCGTTCATACGGACAGACAGACAGACAGACGGACAGACAGACGGACAGACGGAGAGACGGACAGACGGACAGACGGACATGGCTAGATCGACTCGGCTAGTGCTCCTGAACAAGAATATATATACTTTATAGGGTCGGAAAAGCTTCCTTCTACCTGTTACATACTTTTGCACGAATACAATATACCCTTTTACTCTACGAGTAACGGGTATAAAAATTATAAAAACGATCGTTCAGATACTCGGAATTACGCTAAACTAATACATTTTTTGTAGTTTTACGGGTTCAGTTGACCCGTCCGTCATGAGGAATTATCACCGCTAGGCTGTTCCAAGAAAAGGTGTTTAAGGAAAACAGCCACCCCCTAAAAACTATTCAATATTTTTTCACAACTATTGTCAACAAACTGAACTTTCAGAAAATATATTCATTCATGTAATAAAAAAAATTGCTACATACATACAAAAAATTCAAACTTTCATCTTTTTTTCGACAAATAAAGTTATATAACCCCTCAAGTAATATCAAGATCATTTTTTAGATCAGACCCCTACAGGGGAGTGCCTAATTTAAAAAGAGTAGACAGAGAAACTAAAAAGGAGTTAAATATTTTTATAGACACGGGAGCCACTGCTTGTTATACTAAGAAATGAATTTTTGGGATAAAAATGAATTATCAATTTACAAAAAAGGATCTACAGTTCATGGGTATTCAATTATTAAATATTACCACTATATAAATATATTTGGAACATTTGTTCTATGAAATAGAAGGATTGGAAACTGACTGCGTTTAATTTATTTATCACAAGAAAGGAAAGCTAACTTCGGGCGGAGCCGAAGTTGATATACCCTTGCAGAATACTCTGTAAATTATATTCTCCAAAATTATTCAAATGATAAATTCTTAATACTCATAAAAAATCCCAACTTCCTAACTTTAAAAACACCAAAGTTATGGCATTTCCAATCGTTTAGTTATATGGCAGCTATAGGATATAGTCGGCCGATCCTTATGAAATTTGGTAGGTTGGATTGATTGGCCAAATTTAAAACCCGTAGAAAATCCCAACTTCCTAACTTTACAAACACGAAAGTTATGGCATTTCCGATCAATCAGTTATATGGCAGCTATAGGATATAGTCGGCCGTTCCTTATGAAATTCGGTATGTCGGATTAATTGGCCAAAAATAAAACTCATAGAAAATCCCAACTTCCTAACTTTAAAAACACCAACGTTATGGCTTTTCCGATCGTTCAGTTATATGGCAGCTATATGATATAGTCGCCCGATCCGGTTGATTCGACTTATATACTACCTGCAATTGAAAGACAACTTTTGGGAAAGTTTTAAGCAGATAGCTTTAAAACTGAGGGACTAGTTTGCGTAGAAACGGACGGACGGACGGACAGACGGACAGACGGACGGACAGACGGACAGACGGACATGGCTAGATCGACTCTCCTGGTGATGCTGATCAAGAATATATATACTTTATAGGGTCGGAAATGTCTCCTTCACTGCGTTGCAAACTTTTGACTGAAATTATAATACCCTCTGCAAGGGTATAAAAATATTAAATAATAAAAGTTGCGAAAACACAGATTCTCTATTTGTGAAAAGAAGAGAGAAAAGTTTGGGATTAACAAATCCTGAGCACGCCGACTATGAAATTTCCGTCAACATACAACCACTAACCATACAACATATAGACTGGTCATTTCATACAACGAAAATGGATACAAAAATTCTTTTGCGGCAGGCCCCGGACACTTCGTGTGCCTTCGGGTTGTTTGCGCTCTCATTCTTATTCTCATTTTGATGCTCGCGCACTCACTGCACGAGTTCGGTCGTTCAGTCGCAGAGACGCGCATTTTGAAGAAGGTTGCGCCTGCGCTTGAATTGGTCTTTATATAAGTTAATCACAGAAATATTTCCATATTTTTTCCGAGAAATATTGCAACATTGTCGATGGCAACATTGCAACATTTCAATACAACGGTCAAAGAGCCCGCAAGTTCAATAACATAAACACACCAAGAACCCCCAAGTTCAATAACATAAACACACGCATCCGGTCAACAGCCACAGCGCAACCTTGCAGTTTCTCGCCGCTCCATCAGAACTAGGCCACCGCCGCGGTCTCTTCCGCGACGTCGACGTCGCTGCCCCAACCCACAGCTTAGATCAGGGAATTTTTAAATGAATAAAATCAGTCTCAAATTGAACTCCGAATAAATCAAACGTTCAAAACTTATTTTTGGGTTTTTATTATCCTGGAAATTAACTGGCGCCCGAACAGGGACCAACGCGAGGAAAAACGATTTAGTTCCTTTTAGTGCAAATAAATAAAATATATTATTTGCGCGACTCCGTTGGCCCAAAACATAAAACCTGAAATCAGAGAGACTCCTTGGCAATTAATTTTGCAAGCTGAAGACGGTAGCCGGTCGGTGAAAAACAAGTTTACTGATCCATCGGTGGACTACAAGTACTGTCAGGTTCGCCCGCAGGACAACCTCTACTAAGTGTGAATCGCAGGATCCCCAGTAGGAAACAAAAAGGAAGACATCCGGATCACCAGGAGGTGTAGCCACATCATGATAAGTTAAGTGAATAGTGAATAAGTGAAGGCAATCAAACCAAAAGTTAAACCAAAAATAAAAGCGAAAAATTTTCTACACTAAAAGAAAAATTTTAATAAAAATCAAAAGTTAAAAATTTAAAATAAAATTTTAAAGTTAAAGTTCTAAAATTTTAATTCCATTTAAATTTAAAGTGAATCTAAAATTTAAAATTAAATTTAATTATTTTGAGTTATTAAAATTTTATTCATATAAAATTTTTTAATTAATAACCATTTTTAAATACAAATTGAATTAAAGTATTTTAAAGTATTTAAGTGATTTAAATTTGATTAAACATTTTTACTACTATTTAATTAAAATTCGAATTAAATTTACAAAATTAATTTAAGCAAATGAAACATTCATTCCTTATCATATAAAAAAAAAATAATAATTAATTTTGAAACTTAATATTTATAAGAATTATACTTATCAACCATTTTTATCGTAAGACAGACCCATGAAAAAAATCTCCTATGGCCAATCGGCATAATCTTATACGACCACCCATCATTGATTTTCAACCACAAGAATTACAGCCAGAACAACTTCAAAATAATCAATTAAATCCAGCAGAACAACTTTAAAATATCAATTAAATCAAGTAGAACAACAAGCTAACCTTATTCAACAACAAAGACAAATTCATAGACAGGAATTACATCAGGAACACAGAGACAATATGGCAGCACAAGAGTTACAAGAAGCAGTCAGAAGTATAATTGCTGAGCAATTACCGATCCTATTACAACAAGCTCAAAACACAGGATTCGATTTTGCACAGGTTCCAAATCAGGAAATTTCCTATGAAAATCGAGCTAACCTCGAAGGTTTGGATAGGGTACCAGACGTCGTAAAAAGCTTAAGGGAATTTTCTGGCAACCCAACAGAATTCAGTTCTTGGAAAAAGGGTGTGGATAGAGTTCTTAAGACATATGAACACACTGTAGGCACATCTAAGTATTTTGGGATTCTACATACCATACGTAATAAAATCACGGGAAACGCAGACACTGCGTTAGAATCTTATAATACTCCACTCAACTGGAATGCCATTTCTAAATGTCTAACTTTGCACTACGCAGATAAGCGGGATTTAAGCACTCTTGAATACCAAATGACAACTCTATGTCAGGGTGCTCACCAGTCGGTAGAGGAATTTCATCAGTCAGTCTACAAACACCTTTCGCTTATTCTTAATGTTGGATGTATGGAATTAGGAATGGAAGCCGAACAACTCATGACGAAAATGTATAGGGACAAAGCCTTAGACACTTTTGTGCGAGGACTTCGCGGAGATTTATCTCGTCTTCTCGGTATGAAGGAAACAACCGATCTTCCTTCAGATTTACATCTTTGTTTAAAGTTAGAGAACCAAGCGTTCCGTGCAAACCATGCAGTTAATAGAGGGCAACAATCCGGATTTAGAAACGTGCCTTCCCAAAACTTACCACATTCACAACCAACCAGACCACAGCCAAGCAGGCCACAGTGGTCATTCCCCATTAATAATCAGTATCAAAATCCTCTAGTTCCACCCAGACCACAGCCAAGCAGGCCACAGTGGTCATTCCCCATTAATAATCAGTATCAAAATCCTCTAGTTCCACCCAGACAAAATAATAATATGTTTAATCAATCACGACCCCAGTTCTACAATACCAATCAAATTCCACCAGTCCCACAATATACTGCAGTTCGACCTTCAGGAAATTTTCCTCAGACACGACCTTTGGCTGTAAAGCCACAACCACGACCAGAACCCATGGACATCGACAGGACCATGCAATCAAAACATATTAATTATATGAACAAACCCATACGTTTCGAAGCTAGTAAAAGACCACCAATGCCTCTAAACGAAGCCGTAAAAAAATCCAGAAATTTTAATATTCAAGCAGCCCCTCACACTTCTTCAGAAGTGTAAGACGAAACACCAACCCTTGACGAATATAACGAAACCATAAAATCACAGGACGAATCACAACCTGAATATCCCGAATCCCTAACAGAATATTCTGAATCCATAAACCAAGCCGACCAAGAATACCAATATGATTATACCTACCTTCATTTTTTAGACTAACAAACTCCTCATTGCCATATTTTGAATTCAAACTGAGGAGTGGAGAAATTTTAAAAATATTAATTGATACCGGTTCAAACAATAATTACATCTTGCCAAAATTCGTAAAAAAAATCCTATAGAAAATAAATCCCCGTTTGACGCCATCTCGGTTGGCGGAAATATTAAAATTTCACATCACAAATCAGCCAATTTGTTTAACGACCCTAATGCAATAATTAAATTTTTTTTATTACCGACTTTAAAAACATTTGATGCCATTCTGGGAAACGACAGTTTAAAAAATTTAGGAGCAATAATTAACACTAATACCAAATCTATGCACTTAAAAAATGGAAAAACAATCAATATTAAAGAAAAAAAATTCAAAGCTGTAAATTTAATTATTCCTCGGACAGATCATCTTACTGGGACACAAAAATCAGATCTTAACCAACTTATTCAGAAATATCCGAATCTTTTTGCCGAACCAAACGAAAAATTGACTTACACAACAAACGTGAAAGCTGAGATACGTACAAACACTGACACACCAGTCTACTCGAAATTTTATCAATATCCAATGGCACTCAAAGACGAAATCGACCGACAAATAAAAGAACTTTTAGACACCAATATAATACGACCCTCTAGATCGCCTTACAATTCACCAGTGTGGATTGTACCAAAAAAATTAGATGCCTCCATTGTAAAGAAATATAGAATGGTAATAGATTACAGAAAATTAAATAGTGTTACAATAGCAGACAGATACCCGATACCAGACATAAATGCAGTTCTTGCACAACTGGGAAATAATAAAATGTTTTCTGTGTTAGATCTCAAAAGACAGCCTTCTCCGTGAATAACGGAAAATTTGAGTTCACAAGACTTCCATTTGGACTGAAAAACGCACCATCTATTTTTCAGCGTGCCCTAGACGACATTCTTAGGGAACACATAGGGAAAATCTGTTATATTTATATCGATGACATAATTGTCTTCAGTCCAGACGCACAATCTCATTCAAAAAATTTAGATACAATATTTGAAACCTTAAATAATGCAAACATAAAATGCCAATTGGATAAATGCGAATTTTTCAAAAATAAAGTTGAATTTTTAGGATTTGTAATTTCAGATAAGGGAATAGAAACTAATCCAACAAAGGTAGAGGCCATCGCTAACTACCCCATTCCCAAAAACGTTAAGGAATTAAGATCTTTCCTTGGACTGTCAGGGTATTACAGACGATTTATTATGGGCTACGCTGCACTAGCAAAACCACTCACCACATTACTTAGAGGCGAGGATGGGAGAATTTCGAAGAAAGCTTCATCGAAGAAATCTATTCACTTCAACAATGAAGCTATTCAGGCCTTTAATAAATTAAAAAGCACTCTAATTTCAGAAGACGTAATATTACAATATCCAAATTTTAACGAGGAATTTGTATTGACAACAGACGCCTCCGATCACGCAATTGGAGCAGTACTTTCACAAAAAGACAGAGCTATAGCTTTCATATCTAGAACACTATCTCAAACCGAAGAAAACTACGAAACGGCAAAGAAAGAAATGTTAGCCATTTCATGGGCAGTAAAAACACTTAGAGAATATCTCTACGGTGGAACCAAGGTTAAAATCTATACTGACCACGAACCACTTACACACGATTGTAATTGGAAGGGAGGGATAGCGATCAAGAGATGGAAATCATATCTTGACGAATATAATAAAGAATTACTTTATAAACCCGGAAAGGAAAACATAGTGGCCGATGCTTTGTCTAGGATCCCCATAAGCAACCAAATTAACTCATTAACAGCAACAAAACACAGCGCGCAGAGCTCTGGTCATAACCTTATACCCAGCGTCGAAGTACCAATAAATGCCTTTAAGAATCAGATATTTATTTACAAAGAAAACCCCCCCGACTACAAATTTACTATTCCGTTCCCCACCTTTCATAGACACGTTATAACTCGACCAGACTTTCAGAATATTGATCTTATTGAAATATTAAAAAAACATTTAAATCCGTCAATCCTAAATGGAATTTTCACATCAGAAGAGATAATGGGAGAAATACAGCGAATTTATCCGGAACATTTCGGATCCATTAAAATCAGATTCACACAAAATAAAGTAGAAGATTTGACAGAAGAAACTAAGCAGGAAGAATTAATATTAGAAACACATAACAGAGCACATAGAAACGCAGAAGAAAACAAAAACCAACTTGCAGAAAAATATTATTTCCCCAAAATGAAACAAAAAATAACAACATTAGTCAAACAATGCAGGGTATGTAAAGAAGGCAAATATGATAGACATCCCCCCAATCCAGAAATTAAAGAAACCCCAATTCCTGAATACCCTGGACACATAATCCACATAGACATTTTTTCAACAGAAAAGAAATTAGTATTGACCGCAATAGATAAATTTTCCAAATTAGCACAGGCAAAAATTATAAAATCCAAATCCACTGAAGACATTAAAAAACAGTTACACGAAATAATATTCTACTATGGAGTACCCAAATTTATAGTAATGGATAATGAAAAAGCTTTTAATTCAGCATCTATTACCTTTATGATGAGAGATCAATTAAATATAACCATTTTTAAAAAACTTAAAAATAAAAAAAAATTTAATAAATAAGATTACCTATAACGTTTACAGCTGTTGTCCGCTTGGGGTTATCAGTCCGTTCGTGAGTGATCGGCCCATAACCCTACAATACCGTTGTTTAATGAGACATTTTTGTAATTACAGGATGTTGTTTTTAATAACGCTGATACCAATGACAATCGCGACCACCGACATAACAAATTATACCGATGCACATACCATAACAATTCATAAGGGTATAGGAAAATTACAGATATCAACAATAAAATTAATTCACGTCATAAATTTAAAACAGATTGAAACGGAACTATTACAAATAAGAGAACACACAATAAACAGATTACAAAATAGTTTACATTATCACACTCTGACACACGAAATAATTCAATCACTTTCTGCTCTAAGCACACTTACCCTAACAACAAAAAGCCGTCAAGCTAGGTCAATAAATATGATTGGCTCAGCTTGGAAATATATCGCAGGTAACCCAGATCACGAAGATTTAGTTATGATAGAAAGTAATCTCAATAATTTAGTTAAAAATAACAACCACCAAATTATTATCAATAATCAGCTTCAAGACAGAATAAATAATTTAACAACCACTTCCAATATGCTAGCAAATTCAATTCAAAAAGACAGATTTTAAAATAATGACATTGCGTCGAGCTTGCAAACGCAAGTTAGACTTATGAAAGAAGAAATAGGAAACATTAAATTTGCAATACAATGGGCTAAAATTAACGTAATTAATACTCTTTTATTAAACGAACCTGAACTTAACGAAATAAATAAAATTTCTCAAAAAAATAACATTACCTCGTTTTCAATTGAGGAAACACTGGAATTTGTTGATGTGTCTGTCTTACATAATAAAACAACCATAATTTACTTAATAACAAGAAAGGAAAGCTAACTTCGGGCGGAGCCGAAGTTGATATACCCTTGCAGAATACTCTTTAAATTATATTCTCCAAAATTATTCATGTGATGCATTCTTAATACTCATAAAAAATCCCAACTTCCTAACTTTAAAAACACCAAAGTTATGGCATTTCCAATCGTTCAGTTATATGGCAGCTATACGATATAGTCGGCCGATCCTTATGAAATTTGGTAGGTCGGATTGATTGACCAAAAATAAAACCCATAGAAAATATCAACTTCCTAACTAAACAAACACCTAAGTTATGGCATTTCCGATTAATCAGTTATATGGCGGCTATAGGATATAGTCGTCCGATCTTTATAAAATTTGGTAGGTCGGATTAATTGGCCAAATATAAAACCCATAGAAAATCCCAACTTTCTAACTTTACAAACACAAAAGTTATGGCATTTCCGATCAATCAGTTATATGGCAGCTATAGGATATAGTCGGCCGATCCCGGCCGTTCCGACTTATATACTGCGTGCAAAGGAAAGAAGGGTGTGTGCAAAGTTTCAATTCGATAGCTTTAAAACTGAGAGACTAGTTTGCGTAGAAACAGACAGACGGACAGACGGACAGACGGACATGGCTATATCAACTCAGGAGGTGATCCTGATCAAGAATATATATACTTTATAAGGTCGGAGATGTCTCCTTCACTGCGTTGCACACTTTTGACCAAAATTATAATACCCTCTGCAAGGGTATAAAAATACCTGAACTCGAACCAACTATCTATAAAAATCTTCTTTTAAAGCCTGTCATCAGAAACCAATTAATAATACATTTAGAAACTAATGAACTTTTTATATCAAACAATGTAATACTAGGTCTACCCCATGATTGTAAAACTTCAAACTATGTTAAAATTTGTAAAAAAGGAAACATTGGTAATTCAAAATGTATTTCAAAACTAGCTCAGGGAAAGGAATCGCTGTGTGATTATAGTAACTCGGACCACATTGAACCAATAGAGGAAATAAACGATGGCATACTACTCTTAAATGACTTTAACGGCAGCCTAATTTCAAAACAATATTTCACATCAACTCAGAGGAACTTTCATGGTTACATTTTTAAACGAAACTATAAATATAAATGGAAAAAATTTTACAAACAAAGAAAAAGTAATTATGAAACCCGAAATCCCACGAATTCAAATTACCCCATTGCAAGCACAACGCATTCAAATTCTGTCATTAGAAGCATTGGAAGCTCTACATATCAAAACAAGAGAGAACGCTATAGTCGGGTGCCCAGACTTTCAGATACCCGTTACTCAGGTAAAGGGAGTGCGAGGGAGATGGAAATAGAAACTTTGATCACGCATAACTTTTTAACGAATGGTCCGATTTGAAAAATTTCTTCTACATTTCGATAGGTATTGATAAACACAATAAAACTGCATTTTTACTTTTCCGAAATATTTAAATTTTTAAAATCGTATATTAGCGATTGTGGGCGTTAAAGGGGGCGTGGCACCTTTTTGAAACAAACTTGCGCTGCGTAGGAACTCCTAGAATCTGCATGCAAAATGCCAATCTTCTAGCTTTTATAGTTTCCGAGATCTTAGCGTTCATACGGACAGACAGACAGACGGACAGACGGACATGGCTAGATCGACTCGGCTAGTGATCCTGAACAAGAATATATATACTTTATAGGGTCGGAAACGCTTCCTTCTACCTGTTACATACTTTTGCACGAATACAATATAACCTTTTACTCTACGAGTAACGGGTATAAATAGAAAGCACTTACAAACCTTACAGAATGATTCTACAATAAACCGAATAACCACAGTAACATTAATTTGCTCCATTGTTCTTGCTTTGATCGTATTAAAAAACTGTATTCACAGAAAAGAAAAAGTAATCCTACATATCCAAGAACCGCCTCCACAAATTTTAAACAACAAAACTAATATTATATCAATTCCTAAAAAAATAATACCAGAATCTAATAATATTCCCAATTTCTAAACAAGCAGGTTTTTAAGGAGGGAGAGTTAATCACAGAAATATTTCCATATTTTTTCCGAGAAATATTGCAACATTCTCGATGGCAACATTGCAACATTTCAATACAACGCACTATGGGGCCAACGACCACTTTCGTTGGCCAAAACCCATTTTTGAAAAGTAGTAAAATCCAAAAAAGTTGTTTTAGGATGCATTAACAGAAGACCAATCTGCAATGTTACGTTTCAGGAATTCCGATAGAGGGCGCTTCTGTTAAGATAACAGCTGTTAAATCATATGTTTAAGACGCAAGCCTCGTGCGTCTGAAATTCAACTTATATATTGTAGTTTAAAAGTGTTTAAAAAAACAGTTTAAAAGCGTTCCAAAAAAATTTTGTGATATAATTTCGATGAATGGTGGTGTATACTAAGTGTTTATGTGTTTAAACGGTTGAAATCTATCATGTTGTTTTTGTACTTAAGTGTTAAAGTGAGTTGTCTAAAACTCGTTCTTTAATTAGAAAACTAACTTTTAAGTAGAGCAACAAAGTGAGTCCAGCGGAGTCCACTTCTGAAACTTATTGAGATTTGTAGAGTATTAAATTCTTGTTAAAATGTATATTGTCAGAATCGCCACTTATTGCCACTTTTTCCGTAATTTAATATTTAAGTACATAACCTCAAATTTTGCAACTTTCACAGTAGTTTCGATAAAAATAAGAATATTTTTGATTTTCCATGCAATATTGAACTTGAATTCGAAGAGCATGAGTTTTAATAACAGGTGCCTTTTATATACTTATCAATAAAACTTGTTTAATCCGATTTTTGTGCATTTACATTGCACCTTTGTGGAACGAAGAACATTTTTTTTGCATTTTTATTTCCATTCAAAGGCAGATATAAAAAATATAAAAAAATATATTATAAATGTAATTATAAAGAATATATTAAAACAAAAAAAAAATTTTCGATTATCTTAAAAAACAACAAAGTTCAAAAAATCGATCGTATGGCAGCTATGGGATATATTCGTTCGATCATATTCTTTTTAACATATATGTTGCGTAAGGATACCAAAAAACGATTGGTAAAGTTTTATCTCGATATCTTGAAAATTGAGCGAGTTATTAATTTTGGCCAACAAAAGTGGTCGTTGGCCCCATAGTGCAACGGTCAAAGAGCCCGCAAGTTCAATAACATAAACACACCAAGAACCCCCAAGTTCAATAACATAAACACACGCATCCGGTCAACAGCCACAGCGCAATACCAAAATGCTGATCCTGCAAACCTTGCAGTTTCTCGCCGCTCCATCAGAACTGGGCCAACCCACAGCTTAGATCAGGGAATTTTTAAATGAATAAAATCAGTCTCAAATTGAACTCCGAATAAATCAAACGTTCAAAACTTATTTTTGGGTTTTTATTATCCTGGAAATTAACTTATATAAATTAAATTTATTAGTTGATTGATTTTTGAAAAAAATAATAATTTTATTTTATTATGATTTTTACCTTTTATTTTCTTAAATTCACTTTCACAAGTCACTTGTCATATATTTAGATTTTAACTTAGATTTTCGCGACCGATCGAGTCGTCTCCAAAAAAGAACTGCCCTTGGTTTGATAAAATATTAATCATGAAACCTCGGCTTAAGAGAATCTTGCTCAGAAGAAATTAAAAGAGATTAGGCAAAGTTAAGAGAGTAGGACAATTGGCTGATGAAATAATTGAGAAGTAATTGAAACTCAATAAATTGATTATTTGACAAAAATTTGGTTAGCAACTGGCTCGGACTAGATCGGACCCTAAGTGGAAAATTTGGAAGCTTTGTTTATGACTGGAGTCATTTGTTTACAGTAGGCCGGATGTGGTTCTCACAGGGCTCGGTTTGAGTGAGGAGAGATTCTGTTAACGAAGCTAGAATTTCCAGCGGTTGCTGAGCTTGGAAAGGGTCATTTGTTTACAATAGCCCGAATATGGCCGGTTTGAGCGAGGGGAGATTTTTCAGCCAGGATTGAAAAATTGTTTCTGAAACATAAGCTAAGAATATTCATGGGTTGGATAACACTCGCCCTTCTGAATTGAAGGGTCCCGATTCAAATGACGTTGGTGAGATGGCGGTTCGTTGAGCTGCTAAATCTGGTACAACATTTTATTCTTGGGAATTATTTTTATACCCGTTACTCGTAGAGTAAAAGGGTATATTGTATTCGTGCAAAAGTATGTAACAGGTAGAAGGAAGCGTTTCCGACCCTATAAAGTATATATATTCTTGTTCAGGATCACTAGCCGAGTCGATCTAGCCATGTCCGTCTGTCCGTCTGTCCGTCTGTCCGTCTGTCCGTCTGTCTGTCTGTCCGTATGAACGCTGAGATCTCGGAAACTATAAAAGCTAGAAGATTGGCATTTTGCATGTAGATTCTAGGAGTTCCTACGCAGCGCAAGTTTATTTCAAAAGGGTGCCACGCCCCCTTTAACGCCCACAATCGCTAATATACGATTTTAAAAATTTAAATATTTCGGAAAAGTAAAAATGCAGTTTTATTGTGTTTATCAATACCTATCGAAATGTAGAGTAAATTTTTCAAATCGGACCTTTCGTTAAAAAGTTATGCGTGATCAAAGTTTCTATCTCCATCTCCCTCGCACTCCCTTTACCTGAGTAACGGGTATCTGATAGTCGGGGCACCCGACTATAGCGTTCTCTCTTGTTTATATTGTTATTATACCCGTTACTCGTAGAGTAAAAGGGTATATTGTATTCGTGCAAAAGTATGTAACAGGTAGGAGGAAACGTTTCCGACCCTATAAAGTATATATATTCTTGTTCAGGATCACTAGCCGAGTCGATCTAGCCATGTCCGTCTGTCCGTCTGTCTGTCTGTCCGTATGAACGCTGAGATCTCGGAAACTATAAAAGCTAGAAGATTGGCATTTTGCATGTAGATTCTAGGAGTTCCTACGCAGCGCAAGTTTATTTCAAAAGGGTGCCACGCCCCCTTTAACGCCCACAATCGCTAATATACGATTTTAAAAATTTAAATATTTCGGAAAAGTAAAAATGCAGTTTTATTGTGTTTATCAATACCTATCGAAATGTAGAAGAAATTTTCCAAATCGGACCATTCGTAAAAAGTTATGCGTGATCAAAGTTTCTATCTCCATCTCCCTCGCACTCCCTTTACCTGAGTAACGGGTATCTGATAGTCGGGGCACCCGACTATTGCGTTCTCTCTTGTTTTGTGTTAAAAACGTCGAAGTTAAAAGCGGTGTTTTCTTAAAGGTATTTCTTGGTGGGTACAAAACTCAAAACTTCGTCAAACAATTTGGAATTTATTATCTGTCGCTTATTATTATTTTCAAATAAATCGTTAATTTTTTCTTGAATTGTTGTAAAACCATCATGGTCCGGTGTTCCAGCTATCCATTTTAAAATGGTGCCTAATTCGTTAATGCTTCTTTTATTTCTTGATGGAGTTAATTGTGATAAAGCTAAGTCGATGGTTTTTTGGGTTGTAAGTCAACTCCCAGTGGAACTGATCATTTCTGAATTTTTCTAAGCTTTCTGATTCTTCCTTAATAATTTCTTTGTAAAAGCTTATATTAGTGATATCAAAAAGTTCTGCGTATGAATCATAAGTCAGGATGTACTTGATGTCTTTGTAGATGAAAAAGTCGTGGTTTGAATAGTCGATTATCTCAGAATTAGTTGATGTGAGTATCAAAACTATATATATTATAGTATTCATTAACTGTAAGTTAAAAATATTTTAATATTTAATATTATCTTTGTGGCTTTGTTTTCTTTAACTACCTGCTTTTTGTATCTTGGTTTTAATTTATTTCGTTCCCCGTACTTTTTTCATATATTACTTGTCCTACATGATATTCTTTTGCTTTTTGTTTTGGTTATGTGATTTAAGCATTTTCGATTGCGCTACCTTAAGTATTTTAGGGACTTTTTCATGTTTTATTTTATTGTATAGAATGTCTATTGGTTTTCCATTTGTTATAGAATGAATGCTTTGGTTATACCTTTGGGCAGATCTTATAATTATTTCTGAGTGGTCAGTAAGATTAAATTCGTCTTTGATACATTGTGACGGTTCGTCGTTGTCGGGTGGCTCAGGGATGGCCAGGGTTCGTCACAAGAATTTGTTTGTGTCAGGCGTGGTTGCTGAAAGAGAGTTCCGACCCAGCCCAGAGTAGAAGTCGTGGGGAATTACTTAGTAATTGATTATAACTAGGTTTTATTTCAGTAAGTATCTTGACATTTGATTAACAACTAACGAATTCTCTGATTTGGCGGGGTGCCGCCCTTGCTGCCTTCGCTTCCTTCGTTCACTTAGAATACCTGGTATCGGGAGCCGTCCAGCTGCTCGAGAGGACCAGCACGGGATGGGTTGCCTGAAATGAGAATGGGATGCTTGGGGACCCTGAAGTCAGCCACGAGCGAGAGAGAGCTATTTAGTGCTTGGGGACCCGAAAGTCGACCGCAAGAGAAAGAATGTTGCTTGGGGACCCTGAAGTCAGCCACAAGAGAGAGAGCTATTTAGTGCTTGGGGACCCGAAAGTCGACCGCAAGAGAGGAATTTGTGGCTTGAGGACCCGAAAGTCAACCGCAAGAGAGAGAATGTTGCTTGGGGACCCTGAGGTCAGCCACAAGAGAGAGAGAATGTTGCTTGGGGACCCTGAGGTCAGCCGCGAGAGAGAGAGAGTTGCTTGGGGACCCTGAGGTCAGCCGCATGAGAGAGAGAGAGAGAGAGTTGCTTGGGGACCCTGAGGTCAGCTGCAAGAGAGAGAGAGTGTGTTGCTTGGGGACCCTGAAGTCAGCCACAAGAGAGAGAGAATGAGTTGCTTGGGGACCCTGAAGTCAGCCACAAGAGAGAGAGTTCGGCCGGTGAACCGTGCCGTAAGGAGGTGTGATCCTGAAATCAGACGTCTCCTAGGGATACCTTCGGGAGGAGGAAGTACTACGGGAGCTAACTACAATGTATGAGCGGACTTGGATCGAATGATCTAGTCCACCAAAAATGTTTAAGTGTTCGTGATGAATTTTGTGTTTACATGAACGATCGGATGGATTTTTTTGTAAAAAATTTAGCGACCAAAAACTTTATTATACCCGTTACTCGTAGAGTAAAAGGGTATATTGTATTCGTGCAAAAGTATGTAACAGGTAGAAGGAAGCGTTTCCGACCCTATAAAGTATATATATTCTTGTTCAGGATCACTAGCCGAGTCGATCTAGCCATGTCCGTCTGTCTGTCCGTCTGTCCGTCTGTCCGTCTGTCTGTCCGTATGAACGCTGAGATCTCGGAAACTATAAAAGCTAGAAGATTGGCGTTTTGCATTTATATTTTAGGAGTTCCTACGCAGCGCAAGTTTTCAAAATGGTGCCACGCCCCCTCTGACGCCCACAATCGCTAATATACGATTTTAAAAATTTAAATATTTCGGAGAAGTAAAAATGCAGTTTTATTGTGTTTATCAATACCTATCGAAATGTAGAATTGTAGAATTTTTAAAATCGGACCATTCGTTAAAAAGTTATGCGTGATCAAAGTTTCTATCTCCATCTCCCTCGCACTCCCTTTACCTGAGTAACGGGTATCTGATAGTCGGGGCACCCGACTATAGCGTTCTCTCTTGTTTTTATACATACATAAAAAAAATCCAAACTTTCATCTTTTTTTCGACAAAAAAAGTTATATAACCCCTCAAGTAATATCAAGATCATTTTTTAGATCAGACCCCTACAGGGGAGTGCCTAATTTAAAAAGAGTAGACAGAGAAACTAAAAAGGAGTTAAATATTTTTATAGACACGGGAGCCACTGCTTGTTATATTAAGAAATGAATTTTTGGGATAAAAATGAATTATCAATTTACAAAAAAGGATCTACAGTTCATGGGTATTCAATTATTAAATATTACCACTATATAAATGTATTTGGAACATTTGTTCTATGAAATAGAAGGATTGGAAACTGACCTACTTATTGCGTTTAATTTATTTATAACAAGAAAGGAAAGCTAACTTCGGGCGGAGCCGAAGTTGATATACCCTTGCAGAATACTCTGTAAATTATATTCTCCAAAATTATTCATGTGATGCATTCTTAATACTCATAAAAAATCCCAACTTCCTAACTTTAAAAACACCAAAGTTATGGCATTCGTTCAGTTATATGGCAGCTATAGGATATAGTCGGCCGATCCTTATGAAATTTGGTAGGTTGGACTGATTGGCCAAATTTAAAACCCGTAGAAAATCCCAACTTCCTAACTTTACAAACACGAAAGTTATGGCATTTCCGATCAATCAGTTATATGGCAGCTATAGGATATAGTTGGCCGATCCCGGCCGTTCCGACTTATATACTGCGTGCAAAGGAAAGAAGGGTGTGTGCAAAGTTTCCATTCGATATCTTTAAAACTGAGGGACTAGTTTGCGTAGAAACAGACAGACGGACAGACGGACATGGCTATATCAACTCAGGAGGTGATCCTGATCAAGAATATATATACTTTATAGGGTCGGAGATGTCTCCTTCACTGCGTTGCACACTTTTGACCATCTGCAAGGGTATAAAAATCGGAGCTATAATAAATATAGAAAAGGGATCGTTGGATTATAAAGGGAAGACAGAAAAGTTAATATATTATATTATGATAGTGAGGAAAATAACGAAAATAACAAGTTTAATGGAAGTCAATAATATTCTTCCATTAAAAGAATATATTTTAAAAAAATATTAAATAATAAAAGTTGCGAAAACACAGATTCTCTATTTGTGAAAAGAAGAGAGAAAAGTTTGGGATTAACAAATCCTGAGCACGCCGACTATGAAATTTCCGTCAACATACAACCACTAACCATACAACATATAGACTGGTCATTTCATACAACGAAAATGGATACAAAAATTCTTTTGCGGCAGGCCCCGGACACTTCGTGTGCCTTCGGGTTGTTTGCGCTCTCATTCTTATTCTCATTTTGATGCTCGCGCACTCACTGCACGAGTTCGGTCGTTCAGTCGCAGAGACGCGCATTTTGAAGAAGGTTGCGCCTGCGCTTGAATTGGTCTTTATATATAAATTAAATTTATTAGTTGATTGATTTTAAAAAAAAATTATAATTTTATTTTATTATGATTTTTACCTTTAATTTTCTTAAATTCACTTTCACAAGTCACTTATCATATATTTATATTTTAACCTAGATTTTCGCGACCGATCGAGTCGTCTCCAAAAAAGAACTGCCCTTGGTTTGATAAAATATTAATCATGAAACCTCGGCTTAAGAGAATCTTGCTCAGAAGAAATTAAAAGAGATTAGGCAAAGTTAAGAGAGTAGGACAATTGGCTGATGAAATAATTGAGAAGTAATTGAAACTCAATTAATTGATTATTTGACAAAAATTTGGTTAGCAACTGGCTCGGACTTGATCGGACCCTAAGTGGAAAATTTGGAAGCTTTGTTTATGACTGGAGTCATTTGTTTACAGAAGGCCGGATGTGGTTCTCACAGGGCTCGGTTTGAGTGAGGAGATATTCTTTTAACGAAGCTAGAATTTCCAGCGGTTGCTGAGCTTGGAAAGGGTCATTTGTTTACAATAGCCCGAATATGGCCGGTTTGAGCGAGGGGAGATTTTTCAGCCAGGATTGAAAAATTGTTTCTGAAACATAAGCTAAGAATATTCATGGGTTGGATAACACTCCCCCTTCTGAATTGAAGGGTCCCGATTCAAATGACGTTGGTGAGATGGCGGTTAGTTGAGCTGCTAAATCTGGTACAACATTTTCTTCTTGGGAATTATTTTTTATATTGTTATTATACCCGTTACTCGTAGAGTAAAAGGGTATATTGTATTCGTGCAAAAGTATGTAACAGGTAGAAGGAAGCGTTTCCGACCCTATAAAGTATATATATTCTTGTTCAGGATCACTAGCCGAGTCGATCTAGCCATGTCCGTCTGTCCGTCTGTCTGTCCGTCCGTATGAAAGCTGAGATCTCGGAAACTATAAAAGCTAGAAGATTGGCATTTTGCATGTAGATTTTAGGAGTTCCTACGCAGCGCAAGTTTGTTTCAAAATGGTGCCACGCCCCCTCTGACGCCCACAAGCCACAAGCTGTGGCCACAGTTTTGATGCTATTATGAAAATTTTAATTGATATGTATTTGTTTCGTCAATACCTATCGATTGGCCTAATAAAAGTTTGCCACGCCCACTCTAACGCCCAAAAACTCATTAAACGCTTAAGCCTGGCTAGCGCCTACATTTCCGCCTTTCATGGCCCGTGGTACCAATGTCTTGGGGTAGATGGCGCAATACAATAGCGCCATCTAACGGATGACTTTGGAACAGCTGGCCAAGGTGCTAATTCGAGCGGCGAAAAACGTACAAGAAGGCATATTTATATTTTTGTTTTTCTGATTTGAACAAATGGGTTTAGAATTTTGATATTGTCAAAGGATAGTTCCGAATTATTAGATAATATATATTCGGATATTTCAAAATTAATATAATTGTGGGCTGTAATAAATTCGAGCATCTTATTATCTATGTTTGTGTAGGATATATTGTTTATTACGGTAGTGCCATTAAATATAATTAAATATGTTCCTTTTAAATAAGTATCGTTTACAATATTATTTCCGCTTATCAGCACTGCACCGTCTTGTATAACATCTATTTGTTTATTTTTATACCCTTGCAGAGGGTATTATAATTTCAGTCAAAAGTTTGCAACGCAGTGAAGGAGACATTTCCGACCCTATAAAGTATATATATTCTTGATCAGCATCACCAGGAGAGTCGATCTAGCCATGTCCGTCTGTCCGTCCGTCTGTCCGTCCGTCTGTCCGTCTGTCCGTCTGTCCGTCCGTTTCTACGCAAACTAGTCCCTCAGTTTTAAAGCTATCTGCTTGAAACTTTCGCAAAACTTGTCTTTCTATTGCAGGTAGTATATAAGTCGGAACGAGCCGGATCGGGCGACTATATCATATAGCTGCCATATTACTGAACGATCGGAAAAGCCATAACTTTGGTGTTTTTAAAGATAAGAAGTTGGGATTTTCTATGGGTTTTATTTTTGGCCAATCAATCCGACATACCGAATTTCATAAGGATCGGCCGACTATTACTTATAGCTGCCATATAACTGATTGATCGGAAGTGCCATAACTTTGGTGTTTGTAAAGTTAAGAAGTTGGGATTTTCTATGGGTTTTATTTTTGGCCAATCAATCCGACATACCAAATTTCATAAGGATCGGCCGACTATATCTTATAGCTGCCATATAACTGAACGATTGAAAATGCCATAACTTTGGTGTTTTTAAAGTTAGGAAGTTTGGATTTTTTATGAGTATTAAGAATTTTTTTGTTCTTCAGGATTTGTTAATATTTAAATACTATGGAATTACGGTTTTAATTTTATTAAAATCGGATGACAGTATCATATAGCTCCCATAGGAACAATCGGAACAATTATATGAAATAAATGACAAAAAAATTATTACTTCGATGTTTAATAATTTAAATAAATATACTTCAAGATATAGTAAATCTTGAATATTTTAGATTTACGTTTTAATTTTTATTGAAATCGGACAATAATATCATATAGCTTTCATAGAAATGACCGAAAACTTGAGAGTAAAATCGACCTAGCTTCATTGTTATATCAGGCGATTCGAATACATCTTCCGTCAGTTCGTAACTATAACTTTGTCGTTTCCTAAAATATTTCCATATACTCCAAGATATAGTAAATTTTAGCAATCTCAGAATAATAGTTTTAATTATACCCTTGCAGAGGGTATTATAATTTTGGTCAAAAGTGTGCAACGCAGTGAAGGAGACATCTCCGACCCTATAAAGTATATATATTCTTGATCAGGATCACCTCCTGAGTTGATATAGCCATGTCCGTCTGTCCGTCTGTCCGTCTGTCCGTCTGTCCGTCTGTCTGTCCGTCTGTCTGTTTCTACGCGAACTAGTCTCTCAGTTTTAAAGATATCGAATTGAAACTTTGCACACAGCCTTCGATCCTTTGCACGCAGTATATAAGTCGGAACGGCCAGGATCGGACAACTATATCCTATAGCTGCCATATAACTGATTGATCGGAAATGCCATAACTTTAGTGTTTGTTAAGTTAGGAAGTTGGGATTTCCTTTGGGTTTTTTATTTGGCCAGTCAATCCGACCTACCAAATTTCATAAGGATCGGCCGACTATATCCTATAGCTGCCATATAACTGATTGATCGGTAATGCCATAACTTTGGGATTTGTAAAGTTAGGAAGTTGGGATTTTCTATGGCTTTTATATTTGGCCAATCAATCTGACCTACCAAATTTCATAAGGATCGGCTGACTATATCCTATAGCTGCTATATAACTGATTGATCGGTAATGCCATAACTTTGGGATTTGTAAAGTTAGGAAGTTGGGATTTAATATGGGTTTTATATTTGGCCAATCAATCTGACCCACTAAATTTCATAGGGATCGGCCGACTATATCCTATAGCCGCCACTTAACTGAACGATTGGAAATGCCATAACTTTGGTGTTTTTAAAGTTAGAAAGTTGGGATTTTTTATGAGTGTTAAGAATGCATCATTGAATAATTTTGGAGAATATAATTCGGAATATTCTGCAAGGGTATTTTAACTTCGGCTCCGCCCGAAGTTAGCTTTCCTTTCTTGTTTTCTTTTATTTTAATGCAGTAGGATTTTTCTCCATTCAATAAACGAGTAAAACATGATTGGTTTTTATTTAGAGTACAATAGTTGTTGAATAATTACTTCTTAAAATTATAAATTTCGTAAAATGTTTTGTTGCATTTTGCAACTTGGTTGCTTAAAACTAATTTGCCACCATTTTGAGAGATAGCCCTGGCGAAACATGCATCGCATCGATTTCGAATGACTGAATACCGAATATAAATTACAAATATTTCTTTGTGTAGTGCAATTCTAAATTCGGAAATATCCATTAGATCTGTGATCATGACAGGCTTTTTCTCATGTTTATAAATTTCTTGAAGATCGTCATGGTTTAATATTTTTGTGTTAAAAACGTCGAAGTTAAAAGCGATGTTTTCTTAAAGGTATTTCTTGGTGGGTACAAAACTGAATCTAATGTGGTAGATAATTTCTTAACTTCGTCAAACAATTTGGAATTTATTATCTGTTGCTTATTATTATTTTCAAATAAATCGTTAATTTTTTCTTGAATTGTTGTAAAACCATCATGGTCCGGTGTTCCAGCTATCCATTTTAAAATGGTGCCTAATTCGTTAATGCTTCTTTTATTTCTTGATGGAGTTAATTGTGATAAAGCTAAGTCGATGGTTTTTAGGTTGTAAGTCAACTCCCAGTGGAACTGATCATTTCTGAATTTTTCTAAGCTTTCTGATTCTTCCTTAATAATTTCTTTGTAAAAGCTTATATTAGTGATATCAAAAAGTTCTGCGTATGAATCATAAGTCAGGATGTCCTTGATGTCTTTGTAGATGAAAAAGTCGTGGTTTGAATAGTCGATTATCTCAGAATTAGTTGATGTGAGTATCAAAACTATATATATTATAGTATTCATTATCTGTAAGTTAAAACAAGAGAGAACGCTATAGTCGGGTGCCCCGACTATCAGATACCCGTTACTCAGGTAAAGGGAGTGCGAGGGAGATGGAGATAGAAACTTTGATCACGCATAACTTTTTAACGAATGGTTCGATTTGAAAAATTTCTTCTACATTTCGATAGGTATTGATAAACACAATAAAACTGCATTTTTACTTTTCCGAAATATTAAAATTTTTAAAATCGTATATTAGCGATTGTGGGCGTTAAAGGGGGCGTGGCACCCTTTTGAAATAAACTTGCGCTGCGTAGGAACTCCTAGAATCTACATGCAAAATGCCAATCTTCTAGCTTTTATAGTTTCCGAGATCTCAGCGTTCATACGGACAGACAGACAGACGGACAGACGGACATGGCTAGATCGACTCGGCTAGTGATCCTGAACAAGAATATATATACTTTATAGGGTCGGAAACGCTTCCTCCTACCTGTTACATACTTTTGCACGAATACAATATACCCTTTTACTCTACGAGTAACGGGTATAATAACAATATAAAAAATAATTCCCAAGAATAAAATGTTGTACCAGATTTAGCAGCTCAACGAACCGCCATCTCACCAACGTCATTTGAATCGGGACCCTTCAATTCAGAAGGGGGAGTGTTATCCAACCCATGAATATTCTTAGCTTATGTTTCAGAAACAATTTTTCAATCCTGGCTGAAAAATCTCCCCTCGCTCAAACCGGCCATATTCGGGCTATTGTAAACAAATGACCCTTTCCAAGCTCAGTAACCGCTGGAAATTCTAGCTTCGTTAAAAGAATCTCTCCTCACTCAAACCGAGCCCTGTGAGAACCACATCCGGCCTTCTGTAAACAAATGACTCCAGTCATAAACAAAGCTTCCAAATTTTCCACTTAGGGTCCGATCAAGTCCGAGCCAGTTGCTAACCAAATTTTTGTCAAATAATCAATTAATTGAGTTTCAATTACTTCTCAATTATTTCATCAGCCAATTGTCCTACTCTCTTAACTTTGCCTAATCTCTTTTAATTTCTTCTGAGCAAGATTCTCTTAAGCCGAGGTTTCATGATTAATATTTTATCAAACCAAGGGCAGTTCTTTTTTGGAGACGACTCGATCGGTCGCGAAAATCTAGGTTAAAATATAAATATATGATAAGTGACTTGTGAAAGTGAATTTAAGAAAATTAAAGGTAAAAATCATAATAAAATAAAATTATAATTTTTTTTAAAATCAATCAACTAATAAATTTAATTTATATATAAAGACCAATTCAAGCGCAGGCGCAACCTTCTTCAAAATGCGCGTCTCTGCGACTGAACGACCGAACTCGTGCAGTGAGTGCGCGAGCATCAAAATGAGAATAAGAATGAGAGCGCAAACAACCCGAAGGCACACGAAGTGTCCGGGGCCTGCCGCAAAAGAATTTTTGTATCCATTTTCGTTGTATGAAATGACCAGTCTATATGTTGTATGGTTAGTGGTTGTATGTTGACGGAAATTTCATAGTCGGCGTGCTCAGGATTTGTTAATCACAAACTTTTCTCTCTTCTTTTCACAAATAGAGAATCTGTGTTTTCGCAACTTTTATTATTTAATATTTTTTTAAAATATATTCTTTTAATGGAAGAATATTATTGACTTCCATTAAACTTGTTTCGTTATTTTCCTCACTATCATAATATAATATATTAACTTTTCTGTCTTCCCTTTATAATCCAACGATCCCTTTTCTATATTTATTATAGCTCCGATTTTTATACCCTTGCAGATGGTCAAAAGTGTGCAACGCAGAGAAGGAGACATCTCCGACCCTATAAAGTATATATATTCTTGATCAGGATCACCTCCTGAGTTGATATAGCCATGTCCGTCTGTCCGTCTGTCTGTTTCTACGCAAACTAGTCCCTCAGTTTTAAAGATATCGAATGGAAACTTTGCACACACCCTTCTTTCCTTTGCACGCAGTATATAAGTCGGAACGGCCGGGATCGGCCAACTATATCCTATAGCTGCCATATAACTGATTGATCGGAAATGCCATAACTTTCGTGTTTGTAAAGTTAGGAAGTTGGGATTTTCTACGGGTTTTAAATTTGGCCAATCAGTCCAACCTACCAAATTTCATAAGGATCGGCCGACTATATCCTATAGCTGCCATATAACTGAACGAATGCCATAACTTTGGTGTTTTTAAAGTTAGGAAGTTGGGATTTTTTATGAGTATTAAGAATGCATCACATGAATAATTTTGGAGAATATAATTTACAGAGTATTCTGCAAGGGTATATCAACTTCGGCTCCGCCCGAAGTTAGCTTTCCTTTCTTGTTATAAATAAATTAAATTAATTGAATACCCATGAACTGTAGATCCTTTTTTGTAAATTGATAATTCATTTTTATCCCAAAAATTCATTTCTTAATATAACAAGCAGTGGCTCCCGTGTCTATAAAAATATTTAACTCCTTTTTAGTTTCTCTGTCTACTCTTTTTAAATTAGGCACTCCCCTGTAGGGGTCTGATCTAAAAAATGATCTTGATATTACTTGAGGGGTTATATACCTTTTTTTTGGCGAAAAAAAGATGAAAGTTTGGATTTTTTTTATGTATGTAGCAATTTTTTTTATTACATGAATGAATATATTTTCTGAAAGTTCAGTTTGTTGACAATATTTGTGAAAAAATATTGAATAGTTTTTAGGGGGTGGCTGTTTTCCTTAAACACCTTTTCTTGGAACAGCCTAGCGGTGATAATTCCTCATGACGGACGGGTCAACTGAACCCGTAAAACTACAAAAAAATTATTAGTTTAGCGTAATTCCGTGTATCTGAACGATCGTTTTTATAATTTTTTTTTGTGCATACGGGAACGTTTTAGGAAAAAAACAAGAGAGAACGCTATAGTCGGGTGCCCCGACTATCAGATACCCGTTACTCAGGTAAAGGGAGTGCGAGGGAGATGGAGATAGAAACTTTGATCACGCATAACTTTTTAACGAATGGTTCGATTTGAAAAATTTCTTCTACATTTCGATAGGTATTGATAAACACAATAAAACTGCATTTTTACTTTTCCGAAATATTAAAATTTTTAAAATCGTATATTAGCGATTGTGGGCGTGGCACCATTTTGAAACAAACTTTCGCTGCGTAGGAACTCCTAAAATCTACATGCAAAACGCCAATCTTCTAGCTTTTATAGTTTCCGAGATCTCAGCGTTCATACGGACAGAGAGACGGACAGACAGACGGACAGACGGACAGACAGACGGACAGACGGACATGGCTAGATCGACTCGGCTAGTGATCCTGAACAAGAATATATATACTTTATAGGGTCGGAAACGCTTCCTTCTACCTGTTACATACTTTTGCACGAATACAATATACCCTTTTACTCTACGAGTAACGGGTATAAATATTTTAATATTTAATATTATCTTTGTGGATAATTCTATTTATATTATTTATTAATACTTTATTAGCTTTGTTTTCTTTGCCTACCTGCTTTTTGTATCTTGGTTTTAATTTATTTCGTTCCCCGTACTTTTTTTCATATATTACTTGTCCTACATGATATTCTTTTGCTTTTTTGTTTTGGTTATGTGATTTAAGCATTTTCGATTGCGCTACCTTAAGTATTTTAGGGACTTTTTCATGTTTTATTTTATTGTATAGAATGTCTATTGGTTTTCCATTTGTTATAGAATGAATGCTTTGGTTATACCTTTGGGCAGATCTTATAATTATTTCTGAGTGGTCAGTAAGATTAAATTCGTCTTTAATACATTGTGACGGTTCGTCGTTGTCGGGTGGCTCAGGGATGGCCAGGGTTCGTCAGGCGTGGTTGCTGAAAGAGAGTTCCGACCCAGCCCAGAGTAGAAGTCGTGGGGAATTACTTAATAATTGATTATAACTAGGTTTTATTTCAGTAAGTATCTTGACATTTGATTAACAACTAACGAATTCTCTGATTTGGCGGGGTGCCGCCCTTGCTGCCTTCGCTTCCTTCGTTCACTTAGAATACCTGGTATCGGGAGCCGTCCAGCTGCTCGAGAGGACCAGCACGGGATGGGTTGCCTGAAATGAGAATGGGATGCTTGGGGACCCTGAAGTCAGCCACGAGCGAGAGAGAGCTATTTAGTGCTTGGGGACCCGAAAGTCGACCGCAAGAGAAAGAATGTTGCTTGGGGACCCTGAAGTCAGCCACAAGAAAGAGAGCTATTTAGTGCTTGGGGACCCGAAAGTCGACCGCAAAAGAAAGAGTTTGTGGCTTGGGGACCCGAAAGTCAACCGCAAGAGAGAGAATGTTGCTTGGGGACCCTGAGGTCAGCCACAAGAGAGAGAGAATGTTGCTTGGGGACCCTGAGGTCAGCCGCGAGAGAGAGAGAGTTGCTTGGGGACCCTGAGGTCAGCCGCATGAGAGAGAGAGAGAGTTGCTTGGGGACCCTGAAGTCAGCCACAAGAGAGAGAGTTCGGTGAACCGTGCCGTAAGGAGGTGTGATCCCGAAATCAGACGTCTCCTAGGGATACCTTCGGGAGGAGGAAGTACTACGGGAGCTAACTACAATGTATGAGCGGACTTGGATCGAATGATCTAGTCCACCAAAAATGACTTCGCTGCTTACCACCACTGGGGAGTTGCCTCTGAACCCTTAGACGGTTGGCTGCTAAATGACCTTCTATGGCCCGTGGTCCGCCTTATATAGGGCTTGGCGAGATCTAGTGTGCCCGTCGCCTGTGTGGGATTGGCCGGTCTCAGTCTGACCATCTCTCTTGATGTTCAAGAAGAACACTAATTATCATAAATATAAGATTTTACGAGTTTTGGTTCTGTCAATATGAATATCTTTCTTGAGCCATAAATAACGATCTGTAACTTAAAACCTACAAGGGTGCAGGCCGAACAATTGTAATCTTAAGTACAGGCCACTTGAGCCTGACCATAAATATAGTTCTCACACTGCACAAAAGGTCGCCTTGCGGGAGACCGTTGATAAGGCTCCCGCTCAGGCTTACAGATGTGGTCTCTGTGTAGACCATAGATAAGGATATTATAAGAATTTCATGTTAGTTACGTAAGAGAAGACTTAGAAAAATAAATTATACAGAACTCAAACGTGAAGGTTGTTTTCCTTATTACAGGAATCCCTTACATTGAGCGTTTCCGAGGCCATAACATCGGAAAAATAAAACATAAAAAGTGTGTGTTTTTTTGTTTCTTATAAACTAAAAAAAAAAAAAAATGTTTAAGTTTATAAAGCGTGTTTGAGGCCAACATCAGACAAATAAATACAATTTGTGAAATGTGCAACAAAATTTAAAAAAAAAAAAAAAGTGCCCACAAATTAACACTTGTGATAAAAAAAAATAATAATAAACACAAGTGAAACAAAAAAATTTTTAAACAAAAAAAAATCCAAAAAGTTGGATTAAAATAGAAAAAGTGCCTACAAATGCTAAAAGACAAAGAGATAAGCATAATTAAATAAAATGCCTTCAAATTACTGAAGCCAACAAAACAACAATAAATTACAACACTAAAACCAAAAATTGAAAATTAAAAAAAAAAAAAAAAATCATCCATAAAAGAAGACCAGCACCCCCAACAAAGACGACTTCAAGCATCATCTTTATCAACGACTTCAAGCAGCCTGCATAAAAATCCAACGACATCGACATCAAGAATCGCCGACATCAGCGTCCAGTAAAATTCAGATAAGTTAGAAATAAAAAATTATTATTATTATTTTCTTAACGTACATTATTAAATATATATATAAATTAAGAAAATGTTGTCCGAAAAGACCATTGAGTTCCTGCAGAAGCAGTCCGAGTTAACGCAGCAGATCAGGCAAAAGTGCACTTAACTCAACAGGAGTTTAAAAAATCTGTAGAACTAGAAAAGGATTTTATAGGTTGAGCACGAATATTTTACATCAAAACATTATGAAGCGATGATGATGATATTTTCTAAACTAAAGAAACAATTTGAAAAGGACTTGAGTAGGCCGGGAAATAGCGGGCAAATTAGGTCACAAATAGGCGAGATTAAACCCGCTCCGGGGGATGCTAAATTAATGAAAGATTTTGACGACAATGTGGGACATTTAAAGAAGTATCTCGAGGAAACTTTTAATAATTTAAATTGCGATCTACTTTCCATTAAAATTAGAAAAAAGAAAGTTTAATTTTTGAAAACTAAAACTTTAGTTTTATTAGATAAGGTAAAGGGTTGTGTTGAAACTTCGGAATTTGATGACCAGATAACCGAATTAGAATTCGATGTCGATAGCATTTTAGAGGTTATAGATGAAAGACTTAACGATGAAAAAAATCAAGTTAAGGAATCTATAACTGTAAAGGCAGAGGAATTCCCTAAGCTGCCAAAAATTAAGATACCCACTTTTTTTGGTGATTCCAAAGAATGGGATCTATTTAATGAGTTGTTTATGGAACTCATTCATACAAGAGAGGACCTTAGCACTGCTCTTAAATTTAATTATCTCAAGTCAGCGTTAAAAGGAGAGGCCAAGAACGTGGTTTCCCATTTACTGCTAGGCACTGGAGATAACTATGAAGCTGCTTGGGAGTTGCTAACCAAGCGGTATGAGAACAGAAGAAAAATTTTCTCTGATCACATAAATAGGCTAATGGATTTACCCAATCTAAATTTGGAATCCAATAAGCAAATTAAAACATTTATTGACACAATTAATGAGTCAATTTATATTATAAAATTAAAGGCACAATTATCCGAGGATGTGGATGCAGTTTTTGCCCACATAATACTTCGGAAATTTAACAAGGATTCTCTAAATTTATATGAGAGTCATGTTAAAAGGACAAAGGAAATTCAAACACTTCCTGATGTCATGGAGTTTTTAGAGCAAAGACTCAGCTCCATTTCCTCTTTTCCACAGGAAAATAAACCTTGGAAAAAAGAGTTTCAGGTCAAAAGCAGCAAAGAAAATTGTTCTTGTTGTAATTTACCAACCCATAATATAACACAGTGTTATAAATTTAAGGGAATGGAACCAGTAGAAAGAAATGAGTGGGCAAAGAAAAGACA
Source organism: Drosophila kurseongensis (assembly GCA_018153305.1). NCBI lineage: Eukaryota > Metazoa > Arthropoda > Insecta > Diptera > Drosophilidae > Drosophila > Drosophila kurseongensis. Next base: position 364,166 of record JAECXX010000127.1, on the reverse strand, counting down.
CATTTGTTTAAAGTGTCTGAAGCATTCAAGCAATAAAAAGTGCACAAATGAAATTCTTTGCTTGAATTGCAAGAAACCGCACGCTTCTTCACATTAATAATAACAGAGAAAAAGTTAATACGTGTAGGACGACGGAACAAGCCTTATTGGCCACAGCATTGATTCATGTGAAATCAGCTAGTGGAGGCTTAAAAAAAGTCAGAGCGTAGATTGACAGTGGATCTCAGAGTACGATAATATCGGAGGGAGCTTCACAAATTCTCGAGTTTCCTCGATAAAAAAATGCATATCAAAGCATGAAATAAAACTAAACATTAAACCTTTAAAAGAAAGAAAAAATAAGTTAGTAGTGGAGGCAATTGTCCTCCCAAAATTAATGAAGGCATTGCCAATACGCTCATTAAACATTAGTAAAAAGAGGTGGCAAAACTACCCTTTAGCCGATCCCGAGTTTAACAAGCCAGGTCGAGTGGACTTAATTGTAGGAGCCGATTTATATGCTAAAATTCTTCAGAAAGGAATAATAAAGATAGACGGTCTCTTGGTCAAAACACAGACTTTGGTTGGATAGTGTCTGGATGCACCAAATCAAAAGGAAGTAACACGGTAGTTGCAACCACGATAGAGTGCAAGGACTTAAAAAGATTTATATCTAGAAGAGGGAAGTGTACTAATATTTATTCGGATAATGGTACTAATTTCGTAGGTGCCGCTCGGAAGTTGGATGAAGAATTTATAGAAGCCATTAAACATAACACTAGAGTAGCCTCAGAAATTAAAAACGATAAAATTCATTGGCATTTTATACCGCCGGCAGGACCTCACTTTGGAGGTATTTGGGAAGCAGGTGTTAAATCCGTTAAATATCATTTAAAACGGGTTATTGGGGACAATATTTTGACTTACAAAGAAATAGCAACTCTTTTATGTCAGATAGAAGCGGTGTTAAATTCAAGACCCTTATATACTACAGGGGATGATATTGAAGATAACTCCAGGCCACTTTTTAGTAGGAAGACCACCATTAGATGTGGTTGAGTCAATCCAAGTGAATGATAAAATTGAAACTGATTCAAAAAATGAAAAGAGATTTTTGGATGAAATGGAAGGACGAATATCTTTACACACTGCAGCAAAGTTATAAATGGAAAAAGGGAGTTCCAAATATAAAAAAAGGGCAGGTTGTGCTCTTAAAAGATGAAAATTGTCACCCAGCCAGGTGGCCAATGGGAAAAGTAGAGGAGGTTCACAAGGGTAAAGATGGTAAAGTACGAGTTGTAAAAGTTCAGACCAAAGAAGCTTCATTTAAAAGACCAATAACAAAAATCTGGTGTAAAGCAAGCAGAGGATGTTATGGAAAAGGCAGTTGAAAACCAAAAAAGGGTTTCACCTAGATTTTCTAAATTAGGCACTGTCATGGTTATGCTATTGCTTACATTGTTCTGTCAAGTGTCAGAAACAGCAACAATAAAAGACGAGAATAAATCATTTAGCATTCAAAATATATATAACACGGCTGCCATATACTTAGATCCACTAGGAGATGTAGAAATTATAAGCCCATCATGGAACCTGGTGATTTACTATAATATGGATGCCTATTTTCACATAATTCAGAAAAGTAATGTGCTAATTCAAAAAATGAGAATTGTTTGCGGGAAGCTTCATAGCTTTGAGGATCAATGCAATATCGTTTTAGATAATATGCAAAATCAATTAATAGAACTTAAGGAAAATAATAATCTATTCATGATGCAAAAGAGATCAAGAAGCAAACGTGCTCCTTTCGAATTCATGGGTTCATTATATCACATTTTATATGGAATAATGGATGAGGATGATAGGAAGCAACTAGAAGAAAATATGAGAAATCTATTGCTGATTGCACAATTTAAATGAATTAGTTCAGAAGCAAACTTCAGTGGTAGATTCCACTACAAATTTATTAAAGAAAACGACTGAAGACATTAACAATAACTTTAAGAATATGCATACTAGAATTGAAAATATGACTGAAGTTCTTAAAGAAAGTTATTATGTTTATAAGACATCGATTAATTTCTTTATGATAACAAAACAACTTAACGCATTGATTGAAGAAGGTGAACGGGTGCAGGCAGCAATTATAAGTCTGTTAATTGACATTAATCATGGTAGATTAAACACAAACATCCTCAAGCCAAATCAATTACAAAATGAGATATCCAAAATTCAAGGTAGCCTTTCCGAAACATTAGTTCTTCCAGGGAAAAAGACAGGTACTGAGCTTAAGGAAGTCTATACGCTATTGACAGCTAGGGGATTATTTATCGAAAATAAGTTGATTATAAATGCTAAAATTCCTCTATTTAGTAGACATCCATCTAAGCTTTTCAGAATTATTCCTTTACCAATACAGAATGATTATGGTTCATATTTCTTCGGAATATTTAATTTACAACTTAATTGATATGTATTTGTTTCGTCAATACCTATCGATTGGCCTAATAAAAGTTTGCCACGCCCACTCTATACAAGAAGGCATATTTATATTTTTGTTTTTCTGATTTGAACAAATGGGTTTAGAATTTTGATATTGTCAAAGGATAGTTCCGAATTATTAGATAATATATATTCGGATATTTCAAAATTAATGTAATTGTGGGCTGTAATAAATTCGAGCATCTTATTATCTATGTTTGTGTAGGATATATTGTTTATTACGGTAGTGCCATTAAATATAATTAAATATGTTCCTTTTAAATAAGTATCGTTTACAATATTATTTCCGCTTATCAGCACTGCACCGTCTTGTATAACATCTATTTGTTTATTTTTTTCTTTTATTTTAATGCAGTAGGATTTTTCTCCATTCAATAAACGAGTAAAACATGATTGGTTTTTATTTAGAGTACAATAGTTGTTGAATAATTACTTCTTAAAATTATAAATTTCGTAAAATGTTTTGTTGCATTTTGCAACTTGGTTGCTTAAAACTAATTTGCCACCATTTTGAGAGATAGCCCTGGCGAAACATGCATCGCATCGATTTCGAATGACTGAATACCGAATATAAATTACAAATATTTCTTTGTGTAGTGCAATTCTAAATTCGGAAATATCCATTAGATCTGTGATCATGACAGGCTTTTTCTCATGTTTATAAATTTCTTGAAGATCGTCATGGTTTAATATTTTTGTGTTAAAAACGTTGAAGTTAAAAGCGGTGTTTTCTTAAAGGTATTTCTTGGTGGGTACAAAACTGAATCTAATGTGGTAGATAATTTCTTAACTTCGTCAAACAATTTGAAATTTATTATCTGTTGCTTATTATTATTTTCAAATAAATCGTTAATTTTTTCTTGAATTGTTGTAAAACCATCATGGTCCGGTGTTCCAGCTATCCATTTTAAAATGGTGCCTAATTCGTTAATGCTTCTTTTATTTCTTGATGGAGTTAATTGTGATAAAGCTAAGTCGATGGTTTTTAGGTTGTAAGTCAACTCCCAGTGGAACTGATCATTTCTGAATTTTTCTAAGCTTTCTGATTCTTCCTTAATAATTTCTTTGTAAAAGCTTATATTAGTGATATCAAAAAGTTCTGCGTATGAATCATAAGTCAGGATGTCCTTGATGTCTTTGTAGATGAAAAAGTCGTGGTTTGAATAGTCGATTATCTCAGAATTAGTTGATGTGAGTATCAAAACTATATATATTATAGTATTCATTATCTGTAAGTTAAAACAAGAGAGAACGCTATAGTCGGGTGCCCCGACTATCAGATACCCGTTACTCAGGTAAAGGGAGTGCGAGGGAGATGGAGATAGAAACTTTGATCACGCATAACTTTTTAACGAATGGTTCGATTTGAAAAATTTCTTCTACATTTCGATAGGTATTGATAAACACAATAAAACTGCATTTTTACTTTTCCGAAATATTAAAATTTTTAAAATCGTATATAAGCGATTGTGGGCGTGGCACCATTTTGAAACAAACTTGCGCTGCGTAGGAACTCCTAAAATCTACATGCAAAACGCCAATCTTCTAGCTTTTATAGTTTCCGAGATCTCAGCGTTCATACGGACAGACAGACGGACAGACAGACGGACAGATGGACAGACGGACAGACAGACGGACAGACGGACATGGCTAGATGGACTCGGCTAGTGATCCTGAACAAGAATATATATACTTTATAGGGTCGGAAACGCTTCCTTCTACCTGTTACATACTTTTGCACGAATACAATATACCCTTTTACTCTACGAGTAACGGGTATAAATATTTTAATATTTAATATTATCTTTGTGGATAATTCTATTTATATTATTTATTAATACTTTATTAGCTTTGTTTTCTTTAACTACCTGCTTTTTGTATCTTGGTTTTAATTTATTTCGTTCCCCGTACTTTTTTTCATATATTACTTGTCCTAAATGATATTCTTTTGCTTTTTTGTTTTGGTTATGTGATTTAAGCATTTTCGATTGCGCTACCTTAAGTATTTTAGGGACTTTTTCATGTTTTATTTTATTGTATAGAATGTCTATAGGTTTTCCATTTGTTATAGAATGAATGCTTTGGTTATACCTTTGCGCAGATCTTATAATTATTTCTGAGTGGTCAGTAAGATTAAATTCGTCTTTAATACATTGTGACGGTTCGTCGTTGTCGGGTGGCTCAGGGATGGCCAGGGTTCGTCACAAGAATTTGTTTGTGTCAGGCGTGGTTGCTGAAAGAGAGTTCCGACCCAGCCCAGAGAATTACTTAATAATTGATTATAACTAGGTTTTATTTCAGTAAGTATCTTGACATTGATTAACAACTAACGAATTCTCTGATTTGGCGGGGTGCCGCCCTTGCTGCCTTCGCTTCCTTCGTTCACTTAGAATACCTGGTATCGGGAGCCGTCCAGCTGCTCGAGAGGACCAGCACGGGATGGGTTGCCTGAAATGAGAATGGGATGCTTGGGGACCCTGAAGTCAGCCACGAGCGAGAGAGAGCTATTTAGTGCTTGGGGACCCGAAAGTCGACCGCAAGAGAAAGAATGTTGCTTGGGGACCCTGAAGTCAGCCACAAGAGATAGAGCTATTTAGTGCTTGGGGACCCGAAAGTCGACCGCAAAAGAAAGAGTTTGTGGCTTGGGGACCCGAAAGTCAACCGCAAGAGAGAGAATGTTGCTTGGGGACCCTGAGGTCAGCCACAAGAGAGAGAGAATGTTGCTTGGGGACCCTGAGGTCAGCCGCGAGAGAGAGAGAGTTGCTTGGGGACCCTGAGGTCAGCCGCATGAGAGAGAGAGAGTTGCTTGGGGACCCTGAAGTCAGCCACAAGAGAGAGAGTTCGGTGAACCGTGCCGTAAGGAGGTGTGATCCTGAAATCAGACGTCTCCTAGGGATACCTTCGGGAGGAGGAAGTACTACGGGAGCTAACTACAATGTATGAGCGGACTTGGATCGAATGATCTAGTCCACCAAAAATGACTTCGCTGCTTACCACCACTGGGGAGTTGCCTCTGAACCCTTAGACGGTTGGCTGCTAAATGACCTTCTATGGCCCGTGGTCCGCCTTATATAGGGCTTGGCGAGATCTAGTGTGCCCGTCGCCTGTGTGGGATTGGCCGGTCTCAGTCTGACCATCTCTCTTGATGTTCAAGAAGAACACTAATTATCATAAATATAAGATTTTACGAGTTTTGGTTCTGTCAATATGAATATCTTTCTTGAGCCATAAATAACGATCTGTAACTTAAAACCTACAAGGGTGCAGGCCGAACAATTGTAATCTTAAGTACAGGCCACTTGAGCCTGACCATAAATATAGTTCTCACACTGCACAAAAGGTCGCCTTGCGGGAGACCGTTGATAAGGCTCCCGCTCAGGCTTACAGATGTGGTCTCTGTGTAGACCATAGATAAGGATATTATAAGAATTTCATGTTAGTTACGTAAGAGAAGACTTAGAAAAATAAATTATACAGAACTCAAACGTGAAGGTTGTTTTCCTTATTACAGGAATCCCTTACATTGAGCGTTTCCGAGGCCATAACATCGGAAAAATAAAACATAAAAAGTGTGTGTTTTTTGTTTTTTATAAACTAAAAAAAAAAAAAAATGTTTAAGTTTATAAAGCGTGTTTGAGGCCAACATCAGACAAATAAATACAATTTGTGAAATGTGCAACAAAATTTAAAAAAAAAAAAAAAAAAGCGCCCACAAATTAACACTTGTGATAAAAAAAAATAATAATAAACACAAGTGAAACAAAAAATTTCTAAACAAAAAAAAATCCAAAAAGTTGGATTAAAATAGAAAAAGTGCCTACAAATGCTGAAAGACAAAGAGATAAGCATAATTAAATAAAATGCCTTCAAATTACTGAAGCCAACAAAACAACAATAAATTACAACACTAAAACCAAAAATTGAAAATTAAAAAAAAAAAAACAAAATCATCCATAAAAGAAGACCAGCACCCCCAACAAAGACGACTTCAAGCATCATCTTTATCAACGACTTCAAGCAGCCTGCATAAAAATCCAACGACATCGACATCAAGAATCGCCGACATCAGCGTCCAGTAAAATTCAGATAAGTTAGAAATAAAAAATTATTATTATTATTTTCTTAACGTACATTATTAAATATATATATAAATTAAGAAAATGTTGTCCGAAAAGACCATTGAGTTCCTGCAGAAGCAGTCCGAGTTAACGCAGCAGATCAGGCAAAAGTGCACTTAAGGGGGTCTTCTAGTCTAGAGGCTCAAATTTCGACCTTTTTCTAACAATTAATAAAAAAAAAGCAATAGATATTTTTACCATCCGTTTTTTTATCATTTATTTATTAAACTTAAAGGAGTACATAAAATAAATTTCAAAAAAAAAAAAATTAGTTTTCATTGAGTTATTCCTTCTTGAAGAAGAGGGGAAAAAAAAAGGCCGTGTCCGCGTCGCCATGATATCTATGCTTGTCGTTGTCTCAAAAATAAAACAATGATAGATTCTTAATGAGTACGAATGTCGCTATGGCATGAACCACCAAAAAAAAAATATCTATTTTTTTCATGAAATGGCGGCTACTCAAAGAAAAAAGTCGATTTTTTTCACTAATTTTTTCACTTTGTCGAATTTTTAAAAATATTATAAATTTAAAATTTTTATTTTTTGTTGGTTCATGCGATAGCGATATATTTAAAGAATATTCATGCCAAATTTCAAGTAAATCGACTGATTAGAACTTGAGTTAGAGTGGCGACCGCATCAAAAAAAGGAGTTTCGAGAAAAACGCGTTTAAAGTTCCAGTCGTTTGCTCAACCGGTATAGTTGCCACGTCACTAAAACGGCTATTACTTTGAAAATAATTAGAGTTTTGAAAAATCCTTTTAGGGAGATATTTGTGAATACAAAAACTATCGAATTATGAAAAAAAAATTTTTCGATTTTCACAAATTTCTAGACTAGAAGACCCCCTTAACTCAACAGGAGTTTAAAAAATCTGTAGAACTAGAAAAGGATTTTATAGGTTGAGCACGAATATTTTACATCAAAACATTATGAAGCGATGATGATGATATTTTCTAAACTAAAGAAACAATTTGAAAAGGACTTGAGTAGGCCGGGAAATAGCGGGCAAATTAGGTCACAAATAGGCGAGATTAAACCCGCTCCGGGGGATGCTAAATTAATGAAAGATTTTGACGACAATGTGGGACATTTAAAGAAGTATCTCGAGGAAACTTTTAATAATTTAAATTGCGATCTACTTTCCATTAAAATTAGAAAAAGAAAGTTCAATTTTTGAAAACTAAAACTTTAGTTTTATTAGATAAGGTAAAGGGTTGTGTTGAAACTTCGGAATTTGATGACCAGATAACCGAATTAGAATTCGATGTCGATAGCATTTTAGAGGTTATAGATGAAAGACTTAACGATGAAAAAAATCAAGTTAAGGAATCTACAACTGTAAGGGCAGAGGAATTCCCTAAGCTGCCAAAAATTAAGATACCCACTTTTTTTGGTGATTCCAAAGAATGGGATCTATTTAATGAGTTGTTATGGAACTCATTCATACAAGAGAGGACCTTAGCACTGCTCTTAAATTTAATTATCTCAAGTCAGCGTTAAAAGGAGAGGCCAAGAACGTGGTTTCCCATTTACTGCTAGGCACTGGAGATAACTATGAAGCTGCTTGGGAGTTGCTAACCAAGCGGTATGAGAACAGAAGAAAAATGTTCTCTGATCACATAAATAGGCTTATGGATTTACCCAATCTAAATTTGGAATCCAATAAGCAAATTAAAACATTTATTGACACAATTAATGAGTCAATTTATATTATAAAATTAAAGGCACAATTATCCGAGGATGTGGATGCAGTTTTTGCCCACATAATACTTCGGAAATTTAACAAGGATTCTCTAAATTTATATGAGAGTCATGTTAAAAGGACAAAGGAAATTCAAACACTTCCTGATGTCATGGAGTTTTTAGAGCAAAGACTCAGCTCCATTTCCTCTTTTCCACAGGAAAATAAACCTTGGAAAAAAGAGTTTCAGGTCAAAAGCAGCAAAGAAAATTGTTCTTGTTGTAATTTACCAACCCATAATATAACACAGTGTTATAAATTTAAGGGAATGGAACCAGTAGAAAGAAATGACTGGGCAAAGAAAAGACACATTTGTTTAAAGTGTCTGAAGCATTCAAGCAATAAAAAGTGCACAAATGAAATTCTTTGCTTGAATTGCAAGAAACCGCACCACACGCTTCTTCACATTAATAATAACAGAGAAAAAGTTAATACGTGTAGGACGACGGAACAAGCCTTATTGGCCACAGCATTGATTCATGTGAAATCAGCTAGTGGAGGCTTAAAAAAACTCAGAGCGTAGATTGACAGTGGATCTCAGAGTACGATAATATCGGAGGAAGCTTCACAAATTCTCGAGTTTCCTCGATAAAAAAATGCATATCAAAGCATGAAATAAAACTAAACATTAAACCTTTAAAAGAAAGAAAAAATGAGTTAGTAGTGGAGGCAATTGTCCTCCCAAAATTAATGAAGGCATTGCCAATACGCTCATTAAACATTAGTAAAAAGAGGTGGCAAAACTACCCTTTAGCCGATCCCGAGTTTAACAAGCCAGGTCGAGTGGACTTAATTGTAGGAGCCGATTTATATGCTAAAATTCTTCAGAAAGGAATAATAAAGATAGACGGTCTTCTTGGTCAAAACACAGACTTTGGTTGGATAGTGTCTGGATGCACCAAATCAAAAGGAAGTAACACGGTAGTTGCAACCACGATAGAGTGCAAGGACTTAAAAAGATTTATATCTAGAAGAGGGAAGTGTACTAATATTTATTCGGATAATGGTACTAATTTCGTAGGTGCCGCTCGGAAGTTGGATGAAGAATTTATAGAAGCCATTAAACATAACACTAGAGTAGCCTCAGAAATTAAAAACGATAAAATTCATTGGCATTTTATCCCGCCGGCAGGACCTCACTTTGGAGGTATTTGGGAAGCAGGTGTTAAATCCGTTAAATATCATTTAAAACGGGTTATTGGGGACAATATTTTGACTTACAAAGAAATAGCAACTCTTTTATGTCAGATAGAAGCGGTGTTAAATTCAAGACCCTTATATACTACAGGGGATGATATTGAAGATAACTCCAGGCCACTTTTTAGTAGGAAGACCACCATTAAATGTGGTTGAGTCAATCCAAGTGAATGATAAAATTGAAACTGATTCAAAAAATGAAAAGAGATTTTTGGATGAAATGGAAGGACGAATATCTTTACACACTGCAGCAAAGATATAAATGGAAAAAGGGAGTTCCAAATATAAAAAAAAGGGCAGGTTGTGCTCTTAAAAGATGAAAATTGTCACCCAGCCAGGTGGCCAATGGGAAAAGTAGAGGAGGTTCACAAGGGTAAAGATGGTAAAGTACGAGTTGTAAAAGTTAAGACCAAAGAAGCTTCATTTAAAACACCAATAACAAAAATCTGGTGTAAAGCAAGCAGAGGATGTTATGGAAAAGGCAGTTGAAAACCAAAAAAGGGTTTCACCTAGATTTTCTAAATTAGGCACTGTCATGGTAATGCTATTGCTTACATTGTTCTGTCAAGTGTCAGAAACAGCAACAATAAAAGACGAGAATAAATCATTTAGCATTCAAAATATATATAACACGGCTGCCATATACTTAGATCCACTAGGAGATGTAGAAATTATAAGCCCATCATGGAACCTGGTGATTTACTATAATATGGATGCCTATTTTCACATAATTCAGAAAAGTAATGTGCTAATTCAAAAAATGAGAATTGTTTGTGGGAAGCTTCATAGCTTTGAGGATCAATGCAATATCGTTTTAGATAATATGCAAAATCAATTAATAGAACTTAAGGAAAATAATAATCTATTCATGATGCAAAAGAGATCAAGAAGCAAACGTGCTCCTTTCGAATTCATGGGTTCATTATATCACATTTTATATGGAATAATGGATGAGGATGATAGGAAGCAACTAGAAGAAAATATGAGAAATCTATTAGATAATCAGCACAATTTAAATGAATTAGTTCAGAAGCAAACTTCAGTGGTAGATTCCAAAACAAATTTATTTAAGAAAACGACTGAAGACATTAACAATAACTTTAAGAATATGCGTACTAGAATTGAAAATATGACTGAAGTTCTTAAAGAAAGTTATTATGTTTATAAGGAACCGATTAATTTCTTTATGATAACAAAACAACTTAACGCATTGATTGAAGAAGGTGAACGGGTGCAGGCAGCAATTATAAGTCTGTTAATTGACATTAATCATGGTAGATTAAACACAAACATCCTCAAGCCAAATCAATTACAAAATGAGATATCCAAAATTCAAGGTAGCCTTTCCGAAACATTAGTTCTTCCAGGGAAAAAGACAGGTACTGAGCTTAAGGAAGTCTATACGCTATTGACAGCTAGGGGATTATTTATCGAAAATAAGTTGATTATAAATGCTAAAATTCCTCTATTTAGTAGACATCCATCTAAGCTTTTCAGAATTATTCCTTTACCAATACATAATGAAGACAGAATGATTATGGTTCATATTTCTTAATTTACAACTTTGAAATCGATTCTTATCACGTAATGTCCGAATCAACTTTAAGTCAGTGTCAAAAATGGCAGCAAAATAAGAGAATTTGCAAAGGAAGTTGGCCTTGGAATTCTGCGAATGACAATTCTTGCGAAGTGCAACCACTTAAGCCAAACAGAGTTTCAAACTGTATATACAAAACAGTAATAGATACTTCATCTTATTGGACAGAGCTAGAAAAGAAAAGTAGTTGGTTGTTTAAGGTTCCTTTTAATTCCAAGATAAGAGAACAGTGTACGAATGCACAAATTCAGTTACTTGATTATCCAAAGCAAGGAATTCTAAGTATTGCGCCAGATTGCACTGCTAGAACGGATGATAAGATTTTGATTGCCCATTATAATATTAAATCTGAAAGTGAAGAAGTTTTATTATCATCGTCTGTAGGAGATATTAGTCAAATCCCAAAGGTTGTTTGGGATCCATTGAAATTGGATTATATTAATCATACTGTTGAGATTGCACGCCTTAATAAAGAAATTAAATATTTAAAAGAAAATCATATTAAATTCAAAGATTTGCATTTTCATCATATATCCGGACATGCTTCTTTAGGAATCGGTTTAATAATAACAATAATCATGGTAATATATGCAACGATTGCAAGCCATTACTTTCGCCGGACCGTTGCAAGGTGTCTTATAATAAGTTAAAATCAAATAAATAAATATATCGAATTAAAAATACGGTCCACTAATTTTATGTTTGCATTGTTAACGAAAAGAATTGATGTATTCATCACCTCACCTTGCCGGCCCTTGGCAGAATGTTCAAGAAGAACACTAATTATCATAAATATAAGATTTTACGAGCTCTGGTTCTGTCAATATGAATATCTTTCTTGAGCCATAAATAACGATCTGTAACTTAAAACCTACAAGGGTGCAGTGCCGAACAATTGTAATCTTAAGTACAGGCCACTTGAGCCTAAATAAATATAGTTCTCACACTGCACAAAAGGTCGCCTTGCGGGAGACCGTTGATAAGGCTCCCGCTCAGGCTTACAGATGTGGTCTCTGTGTAGACCATAGATAAGGATATTATAAGAATTTCATGTTAGTTACGTATGTGAAGACTTAGAAAAATAAAGTCAGTTTTTATACAGAACTCAAACGTGAAGGTTGTTTTCCTTATTACAGGAATCCCTTACACTTGATCTAGTGTGCCCCTAAGCGCGCGATGGTTGGCGCGCGCGCGTTCTTGGTTTGAATTTGAGTTAAACGCTCCTTTCATTTAATTTTTCTAGTCTTTCTTTTATTTCCAACTTGGTTTTGTGCGCGCAGCGTCACAACATCTAGCAATTTCTGTCAGTATGGAATGTGCTCTCTCAATTTGTCCGTTCGAAGAACTATGTCTAAGTCCGCATCTATTTATAAATGATCTAAATTGTGCCGAAGTGAAACTTGGCTCGTTGTCCGTCATAAGTGTTTTGGCCAGTGGGTATTGTTGTAAAATTTCTAAGACCTTGTTTTCAATATTTAATTTATTCTCAATTTATTTTACTACTAAAAATTTGGAGTATGCGTCAATGCAGGTTAAAAATATTTTTTTATCAGCGTAAAAAATGTCTAAGTGTAGATTTTCGCCCTCCTTTGATGGTATAGGGGCTTCTCCAATAGGAATTTCTGCAGGGTGTTTACAGAATTTATTTTCGTTGCAAGTTGTACAGTTCTTAATATATTCTTTAAGTTTTAAAAATAATTTCGGCCAGTAGTAAAGTCTCGTTATTTGTTTATAGTTTTCGTCCAGTCCTCTATGGCCACGGCAATGAATTTCCTCGATAATGATTGCTTTGTCTTAATTTTTTTCTATGTCTAAAACGAATGTTCTTGTAAACAAAAACTTGTTAACGAAATTTTCCTTAAAAAGGTTTTTAAATTGCGTAAAAATCTTCAAGGGTACAGTGAAGTCAAACGGTTATGTTTGGTTGAATATATTCCCTAAGAATTGATACTAGATTCTCGGGTGTATCGTACTGGATTATGTGTCTGACATTGTCGAATACTTTCAATGACTCATGAATGGTGACTCTGCCCGTTGTAATCAGTAGTTGAATTTTAAACTGATTCAAAGGTTTATTTGTTTCCTCGATAATATTCTCGAAACTGTTTTCTGCTGAGTGAATGGTATTTTGTTCTGAATCTGCTGATCCTGAATTGTCTAAACTTGGATTTTCATCTGAGAAGTGGTTAATTTGGATTCTTGACAATGCATCAGCGACTACATTAGTAGTTCCTGGTTTGTAAATAATTTTAGGACAGTAACTTTCAATAAATGTGTACCACCGCTTTATTTCTATGTTAGGGTTTTTGTCAGAGACCGTGAAGGATAATGACTGGTGGTCAGTTTGGATTTCTATTCCAACTACCCCGTAGAGATAATTTCGAAGGTTTTTTAATGCCCAGACTATGGCTAATAATTCCTTCTTGTTTGTTGCGTAAGCTTGCTCTGTTTTCGATAAAGTTTTTGAAATAAAAGTTATTGGTGTTATTGCCTTCATGTGAAAGGTCTGCGCCAATAGCAAAATCTGAAGCGTCTGTAGTCAATGTGAATTTCTTGTTATAATCTGGTTAAGTTAGTTCTATTTGTGCTACTAGATTTTGCTTAAGCTCGTTAAAAGCTTTTAGAGCAGGTTCATCCAGTTGTATGAAAATTTTGTTAGACATTGTTTTGGATATTTTAAATTATTTGGTAAGAGGTTTTGCTATTAGTGCGTAGTTTTTTACAAACTTTCTATAATAACCTGTTAATCCAAGGAAGCTTCTGAGTTCTTTAATATTTTTAGGTTGCGGATATTTAAGTATTGTTGAAATTTGTTCGGGGTCTGTTTTAATAATGTTATAGGATACTACGTACCCTAAGAAACTAGTTTCTTTCATGAAGAATTTGGATTTTTCTAGAGAAACTTTCATTTTTCGTACTTCCCATTATTTATTGTAACGACGTTTTTTCAATGTCGGAGTCTTTCATCAAGATTTGATGAAAACCAGACTCTAACTCGATTGTTGAAAATACTTTTGCCTTTCCTACATTTGCTAAGATCACTGATGGATCCTGCATCGGATATCTATCTGGAATGTTAAGTTTTTTATAGTCAATTACTAATTTTAACTTAGGACTTCCGTCTTCATTTTGTCCCTTTTTTGGGACCACTAAGATGGGTGAGTTGTATGGGCTTCTACTTGGCCTTATTATTTGTTCCGATATCATTCGGCTTATTTCCCTATTAACAAAATCTGAGACTGACAGAGCGTAGGAATACTGTTTGCTGTAAACTGGTCTGTCATGAATTGTAGTGATTTCTCTTCTTATATCCGTTTGAAATGGAATTTGGATATCAATCGTAGAATGTTTTGTTTCGATTTGATTTATTATATTTTCTTTCATTCTTTCTACTTGGCTTGAAAATTCCAACTGGATATTATTTAATTCACTTTTGACGGATTCATCAACGTCGGAACTTTCAGTAATATTTGAGCAATTTTTGCTTAATTTATTGTTGACGGATAATTCAACGTCGGATCGCTCGGTTTTCGAGCTGCAATTACTTTTTTCGACGTAGAGTGAATTGGTTTTATTTAATGCTAATTCATTGAAGTATTTTTTTATAATGAATTCACTTAGGGGAAGATTAATTTTTTCCTCGGTGGGGGATGCTTTATCTCTGCTCACTTTATTGTGAAAAACTAATTTTTCTTCCTTTCCGTGATATTTCATGACGCCTATATTTGTGTCGATTACGGCACCTATTTTTTTGAGTAGGTTAAATCCTACTAACAAATCGGCGTCTAAACCTTCAATTTCGTAGAATATTTGTTTTGTATTAAAAATTGTTATTACGTGGTAATGTTTTATTATTGAGTAACCATTTACAGTGGAGACTCTTTTGTATATATGGGGAGTTCACTTTTGTTTGAATATATCCCCTTTTTTATATAGCAGGATGTTGCTCCTGTGTCAATTAATATTTTTAATTTTTGGTTTGATTGTGTGTCTATCCTCGTTAAGTAGGGTAACCCAACTTTTGCTCCTGGTCTAAAAAATGATTCTCTTCGATGTTGTTAATATTATACTCTCTGAATTCTCTCGGTTGTAGTTTTTGTTGTAATTATAATAATTGTAATTCCCCTGTCTTTCATTATGTCCCTGCCAAGTTTTAAAGGGTTTAATTTGATTTGAGGGATCGACTTCCATTGGTTCTACGTTTCGTTCTCCTGCTTGTTTTTGGTGAAAATTGTTTTGATCATAATTTCTATTTTGATACCATTTATTTCCCCTTTTTAGAGTTGTAGTTCTGTTTGTGTGAATCTTAGATAATTTCCCTGTTTCTTGGTTTCATGCTGAAAGCCATAGTATTTATTTGCGAACTGAGCTCGGAAGTTGTTCGACTCTAGTTCTTGGACCTTCGCTAAAGCGTTCGGTAAGTCTGGTGGGTTTAGAGAGAATAGAGTTTCAGAGATTGAACCATTCAGTCCAGAAATGAAAACTCTTAAGGCGTTGGCTCTTATTGTTCTTGTAGTCTCCCTGGTATTTTCGCTTTCTTTTCCATAGGTCATTATGGTTTTGTTGATAAGCATTGTCATTTTCTTGTTTACCTCGTTATAGAAGTCTGTAATTGTCATTTTGCCCTGTCTCAGAATGCTTAATTCTGACTCGAGAACGTGGATTGGTCTTCTATCATTGTAAATAAAATCCAGTCTCGAAGGTATGGCCTTGAAATTTAATACGGTACAATGGTTGGTAAAGGCGTCGTGAGCCGCTCCCATGATTTTGTTCCGTAAAATGGTTAGGGCAATAAAATACTGTTCACTGTTAATTTTGTAGAGGCTCATAGTTGTTTCTGCGGCCTCCCTCCATCCGACATACTGGGATTGCTCTCCATAAAATTTTGGCAAAGCTTTTACTACTTCTAAGGTTGTATCGCATCTGACTGTGGGGTCAATTATTTGAAGTTTATAATCTTTCACCACATTTGCATTCGAGTTCAATTTGTTACTAAGCTCATTAATTTTTTCATTTAAACCTGTCAACTGTAAATTTACCACTCGGTTTATTAATTCCATTGTTAGATTTGATCCCAGACCACTGCTGGTAAGATTTTGAAGTGTCTCACCGGTTGCCATATTCAAATTTAAATTTCCAAAGTTTTTTAATAATTTTTGCAGATTGTTTTTCGATTCACAGAGGTTCAATAAGTATTTAAGATTATCACTTTGGGTTAGTGTCGTTTGTGGATGGTTTGATTTTTCCACAAAATATTCGAGTTGTTTAACCGCGCGAGTTCCGTTTCTTTCTATTTTTAACTTGTTTTCATTAAAAAAAATTTAAGAACTTTTATAGACGCGGCCCCCGTTGGACGCCAATTAAATTTATTAGTTGATTGATTTTTAAAAAAATTATTTTTTTATTTCATTATGATGTTCACCTTTTATTTTCTTAAATTCACTTTCACAAGTCATTTATCATATATTTAGATTTTAACTTAGATTTTCGCGACCGATCGTCTCCAAAAAAGAACTGCCCTTGGTTTGGTAAAATATTAATCATGAAACCTCGGCTTAAGGCTTGCACCTTGTTGGCGCCCAAAACCTGATTTTTTCTGGAATTTATTTCTTGGAAAGTATGGTAGGTATGGGAATACAATTTTAGCCAGTTGTAGGGTACAGTTTATTGAAACCACACAATTTTTTTGAGGGCGATCCAAGTGAAGGGGGGGAGGGGAGTACCCAACAATGGCGGCATGTCCGCGAAAAACTCGTTCTCATGGCGGATTTTAAGAATTAATCTGAAACGCAAAAAACGAATATATTTTTAATCTGTACACTTTTTCGCATCGCTGGAACTAAGATAATTGAAAAAACATGAAAAATTCAAAAATTATGAGCTTTTGAAAAAAAAATCGGTTTTTTCCTCATTTTTTCGTTACTCATTATATCGGACCCTAAGTGGAAAATTTGGAAGCTTTGTTTATGACTGGAGTCATTTGTTTACAGTAGGCCGGATGTGGTTCTCACAGGGCTCGGTTTGAGTGAGGGGAGATTCTGTTAACGAAGCTATAATTTCCAGCGGTTGCTGAGATTGGAAAGGGTCATTTGTTTACAATAGCCCGAATGTGGCAGGTTTGAGCGAGGGGAGATTTTGCTAGCGAAGCTTAGATTTTTCAGCGGTTGCTGAGATTGAAAAATTGTTTATGAAACTCATAAGCTAAGAATATTCATGGGTTGGATAACTTGTATGCGTGTTCATGCATTCTCATACAGGGGTGCATGTGTGCGTTTATTTTAATTCGACGCGGCAAGAATATTTTGTCTTTTGCTACTTTTCAGACTTGATACCCTAACAATACTGGCGTATTTATTATTGGGTTAATGATTTCTGCAAAAATTTCATTTTGGTTTACAAATTCAAATCAGTGGTAGCAGAAAAATGTTTTGCATAATGTTTTCCAATTAATATAAATCAATCTACTGAGATAGGAACAGGGCATATCGCAGTCGGTGTCTGCGCTTAGTAGTTGAGAAAACTTCAAACCAAATCAGCTTTGGTTGTTGTTCTGCGAGAGGATGGTGCAATCGTCGGTAGGGTGACGATTGAATTTTAGGGCGGATAGAAAGAAAAACAGCGTTTTCGTTTTATAATGCTATCCTACCAATAACAAAATTGGATAAATAAACTTTTATATTGTTTTAGTTTTCAATTGAAATTTGAATATATAAAAATCATTAAAAGCTTACTTCTTGATATAAAATAGTAATACAAATTTTAGAAAATCTCTTCGAATATATTAGTCTGTATTTTATGTTGTATGGTTAGTGATATAACTAAATAGCTGGGGATCAAAAATTCTGAGCACGCCGACGATACAATTTCCGTCAGCAAAAAGTTAATTGTTTAGGATCTAAAAATCCTAAAAACCCCGACGTCGATTCATCCGTCAACAAAAAATTAAATTCCAAGCGAAATAAAAAGAACAATATAAATTTATCAAGTACAAATCGAATAGAAGTACTGCAGAACCGATATTCGAAGTGAAATAAACACAGAAAATGACAATTTATAGTAAACTGTATCCTTCTGCCTTATCAGTTTCAGATTTCGTTAATACTGTTATCAATAGAATGCTTAAGTAAAATATTATAAGACCTAGTAGAAGTCCTTATAATTCACCAGTGTTAGTGGTACTCAAAAAAGGTCAAAATGAAAATGGCAGTCCCAAACATAAATTAGTAATATATAGATTACAATAGATTACCAATAGATTACAAAAAACTAAACGAAAACACTATACCGGACAGATACTTGATACAAGACCCGTCAGTAAACTTAGCTAAACTATTGAACAACACTATGCTGATTTAATTAAAATAATTAATATTTTACAAAGAGCTAATATGAAAATTTCACTTGAAAAATCTAAATTCCTTAAATTAGAAACCGCATTTCTAGGATACATTGTTTCTCATAATGTAATTAAAACGGATCCCGGAATAATTGCCACAATTACAAAATATCCGAATCCACGCAATATTAGAGAACTCCAAAGTTTTCTAGATCTAACGGGGTATTCCTGAAAATTTGTCCGTAACTGTGCAAAAATTGCTAAACCATTAACACAATATCTAGGAGTGGAAAATGGAAAGGTTTCTTAAAGAATATCTACAAAAATTTCAATACAGTTCGATGAATCAGCTGTACAAGCATTCAACGAGCTAAAAGACAATCTAATAGCACAAATTGAATTAATTCAGCCAGATTATAGTAAAAAATTCCTTTTAACAACAGGCGCATCAGACGTGGCTATCGGAGCAGTACTAACACAAGATAATCAACAAATTACATTTATTTCTAAAACATTAAATAAAACAACTAAAAAAGAATTGTTAGCCATAGTATGCGCTTGACAAGATCTCAGGAATTATTTATATGGAGTGATGGGCATAGAAATACAAACGGAACATCAATCCTTATTGTTCACAATTTCGGATAAAAATCCAAACGTAGAAATGAAAAGATGGTATTCTTTCATAGAAATTTTTACCCCAAAATAAATATATAAACCCGGAGCAACAAATGTTGTAGCCGATAAAAAAAAAACAAGAAAGGAAAGCTAACTTCGGGCGGAGCCTAAGTTGAAATACCCTTGCAGAATATTCTGTAAATTATATTCTCTAATTATTCATATGATGCATTCTTAACACTCATAAAAAATCCCAACTTCCTAACTTTACAAACACCAAAGTTATGGCATTTCCAATCGTTCAGTTATATGGCAGCTATTGGATATAGTCGGCCGATCCCAACTTCCTAATTTTACAACCACCAAAGTTATGGCATTTCCGATCAATCAGTTATATGGCAGCTATAGGATATAGTGGGCCGATCCCGGCCGTTCCGACTTATATACTGCGTGCAAAGGAAAGAAGGGTGTGTGCAAAGTTTCAATTCGATTTCTTTAAAACTGAGAGACTAGTTCGCGTAGAAACAGACAGACGGACAGACAGACGGACAGACAGACGGACAGACAGACGGACAGACGGACATGGCTATATCAACTCAGGAGGTGATCCTGATCAAGAATATATATACTTTATAGGGTCGGAGATGTCTCCTTCACTGCGTTGCACACTTTTGACCAAAATTATAATACCCTCTGCAAGGGTATAATAATATTACAAACAGCGATATAGATGTTTCTGAACAGTCAAACTCAGATCAAGACACACAGCATTCTGCTGAAAGTAGTTTTGAAAATGTAATACAACAGACCCGTAAACAGTTGAATCAATTTAAACAACAATTGTTATTAACAACGGGAAGTCACTGTAAATTTTTGGCAAGATTGAGAACATACTTACCATATTAAGAGAGTATCTTCCACCTAACATAACGGTTGGCATTCATTGTAGTTTAGAAGATTTATATCATATTCAACTATCTTTAAAAAATAGTTTTACTAACAAATTTCTTTTTACACGATTATTTCAACAAGACGTAGCAAACGTAATAATAGAGGAAACATGTGTTTATAGGGGACTAGACGAAAATCATAAACACATCACATTATTGGCCAAATCTATATACAAAACTAAAGGAATACATAACGAGGACGGAAGCTAACTTCGGCTAGCCGAAGTTTTATTACCCTTGCAGACTTTGCCAAAATTGCTAAAAGGAATATATATGCGAAAGGAATAAGGTATACATAAATAAATTAGATTTGCATAGTTTCATGTCAATACCTATGCCTTACCCTATTGTTCCTATGGGATCTATAGGATATGGACGTCCGATCCGCACGCGCTTTTACCCTGATCAAGGTATGCATAACAAAATACGATTTGGAAGGATTCATATCAACAGCTTATATACTGCTCGAAATATCCAAAAAATCCTTAAATTTTAACCGATTTCAACCTATTGTTGTGAGCTATGGGTTATAGACGTCCGATCGGCACGCGCTTTCACCCCGATCAAGGTATGCATAAAAAAACAAGAGAGAACGCTATAGTCGAGTGCTCCGACTATTAGATACCCGTTACTCAGCTAAACAAATTTAGATTTTGCATTAACATAATGTGTATTAGAGTGACCACAGGAAAAAAGGACAAAAATTTTTTCTGGAATTTATTTCTTGGAAAGTATGGTAGGTATGGGAATACAATTTTAGCCAGTTGTAGGGTACAGTTTATTGAAACCACACAATTTTTTTGAGGGCGATCCAAGTGAAGGGGGGGAGGGGAGCACCCAACAATGGCGGCATGTCCGCGAAAAACTCGTTCTCATGGCGGATTTTAAGAATTAATCTGAAACGCAAAAAACGAATATATTTTTAATCTGTACACTTTTTCGCATCGCTGGAACTAAGATAATTGAAAAAACATGAAAAATTCAAAAATTATGAGCTTTTGAAAAAAAAATCGGTTTTTTCCTCATTTTTTCGTTACTCATTATATCGGACCCTAAGTGGAAAATTTGGAAGCTTTGTTTATGACTGGAGTCATTTGTTTACAGTAGGCCGGATGTGGTTCTCACAGGGCTCGGTTTGAGTGAGGGGAGATTCTGTTAACGAAGCTATAATTTCCAGCGGTTGCTGAGATTGGAAAGGGTCATTTGTTTACAATAGCCCGAATGTGGCAGGTTTGAGCGAGGGGAGATTTTGCTAGCGAAGCTTAGATTTTTCAGCGGTTGCTGAGATTGAAAAATTGTTTATGAAACTCATAAGCTAAGAATATTCATGGGTTGGATAACTTGTATGCGTGTTCATGCATTCTCATACAGGGGTGCATGTGTGCGTTTATTTTAATTCGACGCGGCAAGAATATTTTGTCTTTTGCTACTTTTCAGACTTGATACCCTAACAATACTGGCGTATTTATTATTGGGTTAATGATTTCTGCAAAAATTTCATTTTGGTTTACAAATTCAAATCAGTGGTAGCAGAAAAATGTTTTGCATAATGTTTTCCAATTAATATAAATCAATCTACTGAGATAGGAACAGGGCATATCGCAGTCGGTGTCTGCGCTTAGTAGTTGAGAAAACTTCAAACCAAATCAGCTTTGGTTGTTGTTCTGCGAGAGGATGGTGCAATCGTCGGTAGGGTGACGATTGAATTTTAGGGCGGATAGAAAGAAAAACAGCGTTTTCGTTTTATAATGCTATCCTACCAATAACAAAATTGGATAAATAAACTTTTATATTGTTTTAGTTTTCAATTGAAATTTGAATATATAAAAATCATTAAAAGCTTACTTCTTGATATAAAATAGTAATACAAATTTTAGAAAATCTCTTCGAATATATTAGTCTGTATTTTATGTTGTATGGTTAGTGATATAACTAAATAGCTGGGGATCAAAAATTCTGAGCACGCCGACGATACAATTTCCGTCAGCAAAAAAGTTAATTGTTTAGGATCTAAAAATCCTAAAAACCCCGACGTCGATTCATCCGTCAACAAAAAATTAAATTCCAAGCGAAATAAAAAGAACAATATAAATTTATCAAGTACAAATCGAATAGAAGTACTGCAGAACCGATATTCGAAGTGAAATAAACACAGAAAATGACAATTTATAGTAAACTGTATCCTTCTGCCTTATCAGTTTCAGATTTCGTTAATACTGTTATCAATAGAATGCTTAAGTAAAATATTATAAGACCTAGTAGAAGTCCTTATAATTCACCAGTGTTAGTGGTACTCAAAAAAGGTCAAAATGAAAATGGCAGTCCCAAACATAAATTAGTAATATATAGATTACAATAGATTACCAATAGATTACAAAAAACTAAACGAAAACACTATACCGGACAGATACTTGATACAAGACCCGTCAGTAAACTTAGCTAAACTATTGAACAACACTATGCTGATTTAATTAAAATAATTAATATTTTACAAAGAGCTAATATGAAAATTTCACTTGAAAAATTTAAATTCTTTAAATTAGAAACCGCATTTCTAGGTTACATTGTTTTTCATAATGTAATTAAAACGGATCCCAAAAAAATAGCCACAATTACAAAATATCCGATTTCACGCAATATAAGAGAACTTCGAAGTTATCTAGGCCTAACAGGGTACTACAGAAAATTTGTCTGAAACTATGCAAAAATTGCTAAACCAATAACAAAATATCTAGGAGGGGAAAATTGGAGGTTTCTAAAAGAATGTCTACAAAAATTTCAATACAGTTCGACGAATCAGATGTACAAGCTTTCAACGAGCTAAAAGACAATCTAATAGCACAAATTGAATAAATTGAGCCAGGTTATAGTAAGAAATTCGTTTTAACAACAGACGCATTAGAGGTAGCTATCGGAGCAGTACTAACACAAGATAATAAATCAATAACATTTATTTCTAAAACATTAAATAAAACGAAACAACTTTATGCAACAAATAAAAAAGAATTGTTAGCCATAGTATAGGCTTTAAAAATCTCAAGAATTATTTATATGGAGTAATTGGCATAGAAATACAAACGGACCATCAATCCTTATCGTTCACAATTTCAAATAAAAATCTAAACGTAGAAATGAAAAGATGGTATTCTTTCATAGAAATTTTTACCCCAAAAATAATATATAAACCCGGAGCAACAAATGTTGTAGCCGATAAAAAAAAAACAAGAAAGGAAAGCTAACTTCGGGCGGAGCCTAAGTTGAAATACCCTTGCAGAATATTCTGTAAATTATATTCTCTAATTATTCATATGATGCATTCTTAACACTCATAAAAAATCCCAACTTCCTAACTTTACAAACACCAAAGTTATGGCATTTCCAATCGTTCAGTTATATGGCAGCTATTGGATATAGTCGGCCGATCCCAACTTCCTAATTTTACAACCACCAAAGTTATGGCATTTCCGATCAATCAGTTATATGGCAGCTATAGGATATAGTGGGCCGATCCCGGCCGTTCCGACTTATATACTGCGTGCAAAGGAAAGAAGGGTGTGTGCAAAGTTTCAATTCGATTTCTTTAAAACTGAGAGACTAGTTCGCGTAGAAACAGACAGACGGACAGACAGACGGACAGACAGACGGACAGACAGACGGACAGACGGACATGGCTATATCAACTCAGGAGGTGATCCTGATCAAGAATATATATACTTTATAGGGTCGGAGATGTCTCCTTCACTGCGTTGCACACTTTTGACCAAAATTATAATACCCTCTGCAAGGGTATAATAATATTACAAACAGCGATATAGATGTTTCTGAACAGTCAAACTCAGATCAAGACACACAGCATTCTGCTGAAAGTAGTTTTGAAAATGTAATACAACAGACCCGTAAACAGTTGAATCAATTTAAACAACAATTGTTATTAACAACGGGAAGTCACTGTAAATTTTTGGCAAGATTGAGAACATACTTACCATATTAAGAGAGTATCTTCCACCTAACATAACGGTTGGCATTCATTGTAGTTTAGAAGATTTATATCATATTCAACTATCTTTAAAAAATAGTTTTACTAACAAATTTCTTTTTACACGATTATTTCAACAAGACGTAGCAAACGTAATAATAGAGGAAACATGTGTTTATAGGGGACTAGACGAAAATCATAAACACATCACATTATTGGCCAAATCTATATACAAAACTAAAGGAATACATAACGAGGACGGAAGCTAACTTCGGCTAGCCGAAGTTTTATTACCCTTGCAGACTTTGCCAAAATTGCTAAAAGGAATATATATGCGAAAGGAATAAGGTATACATAAATAAATTAGATTTGCATAGTTTCATGTCAATACCTATGCCTTACCCTATTGTTCCTATGGGATCTATAGGATATGGACGTCCGATCCGCACGCGCTTTTACCCTGATCAAGGTATGCATAACAAAATACGATTTGGAAGGATTCATATCAACAGCTTATATACTGCTCGAAATATCCAAAAAATCCTTAAATTTTAACCGATTTCAACCTATTGTTGTGAGCTATGGGTTATAGACGTCCGATCGGCACGCGCTTTCACCCCGATCAAGGTATGCATAAAAAAACAAGAGAGAACGCTATAGTCGAGTGCTCCGACTATTAGATACCCGTTACTCAGCTAAACAAATTTAGATTTTGCATTAACATAATGTGTATTAGAGTGACCACAGGAAAAAAGGACAAAAAGTTCAATTTATCAATTTGAATTAGGCGATCTCTTAGAGCTGGCAGCTTTACAGCACGAGCATCAGCACCATCGCTGCTTAGCGCAGGCAGCTTTTGTCCTGCACCAGCATACACACATACGCCCTTGTTTAACTCAGACCTCCAATTTGGCTAACATGATTTGATTTGCATAGTTCTTGGGATATAGTTCGGTATTGACAAATAAAAACCATCGCAATTTCATTTAATAGAAATCCTTATCGAGAATTAACGTTGACTCTGTTGAGCACCTTGGCCAGCTGTTCCAAAGTCATCCGTTAGATGGCGCTATTGTATTGCGCCATCTACCCCAACACATTGGTACCACGGGCCATGAAAGGCGGAAATGTAGGCGCTAGCCAGGCTTAAGCGTTTAATGGGTTTTTGGGCGTTAGAGTGGGCGTGGCAAACTTTTATTAGGCCAATCGATAGGTATTGACGAAACAAATACATATCAATTAAAATTTTCATAATAGCATCAAAACTGTGGCAACAGCTTGTGGCTTGTGGGCGTCAGAGGGGGCGTGGCACCAATTTGAAACAAACTTGCGCTGCGTAGGAACTCCTAAAATCTACATGCAAAATGCCAATCTTCTAGCTTTTATAGTTTCCGAGATCTCAGCGTTCATACGGACAGACAGACGGACAGACGGACATGGCTAGATCGACTCGGCTAGTGATCCTGAACAAGAATATATATACTTTATAGGGTCGGAAACGCTTCCTTCTACCTGTTACATACTTTTGCACGAATACAATATACCCTTTTACTCTACGAGCAACGGGTATAATAAGATTTGGGAAGATTCATGTCAATAGCTTTTACACTGCGCGAAATATCTTCCATTCGTGCAAGTTATATTATTCCTATGGGAGCTATAGGATATAGACATCCGATCGGGGCGGTTTTCAAACTTGATCAGCGTACACATTTTTTAGGACGACTGTGAGTTTCAGATCGCTAGCTTTTAAACTGAGCTCGCAAACGGAATTGAAACAGACGGAAAGACGGACAGACGGATATGGCTATATCGACTCCCCTATTGATCTTGATCACTGCGTTACAAGCTTCGGAGCAAAATGGTAAAATTTGCAATGAGAACATATATAACAGACAACCCATTAAAATTCCAATTGGCTAAGCCCCAATACCAACTTAAGAACGGGAAAACTTACACATTTACATATACTATGCGCAAAGTTTAACCTTTATAACTTGTATTAACGCGTACTCTAAATTCCTAGTAGTTAAAGAAATTCAAAATAAATTAAATATCGAAAATAAAGTAAAGGAACTACTTCAACAATTTTCCCAAGCCAAAGTAGTTATGACAGATAATTTTTTTTTTTTATTATAAACTTTGCTTTTATTTATTGAATATTCTCTTAATTTTGAGTCTAACAATAAGTTTTCGAATCTTAACATCAAAATTTAACTAACAGTATAATAAGACTGCATTCTGGTTGCGCGTCCCTCAAGTCGGTCCCTGGGTGGGTAAGTAACCGTAAGACCTCTCGCCAGGTGGTTAGGGTGCAACGATAGCTTGGTAAAGTACTTTTCCTTCTGTTCTGCGATCGTTTCTTTGACTGGTAGAATGTTTATGTCGCGATGTATGTTTTCGTTGCGAACGTACCACGGTGCCCTGGTGATTGTTCTCAAGATCTTCGACTGAGGTGTACTTCAAGATATGTCACTTCGTTTGCTTGCGGGAGTAGTGTATGTTTTAACATGGGCGGCGGGCAGTTTTGCCTGTTCAGGGTGAACGTAACGTAATTGCATTTTTGTTCGTTCACTTTAATTCGCCAATCTGAAAGCCACTTTTCAACATCGACCAGATGAAGAGCTAGTTGCGCAGTTGCTTGCTTCGGGCATTTTAAGCGGCTGAGAATAGCTGTATCATCAGCAAACGTATATGTTGTTGTGTGCTGGTTGGGATGTCTGCTGTGTAGAGGATATATAATAGCACGCTACCTTGAGAAAGTTAGCTCCAATAGTGAAATCGTCAGTTATAGCAGTGTTGCATCTCACAGCAAATTTTCTGTCGTAGAGGTAAGACTCTAAAAGCTTGTGGGTGTTTTAGGGGAACATTGTCTTGATCTTGTATGTTAGACCTTCTAGCCAAACTCTATCAAATGCTTGACAGACTGTGACGAACCCGCCTAGGAGGCTTGTACGCCACAATGGCTTTTCTTACATTTATAATAGTTTTAAGAGAAATTACATGGAGTTCAATAAATATTAAGACATAGTAAGATTAAATAAGTTATATCTAAGTTCAAATCCCAGGGTGGCAACGCTAACCGATATTTAGCCGAGGCGCATTTAGTACTAGAAGGCCAAGGAGCTAAGATACCAGTAGTAGGAAAGTACTAGAAATCCCGAATGCGGGAACAAGGAGAAAAGGGCACGCGATCACACCATAACCTGGAGCAGGGCCTCTTGGCTCTTCTCTTGGGATCGCGGAACGAGGCAGAGGTGTGATCGGGACACGACATCGACGAAACTTCGAGGCCCCACGTGCGGTCCGTAAGATTATTCGCAAAGCAGGTCAAACGGGACGCCCAACGCGACCTTTCGCAGTTCTCCCATCGCGAGTGTTCCGTCGTTTTGATTTGGCCAAGCGCCTCGCTGTCTATCGCGGGTGAAATTTAAGAGGTTGGTACGAAATAGGTTCTCATACACTCAGAACGGTGTAGCGGACTCGAATGAGGACAATCTTAATAAAGTGTTACGATTGTTTAATCATATTAACCGATCGTGTGTGTTTTATTTCGTAGTTAGCAAAGTAACCTAACCTTCTTCTCACAACTACAAGTGGGCCCGAACGCGGACATACTTCCCGTTCGCCACTGTAGCCGTAGTTTTTGCTCCTAGTAGTATCATCGGACCCGAACGCGGACCCCTTCCCGTTCGATCCGGTAGTTTCCCCATCCCCCCTTGGGTAGTTCGGGATTTGTGCGTGAATACCCGTCCCGCCGGATCCGTTCTCCGGTAGTTTCCCCACCCCCCTTGCGTAGTTTGGGATTTGTGCGTGCATCCCCGTCCCGCCGGATCTATTCCCCGGTAGTTTCCCCGCTCCTTGCGTAGTTTGGGATTTGTGCGTGGACACCCGTCCCGCCGGATCCGTTCTCCGGTAGTTTCTCTATCCCCCTGCGTAGTTTGGGCCGGTGGATTTTCCGCCCTCGACGCGAGACCCAGGACTTCAACACCCGCAAAGTATTCTCCCGGCTCGGCCTCGCCCTAAGGTCCAGGCCGGTGGATTTTCCACCCCCGACGCGAGACCCAGGACTTCAACACCCGCAAAGTATTCTCCCGGCTCGGCCTCGCCCGAAGGTCCTGCCCGGTGGATTTTTCGCCCTCGACGCGAAACACACGACAAGGATTGCACACGTCCACGTTTCCTTCGACACGGACAAGAGCCCTCGGTGCAGACTCCCCATTAAAAATCATCCCTTCACCTGTAGAACGGAACTCTCTAGTCCGGTGTTTCGGTGATTTACAAATTTCTTGTGAAGGACTCTTGGATCCGACTGAGATCTGTACCCCGGCCGAGAAAACATCCTTACAAGTGGCGCCCGAACAGGGACGCCGAGACTAGCTAGAGATTTATACAAGTGGCCTAAAAACCCACTGTGAAAAGGGTAGAGTCGCCCGGGGAGTCGAGACGAAACGACCAGAGGAATAGAGGGAAATAAGACGATGAGTACTCCTAAGGAATCCGACGGTGAGTACGAAGAAGATAATTATATCAAGAACCCTGGTGTGGGAGTCCGCTGGATATATGCACGCCGAAGAGACGAACTCAACTCCCTTGCCGTTGAGTTCGGCTTCAAAGCAGATGGTACCGTCGAAGAGGCCAGGAAGGCGTTTGCCAACTTGGTCAGCGCAGGGTCCTTCCCACAACGCGTGTGGAGCCGGCTAGCTCAGCTGCAGGAGCAGTACAGCAGTCGGGCCCCGAGCCCCGTTCCCACCGGAAAGGACGACGAGATGGAGCAATTCGCAGAGTCCCTCCGAATCCCCGTCATCTCCGACGCTGCGCCGCTCGAGGTTCCCGCTCGTCATCGAGGAGTACATCCCGGAACGGCACACGGTGCCCGGATGCCGCCCAAAGACGTTCGCTTGGCCACTGGCCTGCAGGGGAAGGAGTTGCGGAGTAATACGACTCCCACTCAGCACTTGCTCCCTGAGAAGATACACAAGTGGAACCTACGGTTCGATGGTAGCTCGGATCCGCTAACCCTCATCGCTGTACTCGAGGAGAAGATGACGACGTATAGGATAAATCCGGAAGAGATTCCCCGGGCTATGTCCGAAATCTTCGAGGGCCCGGCGGCACGGTGGTTCCGTACTAGCCATCTGCAGTCTGCCTCTTGGGGAACTTTCCGGAGGGAATTCCTGGAGTTCTTCCTACCTCCGCGATATTTCGAACGATTAGAGGACGAGATTCGGAGAGCCTTTCAAAACATACTTGATCGAGCTTAGGACGAAGATGCAGCAGGCCGGGTACCGAGAAGAGGAAGAGTTGTATCGCGCGTACGAAAACATGGCTCCAGAGTACCGGCTATACATCAAGCGTAGTGAATTCGGGACGTTGAAGCAGCTGACCCACATGGCTACTGAGTACGAATGTGTCAAACAACTCGAGTCGACTCGAGACGGGACCACAGGAGGGACGGACAGGGACCGCGAGGGACCGCAACCTCGGCGTTCACCGAACCCCTTTCTGAACTTGGAGAGTACTACCCAGGCAGGAGACGTGACTCACCGGATGATCGGGCAATAGAAGCGATAGAAGTCGGAGGAAGGTGGGTAGACGCCACCGTTGATACAGGGGCATCGAGGAGTTTCGCTAGTGAAAGTTTTACAAAGCTGGTTGCCCGCGCAGACGAGGTTCGTGAAGTTGTCACCAGAATAGCGTTGGCCGATCGGTCATGTCTGGATGTGACAAAATTGTGGCGCACCCCGGTCACGTTGGCGGGCACCACAGTTCTCTTACCCATGTTGGTGATGCCCACCATGTTGGACCGAGTAATACTTGGGATGGATTTCCTCAAAGCAGCCGGGACGCGCGTGCGATGTGGACAGGCCACCCTCGAATTGCGATCCGAACCCCGAGCGAGAGGGGATCCTTTGTTACAACCAGTACTCATACCTCCGAGGGACGATCGAGAAGGAGCGGTACACTCTGACAAGTTTAGGGTCCAATTGGGGACTGCCAGACAAGGAGGAACAGAGGTTCTTAGCCCGATGCCTACGTGGGATGCGGCCACGACACAAGACACTGGGAAAACTGCCAGGACGGAGGCGGAGGACCACGACGAAGGGCGACAGATTGTACCATCGAGTCCGAGGCAACAAGGCTTCCTCGAACTTAAGGTTAGCTTTGTTCGAGAGTCTCCAGGGAGTATCTCAGAAGCAAAGGTATTATCCCAGGAACCCTGCGATGCAACACGTCATCGATACCCAAGTAGATGAACTGCTCCGCGCGGGAGCCATCGAGCCTTCCAGGAGTCGCACCGATTGCGCACCGATCGTGTTGGTGAAGAAAAAGGGGGGCGATTGGCGCATGTGTGTCGACTATCGACAGTTGAACACTCAGTGCCCGACGCCTACCCTGTCCCGAGGATCAATCACATCCTGGAGAAGTTGCGTCACGCCCGGTATATCTCCACGTTGGATTTGAAAAACGGCTATTGGCAAATACCCATGGCCAAGGATAGTCGTCAATACACGTCCTTTACGGTTCCAGGGGACTATATCAATGGAAGGTCATGCCCTTTGGCCTGCACTCCGCCAGCGCAACGTTCCAACGTGCTCTGGACAGTGTGATGGGGGCGGAGATGGAGCCGGTTGCCTTTGCCTACTTAGATGACATCATTGTCGTTAGCGCTACGGAGGAGCAGCACCTCGCACACCTCGCCGAAGTGTTTCGCAGATTACGGGCGGCAAATTTGAGGATAAATCCAAGGAAATGTACATTCTTCAAGCAGAAACTGGTTTACCTCGGTCATGTGATCAGCGGCGAAGGGATTCAGACTGATCCTGAGAAGGTGTCTGCGATCAATGAGCTGAAGACCCCCACCAACCTGAAGGAACTACGCTAATGGATCGGGATGGCATCCTGGTACCGGAGATTCGTCCCGGGCTTCGCGACCATCGTGCAACCGGTGACCGCATTGCTGAAGAAAGGCCGGAAGTGGACTTGGGGACCGGAGCAGCAAACCGCCTTGGAAGAGATTGGAAGATGCCTGACCACCGCCCCCGTGTTGGGTTGTCCGGATTTCGACCGGAAGTTTGTCTTACAGACCGATGCGAGTGACATAGGCTTGGGAGCGGTGTTATCTCAGGACGTCGAGGGCCAAGAGAAGGTCGTCGACTAACTCCCGCGGAGCACAATTACACGACGACAGAAAAGGAGTGTCTGGTCATCATCTGGGCCATCAGGAAGATGCGATGTTACCTGGAAGGCTACCGATTTGAAGTCGTTACCGATCACTTGGCTCTCAAATGGTTAAATTCCATCGAAAGTCCTTCCGGCCGAATAGCGCGCTGGGCTTTGGAATTACAACAGTTCCAATTCGACGTGCGTTACCGACGAGGGAAGTTGAACGTCGTGGCTGATACGCTTTCCCGACAGCCCTGTGAGGTACTTCAAGGCGCTATCGAGCTCAAGGACCACTGCGAATGGATCAGGAAGATGAAAGACAAGGTACGCGACGAGCCTGAGAAGTTCTCTGACTACATGATGGAGAACGGTCAGCTCTATAGGAACATGGGTTACCGAGCAGACGACGAGGACTACTTCCCGTGGAAACTCTGTGTACCCACTTCCTATAGAGCCCGCGTCTTATACGAATGTCATGATTCCCCAACCGCAGGACACTTGGGTGTCCGAAAGACGATCACCTGCCTGTCGCAAAAATATTTCTGGCCCGGCATGTACCGCGATGCGAAACAACACGTTCGGCACTGCGAGTCGTGCCAGAAATTTAAGACCGTTCAGACCAAAGCAGCAGGGAAAATGCTTACACGTGTCGTAAGCGAACCCTTCGACATTCTCTGCGCTGACTCTGTAGGTCCGCTGCCCCGATCGAAACAAGGAAACTCGATGCTTCTCGTTTTCCATGACGTGTTCTCCAAATGGGTAGAGTTGATCCCACTCCGGAAAGCCACCGCTGCGGCAGTCCAGAAAGCGTTTCGGGAACGTATACTCGGGCGAGTGGGCACTCCCCGGAAGTTCGTGTGCGACAACGGAACCCAATTCACAAGTCGGGCCCTAAAAGACTACTTTGCTAAGCTCGGCGTGGAAGTCCAGTACACGGCTCCGTATTGTCCGCAGGAGAATCCCACCGAGAGGACCAATCGCACGGTGAAGACGCTGATTTCTCAGCTGTCGGAAGGAGACCAGAGTACGTGGGATAATATGTTGCCGGAGATTTCCCTCGCTATTAATAGGAGTGTATCGGACTCGACTGGGTATACTCCCGAATTTCTAACTCAGGGACGGGAGCTACGCTTGCCTGCGATGCTGTATGACGAACTCACCCCTGGATCAGCGGTCGCGCATACAGGTCCTGAAGACAAGGCGTCACACCTCCAAGGGATCTTCGACATCGTGCGGTCGAACCTGCAACGAGCATCTCTGGAGCAGGCGAGGCACTATAACCTTCGGAGGCGCGAATGGAGACCAACGCTCGGAAGCCAAGTATGGCTGCGACAACATCCCTTATCAAAAGCGACCGAGGGATTCGCCGTCAAACTCGCTCCTAAGTATGACGGTCCCTACACCGTCGCGAAGTTCACATCGCCGAACTTGGTACGTTTGCAGCGCCCAGGAGACCGTCGGCGGCGGATCGCCAACATATCTCAACTTAAACCCTACCACGCAGAGGACGCCCTCGATGCGAGCGACGACGACATCACCGGGCCAAGTAACCCGGCACGGTCAGCGGTCTGGAACTACGAAATAACTTTAAGATCCATACTTGTAATAGGTTAAGATTAACGAGTCCTTTGTTAGCTACACCGTTAGGTAGGGAATTCGAGAGGTAGGGTTATACCAATAAGTCTAGATTACCGTTTCAGATGGACGACGTGATCATGCTGTCCGATGACTTCCAAGGCACCGAAGCCTTCTATCCACGGGCCTGTTGCCGACGCGGTCCTCATGCGCACTCAGATGGCGACGGAAACGAATGCATCATTCGCGGCTGCGATGGAGGTGCACCAGTCGACAGGAAGAGAGGACGACCTGCTCCCATTACCCGAAGGTTGGATCGGGGGAAACAACCTACGCTATCTGCCTCAACACGTCATAGAGCAGATAGAGCGGAAGGTGGCAACCCGGATCGGTCGTGGACGTCGGGTACGGATAGCCGTCGGAGAAGGCGCTCTCAGGTTTACCGTCACGATCAAGAGCGATGGACGCCTTTATATTGCGCCGCGGGAAGAAAGGGGGGGTGTGACGAACCCGCCTAGGAGGCGTGTACGCCACAATGGCTTTTCTTACATTTATAATAGTTTTAAGAGAAATTACATGGAGTTCAATAAATATTAAGACATAGTAAGATTAAATAAGTTATATCTAAGTTCAAATAACAGGGTGGCAACGCTAACCGATATTTAGCCGAGGCGCATTTAGTACTAGAAATCCCGAATGCGGGTACAAGGAGAAAAGGGCACGCGATCACACCATAACCTGGAGCAGGGCCTCTTGGCTCTTCTCTTGGGATCGCGGAACGAGGCAGAGGTGTGATCGGGACACGACATCGACGAAACTTCGAGGCCCCACGTGCGGTCCGTAAGATTATTCGCAAAGCAGGTCAAACGGGACGCCCAACGCGACCTTTCGCAGTTCTCCCATCGCGAGTGTTCCGTCGTTTTGATTTGGCCAAGCGCCACGCTGTCTATCGCGGGTGAAATTTAACAGGTTGGTACGAAATAGGTTCTCATACACTCAGAACGGTGTAGCGGACTCGAGTGAGGACAATCTTAATAAAGTGTTACGATTGTTTAATCATATTTACCGATAGTGTGTATTTTATTTCGTAGTTAGCAAAGTAACCTAACCTTCTTCTCACAACTACAAGTGGGCCCGAACGCGGACATACTTCCCGTTCGCCACTGTAGCCGTAGTTTTTGCTCCTAGTAGTATCATCGGACCCAAACGCGGACCCCTTCCCGTTCGATCCGGTAGTTTCCCCATCCCCCCTTGCGTAGTTCGGGATTTGTGCGTGGATACCCGTCCCGCCGGATCCGTTCTCCGGTAGTTTCCCCACCCCCCTTGCGTAGTTTGGGATTTGTGCGTGGATCCCCGTCCCGCCGGATCCATTCCCCGGTAGTTTCCCCGCCCCTTGCGTAGTTTGGGATTTGTGCGTGGACACCCGTCCCGCCGGATCTATTAACCTAGTGTCTGGTCTACGTAGTAGTTTGGAGACTGGCACGTGGACACCCGTCCCGGCCGGTCAGACAAGTCGAATCCCTCTGTCCCTTTACTATCCAGCCCCCCCCCTCCCAAAGTATTCTCCCGGCTCGGTCTCGCCCGAAGGTCCAGGCCGGTGGATTTTCCGCCCTCGACGCGAGACCCAGGACTTCAACACCCGCAAAGTATTCTCCCGGCTCGGCCTCGCCCGAAGGTCCAGGCCGGTGGATTTTCCGCCCTCGACGCGAGACCCAGGACTTCAACACCCGCAAAGTATTCTCCCGGCTCGGCCTCGCCCGAAGGTCCTGCCCGGTGGATTTTTCGCCCTCGACGCGAAACACACGACAAGGATTCCACACGTCCACGTTTCCGTCGACACGGACAAGAACCCTCGGTGCAGACTCCCCATTAAAAATCATCCGTTCACCTGTAGAACGGAACTCTCTAGTCCGGTGTTTCGGTGATTTACAAATTTCTTGTGAAGGACTCTTGGATCCGACTGAGATCTGTACCCCGGCCGAGAAAACATCCTTACAAGACATCTAAAAATATGGCAGTACAGTACTCTCGTTTTTCGAACGCGTTTCGAATTTTTGATGTTATCCGGTTGACCCGCTCAATTGTTCCGTGCTTTTCACGAAGCCCAAATTGATGTGACGGAATTCCTTCCTGGATTCTTAGGTATGTGTTTATCCGAGTCAATACGCATTTCTCAAAGAGTTAAGACAAGCATGAGAGTAGGCTTATAGGTCTATACGACGTGGGGATTGTGTGTATTCCACCTAACTAATTTAAGTTTTTATAAAGAAATAATATAGAATTAAATGCGACATAGAAGTAATCGAATCGTCGACAATTATAACGAGGTCTTCGACGTCAATAGGTTTCGAACTCTCGTTCCACTTGCTTCTCCTGGGGATCGTGGGCAGAATTTCCTTGACCCACCGAGTCCAGAACTGGTTAGCGAACTGTTCTCTTTGTAGCAGGCACCATCGGTAGTTAATTCTTTCTGGATCGCAAAATGGCTTAATTCCGTTCGAGGATCCCAGCAGAAAGTGATTTGGGGTTAGAGCCTCCTGATCGTCATGGTCGAGGGAAACAAATGTAAGCGGTCTGGAATTAACCGTCAACTCTATCTCCAGCATCGCTGTCCTTAGGCTCTCGTCCGAGAACTTTTGGTGGGGAGAGATTTTGTAGAGAACTGTTTTTATTGAGCAGGCCATGTGGCGCCGCTGGCGGGTTTAATTTATATTCGAATCCTAGCTGGGCTAGGTGGCGGTGCATTTTGGATTCATCTATGAATTATTTCCTGGAGAAATGAATCCGCTCCCCGGAAGTTAGTTCCATTATCGCTGTAGATTTCGTGTGGGAGGCCTCGAGCCCCATAAGGCAAGAGTCTGTGCTCAGGCTGCTTACGATTTCTATATGTATTGCCTTCATCGTAAGGCACGTGATGATCATGCCCCAACGTTTCAGGGCCTTTCTTCCATCGATGACTGTGAGCGAACCGAAGTAGTCTATGCCCACGAACGTAAAGGGTGGTTGAAATCCTCCTTAACGAGCTGGAGGGAGCGGAGACATAATAGATGGTTGAGGGTTGGTTCTGTCCAATTTGCACTAATGGCAATCTCGGCGAACTAGTTTAAATAAAGCTCTTAGTTTCGGAATATAAAACCTTTGCCTCATTGAGCGTAGTCTCATGGTTGATGTGGTAGGATTTCTCGTGATGATGACGAACGATGAGTTTGGTAACCCAGTGACTGGTTGGCAATATCACGAGGTCGTCTGAAGTACTCTTGAATTTTCCTGCCCCATTCCGAACTCGCATTATGTCGTCCACGTCCACACATATTTGCAGCCTCCAAAGCACACTGCTGCGTGCCACCGGTCTGAATCTTAACACACTCGCGTATTCATCGGGAAAGCCTTCTATTTGTACGCAGCGAAATATGTATGTTTGAGCATTTCTAATATGAACTACAGAAAAGCGAGTGGGCTTTGACTGCTTGCTGGTCATCTGTTCCTTATATAGGAACCAATAGGCAACGGCTCTCGACAGCGTAGTCCATTTTGAAAAGGCCTCGTAGTTAGGTCTTATTGCGGACTTTCGTGTATGTAGCAATCGCGGCCGCAGTTCTTCTGTTGTTGAATGATTGATTCTGTGATGGGCCAAGATGCCGCTGGTAGCCTCAGAAATC
This sequence comes from Drosophila kurseongensis, assembly GCA_018153305.1. Classification (NCBI taxonomy): domain Eukaryota; kingdom Metazoa; phylum Arthropoda; class Insecta; order Diptera; family Drosophilidae; genus Drosophila; species Drosophila kurseongensis. The sequence goes on along the minus strand of JAECXX010000127.1, from coordinate 327,748 downwards.
CCGGTCCTGCAAACCATCGCTCATACGCCTCGGGTCCACTTTGGCGTTTTGTAGCAACGTCCGCTACGTTGTGCTTGCTAGGAACCCATCTCCAGTGATTAACGTCCGTGAGCTCCGAAATTTCTGCGACACGAAACATCACGAACTGCTGGTACTTGCGTGGATCGCCATTTAACCAGCCCAGAATGGTTTTCGAATCAGTCCATAAATGTGTCTCCGTGAACTTGATGTCATGCTGGGCCTGTATATCCCGAAATAAACGTGCACCTGTCAGTGCAGATTGTAGCTCCATTCTTGGTATGGAAAGTGGGCGTACCGGGGCTACCTTGGATTTGGCTGAAACGAGACGAACAGTTATAATTTCTTGGAATTGGATACGGAAGTACGCTACGGCTGCATACATATGTAATCGCATCTTGACTTGGGCTCCATTGCATGCCTAAAATCTTTTCGAAGGAATGGATTTCTTCGTTATTGTAGAACTCCTTCTCTTCCTGTTCTGTAGACCCGTTTAGCTCGGCAACTAGTTCTTTGTGGTTCGAGCACCACTTATGCATGTGAAAGCCACCTCTGGAATGTACCTCCCTAACTTCCTTTGCTAATATGATAGCTTGTTGTGGAGTGTCGCACGAATCAATATAGTCATCAACATAGTGAAATTGGGTGATAGCTCGTGCCGCCGACTCGAATTCTTCTGCGTGTTTTAGGGCATTCTTGTCACGCACATAATGTGCTATGCAGGGCGAGCAGGCTGCACCAAATGTTAGCATGTTGAGTTGGTAAACATCGGCAGTGCCTGACTCGTTGCTCCAAAGGAAACGTTGGGCACAAGCATCCTTTTGTCTTACAGCTATGCGGTGGAACATCTCTTCTATATCTCCGCTAATTGCGACGGCTCGCATTCGGAAGTTGTTCATTATCCTTAAAAGTGGGACCAAAAGGTCAGGGCCTTTCAACAGATAGTCGTTTAAGCTACATTTCGAGGCTTTTGCTGCTGCGTCCCAAACCAATCGTACCCGGTTTGGCTTGTGGGGATTTCGCACAGTAAATATGGGCAAATACCATGCGCCGGAAGCATCCTTCTAGGTTTCTTCACTCGACAGCCTTTTTGCGTACCCCTTATTGACCAGATTTTGTATTTGCTGGTTCAGCTCAACAGCAAGCTCGGGATCGTTATGCATTTTTCGCTGCAGGCATTTTAGACGTCTCTCTGCCATTGGCCAACTATCTGGAAAGGTACGATGTTCGTCTATCCATAGAAGTCCGGCAGTGTATTTGCTTCCGTCATATGTTGTCCTCTCCATGAGAATTTTGAAAGCTCTGCTTTCCTCTGGCGTGCTTTTCCGCTGCGTAGAAACTTTGTCCTCGGCGGTTATGTACGCCATCACCATCTCTTGCAGATCGCTGTCGCATGTGTGTGTACGTTATTTATATTAAACACCTTCGAATTTTTTGAAGTTCCTGAGACTCGCAGGTTGAGTCGTCTAGATGAGGGCTCCTGTCGTTGTACACTGCCTGTCCAGCTTATGCAGAGAGGACTGGGAATGTCATCCTCCTCCAGCTCGTTGGCCACTGATTCCTCAAGCAGAGTCAGCGTCGAACCGTCATCCATAAACGCGAATATTTCGATCAGCTTAGATTTTCCTCGTAAAGTGACGGGGATTATTCGGAAGTAGATTTCATCGCCCTCATTTTCGGGCTGCCGGTGATTATTGAGCGCGCTGGGAATGGGCATCTGATCCTGGTGCAGTAACGGATGATGTTTCGCTAGGCAATTGTTGATCCCACAAGACCTTTGCTCAAGCAAGATTTGTTATGTCTTCCCATCTAGCCGTGGTCTGTAGTCTGCCGTAGTCTGCCTTATGCAGACCGGCAAAGCTGTCGCATCGTGAGATGCTGTGCGACCCGTCGCAGACTATGCAGCTCTCTATCCTTTGGTGAGCATAGCCTTCGACTGCAGTGTGCGTATTTGGGCAGCCTCTGCGTAGTGGTCTCTTATCGGCTGTCTGGCCGACTGCTGGAGTTGTCACCCAACAAGCTGCGTCAGCTTACTCGAACATCCAATCCGCTTAATGTTGTAGATTGGGGCTGTTGAATTGCTTTGAGTACAAAGCCCGATTCAGCATCATCTCAGGGCCTAGCTTCTCAACAATTTCCTGTAAAAGAGTTGGATTGTTAAGGTGGGCCAGCATATTACTGGCTTTCATAGTAGCGCACATGTTTTTTACGGCGAAAGCAAGCTCGATAAGCGGTTTGAGCTGTCCTTTGGGTGCCGGCATCCTTCGCATATTTTCTACGGACTGCGCCGCCCTCGTGGTGCAAAATGCGCACGTCCAATTGCTGGTGGTACTACAGTTGTCCAGTCCACAGCATGTAGGGTGATATTGGCTGGAACACTTGATGCATGTTGGCATCTCCTCGTTCTCGGGGTCGGAACACAAATGACAATTATTAGTTGGTGGCTAGCGTGGTGAATAAGAGAGACTCAGAGAATATACAGCTAAACGAGCCGTATGCAAAAGGGAATAGGATAAAAGGGAATAGAAGTAGCAACTTCGCAAACATGATCTCACTGCTGCGCTTCAACTGTTGTTGGCAACATCCGCATTAGACGGTTCATTCTTAATGACATTTAATGGTACAACAACAATAAATAACGTTTTATATACCAATTTAGAGAACAATATTCTTAATTATATAACTACAAACCACTTCAAAAATTATGATAACTCACTTTGATAATATAAACATTTTAAATCCATTTATTAAAATTAATAATACCAAAATATCTTTATCATTTATAATATTAATTTTAGTCATTATGTCTTTGATTTCTTTACCTATTATTAAATACAAAAATATATTTGTAACCAAAAAACAACGGCCAGAATTAGAAAAACCTATTAACGAAGAAATATTTTTAACAGAATTAAGAAATTATTTAAACGAAATCCATAATGATTCGGGACGATCCATTTTAGAAGGGGGAGAGTTATCCAACCCGTGAAATGGTTCCCCTTATGGAATTAATATACAAATTTTTAAATTCAATATCCGCTATACTGCTAATATTTGGCCTTTTAATATTTGGCCTTTGCCTTTTCCATTAACTTCCAGGTTCTAGAAGCCTAAGATAGAAAAGCTTCTGGCCAGGGTTCCTTGAATAAGATTTTACAATTAAGAAGTCAGTCTTTTTCGGATTGAAACCGCCATCGGTCATATCTAAGGATTAAAAAAAAGTGTCTTGATGTATAAGTGAGTTAGTGAATTAAGGTCAATTACCAATAAAATAAAATTTGAAATAAAAATGATATATTGTGAGGAGTTAAATAACTGAATTAAGGTCAATTACCAATAAAATAAAATTTGAAATAAAAATGATATATTGTGAATTAAGGTCAATTACCAATAAAATAAAATTTGAAATAAAAATGATATATTGTGGGGAGTTAAATAACTGAATTAAGGTCAATTACCAATAAAATAAAATTTGAAATAAAAATGATATATTATTTAACTCCTCACAAATAAATGAGAGTTTGGAGAATACAGCTGGTGAGAGTTTGGAGATCACAACTGGAGAGAGTTTGGAGAGAAACGAGAAGAAAGTTTGGAGAATACGACTGAAGAGAGTTTGGAGAGAACGAGGGGAGAGAGAGTTTGGAGAGAAGGAGTAACGGTAGAACGCGGCGGACTTTGCAAGATCAGTAGACAAGCAGCAAATCAGTGAACAACAGAAGTCAAGTAAAACACCAGGAGGAAGCAGAGCCGCGCCGAGTCAACAAGGAACAAGACGTTCGGCACTTAGAGTTGAAGTCTCCGAGCTGAGAAACAGGTGGCTAAGTCCAGGCGCTTTGTTCCAATTCCTGTCGCGATCAAATGAGGAACTTACAGCCGTCCCGAATGAAAAATTTTCACATTTTTCTTCTTTTGGGGGTCTTCTTTGTTGGCAGAGCAGCTAGCGGAATTGTGAAAGTCTCCTCGAACTTCAAATACTAATCGAAGTGTGCAGTATGTCCTGGTATGTCCATACTCCTAAAGGTTTGTACATTGCGCCGTTCCTTTTATGTGGAATTGCAGTTTATAAATGGGGTGCACTTTATTTTTCGTCCAGACTCTGCTGTCTGGCTCCAGCTCTACCTTGAAGACTGGTTGCGGCTTTTTTCCTGTTAATGATGTTAGTAACGTTCTTTGCAGAAAAACCATTTACTTTGAGGACCTCGATAACTTCATTGGGGTTAATTCGGGCTCGATTCCTTTTAGTACAACTTGGAAGCCCTTTTTTAGTTGGTACGTGTAGAAGTTTTTCTTATCTTTCTTGGGTATTTAGACACGGCTCGGAAATGTTCTTCGGACTTGGTCTGAAGTTTGGTTTCGTGAATATTCCCTTTAGTGATCGGAACAACATGAAAATTTCCGCAACAATTTTGTTGACCTTCGAGACTATCTCCCTAATGTAAATTGGTGGGAGCTTTGGTTGGATCTCTTTACCCAGTTCTGGTTGAGTTTCAGCTAAGAGGGCAAATCTGTTGTTATTGGATCTCCCGGGTAGTTTGTTGTCTCTTTGGACACAGTTTAGTTTTGACTTATTACCCATCGTCTCTTCGGCTCACAGAGCATTTGTGCTCTTTATTTAATTCGTCGGTCATTAAGCTTTTAGCGTGGCACTATTATAAAATAATTTGCACTTGTTTTAATCATAACACTGATTTTTTGTTTGAGCTTCTTTTCGCCAATTTTGTAATACACCCATTTAGTTTAATATATATTATTTGTCTTTAATACATCAACTTTCTTCAACTTTTCCCGGAGCTCGCGCGAAAACACGTCTGCTCTCTTTAGCTGCACGTAGATAATATGTCTCATTTCATTTTGGAATAGAACGTAGTTTTTGATTGCTGGATGTACCGATTATTCAATCACAATTTGATTTGCAAAGCAATTTACCAGTTTTGCCCGTTGTTTCAATTGTGTGACTCCTAGCACGTTTAAGTTCGGTCGGGAAAGAGCATACGCCACTTGATTCAGTTGCCTGAAGTGTAAACTCTTTATCGTCAATACTATGGCTAAGAGTTCCTTTACATTTGCTGCCAGGTGCTCCTAGTCATTGCGAATTGCACGCGAAATCATGGTAAAAGGCCGTTTACCTTGAGATAATACAGCACCTATGCAATGCTGTGAGGCATCTCTAGGGAGGTCAAAGGGCTTACTAAGACCGGGATACATGAGTGTTACTTCCTCCGATGCATTTAGTATTTTGTGTGCAAGCCGTTGTTTTCTTGAATAGCTTGTAAGCGCCTCGGCGTTGACTCCACTAGTTTTCGGCACCTCACTTCGGGTATATTCGACCATTCCTTCAGCAATATCTCTTTTAGCTCATTCTTGGAGGAAATTTTATGTTTCTGGACTTTTAGCTTAAGATGGTCCCAAAGATTTTCAATAGGGTGGACGTCTCTGTGGAGGAGAGTGCATCTGCTTTGTATTGAACAACAGCCAATTCTTGACTTTCCAAGCCGTTGGTTTAACATTTTTCAGTTTAAGCTCTTCACAGGGCATTCGCAACACTTTTCCTTCTCCATAAGATTCGAATATTTTGAATTTGCTTTTATCTAAATATTACTTGTTCCCAAAACTAAAAATTTCGGTCTAAATACGTTTGAGCAAAAGAAAGCCGCTTTGATATACTTATGGCTGAGAGCAAGGGTTTCTTTCTAGATCTGGCTTGGCAGATCTTGGCTCCTAAGCACTCTTCGGGCGGTTTCAGTGGATACGTTTGTTCCCAGGGATGTGTATATGACAGTATTAATTCTCGGAGCCGAAAGGTGCGGATTTTTCCTGTTTTATTCTAGGATTTTCCTCTCTTCCCTGCAGGTTAATGATTTCGGACGGCCAGAACGGGGTTGATTTTCCAGGGAATTTTTGGATTTCAGTCGAGAAATGACTCCTTATGGTTGAAGAACTTTTATCGAACATCCCACAAATATATTTATTCGATCGACCCTCGTTATGTAGGTGTAAAATAATTTTTTTTTTTGTGAAAAGCTTAACTCCGTTCCCTTCGGCATTTTTCTAGAGATTTACACCAAGAATAGCACCAATAGTTTTGGTTTTTTCCCCGAATTCAGTCTTTAAAATAGAAACGCAACCAAAATGCCAAAAAAATAATGCACTAACCTCAAAAAAAAAAAAACAAAAAATAATAAAATATAAACAAGAAAGGAAAGCTAACTTCGGGCGGAGCCGAAGTTGATATACCCTTGCAGAATAGTCTGTAAATTATATTCTCCAAAATTATTCATATGATGCATTCTTAATACTCATAAAAAATCCCAACTTCCTAACTTTACAAACACCAAAGTTATGGCATTTCCAATCGTTCAGTTATATGGCAGCTATGGGATACAGTTGGCGTGCGCTTCTCACTGAACATTATAAGAAATGGAGGGAAAAACTCAAAAAACTCACAAAAGTCGATTGCAGGTGTTTACATGTGAGGACAAAATAACATTAATACTATCTGGGGTGCCTCTTGTCAGAGCAAAATGTTTTTTAGGTCCAGAATGTACAAAAAAACACAATAAAAGTGCAGCTATGAACTTTAAATTAGCAAATAATTATCAGTAAATTAAAAAAAACAACTGTGAAATTTAAATTGTATTGTTTTTTAATTTCTTTGTACACCGGCAGACTTGTCTTGCCAAGGTATTTGATAATATCTTTTAAAGGCTCTTTCCCGGAAATACGATATTTAAATTTTAACTGCTTGTCAGCAAACCCAGCTGATTGACAGTACGACCGTAGCACGCTTAAGTCTGATGAACTCTCAAAATTTTGGTCACACTGGAAAGATTAAAGTTTTTACGCTAGCGTAATCGTTTGTCGATCTGGATACAAGGCTTAAACGTTTATTTTCCCCTCGGTCCTCAGATCGTCGCAAAAAATACCAGAAAATTGCAAAGCGTTGCCAGTTTACGAAAATGAACTTTGGGTAAACCCCAGCGAAAAGATTACAAAATTTAATCTTTTGGCGTGCGCTTCTCTTTGACCATATTAAAAAAAAAATTTAAAAACCCGCAAAAGTCTATTGCAGGAGTTTACATGTGAGGACAAAAAAACATTAATTCTATCTAGGGTGCCTCTTGTCAAAGCAAAATGTTTCTTATTTCAAAAATATACGAAAAAACACAATAAAAGTGCAGCTATGAACTTTAAATTATCAAATAATTATCATTAAATAAAAAAAAAACAACTGCTCAATTTAAATTGTATTGTTTTTTAATTTGTTTATTTGCCAAGGTAGTTGATAATATCTTGTAAAGGCTCTTTCCCGCAAATACGATATTTGAATTTTAACTGCTTGTCAGCAAGCCCAGCTGATTGACAGTACGACCGTTGCACGCTTAACTCTGATGAACTCTCGAAAATGCAGTCACACTGGAAAGATTAAAGTTTTTACGCTAGCGCACTCGTTTGTCGATCTGAGTACTAGGCTTTCGCTAGGTTTCACCAAAAGTTAATTTTAGGTGGTTGGCAACGCGAAGTAATTTTCTGGTATTTTTTCGTCGATCTAAGACCGAGGAGATAAAAATCCGGCTGTTTGCCTCTCGCTCTCTCTCATGACTGGATAGTTTTCGTCGATCTGAGTACTAGGCTTAAAGAAAAAATTAAAAGTTCTTGCCCCGTTTCGATGTACTTATTTGAAACTCCGGTGTATTTGTGCTATAGGGTGGTGGAGAAAAAACTGCAGTTTAAATGCAACGAAAAGACCTTAATATTGATTTTTATAAATAAAAGTTCCGAATAATTTTTTTTACACATTTTAATAACTCCTATTACAGACAATTTTGAATACATTTTTTTTGAAGTTTTGAAAGAAAAATGGAACTCTTATAAATAAAATCTCAATAAAAATTTAAAATAACTCTTAAATTGAGATATTTATATACAAATTATTAATCAAGTATGTGGGTTCATTCCTTCCACAGGGATTTTTTGTTTTCAGTACTCATTAAAGAACTCAAAAAAAACGGTTTAGTAAACGTCAAGTCAACGTTAGTATCGGATTACAAAATTACTGGATACGCGCACGCGCTTTTAACCTGATCAAGGTATGCATACAAAAATAAGATTTGGAAAGATGCATGTCACTAGCTTTTACACTGCGTGAAATATCTTTAATTCTTGCAAGGTATTGTTCCTATGGGAGCTATAGGATATAGACGTCCGATCGCTTTTCAAACTTGATCTGCGTACACATGTTTTAGGACGACTGTGAAAGTTTCAGATCGCTAGCTTGTAAACTGAGCTCGCAAACGGTATTGAAACAGACAGAAAGGCGGACAGACGGACATGGCTATATCGACTCCCCTATTGATCCTGATCAAGAATATACAAACTTCTGACCAAAATTATAATATCCTCTGCAAAGGTATAAAAACTCTTATTATATTGTTGAACTTTGCTTCATCAAAACAATTTTTTGTTCCACAGATGTCCGAAAATCGTATTCTAATAGTTATGAAATTAAGAGACTTGTTTGCGATAGAATTGGCTCGAAAATGTTTCAAATCGTTTTAAATTTCTCACTAACATTTAGATAAGCATTTAATGATTTAAAATATATGTTTATACTTAATAAAATATCTAACCGCTTTAGTTCCAGGTATTGACATGACATCAAAGTGCTTATTCAGAATCGTTGATATTAGTATGTACATATATGAACTTTTTCATACTAGTTGTGGTATGTTCAGATTTCCTTTTCAATTATAAAATCACTTTCAACGTATTGTTGCACATACGAAGATAAGCCCTTACCTAAAGGAATGTCAGGTAAAAGCATCTTAATAAAGAAATATAAAGTAAATCTTATAGTAAAACCATTTGTTAGACAGAAGTCTTGTGTGTGAGCTGTTTATAAAAAGAGACTTTTTATACATATGTACATATACATAAGCAGTTTGCGTGTATACCAAAAATAATGTCTTGAGAACTTCGGAATCGTTCATGTATTTTTCAGACAATAAATTTTCTTTTTTAAATATGTATATACATGCTTTCTTGCCAAGCATTCGGGGGTATTTAGCGTGCTCTATTCATTTCTTTAACAGTGTCTAAATATGCAGTAAAGTTTTTATTAATAATATAAAAATTTTAATTTTTAAAAATTGTTTTAATACAATTTGATAAACGTTTAAATATGAAAGTCTTAAAATAAGAGTCTTAGTTTCTTTTAAAATAATCGTGTTCATTCAAATATAAATGTATCTATAAAAATACAAATTTTTTGTATACGTACGCAAACGCCTCTCAGAAAAAAGAATATTTATAAATAAACAGATGTGCTTACTTGCACCCTTACTAGTGTCCAAATATAATAATTAAATCTGTACTCACATATGAAAATAAGCAATGTGAAAATATGTGATGTGCTTCAAGTAACTTCAACTGAAATTTGTTTGTTGTGTAAAAAACAATAAATACGTTATAATTCACACTCCAATAATATAGAAAAGTCTATACTAACTTACGGCTATTTCTAAACTTATTGTGTCAACATAACATGGAATTGCAAGGAAAATCGGAGGATTCAACGAAGTACCTTACAACCTTTAGAAGCCCTGTGTCTGCCATAAAAAAAAGATCAGGACCGTTGGATGACGCTCTCGACAAGCTGAACAATTGTCTACCTGTATCACAAACATCGTCATTGTCGTCTACAGGGCCACATTCTTCAGATGATTTAAATATTCGCAAGCCAAATAATTTTGTTAATAACCAATCTGGAGGAATTTCTTTTGGTGGTAGACTACGTCGCTGTAGCACAAAAGACAAGGAAAGAAAACGAGAACGCTGGCTTTTAACTCGAAAAACCTGGAGATATATGACAGATGCAGGCCGTAAGCTTGTTACCGACGGATCTCAGCCAGGGTCAGATAATATTGACTTCATAGAAGAGCAATTTCAACGTGTCTGCTTATCTGAACCAAGTTTTATTTTATGGAGTCGGCGAACCTCATACCCAGGAGCAATTAGCAGTTCTAAGCGGAGATTGAAACTGCTGTCGAGGCACACAAGTGCTAGACGCCCTGAAAATAAAGTTGAGTCAACCAATAGTTATTACAATGAAGACCGAACCATTGAATTATTGCAGACATATCTTGAGCTTCGCGATGTATACAAAACAACAACTCTACTTGGTACTAAAACGGTTCGACCTGACCAAACATCTTCACCCAGTGCCCAAAGACCAACCTTTAAAAACAAGAATGACAAAGAGACTATAATATCCTTTAACGTAACTCTTAAAGCAGAGCTCATTTCCCGTCTAAAACTTTTATCTAAATGCTTTATATTTGGACAAGAGGGAATTCATTTGGAATTTAGTGATGTACCCGAAATCATTCTTGATGACAAAGTACTTTTAAAAAAAATCTACAGTACACTCAAGAAACAACAGCTTCATCGGATCCTACATTCCAAGGAACCATCAAAAAACAATGTTAATCGGTCGACTTCACTGTCTAACTTGTCAAAAATTGGTAACTATGATAGTATAACTAGCAATCAATCTGATAGCCGTAATAGCAAGCAATGTCTCAAAAAAAGTGAAACCAGAAAAATTTTGGCAAGCACGAAAAATTCACTTTACTTAGATCTTCACAAAATTCAGCAGAGCTTCGAGTTTCCAATGCAAAACCTTCGAAAAGGAAAACAAATTGAAAAAAGCTTAAAAACATGTGGAACTCAAACTAGTTTTATTCAGCTAAGCGAACTAAAAAGTTTGGCGGCACAGTACAAGTTTATGTTTCGAAATTGCGATAATAATTTACAAATTTTAGAAGAATTAGACAAGCAGGATGGATATGACGCATCGCGCTTAAGTTGTAGGAAAAGTTCGATTGATGAAGATATTTCACAGTCAGTAAGCGATACAATCAAACGTTATTTGAAAATGGCGAGAAAGAAGAGTGTACAAGATTCTGAATCAAATCGATTTAAGTCAATTAACTATGATAAAAATCTTAGAAATATAAAGGCAAAGGGCGAAATAAATCCACCTGGAATCAATGAAGGATTAAATAAAGCTGTACAAACATTAGATGCTTGGGCCCTTATAGCTTTGGATTTTATTAAGGGAAACGAATGTTCCAGTAATCTTCAAAACGCTCATTTAGAATGGATGATGTCTGAGGATCAGCGAATCCAGAAAAAGTTAGAGTGGGAAAAAAGTCGTTCAACATTTAATGATGAACTGCACTCTTCTCAAATCATCAGTCTTAAAAACAACTCACCTTATTTAACGTGCACATCTGCACCTACGTCACCAACCAGTCATTCAAAGTTGGAAAAAGCTATAAGAACTTCCAGCGGATTGTTCTCGTCAAGCTCTCAATTTATATCAAACATTTTGCACGGACATAACAATGCAGGATTCCATATTAACACTCTAATAGACAAATGTCCGGATATTAGTAAGTATTCATCTAAATACAACTATTACAATCGGACACACAATTTATATAAAATATTCTCCGATTTCTAAATGACCTCTAAAGGCAGAGAGGAAATGGTTTCAACACTTAATTAAATTGTTGTTTGAAAAAAAACCTTATATGATTAATTTTAAGAAATTTGTTGATTCGTCAGCTGTTTTTGATTTTGCCTTGTTTTTCCTTCCAGTTTTGTTTGCACGAATATATTTTTAGCACGCCAAACAGTAGCAACGCTTTATAAAATTATAATCATTCAACTATAAATCCAATTAATTACACTAGCTTAGTAAATAATACAAAAAGTGTTCAAAAATAATAAAGAAAGTCACAGGGGCCTATCCTAAGAATTGTTGGCTTGTCTTTCTGTCTTTTATCTCGAGCTTTGGTCATCCAAATTGGCTTCTATTTACTTCATATTATTTATTTGTTGTTACATTTTATTTAAGTCTTAAAAATAAATATGTTTTCAGTAGTTTGTGAGCTAGAAACGTATCAAAAAATGTAGTTTTATTTACTATGGCAGCTAAATGTTATACAATTACCATATTTTAAAGTATAACTATAACTATTTTGTTAAAACTCTATCGATTTGGACACTTTTTTTTTGCCTAATCCCATTTGCCTCTATACTCTAAATGGTATAATAATAAATTTTAAAGCGAAATATAAGTAAAACTTTTTTGAGTTCACAAGGTAACAAGAAAGGAAAGCTAACTTCGGGCGGAGCCGAAGTTGAAATACCCTTGCAGAATAGTCTGTAAAAATATATTCTCCAAAATTATACATATGATGCATTCTTAATACTCATAAAAAATCCCAACTTCCTAACTTTAAAAACACCAAAGTTATGGCATTTTCAATCGTTCAGTTATATGGCAGCTATAGGATATAGTAGGCCGATCCTTATGAAATTTGGTAGGTCGAATCGATTGGTCAAATATAAAACCCATAGAAAATCCCAACTTCCTAACTTTACAAACACCAAAGTTATGGCATTTCCGATCAATCAGTTATATGGCAGCTATAGGATATAGTCGGCCGATCCTAATGAAATTTGGTAGGTCGGATTGATTGGTCAAATATAAAACCCATAGAAAATCCCAACTTCCTAACTTTAAAAACACCAAAGTTATGGCTTTTCCGATCGTTCAGTTATATGGCAGCTATATGATATAGTCGCCCGATCCGGACGTTTCCGACTTATATACTACCTGCAATAGAAAGAAAACTTTTGGGAAAGTTTTAAGCAGATAGCTTTAAAACTGAGGGACTAGTTTGCGTAGAAACGGACGGACGGACAGACGGACAGACGGACGGACAGACGGACATGGCTAGATCGACTCTCCTGGTGATGCTGATCAAGAATATATATACTTTATAGGGTCGGAAATGTTTCCATTCCCTGCGTTGCAAACTTTTGACTGAAATTATAATACCCTCTGCAAGGGTATAAAAAGAAAATCAACAGCATGTGTTCAAAAATTAAAATTTAATATGCAGGATCAAGTCTTCTAGAAGCAAGTCATTTGTAGAAACCATCATGCAGGGCCTGCAAAAAGGCTGTTGGGTGAATATCCTTACCAATTCTTAACCTTGATCTATGTTGAGAAGATCTGGGGGTTGACATTATCCCTTCCTGGCCACTCAAAGGCATGTATTGGCAAGTGTACCTTGCATTTTGCAAGGGCGTGGGTCCTTTTAAATGCCGTAAAGGGCTCCGAATGGTAAAAACGGCTTCTGGGCATTCTTGCCATAACTTTAACATTCGATTTGCCTTTTTTTTATTTATTTTGTTATGCGCGGAGTCCCACGGCCCACTTACCCACCCAACCGAACGAGGGGCGCAGCCGTGTATCGTACGGCACGATGCGCGAGAAGATAGTCGCGAGATAAGAAAAAAGTAATATTAAGATCAATTTTGTGCCAATGAAGTTAGTATTAGTTAGTTTTAGGAGCGGCAGAGAATCAAGATTTGAGATTATAGAAAAAAGTATATTACACCCAGAACATAATTCTCTGAAAGGCTGTTGCAAGGCACAGTTAAATCTTCAATGATTTAATATTAGGGGAATATAATTTCTAGTTAATCTACTTGGCACAGAAAAGTTCAGCCGACTTACCAAGTCGGGGCTGTCAATCTCACCATGACATCGCATGGCATCGTTCTACGGTTGGCTAGGGAGGGTAAATTAATCAACAGAAGTCTACTAGAATAAGAAGGTAAGTTAAGATTCGGATCCTAGTTTAGGCGTCGTAAAGCAAAAAGAAGAAAGTTGTTTTGTACTGATTCAATACAACCAATATGTATTCCGTATTGTGGAATCCAGACGAGAGACCCATACTCCAGAATCTGACGGATCAGCGAAATAAATAAAGTCTACAAGTTATATAACTGTTTCGCGGCGTGAGAGAACTGTACCTTACGACGGTTCAAGTAACTATTATAACACTGAGCATTAGGCACGGTAAATCTTGACCGAGCACTTAAATATCTAGTAAAAACAGATTGAGAACCGGTATTTGTATATTTCCTAAAAAGTCTGGACTTTACATTTCTAAGATGTGTGTCAACTCTTTGCTAAACCAAGGTGATTTATTGGAAATTGGCGGATAGTACCACGGAACACAGGAATTATTGCAGTGTAAAAAACAATAACTGCATCAGACATATTATTGCATAAGTAAAGATCAGACCAATTAATGCCTGAAATAAAATTATTTAGCCTCAGAAAATCTGCCTTGGGAAAACAATGTATTTGTGTGGTTGATTTTTCTGATTTTTCTTCTATAACTCTACCCGTGTCAAATGAAAGTGCGATTGTAGTGTGATATGGATCTTCAGGTTGCGTGAGTGGTGCTACTCTGGACATAAACACACCTTCAGGATTTGATACAAATACTACCTGCAATAGAAAGACAACTTTTGGGAAAGTTTCAAGACGGACAGACGCACGGACAAACGGACATGGCTAGATCGGTTCTCCTGGTGATGCTGATCAAGAATATATGTACATTATAGGGTCGGAAATGTCTCCTTCAATGCGTTGCAAACTTTTGACTTCAATGCAAGGGTATAAAAAATGATTTTATTTTTAATTTGCGAACATGAACACACGAGGCGCCTCGGCGAAATGCTTGTACCGGGCATAATATGACATATATTTTTAATCAACAAATTTGAGAAAAGTGTTGTTCATTTCAAACTCAGATTTATAGCTTTGAATTTTATTATTTATTTCACAAAGTCTTACGTTTTTCAAAATGTTTTAATATTTATTTTGATTTTGAAACTTAAATAACAAGTAAATTTAATTCCACAGCTTTTTTCAACCAGCCCTTAAAATTATATTTTAAAATTATTAATTTATATTTTGTAAGACCACCCTCCTGGTCAACAATCATTATACCATTGCAGAGGGTATTATAATTTTGGTCAAAAGTGTGCGACGCAGTGAAGGAGACATCTCCGTCCCTATAAAGTATATATATTCTTGATCAGGATCATTTCCTGAGTTGATATAAGCATGTCCGTCTGTCCGTCTGTCTCTTTCTACGCAAACTAGTCTCTCAGTTTTAAAGATATCGAATTGAAACTTTGCACACACCCTTCGTTCCTTTGCAGGCAGTATATAAGTCGGAACGGACGGGATCGGCCGACTATGCCATATAACTGATTGATCGGAAATGCCATATCTTTGGTGTTTGTAAAGTTAGAAAGTTGGGATTTTCTATGGGTTTTATTTTTGGCCAATCAATCCGACCTACCAAATTTCATCGGCCGACTATATCCTATAGCTGCCATAACTTTGGTGTTTTTAAAGTTAGGAAGTTGGGATTTTTATGGGTTTTATTGTTGGCCAACCAATATAATTTACA
The DNA here is from genome assembly GCA_018153305.1 of Drosophila kurseongensis. NCBI lineage: Eukaryota > Metazoa > Arthropoda > Insecta > Diptera > Drosophilidae > Drosophila > Drosophila kurseongensis. The sequence goes on along the minus strand of JAECXX010000127.1, from coordinate 312,377 downwards.
GAATATTCAAGGGTATATCAACTTCGGCTCCGCCCGAAGTTAGCTTTCCTTTCTTGTTACTAAATAAAGCTATATCGATTTTGCGCTGCATTTTGTCATCGTTTCTATGACAGGCATATGTATTGTTTTCCGATGTTGACAAAACTAAAAGCTTAATTCTGATGTAGTAAATAATTACTATATCTCAAAGAAATATTTTAATAAGTAGAAAAACAGCAAAAGACATGCTTTTTTTCATTTATCGATTTTTTTATGGGAGATATATGAAATGTAGTCCGATTTTAATTTAATTAAAACCGTAATTCCATAGTACTTATATCTTAAGTAATCCCAAAGAACAAAAAAAAAAGTTAAAAACAAGAAAGTTATGCTTTGCACCCTTGCAGAGGGTTTTACAATTTCAGACCGGCGGGCGGACGGACAGACGGACTGACACGGCTAGATCGACTCTCCTAGTGATGCTGATCAAGAATATACTTTATAGGGTCGAAAATCTCCTTCACTGCGTTGCAAGCTTTTGACTGAAATTATAATACCCTCTGCAAGGGTATAAAACGAATTCATTAGTTAAAAAACAACTAATTGTGCAGCTGAAGAGAGCGGACATGTTTCGCGCGAGCTCCGGGAAAAGTTGAAGAAAGTGGATGTATTAAAGACAAATGAAATTTAAACAAGAAAGGAAAGCTAACTTCGGGCGGAGCCGAAGTTTAAATACCCTTGCAGAATATTCTGTAAATTATATTCTCCAAAATTATTTATATGATGCATTCTTAACACTCATGGTAGGTCAGATTGATTGGCCAAATATAAAACCCATAGGAAATCCCAACTTCTTAACTTAACAAACACCAAAGTTATGGCATTTCCGATCAATCATATATAGTCGGCCGATCCCGGCCGTTCCGACTTATATACTGCGTGCAAAGGGAAGAAGGGTGTGTGCAAAGTTTCAATTCGATAGGGTCGGAGATGTCTCCTTCACTGCGTTGCACACTTTTGACCAAAATTATAATACCTTCTGCAAGGGTATAAAAACTAATTTGGTGTATAACAAAATAGGCGAAAATACGCTTAAATTATTTTATAATAGTGCCACGCAAAAGTTCAATGACCGACGAATCAATTAAAGAGCGCATAAGCTCCGTGAGCCGAAGAGACGGTTACTTCTCGTATATCTCTATGCGCGATGGCGTTCTTAATGTAAAAACTTCACACCAAAATAAGCGTAAGCTTAGCCGCAGAACACCGCTGTGGGTAATAAGCAAAAAATAAACCGTGTCCAAAGAGACAACGAATTACCCGGGAGATCCAACAACAACAGATGTGCCCTACTATCTAAAACTCATCCAAAACTGGGTCAAGAGACCCAACCAAAACCAAAGTCACCACCAATTTACATTTGGGAGAAAAGCTCAAACGCCCTGGTCAACAGAATTGTTGCGCTGGTCGGGGACGGGAATTTTTATGTTGTTCCGATCACTAAAGGGAATATTCACGAAACCAAACTTTAGACCAAATCCGAAGAACATTTCCGAGCTGTGTCTAAATACCTGAAGGAAGCTAAGAAAAACTACTACACGTATCAACTAAAAAGCAGCAAGGGCTTGCAAGTAACCCCCAAGCAAGTTATCGATGCCCGCAAAGAAAATGGTTAGTAACATCATTAACAGGAACAAAAAGCCGCAACCAGTCTTCAAGGTAGAGCTGGAGCCAGACAGCAGAGTCTTGAAGAAAAATGAAGTGCACCTCATTTATAACCTGCAATCTTCCGTATAAGAAGATCAATTGGAAAGTTTAACAGGTCAAGTTTCCTAACAACTTAGTTATAATTACTGACCTCCATCTTGCTAATTTGCTTATGAAGACGATTTACAAATGATTAGAGAGAAAAGGTAAAGAATTTGAAAAAAGGATTTGCACAGGGCTTTAGCAATTATGCTATTACCCTAAGCACGAAAAACAGCCGTAACACGAAGAAGATCCGAAAAAAGAGAGCTTTCGGTTAAAGTGGTAGAGAATTCGAGATTTGAGTTGGATATTGTATAACCTTAAGGGATCTAAAGTACAATCAGAACTTTGAAAAACTATACAATTATATCGGCTTTGCCGTCATGTTTTCTAACGTCAGCGAGAAAGGATAAGAATTAGACTTACGCTTGGTGTTAACAAAGTTAAAAACTGTTTGGGTCCTGCGAGACCTGGACCTTAAAACGATTTAAATAATTATTATAACACGGAGCATTAAGCACTGTGAATCTTGACAGATCACTTAAATATCTATATTTTTCTTTATTTCTTATAAAGAATTTTATCACTTAAGTGTGACAACTCTATGCTAAACTAAATTGCGTAAGTGGTGCTACAGTGGACAGAAACCCAGGATTTTATACAAAACACAAGTCAAGTGGGTGACCTACTGAATTTCGAACATGGTTTTCTTGAGATAAAGATGTTTAAATCAAGAGCTTAATAAAATCACATTGTAATATTGTTAATAAGATATTCGATCCATTCTCCGTGGACCATGCTACTCCAAGTATATTGGAATCTCTTAGAACTAACAACCGATCCCTATGGTAAAGCTTTTTTAAAACAGTCTTGATAACAAAATTTAAATAAACAGGATTTTAAGACAACGGCGGCATATATCAGCAAGTTATGTATACAGAGTTTCCATGAAACTATAACTTTAAGCAAGCAAATTCAATAGTATTGAATTCCTCAAAAAAAACCTCCTCTGACATGAGCCCACGCCAATTATGACTCCACCTCCCCGTCTAAAAAGGCGGTCAAACCAATATATGGCGATCTCGTTCTTACGCACCAAGGGGAAAAAAGCTTCTCGCTTAGCAAGGCATGCTTGCTGTCGTCACTTGCTTGTACTGATCATAGTGCATCAAAGTTTAACAAAAAAATCTTATTCAACACTTACAAATGCGTAATTTGTTTAAAGACCTCGAAATAAAATCTTTGGCGAGGGTTTGGTTGACACTGAACCACTCATCCTTTTCCCCGCCTATACATAACTTTTTCACTTCTTTGCCCTCAAAAAAAACTATGCATCAGCTGCTAAAATAAGTGCCATACGAAGACGGAGTTAAAATATCTGTGCTCCGTGCATTCATCATTCTGCAGTGATCTTTGTCAAACGGTATGGAATGTAACCTTTATTTCACAAAGAACACGGCTCCTCGCTTACCTCGTATGAGGATCTATAATGATCTATAATCTATATAAATTACCAAATGGAATTTTTTAATAAAAAAATTTAATAATTACAATAAAAAAGGGATAATATTAATGTTTAGTAGACAATCTAATTTTAATCTTTCTAATTGCGCTAGTTCCACACACTTTAATTCAGAAAAGTAAATAATAAATTCTGTTCAGCCAAGCTTTGGAAGCCAGCTGCCGATTATAGACCGCCCTATCTAATGAGCATAGGATAGTATCTTGCCGGCCCCTCCGACAGAGGCCGACTCACAGACAGGCTTCGGCATAAGTCTTCGGCTCATTTCTATATCAACTAGCATTTCTTCAACCTCATAACATTATTTTTTCATATATGCTTTATTTATTAAATTGTGTCTTGAATAAGACTAATAATAAGTAGAACACATCTTAAAAATATAACTTATCTAACAGTCAGATCGTTTCGAGTTAGGTTCCTTGCGAGATTATTTGGGTGCATTGTAAGTTTGTTGTGGTAGGCTGCTTTCTGCTTTCATATTTCATCTTTAACCGACGGTAGGCCAAGATCCCTGTGTTTTCGTTCCGAACATACTACGGTGTCCCAGTGATTGCTCGCAAATTTTTTGATTGTGAGCGCTGTATAAAGTCAACGTTGCTGTTGCTCGCGTTCCCTCAAAGCTGGGAGCTGTAAGTCCGAAATTGTAGAGCAGAACTTAAAGACTAGACAAAGGCATAATACATCTACTGCACAGTTTGGAAGTTCAATTTTCATTTTGGGGGTTAATAGGTCACCTCCTGGAGCCTTTTTGGTTTCAATTGCTTTCTAATGACATATAGTAAAAAGTTTTAGGTGCTCGAAACACAATCGGCTCACTTGCAATTTCAGTGCGAAGCGACGGTAGATCAAAAGAGTTTGTGGCGGCGTTAGGCTGAAATACTGGGGGCCCAAGTAACCGAGGAGTTTCTTATCGGAGTGACTAATTCTACCGGAGAACTTAAATTTGGACGATCTCTCCACAAAGGAGGCTTTGTACTGCTCGGCGATAATTTCTCAATGTACCGTCGCTGTGCAAGCTCTTCTTCATGCTTTAATGAGAGTGGTTCGATGATAAGTCCGATAGGTATAGTCGAGTTTGTTGCTCAAATTTATAATTGCTTTATACAGTTTCCTTTCTGTGGGTGTCACAAGTCGTAATCCCCAGTGCGTGTGCTTGGAGTTGAAGTGTCTATTAAGCGATCTCCAAGTTAATTGTGGAAGTCCGCGAACTGCTGTTCAGTTATTGTAAGACGCGGTGGGCAGTAGACAACGGCTATAGTAATACTGCCGTCGCCTGATTATAATTTGATGGATGTACCTTGCAAATAATTTGTTCCAAGTCTGCCAAATCTGAAAATGGTGTTTAATGCGTTCCCTGATTAAGATTCCGGTTCCGCCATGGGCCTTACCATCCGGATGATCTGTGAAATACGATGTGTAACCTCTTATTTGGAAGTTGTATTTACCGCAGCATTACGTCTATGTGGTTTTCACTGAGGAATTGAGTTGTTTCAAGTTTGTGCCGTGAAAGGCCATTGGCATACCACATGGATATTTGAAGGCAAGACATCGATTATTTGGATTGATGGAATGCGAGCATATGTTTGTTTTGATTTTGCTTAAGGTTTTTCATAACATTCTGCCTGTATTAAAAAAGTGTGCTATTAACCCCTAGAGATGTGGATTTTAATATTAATTCTGCTAGTAAAAACAACTGTTTAAATACTTCAATCGTTTTAGTGTTTGACACAGCTTAGCACTTTAGAAGAAAAAGTAAAAAACACTAACCTGAATTTTTTAACAAAAACCATATTGAACGAAAACCAGTGTCCGTTTATTCTATTCTCTTATTTTTTCTTTTCTTTGTCTATTTTGTCATTACATATTTCTCTCAACGTAGGATATAAAAATGCCTATCCGACTATGCACATCAATTACTTTGTTTGAATTTACTTGATATATGCATCCAATTTTATTAGAAATATCATTATGCATTATATTTTTAAAAAGTAACATAATTTATACTTATTAATGATTAGAAAAAAATGTTTTTTTAATTTCAAAGTCGTTTTTAAAAGTTGTTGTGATTTTAATAGATATTAAAAAGTGCCCATCTGAGCTGACCGTTTAAGAAAAAATTCTGAAAATTTAAACAAAAACTCAAATCCTCAAAGTTCATCCTTCATTTTTACCGACGAATCTTAAAAGAATGACTTACGCAATTACAAAAAAAACTTATTGAAATTTTACTGCAAAAAATAAGCAATTTAAGGAGCTATTCTCTTAAAATTAAATTTATTATAGCTCTGTGCGCTTGTGTAGACAGCACCAGATATACGGAAAATAATCCATCTAGTGTATTGAAGATTCCAGCATAGCTCAAAAATAACTCGTCGAATGGTTCTTTCCACGACCTCTGCATGACGTACATTGTCCTATGAAAAATAAAGTTTAAAGTTATATGCCCTTGCAGCTGTTACAAAATTTAATATATCTTTATTTCGATTTCTATGCGTTAAAGTTCTCGATTTTATTTCCTTTTTTCCCGATTGTTCCTAAAGCAGTCGTCCAATTTTAATAAAAGTAAAACCGTAGTTTTAAAATCGTTTTAAATTACTATATATCGATATATGTTTATATGTTTAAGTTAAGAAACACCGAAACTTTAATTTTGTTTTACATTTTATCGTTTTTCCCTATATGACCCGAGCTGTTTTGGCCCGTTCCGACTTATGTACTATCTGCAACAGAAATATAAATAGCTTTGTAACTGAGGGACTAGTGTGCTTAGAAACGGACATATGGACGGACAGACAGGCAGACAGGTGGACAGTCGGTTTACTGTTATGGTTAGATTCTTGAGATACTGGTGGTAAGAGATTTGGACTACAGAAATTTGTCCTGTATAAATTTAGCTTTACTGGGTATTCGTTCAATTTAAATTATTATCTGCATTACTTTTTGATGTTAATTAAAGTAGAGAAGCACATAGAGAGACCGCAGGTGTCTGTAAAGTTATTTCTAGGTGCTTTATTTCCGTGACTTTTCGGTTCAAAGATGGGTGTGTTTTTAGGATAGTGATGTATTGTAGTGTGGTGATCTCTTTCTCCTCTCCCACTCCCAAAAGCCCGATTTGGTCAGTCAGGGGCTCTGAGACTAGAATGATATTTAAATCTTCTCTTCTATTACAAGTAAAAATTACCTCATTACCACTGCTTTTTAAACGTATTTATATTGAGTTTTCTAGAACACTGATTTTGTTAACTACGATCTATCTTTTCGGAACCTCTTTGCTCTGCCGATGCTCTGATGCATATGGCTGTGAAGGGTGTGAAGGCTCTTAGGGACTAAACGAGCTTAGTATCGGTTGAGACTATGCTTGGTGGTGCTTCACGAGATAACGGAATGTCACGAAACCCAGATGAGCTCAATGAAATGCTGGTGTTACTGATTTAGCCCTACTTCTATGTTGTAGATAAGCCGACTCTTGGTAATGTTTGTAAACAGAGATTTAAATTAAGCCTTGCTGTCGATGTATTTTAATAAGTCTAATTAACACAAGGCTCAACAGTATGTTCCCCCTTGAATGATGGCTCGTGTCACATTTTTCTTTACATAAACTGTGCAGAGTCTTTAGTATATTTTATCGATATCGAGCGAATTCCTTGCAGAGACTTTTCGGTTTTTCAAATAGTGCAGTCTCCTTAAATAGGCTGTGATTCGCGAAAGGTATGTGGTGTCAGCATGGTTCTCAAGTATATTTCTAGAAGCCTTCATGCACAAAAAGGTTAGCTACGTGGTAAGCTGGTCTTGGTTGATTTTTAAGTATTCGCTGCGCCCTTTAGTGCGGTGCCCTTGCTTTTGGTAATATAAATAAAGTGTGTAGAAGGGAAAAGAGTGTGAGCTTGCTGGCAGTGGCTCAAGCGCACTGTCGGTATTGCCACGCGCAGAATCGCTGACTATCCGGTGTTCTTTTTTCGGGTCTTTTAGTCTTAGATGATGCCAATTTCTACAGATTAAAACACCTTTTCACAGCTACCATGTAGTACAGGGGTTCGTTATTTTCACCTTGAGACCCGTTCGGGTCCAACTAGCTCTTTGCCTGCAGGTACTCAATAAATCAAGTGAAATTTGTATATTCTTGCAGAGGGTAATCTAATTTCAGTTTACAACGCATTGATGGAGACATTTCCCTATAAGAAAATTGTTAATCGGAAAATCGACAAAGCTTAATTTTTCTTAGCATATACGAGGGTGGTCCGATAAGTACTTAGCCTCCAAAAGAAAAACTTAAATTTTGGAAAAGTGCGATTTATTTCTCAACATAATCTCCTTTTAGCTCGACACACTTGACCCAGCGATGCTCCAACTTCTTTAACACGTCTGAAAAATACGTTTTCTCGAGGTCTGCAAAATAGGCCTCTGTGGCGGCGACGACCTCTTCATTCGACGCAAATTTCTGTCCAGCGAGTGACTTTTTCAAGTTTGGAAACAAAAAGAAGTCACACGGGGCCAAATCTGGAGAATATGGTGAATGGGGTAGCAGTTTGTAGCCCAGTTCGACAAATTGGAAGATGATGAAAGAGCACTTTTTTCTTCGCCAAATGGGGCCGTATTTTCTGCAATTCGGAGGCGAATCGGCCCAATAATTCGGCGTAGAACAGCCCCGTGACCTTTTTGCCCTTCTCCAGTCGATGTAGATCACACCTTGTGAATCCCAAAAAACGGTGGCCTTCACCTTTCCGGCCGAAGGAGCAGGTTCGCCGGGTGAAGTCCACTGTTTTGACTGTTCCTTGGTCTCTGGTGTGTACCAGTGGATCCATGTTTCGTCGACGGTCACGAAACGACGCAGAAACTCCTTCGGATTGCGCGGTACCCATCGCGCCGACAGCTTTCTCATGCCCAAAATTTCATGCAGGATATGACCTACGCGGTCTTTTGACATGCCTACTGTCTCAGCCAACTCGCGTATCTTCAATCGGCGGTCTGCCAATACGAGATCGGCAATTTTTGTCACGTTATCCTCCGTGGTAGCCGTTTTCGAGGCACCTGGGCGTGGCTCATCAAAAACCGACGTGGACTAATTTTTACGGTCGCCATCGAAGTAGAAGAGTCACCGTACACAGCATCCAAGCGCTCTTTGTTTTCTCTGCGCGATTTCCCTTCCAAAAACAAGAATCGAATCACAATTTTTTTAAAATCCGCGGACACGTCCGATTCCACACGCAGTCAAAACAAAACTACGAGTCCGATTTGGCTGAAATTTCGACAGTAGCCGTCTACGAGAATGTACTACACGATAGTAAATTTCTCTTGCGATAGTGACGCATCGGGCGGTGAGGCAAGTACTTATCGGACTGCCCTCGTACAACAGGCTTAAGTTTTCCAGTTGATCTTATTAAATCTCAAGTTATCTGAATGGCAGGTCACTAAGGGTCCTTTCTAAAAATTCAATTTCTAAAATTCTCCGTGTTACCTCCGGTGTCCCACAAGCGTGCGTGGGTCCGTTACTTTTTACATTATTTATTAACGATCTTCCCTCAATTATAAGTCATTCTCGCGTACTTATGTACGCAGATGATGTTAAGTTGTGCCTGCAGTATAAGGACATTTCCTGCCATTTAGACTTACAATCCGATCTAGATAACTTTCAAACCTGGTGCCGAGATAATTTACTAAATTTAAACGCATCCAAGTGCAAGCTGATGACTTTTTATCGGGTCAATAATAAACGATCTTGGCGTTCTCTTCGACCCGAAACTTAAATTTAAGTTAACCACATTTCGTCCATGGTTAATAAAGCCAGAGGAGTGCTTGGATTTATTAAAAGGTGATCGATGATCCTTATTTAACTAAAACTTTATTTATTTCGCTAGTCCGCCCGATTCTGGAGTATGGGTCTTCCGTCTGGAGTCCACAATACGGAATACATATTGGTCGTATTGAATCAGTACAAAAAAACTTTCTTCTTTTTCCTTTACGTCGCCTGAACTGGGATTTAAATCTTAGCTTACCTACTTATTCTAGTAGACTTCTTTTGATTAATTTACTCTCTCTAGCCAACCGTAGAACGAAGCTTGGTACTTCATTCTTTCATTTATAACCTTATGCCCCGACTTGGTAAGTCGGCTAAACTTTTCTGTGCCGAATAGGTTAACTAGAAATTATATTCCCCTAATATTAAATTATCTAACTATGCATTGCATGAGCCTTTCAGAGTATGTTCTGACTATAATAGACACTTTCCTATAATCTTAAGTCTTGACTCTCTGCCACTCCTAAAACGATTAATACTAGCTTCATTGGCACAAAATTGATCATACATTACTTTTACCTATATTTTCTTATCTCGCGTTTATCTTCTCGCGAATCATGCCGTACGATTCACGGCTACGCCCCTTGGTCGGTTGGGGGGGTAAGTGGGCCGTTGCAAAGCTTGTTCGTCTGTCCGTCTGTCTGTTTCTACGCGATCTAGTCTCTCAGTTTTAAAGATATCGAATTGAAACTTTGCACACACCCTTCGCTCCTTTGCACGCAGTATATAAGTCGGAACGGCAGGGATCGGCCGACTATATCCTATAGCCGCCATATAACTGATTGATCGGAAATGCCATAACTTTGGTGTTTGTAAAGTTAGGAAGTTGGGATATTTTACGGGTTTTATATTTGGCCAATCAGTCAGGCATCCTATAGCTGCCATATAACTGACATCTTTTCAATGCCAAAAACCTGTTTGTTGCAATTTACCAGGGCTAAAGATTGGAACTATACGATAAATTTACAGTATTGTGCCGCCTGAGAGTTTTAAACCGCGAAATGGCTTGTCTTATGAATATATAATTCTTGCTTATGATGATGTTTCATTCTGTTTGCATCGCCGGCAAGAAAGTTATTAGATTTTCATAATAGCTGACATGTTTATTCATAAACCTTTCATGGAAATACATCAAAGAATTGTCTCTATTTTAACAATTCCCCATTAAACTTGGGAATGTTAATCTTGGTAACTGCTCATCAGTGCTGCTTGTTGTGGCTGCGCTTGGAGTATCTTCTGCAATTCTTGTTGTAACTTCCCATAGGCTTCCTTATTATAGCTACAGTACTGGCTAAGTCAAAGAATTCGTTGCCGACCGTACCTACAGGTACAGTAGACACCGTCCCTGGTTCTCAGCCCAGTGTGGTTCAGACTGCTGGTGGGGGCCGTAAGAAACTTTCAGCTGTTCCACAAAGGAAGCAATTATTTGTTTCTAGATTCACCCCAGATACCACATCTGAGGATGTTTTGGAATTTATACGTGAAAAATTCCCATCCGAGGATATTGCAGTTGAACAATTTCGATTTTCTTACGCTCGTAGGATATCGTCTTTTAAAATATTTGCTCCCCCTGATGTGTTTAATGTGCTACTTTCTGAAAGTTTTTGGCTTAATGATGATTTAGTAATTAAAGAATTTGTTCCAAATAAACCGAGAACAAATAACAGGCCTTCCACTGTGCCAAAAAACTAAATAGTTTATTCTTGGCGTATCAAAATGTTAGGGGACTAAATATGAAGCTACACAAGCTTTATGCCGACTCCTCTGCATTCACCGAAGATATTTTGGCTTTTACGGAAACTTGGTTAAAACCAGAAATATCTGACTCGGAAGTTCTGTCAAATAACTTTAATACTTATAGGACCGATCGCTCCTCACGTAGGGGGGCGGTGTACTGATTGCTGTTACCTCTAGCCTAACATCCGAAAGAATTCTCACTCATATCCCAAACGAAATTGAATTTGTAAGTGTGAAAGTTTCTTTACAATCTTTATCTATTTTTGTTACATGTTCCTATATTCCACCTGGCTCTGATCTAGTAATTTATGAGCACCATCTGTCCGCAATAAAATCCGTACTATCCCTGCTTTCTAACAGAGACCTTTTGATTGTTTTGGGTGACTTTAATCTACCTGATATTTCTTGGTCTCCTCCCACTGACTCACTTGTCGCTATACCTTTATCCGCCCATGATTTTGTAGATGGCCTTTTAGAATTATCGTTACAGCAAGTAAGCTTTATACGAAATTCTTTAAATAGACAATTAGATCTTGTGTTTGTTTCAGACCCGTCCGAGGTCACGGTATGTAGAATTGACGCTCTTGTTGTACCTGAAGACCGATATCATCCAACAATGGAATTGACAATTTGCCTCCCCTGCTCTGATACCCTCTCTCCTTTAGTACCCCCAACTAAAATGAGATGTTTTCGTAAATGTGACTATAATAAACTTAACGATATGATTTCTCATTATAATTGGACAGACTTGTACAATTGTACAGATATTGAAAGTGCCACTGAACTATTCTATATAGCGTTAAATACTTTTTTTAATGAATGCGTTCCTGATAGGTTTCCTTTAAACCTAAACAGGCCTCCTTGGTTTACCAATGCGCTTCAAAGACTTAAAAACCTTAAAACAAATACTTATAAAAAGTATAAAAAATCGGGTAAGCCATCAGATTTTTCGAAATATGTAGTGGCTCGATCGGATTTTAATGTTCTCAACAGTCATTGCTATTCTATGTATCTAAATCGATGTAAATTTGAATTTTCAAATGATCCGAAACAGTTTTTCAGCTTTGTTAATGCCAAGCGTAAGTCATCGGCATTGCCTTCATCGGTACGTCTAAACTCAATGGAGGCATCGACGGATTCTGACATTGCTGATTTATTTGCTGAGTTTTTCCAAACCACTTATAGTTCGACAGCTTGGTCAAATTCTAACTACCCTAATCCCTTAAATAGGGCAAATTGTATTTTTTCCCCTTTAATTACTGAAAACTCTCTCTTAATAGATTTAGAAACAACAACGCCGACTTATTCTCCCGGTCCAGATGGACTTCCTGGATGTGTGCTCAAGTTTTGTGCGTCAACCATTTGTAAACCGATTCTTAAACTTTTTAATTTGTCTATTTCATCATCAGTTTTTCCTACTATCTGGAAGGACTCTTTTATTATTCCACTTCATAAAAAGGGTGCGAAGGCTGATGCCAAGAATTATAGAGGTATTTCTAAATTGTCGGCAATTCCTAAAGCATTTGAACGTATTATCACTTCTCATTTGCAACATTTATGTTCCTCGCTTATATCACCGTGTCAGCATGGTTTTGTTAAGCGAAGATCGACCACCACCAACCTTCTTGAATTGTCATCTATTGTAATAAATGGATTTCAGAAAAAAATGCAGACTGACGTTATATATACAGATTTTAGTAAGGCCTTTGACTCCGTCAACCACTCTCTTCTCTTATTCAAATTAGATCTGCTTGGGTTTCCTGGTAATCTATTAACTTGGATTTCAAGTTACTTGAATGGTAGGACTCAGAGGGTTATATTCAAGAATTCTGTTTCAAAATTGATCTACGTGACATCTGGAGTCCCTCAGGGAAGTCATCTGGGCCCTTTGCTGTTTACTTTGTTTATCAACGATCTTCCCTCTATCATAACACATTCTCGTGTTCTAATGTATGCTGATGATGTTAAGCTTTGTTTATCATATAATGATATAGCGTCGGGATTTAACTTACAGTCAGATATTGATTGTTTTCATGAATGGTGTGAGTACAACCTTTTAAAGTTGAACTTCCTTAAATGCAATGTCATGACTTTTTATAGGGGTACTCCTACGTTTATTAGTTATTTTCTTGAAAATACGTCACTCGACCGTATATATTCAGTTAACGATTTAGGTGTTCTTCTTGACCCTAAACTTAAATTTGACTGCCACATAATGTCCACTGTTAATAAAGCCATGAGTGTTCTTGGCTTTATAAAGCGTTGGTCAAAAGAATTTGATGACCCTTATACGACCAAATTATTATTTACCTCACTTGTCCGTCCTATTTTGGAATATTGTTCGTCGGTTTGGAGTCCACAATATCAAGTGCACATTGACCGTATTGAGTCGGTACAAAAAAAATTTCTTCTTTTTGCCCTTCGTAGTTTGAACTGGGATCAAAACGTAAGGCTACCTTCCTACCAGAGTAGATTACTGTTGCTTAATTTACCTACACTTGTAAATCGTAGAAAAATGCTTGGTACTATTTTTATGCATAATCTTATAAGAGGTGATATTGATTCTGCAGAACTTGTAAACCGCCTAACTTTCAATGTTCCTGTTAGACTAACACGAAATTATATCCCTCTAAATTTGCCACGATGTTCATCAAATTTTTGTCTGCACGAGCCCTTTCGCGTTCTATGTAATACTTATAACAACCTTTATCATCTAATCTGCATTTCCACTTCTATCCCGTTACTAAAAACTAATATTTTAACTCATTTGCTTTTCTCTTAATTGTGCCTTTTATTTTCACTTGTGTCTTGTCTCTATTTAATTTATGTATTTTCCTCGCGAACTCGCATTTTTTGCCCAAATTGATAATAGGGCCCGCGCGTAACAAGCACGTGCTTGGTGTCGTTGGGCCACTTGTTTGTACTGCTCGTAGTGCATCAACGTCCATCAGAAATAGCCTTTCTCAGGCGCTGAGGCTGTTCCTTATGGCAGTACATCAAGACCCTCCTAGAATACTTTGCTATATTTTTCATAGGTGCATCGAGGATCCTCTACGAATTTTTTCTGTCATTTTGTACATCTGGAATGTTTGCCCCATATTTTGAATATCTCCCTAACTTCTTGAAGTGTCTACATTTGTTTCTCAAAATATTTTATAATAGCTTTTGCTTTCCTTCTTAAAGCTTTACAATTTTATTTCCAATCTCTTGCTGCACATCCAAAATCTCCTGAAGTCGAATGTTTTTATCAGAAGCATGTTCGGAATCATGACCATCCAACATGTTATGACTGAATTCTTACACAGTGCGAGTTTTGTCTTTTCACGCTGGATGAGCTCCTATTCGCAACCAAAATAGGTAAAAGAAAATTAACATTCTTACTTTGGAGCTTATTGAAGTTCGATTTCCGATCAGAATCGTCAGGCCTTATCTAACAGTACTGACTGATATAGGCGTGGGTTAACCAACGGCTGATTGTAAAGAGAGATTCTTGTAGTCCGCTCTTTTATGATCCTGAACCTGGGACTCACGAATCCTTTGTCTCCTTTCTTTCGAAATGGCCGCCGAAAAAGCGTCAAGGCCAAATGAGTTGATTCGCCTTAACTTAAGATGTGTTGTGTCGTCTGGTTAATAACTTCAAAGGGATATACAATGAAGTGCTTTTGACGGGAGGTAGATTCAGTGTTGAGATCACGTTGGGGTCATTAAAATTTGTAACCAAAATGTCCAAAGGTTCGCGTTGGACTCCGAATGGTTGGTCCTATATAGGTCGGATTTCGTTTTGCTTAAGGGGTTATCCGGGTCTTGAAGCACAAAAGAAGGACAATTTTTGTGAATTTTTTAAAAGATCTTACGACAATTTTACAAATTTTATTTATTGTACATTGATGTATAAATAATGTGTAAAATTTTGAACCAAAAATATTAAAAATTGAGCCGTTGAGGCAGGCGTGAACTTGACCACATCAAAAATTGTGTCCTTGCGGTAGGCAAAATTTTTCCGTCAATTTTTATCTGAATTCAAAAAACCAAAGTTATTCTGAAAGTGTATGGGTCTGGCTTGTCCTTTACGTGGCACTTTTTTTTTTAATTAAAAATTGAATTATAATATAAAGTGTTATTTTTTACGTAAATTTTGTCCATATTTTGACTTATAAAATGAGTTGTAATTGAAAAAAAAAAATCACTTCGTCAACGACAACAAAACCATGTCTTAAAGAAGTGTGCAAAAGCAGAAGTCGATCGGTGCAATAGTTTTTAAGAAAACGTGACTACCGACTTAAAAGTGGTTTTGAGAAAAACGCGTTTAAAGTGCCCCATCTGCTCGACGCCAGAGCCCGAATTGCCATTTGTGACTCATTCGACGCGCAGGGCTTAAAATTTCTTCCATTCCTATATCTGCTCCGATCGACTTCAAATTTTCGGACAACACTCCTGACACTTTGTACTATTATAAAAAAAAGTTTGAAAAAAATGAATTTTTTGAAGTGTCAAGACCCGGATAACTCCTTAACGTAACAGTACAGAACATAAGTTATTTGCAAGGTGGTCCACAACTAGGACTGTGAAATTAAATTCTGATGAAGTGCGAAGAATCTTTGTATGTTGCACAAATGAGGATCTGAAGACTTGGCGACAGCATCTTATGATTGCGATGGTAGATGGAGTTCTTGTTGTTTGATTTTATTGAACAAACTTAACAGAAACAGTAGGAACAGTAACTGAAAATGTTCTTTCTTTCAATAGTCGTAATGGATACTCTTGGTATATGCATCGGATTACACCAGCCTATAAATTAAATCTTTTTTCAGCTTTTTTAGCTTATTTAACTGTGTTGGCAGACTGCTGACGTTCTGGCTACTTGACTATCTGGTCCGAAAGTGTTGTGATATTAAATTATTTTTGCTTGGCAAATGCTGGCTGTTCAGAGTCTGTTTCGGGAAACCGTACTTTCCTACGCTATTGTGACTCTGCAATACTAATTGATTGTGATCCAAGCGCTCTTTGTTTTCGCTGCGCGATTTCCCTTCCAAAAACAAGAATCGAATCACAGACCGATATTGCTCTTTCTCCATTAATTTATGTAACAGGTGCAATGGTTACCTTTTATTTTGTTTTTAATAACAAACTTTTCCAAGTTGGGCTAGTGACTAATACAACTCCTACAAGGAGTATATAAAGACCTTAATAACCAAAATAATAATAAAAAATAAAATAGGCCTGAAAACAAATGAAAAAGTACAGTTACGGAAGCTTATTTCGAGAAGCCGATCTTTATGTTGAGAATTAAGTTTGGGAATGATACCCGATCGAGAAGATTATTGAACATGATCATAGTTCGAAAACTCTCACAGTTGTTGAATCGAATTTAGTATCGAACATGCCACTTAGCTAATGAACATGATCATAGTTCGAAAACTTTCACAGTTGCTGTATCGAATTTAGCATCGAACATGCTCTTCCTTTTTGCGCGCTCGCCTGACTATTTGACTTTCGCTTTATGCTCTTATTATCCAAACTTCATGTTTTTCTCTTAGCCTAGGCTTATTATTATACTTTATATTTCCTAATGTTAATTTACTTTATAGTGCGCTCTGGAGCGTCACACCTTCCCCATAGCTTGCGAATTGTTATTTTCGACCCTCTGCCGAATATCACCTTCCACGTTTTGCAGACATCCTCAACCAAGATGGTCTGCTGACGCCCTTTCCGCCTCTGCCTCTGAATTATCAAGGTCTGATAGTGCCTGGTTAGTTTGAATATATATTTTCAATTCGCCTATATATGCACGTTTCGATTTCTTGGTTTTTGGATTTTTTAGTCTAACTATCACCGGTGAACAGAAGTTGTCTACTACCCACGGCCCGTCGTATTTTGGCGCTAGTTTCGCGTTAATTTTTTCCACGGCGTTTGATATGTAATGTGTTTGTGTTCCACACTTGGTTTCCGTTGTCTCTTTCGTAGATCGTAATGTAATTTTTGTGTTTCCGCAGCCTCTTCCATATTCTCGATTGCTCCACTTCTGATCCCTCGTAGTCGTTTCCACCTTGCTGCTACTGTTTCTGTTGCTAGTCCCGATCCTTTAGTAACCTTGTCGAATAGAGCTCCCGGAAGTCGGAGATTCCTTCCATACAGTAACTGTGCGGGACTAAATCCCGTTGACTCGGATGTGCTGCTGTTTTATGCTAACATTAGCTCTGGCAGATTCTCGTCCCACCTGGTTTGTTCCTCCCCTGCCATTTGTGATATCATGGTTTTGATGGTTCGGTTCGTCCTTTCGGTTGGGTTCTGATGTGGCGTATATGGTGCGGTGAATTGTTGCTGTATTCCCCACTGCTCCATGGCGGTCTTAGTTTTCTTTCCAGTAAACTGGACCCCATTGTCGAATTTCAGTGTTTTTGGTGCTCCAACTCTTGCGATTATCCTTTCCCTAAATAATTTCAGAAAGGCCTCTGCCGTTGCCTGCCTTACCGCCGCTACTTCGGTCCATTTCGAGAATTTATCGACTATCACTACTAGTGTGGTGTTTCCATGCTTTGTGCGTGGATTTTTGTTGAGACAACTTGTATCGTTGGCAGCTCTCGCAAGCCTTTACGAATTTTATGATGTCCATCCGCATTCTGGGCCAAAAATATCTCTCCTTAATCCTTTTCAAAGTCTTGAATATTCCCAGGTGTCCCGCCGTTGTGTTGCAGTGATTTTCCTGGAGCACCGTTTGAATTTCGATCTTCGAGATGCATAGTTTCCATGGTTGCAGGTCTCTTTCGCTACCGATGAATTCAGGGATGAATTTCCTGTACCATGATGCCACACCTAAGAAACTGTGTACCTCCTTTGTGCATTTCGGTGTTGCTAATTCCCGTATGGCTGCCACCTTTTCTGGGTCCGTTCTGATGCCCTTGTCGGTCACGATGTGTCCCAAGTATTTTAACTCGGTTTGGAAAAAATGACACTTTTCCACATTCTTGACCGATTTGATTCTTCCGAATACTCTGTAAATCTCATCAACTTCCTGAGGTTCATTGCGTCTGTCTCAGCTCCTCCACTTTTCCCGTTGCGTCCAATCCGAATTCCTCTGCGTACTCGATCAGCTCCGCCTTCGTTGCTAGGTACACCCAGGTCGACATAACTCTCTACCGGCGTCTTCCTCTTTACAACCACTTTAACCTGTCTCGGGCGCCATGTAACGATCCTGCTGTGCTGAGATAGTTCAACGGTGTCCAGGTGTTCGTTCCAAGATTTTATTTATGTCAGGAGTGGTTGCTGTAAGAGTTGGACCCGGTTCCCAGAGTATGACACGTACGGGGTTAGGTGAAATTGAAGGGTATTACGTTTATTCAACTTAAATTTTACAGAGTTTAAGACAAAGATAGTGCGACGAGGCGACTGATGGCGGATTCGTCCCTCGAAGTCGGGAGTGGGTGATGGAATCCCCAAGATCGTCTGTCACTGATGACGGTCGGTCTTTCTGGGAGTAGGTAAAAGGAGGAAGGGGAAGGTTAACTAACTGCAATGTATTCGGACGGGGTACTAGACCCTATCCTAAGAAAGCGACAAAACAATCAACTCCCAGATAGGTTGCTCACACCCAAGCGTAAGGCTCACCTTCTCCGATCGCGGTCGGTTGCAGAGTGAGTTGGAGGAGGAACAGGTGCCCTTTTTATACCCGTTGGCCGCGATCAGTGTGGCCGTACAATGGCAAAATCCCGTGCCATGCGACTTAGCGCGTGTGGCCAGGTGATCGGTGGTCAGTGTGCCCAGCTCTTCCTTTCGGCGCGCTCGCCTGACTATTTGACTTTCGCTTTATGTTATTATTATCTAAACTTCAAGTTTTTCTCTTAACATAGGCTTATTTTTATACTTTATATTTCCTAATGTTAATTTATTATATTGTGCGCTTTGGAGCGTCACAAATTGATAATCCGTACGCTTCTAAAAAATTATTTACTTCCCTTCTCTGTTTTAATTCAGAATATTGCCCTCCTGTTTAATGCTAGGTTGCCTTCTTAAGCTAATATATTACTATTTGCATTATCTAGTTAATCTTAGAACAAGACAAGATTCAGAGGTGACATCTGTTGAATTGCCAAGCCGATTACCATTTAATGTGCCTTTTAGGGCAGCTCGCAATTTTAAATGCTTGAAGGCCCGCGTGGAAAAAGTTCGTTCTTGGTTTAATTGTTGTTCGCCTTAACTGTTTAGAGTGCTTCAACATTTAACTCTTAGCCAAACACCTGTTCTGTTCCTTAAGGCACACTTTTCTACTCATCATGCAACAACTACAGCTTTGTCTGGCGTTTTGGCCAACCGCTTAGTGCGACCGTTATGAATTTGATGACGTTTTAAGAGTAGCGGTGTCGAACCATCAGGCCCATTTAAAGAATGTGGCCTCCACAATCTGCACGACTATCAACGTCTTTGCGTTATTGGAGACTTTAACCTTTTCTTACGCTCATTCTTACGCTCATTCTTACTTTAACCACAGGAAATACTTTTCAGCGTTGATTTTTTCAGTATGGACTTAATAAAGGTCATTCATAAAATGTTAGTTTTAATATTTGCTAGCTCTGACATTAAGTTTTCCTTAAACTCATTATAACAACATTCATCAAAGGACAATGGTACTGTGCATATACCCTACGGATTTGCAGCAAAACATTATCCTAAATTTAATTTTAATGAAAAATCCTTTGTTCCAGAAGTGATAGCGGAAAATTAAATTTTTGTAAATTTTTTTTTCTGCGACTTGCTGAAAACTTTGGTAATACGTTTGACAGTGTTGTGCTCACCTTAATTTCCTTTTCACATCAATTAATTGATGCATTAAATAATGAATAAATTTCAATTTGACAGGTTTTTTACTCACTAGGCGAAAACATCATAATCCAATTTAGTACTATTTGGACATTTCTGTTTAATTTGCGATACCTTGGGGAGGTTGATTATGTACCATATTATTAATAACACGTGAAAAGTTTTATTTAAGTTTAAATAAAGTATGGCTTTACAGTACGTATCTCAGCTTTAATATTTTGTCTTTCTCGAATAATTGTTCATCACAAAGCTAAAATCTTTAATCTTCCTTACCGAATTTATATTCTTTAAATATCTCTAAATACAATTTTTAGCCAACCGCACACTGTTCACTTACATAATCAACTGACTTTATGCAACAGAGCGCAAACAACACAACATTGACTAAAAGAACGGAAAATAAAAAGAGGATAAGGAGCGATTTTGGAGCGTGTCATTTTTCAAAGTACAGGTGAACATAATATTTTACTTCCCAAAGACAGAATTATATATTTAATATTGCTTGACATCTAAAGAAAAGTTAAACACTATGTAATTCTTTTTAAATTAAAATGTTATTCTTGTTTTTATCGCATTACTGAAAAAAATGTATTTAACATTTTTATTTTGTTTCAAAAGTTGTATCTAGGTCCTACATTTTGTATTTTATAATGTGAATGTATGTCAAAAATGAATGTGACTAAATACTGTTTGCATATACCAAATACATCGAATATATGTTATATATATGTTACCAGAATATATATAAGTAATGGCTGCATCGTAGTTCGTCTTAGGATTAGTCGTCTTGTCCTTTTTCGATTTAGACTTTTATATTTACGAGTTTACGTTTAAATAAAACAGTAATCGTTCTTAGTCGTTACAATGGTTTTATTTCTTAGATAAAATAAGTGTCTGCTCAAGTCGGGGGTACAAATTAAAGTAAAAGTAAATTCGTCCCTCGAGTGGCCGGTTGGCTTAAACAGAACCGCGACGTCAGCATATTGCTGGAATAGAGGCTGCGGAAATACCAAAGCCGTCAGCAGCGTGTTTGGGTATTTTTCCCAATGTGTTGCTGCGCACCAGATGCTAGCGCTGCATTTCTGTTTGGGCCCAGCGAAGGTAGGGGTAGAGTGTGCGGTATCGTGACGGAGCCATATTATTTTAATTATAATATTCCCATTTTAAATAGCGAAGCAAGTCTCGATCGCGGTAAGATTTCAAATCAAAGTGCTTGGCCGTTCCTTCAACGAGAAATCACGACTCGCTCTAAAGCAACCGGGCCACAACTCTAAGGTTTTGTTGTTCTTCAAAAGCGCTGGCAGCACCGTCTTGCTAAAGAGAGATCTAAGACTTAGGATTCGTTTCCTTCTAAGTGTTAGTTATCTTCTAGGCATTAATTCGCCAGCTTCAATAGCCGCCAAATAAGTGAACGGTTTTCAGAAATCAAACAGTTATGAGAACTGCGACATTGTACAGTGGCTCACAGCTTATTTGACCCACCTTGTATATTCAAATTTAAGTGAGAATAACTTTTTAACTAAAGCAGATATTAAAAAATTGAAAACGCAGGTTTTTCGATGGGTATTATAGGAATAACAAAGAATTTAAATTTTATTAAAATAACAAAAGGTTTTATAATTATTCAACTAAAAAGAAAAATACTGCAGTTTTCTATGTCACAGCTTATTTGACCCATTGCATTTAATGCTTAGCTTCTCTTCCGAGACAGGTAACTTAACGGTTCTTTCTTTTGGTTACTCTTTGCTCAATGTATTCGCAAATAGAATTTGCACTTTTGATTCGATTTCGTCAAGAAAGCACGTGAATTAACCATGGGAAAACGCACAACCATCGTACAACGTGAATTTGTCCTTAAACACCATAAAAACGGTGTTTCCCGGCGTGAAATCGCTAAAATTGTGAACATACCAGATGGTACTGTTAAAGCCATCATTCACAGATTCGTTTTTGAAAACCGCGTGGAAGACAAGGGCAGAAAAGCGCCAAATAAGATTTTCACCGAAAAGGATGAACGCGAAATTATCAAGAAAATCAAAAAAGATCCAAGGATATCGGCGCCAAAATTAGCCACTGAAATGCAGGACATAACCGGCAAAAAGTTTAGCACGGAAACAGTCTGACGTGTTTTAAGAGAACATGACTTTAATGGCCGAGTTGCTCGCAAGAAGCCGTTCATAAATAAAAAAAATAGAGAAAGCCGCTTAAAGTTCGCAAAGGAACACATTGGAAAGGATATAGGATTCTGGAACGACGTAATTTTTGCAGATGAGTCCAAATTCAACATTTTTGGCTCCGATGGACGAACTTATGTGTGGAGAAAGCCCAATACAGAGCTTGAAGACAAACACCTGAAGGCGACGGTAAAGCATGGCGGTGGCCATGTAATGGTGTGGGCCTGTATGTCGGCTGCAGGTGTTGGAAGGCTACAGTTTATTGAGTCAACAATGGACAAAATGGCTTACCGCAAAATACTGAAGGATAATTTGATCCAAAGCGCCGAGGATTTGGGTATAAAGGAATCATTTCGCTTTTACCAAGACAACGATCCCAAGCATACCTCGGGGATCGTTCAAACTTGGCTCATATATAAAAGCCCCCACGTGATGAAACCACCCGCACAATCACCAGACATAAACGTCATAGAAAACCTGTGGTCTATTTTAGATACAAATATCCGCAAAAGGCAGATATCGAACAAAAACGATCTTAAAGTTGCCTTGATGGAGGAGTGGGCCAAAATACCTCCAGAAACCACCAAAAAGCTAGTGGAGTCTATGCAAAAACGCCTCAAAATGGTCATAGACCAGAAGGGGGGCCATACAAAATATTAAAATATGTATAATCTTTCGTTATTTTTTTAATTTTAATTATTTTAAGAAATGGGTCAAATAAGCTTTGACATAGAAAACTGCAGTATTTTTCTTTTTAGTTGAATAATTATAAAACCTTTTGTTATATTAATAAAATTTAAATTCTTTGTTATTCCTATAATACCCACCGAAAAACCTGCGTTTTTATTTTTTTAATATCTGCTTTAGTTAAAAAGTTATTCTCACTTAAATTTGAATATACAAGGTGGGTCAAATAAGCTGTGAGCCACTGTATATATAAAAGCAATACCACACTCGCCGCTCTACTAACGACAATTCTGCTGTTCATCATGGCTAACGAATGTCGATTTAAAGGTCCGCAGCTCCACAAACGTGATATCCCGCGCGGAGACTTGTCGACATTTGTTTCGATAAAGAATAGCAGCATAATAAAAACAGCAGGTTCTACGCTGTCGGAACGGACTTACCGAGGCGGAAGTGTAGCGGCTGGATCATCCTTTACTCAGATTTACTTAAATAATTGTCTTCTGAACTTTGTTTGAAGTGCATTGAAAATATCCAAAGTAGGACCTTAAGGGCTTGATTTGGGAGTAATTTGTATTTCATAACTCCCGATGATCTAAATTAATGATTAACCAGTTGAACAATGCCGAGTGAACACCTACATTTCTGCTTAGCGAACAAATTGTATGAAAAGCTTTGGCAAAACGAACTGACCCAAGAGCATGGTGACAAATGTTCAAGTATCTTTATTAAAGATAAGAAAATTAATGGGCAACAATTCCTTTAAAGAACTTAGCAATCTAATTAATAATCTTGCTATAAAGAACCAACAAATAATAACAAACAAACAGTTTATGTAAATTATCTAATATATTGTTGAACTGAATTAAGCCCATACTAAATAAATCATGGGTGATCTCGCGTGTTTATGTGTTGCTTGGTCCTGCTTATTATTGTATTTAGAGGCCACATTCTCCAAATTGCACTGGTGAGTACAATATGTACATTTGTACGCCACAACTAGGAGTGTATTCGAATGGTTTCTCCAACAATTGGTCTATTCTTGAGAATGAATCGGCTGAGTTTGACTGCTTTCCAGCATAAAATTGATGAATTTGTCCCTATGAATTTTATTGTGATAGCAGAAAATGGAAAGGCAGGAAAAGTAAGAATCATTACTCACAACACAATTCTCACACTGGCAAAGTAGATTCGGCATATTGATAATTATTTAATTGGCAAAATGAGCATATACTATGTGAATATTGCGGCGACAAAGCGATGCACATCGGACCGTCCAACACCGGAAAGCTGCTAATGTGACATCAGCATTGCCTTCGAAACACTAATAAATTTTCAAAGACAACACGTCTCAATGCAACGAAACTAATCAGCAATAACATTATATGTATAGTAAGACCAGCAGCCACTACTTTACATTGCCATAAGCCTTGTGTGGCTTACTCGCTATTGCTGCATCTTCTTCAACGCATTTAGTACCTAAATTGGATAATAAGTAACTTGTTTGTAACATACCTCCTGTCCTGAGCTTGTGTCCGGTTTTGCTCAACACTGGGTCAGAACTTAAAAATTTCGTTTAGCAGAATCGAAAAACGTTATTAATTTGAACTTACCCGTTCCTAACTTCTTGGAGCTCCAGTAGGGTACTTAGGAGAAACAGTCGGTGTCCTAGCCCTGCTGAAAAAAAATTTTTCTCAAAGGCGATAATGTTTAAAAATGTTTTTTAATATATATTGTTATCTTTAATTAATGTGATACGAATAGTGATTACCTAAGGGACTTACCATTGGGGAGACTAAACTAACTAGACTAGACTAACAGGACTAGACCAGGCTGGCAGTGGAACCGGCCATTGAATTAAATGGTGCCCCAAGGATCCACCGGGGCAACGTAGGATGGGTGGGTCCTTGCTTTTCACTTAGGTGTAGGTTATAAGTCTGTGGAGGGAGTGTGTTTAAAGAATTTTGCCAATGCTGGAATGAGAAAAAACAATGCTTAAATGAGAAACCTCCCCTTTAGATAACCAAAATAAACCTTGCAGTTCTAAATAGATATTTGTTATGTCTTGTTAATGACTTTTATGTATAATATAGAAACCAACTCCTAAGCAAATGATTGATCTATCAAACTAAACATTAATCGTAGAGTTGTAATTTAATAATGTATTTTTAACGGATTCCCTAACGCAACCATGATCCAATCTCATGTTAGGTAAAAAATTTGTAATATGTTGTAAAGCCTAGTGCCTGCAATAGAAAGACAATTTTTGGGAAAGTTTCAAGAAGATAGCTTTATAACTGAGGGACTAGTTTGCGTAGAAACGAATGGACGGACGGACAGAAAGGACAGACGAACATGGCTAGAACGACTCTCCAGGTGATGCTGATCAAGAATATATATACTTTATAGGGTCGGAAATGTCTCCTTCACTGCATTGCAATAACTGATAATTGTTCTTTTGGGATATGGTAATATTTAAATAATATGGAATTACGGTTTTAATTAAATTAACATCTATATTATAAAGCTCCTATAGAAAAATCAAAAAACTAAAAAAATATATATAAAAAAAAAAAAGTTTTAGTTTATTTAATTTATCAAAATATTCCTTTAAGATATAGTAAATATTTACTATATCAGCATCACGCTTTTAGTTTTGTCAAATTCAGACAACAATGTCATGTTGCTGCCAAAGAAACGGTGGCAAAATGCAGCACAAAATCGACATGGCTATAATGTTTTTAGTGATGTAGGCATAGAAATCGAAGTGTAGTCGTTTTGTTATATCTTTAAGGGTATATAAGCTTCGGCTTGCCGAAGCTTGCTTTAGTTCTAGTTCTCGATCTCTCTCATATCTGACGAACGATACCCAAACGAAATAAGGTTTCCAAAACTGACTTTTTGACCGACATAAAAAAATAATTTAACATAATTTTTTTTTTCAATTGCTTTGCTATTTATTTATTGAATCTTCTTCTTTTGGATACTAACAATAAGTGTACCAAATCTTATAGTTATCTAACTAACAGTCATATGACTGATACTGAGTAATGGAGCCCTAAGAATTATTGCTGAGTTTGAAGGTCGTTGCGTTGTAGGCGGATTCTGCTGGAAACCCGAGTGATGACTTTTGCGAGATGATTTGGGGGCACGGAGAGTTTTTCTTTGTAGGTCGTCTTTTGTTTGTTTATTTAATCTTCTACTGCAAGATTGCCGAAGTCTCTGTGGATATTTTGGTTGTTGCTGCTGTTCGCGTTCCCCCATAGCTGGGACCCAAATGTCCAGATAGGCTTGAGAGTAGAGTTGTAGAGCACGACCTTGTAGTACAGACGCAGGGGCGATCGAATGTTTAATATCCAGTGAAAGCTGCTGGCTTTTAGTTTTAGATGTAGTTTCTTGCATTCGACGTGGGTTCTCCAGGTGTCGTCTTTCGAGGTGGACGACAAGACACGTTACTTGGTTGACTTGGGAAATCGGCGTACTATTTAATGATAGTGGAGGGCATGTTTGACTGTTGAGAGTAAACGTTATATGTTTACATTTTTGTTCATTTATTTTAATACGCCAATCAGATACAGCGTAGATGTTGTAAGCTGCTTGTTTGTAGGAACATCCGCTGTATATGAACGAACATAGTAGGCCCAATTGCACTTCCTTGCGGGACTCCATCTTCGATAATGCAGTCGTCAGATTTTGTTGTGTTGCACTTTATGAGTCTGTAGGTGTGTTTTGAACTTATCCATCAGTCCATCGAGCCAGACTCGATCGAAGGCTTGAGATACATTGAGGAATATTGCGCTGCGTTATTCCCGATTCTCAAAGGCTGTGCGGATTTCTGATGTTATTCTGCTAACTTGTTCGATTGCACAATGTCTTTGACGGAAGCCAAATTGATGTGCCTATCGAGGCACTATTTACTATCTACTATCATAATGATACCGAAGCCCGGTAAAGACCACACAATTCCTTCATCCTACTGACCAATACGTTTACTACCGGGTCTGTCTAAATTGTTCGAAAAATGCCTTCTTACACGCATAATACCATATCTGGAAGCACACAATGATATCGCATTTTTTTTTCACCGCAAAATCTATTAAGTCTGGGACCTTTTTGTGGTCTGCTGGCCAGTATGTGGGGCTACCTGTGGAAACAGTTTTGTTGCTCAGTTTTATATTTGCATTATATAATTGCCTTCCTTTGGGAGTCACGAGTCGTGATCTCCGGTGGGTATGTTTGGCATTATAATCTCCTGCTGCCATGAAGCGATCTCCAAGTAAGTTGTAAAAATCCTTGAGTTGTCATTCAGAAATTGTTAAGCGAGACGGGCAGTAGACAGCGGCTATGGAAAGTTGACCGTTACCTGCACTTTGATAGACGTGGCCTGCAAGTAATTAGTTCCAAACCTTTCGTGAAAGTGGTGTTTTATGCGTTCCCTGATTAGAATGCCGGTTCCGCCGTGGGCTTTACCGTCTGGATGATCTGTGCGGTAGAAATTGAAATCTCTTATTTGGAAATTGTATTTGTTTGTTAGAGTAATTTTCATTCAGGAACTGTGTTATTTCAAGTTTGTAGACTTGCCATCAATTATTTGGACTGCTTAGCTGCGCAACTGTAACACCATGTTCTGGTTTTGATCCAGTGTTTCCGGTCGTTTTCATGACGGACATAAATTCAATCATACTTTGTTGCATAGTAACCGTCATAGCTTCCAGTGGTCTTTGTGACTGTCCTGGGACCTGCTGAATGTTTCCAAGATAAGACTAAAGTGGGGTTTCCGCTCCTGTTCGAAGGGCATCGGCGTATGAGAATCCCTTCTGGGTATTTAGCTGACCAAATGAGTTAGTGTACCGTTTTTGAGTTAGTGTACACGTTTTGAGTGTTTTGATGGCGCGTTGTTGTCACTCGTCGCATGCGGTCCTTCAACTCCTTGTAGACCACACAGCCCCTGTAATTTGTCGTGTGATTACCTTCGCAGTTTCCACTTTTCTTCTTTTGGGGGCTTCCTTGTTGGCACGGCAATAAGCGGAATCGTCTCCACAAGCTACACATACTGATCGAAGTGTGCAGTATATCCTGGTGTGTCCATACTCCTGACAGTTTGTTCATTGCACTGGGCCGTTCCTTTTATGTGGTTCTTCCACCTTAATTCTTCGGTGCAATAGGTATTGCAGGTTATAGATGGGGTGCACTTCATTTTTCTCCAAGGGTCCAGCTCTACTTTGAAGAGTGATTGCGGCTTTTTCTTTGAGGGCATCGATAACTTCATTGGGGGTTACGTCGGGCTTGATCTCTTTTAGTACAACTTGCAAGCCCTTGCTGCTTTTTAGTTGGTACGTTTTTTTTTTTTTTTGTTTTTATTTTATTTGTTTTTAAAAATACGTGCTTATACTTGAGGTATAGTATTTTTTTACAATTTTAAAAATACGGCTTATATTAAATTAATCTAAAAATTAATAGTAAAGTAATAAGAGAATCGGCACACTTTCGTTGTATTTAACATATTCGCATAAATATGAAAATGTTAAAATATTTACGATTTAAAAAAAATCGTTTTAAACACTTTGTAGATCAATTATACCTCCATGTCAACATGGATTTATAAGGCGAAGATCTACGACGACAAACCTTTTGGAGCTAACGTCTTTTGTAATAAATGGCTTTAAAAGGAACATGCAGACTGACGTAGTTTACACTGATTTTAGTAAATCCCTCGCTTATTATATTTAAGCTAGACTTATTAGGGTTTCCATGTCATCTTCTAACATGGATCTTAAGTTATCTTTATGGTAGGACTCAAAGAGTCCTCTTTAAAATCTCTCTCTCTGTAATTTAATCCTAGTTACTTCAGGCGTCCCACAAGGACGCCTGAATCTCCCTCTAGTCTTGACAAAGTCGCGTTTCCTCATGTACGCAGATGACGTTTAGTTATGTCTGCAATATAACGAAATTTCCAGCAGTTCTGACCTACAATCGGAGCTAAATGCTTTTCAAACATGGCGTTGTGAAAACTTTTGGATTTAAATAGCGCTAAGTGTAAAGTAATGACATTTTTCAGGGTGAACCCACGTTGTCTAGAATCACGCATCAACATGATCTTGGCGTCCTTCTTGACCCAAAACTTAAGTTTTGTGACCATATTACTTCCATGGTGAATAAAGCCAGGGGAGTACTAGGATTTATTAAAAGGTGGTCAAAGAAATTCGATGATCCCTATGTAAGAAAGACTCTGTTCATTTCACTAGTCCGTCCAATCCCGGAGTACTGTTCACCAATTTGGAGTCCTCAGTATGGATAGAGTCTGTGCAAAAGAACTTGTTATTATTTACTCTAAGCGGCCTTAACTGGAATGCAAGCCTTCTTTTACCATCCTACTCTAGTAGACTTCTTCTAATTAATCTACGTAGAACGATGCCTTTCACTACTTTTATTCATAAGCCTATTAAAGGGATGTGGAGAGTCCAGTTACTGGGTCGCCTAACTTCTTTGTGCCTAATAGAATTACCAGGAACTTTATTCCTCTTACTTTAAATCAATGTAGATCAAACTATAATATGCATAAACCTTTAAGAGTACTGTGCAGTGTCTATAATAGATTTTATCATAATATCTTTAACTTTATCTTATTTAGCACAAAATTAGTATTAGTATTTTGTTTCGTATGCATTCTAATTTAGTCTGTCCGTTTCCATTTTCACTTCTCACGATCTCGTTTTTTACCCCCATTTGGGAAAAGGTTTGCGCTGACCATAGTGCATCAACGTCCGAACAAAAAATAATATTAGCCTAGTACTCAGATCAACAAACGAGTTCGCCAGCGGAAAAACTTTAATCTCTCCAGTGTGACCAAAATTTCGAGAGTTCATCCGAACTGAGCGTGCTACGGTCTTACTGTCATTCAGCTGGCTTGTTGAAACTAAACAAATTTAACTTAAACGAAAATGTCGAGTTCAAAGGACGCAATTGGTTGTCGGCATGGCGGCATGTATTGTGGCAATAGAAGCAACTATTATCTAAATATATATATATATCTATATATATAAATATGCTCTTTCCTCCCACGCTCTTTTTATAATGGCTGCACTAAAATGTTTTTATACGAATCTCAAGTAAACCAAGTTTGAAATTCACTAGGTCGCCTACTTGATTTGTGTTTTGTATCAAATCCTGAAGGTGTGTTTTTGTCCCCTCACGCAACCTGAAGGTCATTACCCTACAATCAAACTGACACTTGACACGGTTAGAGTTATGGAAGAAAAATCAGAAAAATCAACCAAACGAATACATTGTTTTCGCAAGGCAGACTTTCTGAGGCTAAATAATTTTATTTCTGGCTTTAATTGGTCTGATCTTTACTTAAACAATAATATGTCCGATGCAGTTATTGTTTTTTACACTGCAATAAACTCATTTTTTAATTCCTGTGTTCCGTGGTACTATCCGTCAATCTCCAATAAATCATCTTGGTTTAGCAAAGAGTTGACACGCTTAAGAAATGTAAAGTCCAGACTTTTTTGTAATTATACAAATTCTCGCGTACTTATGTACGCAGATGATGTTAAGTTATGCCTGCAGTATAAGGACATTTTCTGCCATTTAGACTTACATTCCGATCTTTTAAAACTGTAATGTACTAAATTTAAACGGTTCTAAACGTAAGCTGATGACTTTTTATCGTGTCAATCCGATATACGCGACTTACATATTAAGTGGCAGCTCTTTGAATAAAATAACTCTTGTAAACGATCTTGGTGTTCTCTTGGACGCTAAACTTAAATTTTCTAATCACATTCGTCCATAGTTAATAAAACCAGAGGAGTGCTTGGATTAATTAAAAGGTGGTCACGCCCGATTTTGAAGTATGAGTCTCCCGTCTGGAGTCCACAATACGAAATAAAAAAAAATGTCTTCTTTTTGCTTTACGTCGCCTAAACTGGGATGCAAATCTTAACTTACCTTCTTATTCTAGAAGACTACTATTAATTAATTTACCCTCCCTAGCCAACCGTAGAACGATGCTTGGTACTGCCTTTATTTATATATGGTGAGATTGACAGTCGGATAAACTTTTCTGTGCCAAGTACATGAACTAGAAATTGTATTCCCCTAATATTAAATCATTATAGATCATTATATAACTATGCCTTGCATGAGCCTTTCAGAGTACCAATATTGATAATATTGTTTTACTCTTTAGCTCTTATAAAGCGTATGCTGAGCGTCTTTTCCAGCTGTTAACGTGGACAACGTACATTAAAAATAACTTTTTTAAAGGTATTCCAGTCGAAGAAATATAAACATCTTCGGTTTTATGTGTGAAAGAAACTTTTCTGAACTAAATTATGGATTTCATTTTGTAAACTGGAGTATTATTATAGGTGGAACTTATCTTTAGCTGCTAATGAAAACGAAGAATTCAGGAAGTCAAATTCAAGATTCACCAGTTAAAAGAATATTACTTGCAGTGTTCCAGGAAATTCCCACCGAGGTTCAAAAATTATTACTGTTCAAATTAATAACTCGTTTATCAGTCTGATGATCGCGACGGCGGGCGAGCCGACACTCTTAATCGACAATCTGTAAATTCTGTATTTATTTTGCACTCCGTTTTTCAAAACATAATAATCGGTGTGAGCAGAGATTTTTAAAGAAAATTTGTGATGATTTAAATGCGAATTATCTTAAGCTGGCGGAGCGCAGAGTTGGTGTAGATCGGAGACAGGAAGGATGCCCCCAGCAGTGCGATCGCGCGAGATGTCGACATCTAAAGGAATTTTTCTCGACACTATCTTAAGAATTTAAATGCCTACTTCGTGTGGGCACGCACAACCATTTATATATATAACTGTTCACCTATCAATTTTAGTAATAACCGAGACCCTGCCTTATCTCAAATTAAAAATATAATGTTAATTTTATTTCTTATATACTTGTTTTTTCTAATCCCATTTCAGGCCGAAAAAATGTAACTGCAAATATGCAAAAGTCAAAATCATTATCTAACGTGGGACAATTTGTTACTAAAAAAATATGGCGAAGTCGTTCCAAAAGCCAAAATAGGCAAGATATATCTAATGATACTATACCATTACCTGCTCTAAAATGGTATCCATCGGTGAGAAAATTAAATTGTTAAGTAATAATAAAGCCTTAAAGCTATTAAAACATTTTCAGGAACATTTTGTATGGATTTCAGAGTCTGGCGAGAGATTTAAAATTTCTGAAACTTTACTGATAAATTTGTCTAAAACAGAATCAGACTTAGTGCAAGAGTTTGCCCTGGAAAAAATAAAGGAATTTAATTTTGGAAATATTGAAGGTTAGTTTTTTTCCACACCTCGAATTATTTTAAAGTTACTGTCAAACTTTGTTTAATGATCCTTGAATCTGCTCACTGTTTGCAACCCTATAATTTGCCTTTCAATGACAATAGAAGTTTCCAACAAAATGAGACCAACAAAAAAAACCAATACCTTTTTAATAAATGTTAACATATTTTTCGAAGTGGAGTTAGCCTTTACTAACTATTCTTTTTTACCTTTTCTTATTTTTAGTTTTAAGAAAATGCACAATTTGTTTTTCGAAAATAATATTTAATTCTTCTTGAACTCCGTTATTCGCTGTCTAAAACGGAATGCTCTTAATCTTTTTTATTTTACCTTTTGTGTGCTCCTCCAGCCTTTCTCGAGCGCCATCTTCACAAGCTCTGTCTTGTGCTTGCTCGCTTTACAGGGGGCGCATATCATCGGGGTCCACATCTAAGACCTCCACAAAGTATTCCCTAGTACGTGCAAAATATACATTTTATAAGTTACATACTCTACTCTTTATAAGGGACATACTCTCGTTCTTCTCCATGTTGTGGATGCGGTTTGCACCTAGGAAAGAGTGGAGAAACTCGAAATGATGCCACACGGATGGAGCTCCACCGCGTGGCCCCTTTTTAATGTTTTTCGCATTAAAGTTACCTGTACTTTTTGGTCAGGTTTACCATTTTTGTGAGGACATCTTTGTAGGACACATCATACCCACCTTCCATTAATGACTATCTTCTTGTACACATGGACATTTTTCTCCTGCCAAATGTCGATCAGCATAGTCCACCTTAGCTTGCCACCTGCGGTTGACGTATTATCGACTGTAAAAATAAAAACAATAAATTATTACAAATATAAACTGCATTTATTGTCCATACCAATAGTCAGCAAAACCTTCGACGCCTTCCATTTTCAAAAGTTTCCCGACATCAATGTTTACGCTTTCGTAGTGAATATTTCAGTTTTCACTGTCAAGAAGAAGAACTCAGAGTTGCACCGAAAACAACGGATGGTGGATGGATCTCGAATTCTCAAACATATATAGGGCCTGCTAAGAGCCTTTGATTATCTTAAAGACTTATATAAGAGCTAACACTAACAGGTACCCGGTATCCTTTTAAGTAGCGCCCTCAAGAAGAAGAGAAGGCATTTCACAATTAAGTTTGATTGATTCAATCCACCAAATCAGCACCCGAGCATGCTGTTCTTGCCCTATTATTGCTGCATGCCCAGACTTTATTGACCTTGCCTTTTAATTTTCTTCTTATAATACCCTTATTATATGAAAAATTTAATTTTGCTATTTTTTTATTTAAATACGCTTTTAGTTTAGTCAAAATCGGACAACAATATCATATAGCGCTGACTTAGAAACGATGGCAAAATGCCGCGCAATACCGGCGTCGTTTTTGAGTAATTGTACACGTTTCGAATGTTTTGATGGCGCGTTGATTTCACTCATCGCATGCGGTTTTTTAACTCCTTGTAGACCACACAACCTCTGTAGTTTCCACATTTATTCTTTTGGGGGTCTTCCTTGTTGGCAGGGCAGTTAGTGGAATTGTGCAAGTCTCCACAAGCTACACGGACTGATCTAAGTATGCAGTGTGTCCATACTCCTGACAGTTTGTACATTGCATTGGGCTGATCCTTTTATGTGGCTCTTCCACCTTAATTTTTCGGTGCAATAGGTATTGCAGGATGCACATCATTTTTCCGCAAGACTCTGCTGTCTGGCTCCAGCTCCACCTTGAAGAGTTGCTTTTTGTTCTTGTTAATGATGTTACTAACTTTTTTGCAGAAAAACTGTTTTCTTTTAGGGCACCAATAACTTCATTGAGAGATACGTATGCATGCTCTAGCTGCTTTTTAGTTGGTATGTGTAGTAGCTTTCTCCAGGTATTTGGACACAGCTTGAAATTTTCTTCAGATTTGTGAGCGGAACAACATGAAAACTTCCGCCCGACCAGCGCAACAATTTGGTTTTCAAGGCTATTCTCCCCTATGTTAATTGGTGGGG
This sequence comes from Drosophila kurseongensis, assembly GCA_018153305.1. Taxonomy (NCBI): domain Eukaryota; kingdom Metazoa; phylum Arthropoda; class Insecta; order Diptera; family Drosophilidae; genus Drosophila; species Drosophila kurseongensis. Next base: position 278,587 of record JAECXX010000127.1, on the reverse strand, counting down.
GCTTTGGTTTCGGTTGGGTCTCTGGTTTAGGTTAAATTTCTTTTAGAAGGATCTTGTTGGATCTCCTGGGAAATTCGTTGTCTCTTTGGACACGGGATATTTTTGGCTAGTTACCCACCGCGGTGTTCTGCGGGCCAAGCTTACACCTAATTTGAATGAAGCGATTCAGGCAAGTCTGTATAGCCGAGCCCGCTTGTTGAATATTGTTTTTGTATTGTTTTTGTCATAGTTTTTGTCGCCGTTGTATTAGGCGCTGCAGTCGACGACATCGCAGTCTATTTCGCGATAAGAGCCGTTGCTGTGGTTGTTGTTGGTCTTGCTGCCGTTGCAGTAGTTGTTGCTGTTACTTTAGGTACGATTGCAGAATTTTTACCACTGCACGTTGCAGATGCGTCAAGAGGCGAATCTGGTGGTGGGGTTGATTTACACCGAGAACTCCATGCAGTAGGTGTAGGATTATGAGTGCACTTTGCTATCCTGCGTAGAGATATACGAGAAGTACTCTTCTCTACGGCTCACAGAGCTTTATTGAACTTTTAGCGTGGCAATATTCTGATCATATTACTGATTTTATGAGTTGATAACTATGTTTTTTGTGTTTTTGCGTCTTTTCGCTTGTTTTGTATTACACCAGCTAAGTTTTTATATTTTATTTGTTTTTAATAAATCCACTTTCTCTCTCAATTTTTCCCGGAGCTCTCGAGAAACACATCCGCTTTCTTCGGCTGCAGGGTATTTTCAGCTAGCTTTATGCACATAATACAGTATAGTTATTAGATTCGGATAAAGCTAAAGGAATGTGAACAAAAGGATCTTATACGTCACATTGGTCAAAAACATTGAAATATTCTATATATTTGGTTTTGATGCTTAAAAACACTGAAGCTAAGTCAATATATTTTTTAAACGTTGAAATGACAGCTATATGATTTAATGTACAATTTTTATAAAAGTTGAATGACTTTATCTCGAAGAAGATATGTTTAAGAAACAGCGAGGCAACTGAGGCAGCTACATATATTGTACAGTTGTCCGAATTTTATAAAAAAAGCCATATTTCTGAAATTGTTTAAAAATATACTTAGAAGTATATGGATGTATGTTAAGAAACACCCAAGTTAGATTGGTCTTCGATTTGGGGCTCTGTTGCAGGAATGCCTGAAGGATGACTCAAGTAACTTAACGAATGAATGTGGATACACGCTATGGGTGTATGTGTTTATAGTTATAGTTAGGCGAGGTAAGCACGGTGACAGGGGTGAGGGTCAAAGTAAGCATACACAATAAAACGATAACATATATTATTGCAAAGAAGCATTAATGCTCTTAAACTCAAAGGGCGTAAAAATTTCGGTGTGCCAATAAACACTTTCAGCTCTTGTAGAACATGCGCTAGCGCCGGAACGCAGCCATATAATATTAGAATACGAGAGAATAAAAAATAGGGAAGTCTATGGAATTCTTTTTCTCTTTCTAACGTGCCCGTTTTCGTCTACAGCAGTTTACGCCGCGCCTAATTCTCTGCTGACGTCGGCGTCGCCAAAGTTATCTGTTAAACTCAAGTGCAGTGACGTTGACCACGAAAAGTTCTTTAAATGAAACCCCACATCTATAAAAGCCAGAACTACAGTGTAAAGCTATTGTGACCGGTGTGGACACAAAATGTTAGCACTTGAAGTGTCCTACAATAACATTGTTGCCACGAGTGCAGTGTGTAATCGATATATGTGCATACTACATTAAACACCTTTTGGAAAACAACGTAATATAATAAACTTAAAAACTCCCCACAAATCCCGATGCAGGAGAGCGACTTGGAAACAGCGAGAATGCCTTGGCAAGGGCAACAACGGTGAACGTGCGGAATTCCGACCCGCTCAAAGAGGACGTACCGTGAATCAGTGGTACCGCGATGGACCTTCGACCATCGCACGGCAAGGGTCAAACGGTAAACTGGCTGACTTCTGATCCGCACAAAGAGAACGTACAGTGAATTAACGGTACGGCAGTGGACCTCGATCTCGAGGAGGGAAATAACGGGACTTCCAGCGCCTATAAAAGGACGGCGCAAACGCAGCTTAGGGACAGTAGAAGTGCGAAAATCAGAGCGAGTGCGTGAACATGGAACAATTAAAAGCCCAAGTTCCCAAGGATCAACATCGCAAAGTTGAGACGGCAAACGACGACAAGTCTACAAGGGTATAAAAATAAAAATTATAAAATGATTGCTTTATTAAAGATTTTGTATCGGCCACTCGAAATATTTAATATTATAAGCATATTTAGATAATTTTTTGTTTTTTATTTTTATACCCTTGCAGAGGGTATTATAATTTTGGTCAAAAGTGTGCAACGCAGTGAAGGAGACATCTCCGACCCTATAAAGTATATATATTCTTGATCAGGATCACCTCCTGAGTTGATATAAGCATGTCCGTCTGTCCGTCTGTCCGACTGTCTGTTTCTACGCAAACTAGTCTCTCAGTTTTAAAGATATCGAGTTGAAACTTTGCACACACCCTTCTTTCCTTTGCACGCAGTATATAAGTCGGAACGGCCGGGATCGGCCGACTATATCCTATAGCTGCCATATAACTGACTGATCGGAAATGCCATAACTTTGGTGTTTGTAAAGTTAGGAAGTTGAGATTTTCGATGGGTTTTATATTTGACCAATCAATCCGACCTACCAAATTTCATAAGGATCGGCCGACTGTATCCTATAGCTGCCATATAACTGATTGATCGGAAATGCCATAACTTTGGTGTTTGTTAAGGTGGGAAGTTGGGATTTCCTATGGGTTCTATATTAGGCCAATCAATCCGACCTACCAAATTTCATAAGGACGGACGACTATATCCTATAGCTGCCAAATAACTGATTGGTCGAAAATGCCATAACTTTGGTGTTTGTAAAATTAGGAAGTTGGGATTTTCTATGGGTCTTATATTTGGCCAATCAATCCGACCAATAAAATTTCATAAGGATCGGCGGACTATATCCTATAGCCGCCATATTACTGATTGATCGGAAATGCCATAACTTTGGTGCTTGTAAAGTTAGGAAGTTGGGATTTTTTATGAGTGTTAAGAATGCATCTTATGAATAATTTTGGAGAATATAATTTACAGAATATTCTGCAAGGGTATTTCAACTTCGGCTCCGCCCGAAGTTAGCTTTCCTTTCTTGTTATTGTCTGAAATTATTATGTTATCTTTTTCTTTTATTTCTTCTACCTTATATGTGCTCCTTATATGCTATATAACAAATTCGGAAAAACACTTTAAATACAAATTTGATTTTAAAATTGTTTTCCGTAAATTCCAAGTAATTATAATATTTGGCTCTATATAATTTGTTTCATTTGTTTTATACATTTTTGTGTATCTACATTCGGCATTGGCTTGGTTTAATATTCCTATAATGCATTTATTTGTAATTCTTTCTTTTGTATTAAATGAAAATGTTTGATTATTTTGAAAATAATTTTTGTCTCCTAAAGGTTCTCTTAATATGTCATTAAATTCATCTGGGTAAGGCCAAATTTTAAATATTGAAGTTTTTGTAATGTTTTTTGGGATATGAGAAATTATCAATATCTGATTAGTATTGGTTTGTAACCAAGTAGAGGTTTTTATTATTAATAGTTCTTCTGAATTAACGTGTGTTAAAGTATCATGCTTAAGTAATTTAGGGTTAAAAATGCCTAGTCTAGTAAGTTAGTTCTATGTCCTCTATATATTCAGTGAATTCTTGTGTAATAAAAATAAGTAATGTTAGCTTTTCGTCTACATCGTTGACCAAGCTTAAATCAATTATTGTTTCAATACCTTTGTTTGAATTGAATTGTGTTTTGTTCTAAATTTTCAATTTTATTTATTTATTCTTCTTTATCTTTGTTCGTGAACGCTGGCAGCTTTATTCATCTCTAATATATAGGCGCATAATGCCATCTCTATTGTATTCTATATATTTTAATCTATGTACAAGAAAACATGCATACATATATCTTTTCGGTTTCTGGCAAAATTCAATTCAATGTCAAATAGGCTTCACAACTGACAAGAATAAAATTAATACAGTCCACACATACTAAACTCGACTTTATTTCTGACCATATTGTTGGACCTTCGTTACGGACTCTTGGACAGTTAGTGAAGTGCTTTGATTCTCTAATTAATTGTTTGCTATGAAACAATTAAAAGCATTGGTGAAAACCCGTTCCAGGCTCAAGTGCAACATCACACGCTGTCTCTCATGGGCTGAACAAGCAGAATCTGCAACACAGGCGGAGATCACCACGCGCATACAACATCTCCACGAAGTTTGGAGAGTTTGGAGTTCAACCAGTTCGGCGATTGCATTGCTCTCCAGGAGGAAGTAGAAGGTTACGTCGATCCGGGCGGACAGAAGTGATGCTCTACAACCGAGTACATCTACAGGCATTGTGAATGGCAGCAACTGTCTGAACTCCAACGGCGACGCAATTGTAAATTTGCTACAACAAAACCAACAACTATTTGAGCGACTGGCTTTAAATCAGGCTAATTCGAGCACGCCTGTTCATGTTGGTGGTGACGTCTCTTTGTCAAGTTCAAGTTCAGTACATGCAGCGAATTCCAATCTGATTGAATTGCCGAAAATTCAAATCAAACGGTTCTCTGGCGACTACACAGAGTGGCCCTCTTTTCAAGACATTTATGATAGCACAATTCATAAAAAGCAACATTTGTCCAACACCCAGAAGTACCATCACATGAAAACACTTCTTGTTGATGAGGCTGCCAACTTGGTACGGCACTTGGCCATTACGGATACAGCTTACAACAACGATTGGGAACGTCTGAAGGAAAGATACAATCGTCAACGGCACATTGTAAACTCATTGCACGCGATTGCTGAATCATCTATCTGGCCCTGGAGAAACTTGACGCCGATACGCGGCGCAGGTGGAGTGAGCGCAGCATGGATACAGATTCCCCCACTCTCGAGGAATTCTTTCTGGATTCTCGTTGCGAGGAACTGGAACTGAGTAAAAGGAAGCTTGCGACTGGTAGCAAGATAACAACACATGCAGAAAAACCAAAAAACCGTCACACAATCGATGGTTGCGGTCAAAGGCAGTGGCTGCACCAAATGTAATTCAACAGAACACACTCTGTATAACTGTCAGCTGTTCTTGGATATGTCCGGGATGCAGAGGCGAACCTTCGTAAATGAGAAATCAACTGCCTGCGACCTGGTCATGCGGTCAGGAAGTCCAAGTCGACAAACAAATGTAGGCGATGATGCAAATCATCACTTCTACATGTCCAAGCGAATCCACAGGCTATTGGGAATCTTGCCCAGATAGCAGGGGAGGACGAGCGAAATATAAGCACGTCCAATAACACTTCGGTGACTCTCAGTCATTTCGCCCAAGAAGAGGGCACTCAATCGGTGGTATGTGCACAGGGCACTGCAAAATCTGCACAGGAAACGGAAGTTAAGCGAAGCATATTACCAACTGCCATGGTTTATGTTCAAAACGTAAAAGGTGACAACGTAACATTCCGTCTCTTATTGGACACAGAGCTTTCGTACGTATCCGAGCGTTGCATACAAGCACTCGGATTGACACGTTCGGCATCACGCATCTTGGTTACGGGGATCTCTTCGACAAGGGGATGCAGCACCTTGCATATCAAGTCTTGTATCTCCGAGGATCATTTGGTTGTCTACGCCCACGTGCTACGCAGAATTACTTCTCGCTGGAACGCCAAAACATCGATGCATCGCCACTCGAGGTATTCAAGGATCTTCAGTTGGCGGATACTGAATTCAACACAAACTCACCTGTTGACATTATATTGGGAAGCGAACACGTATGGCCAGTGTTTACAGGACGAAAGATGTACGCCAACAAGGGTAATCTTATCGCCATTTCTTCGGTGTTCGGATGGGTAATAACCTCAATCATCACATCGAATCCAAGCAACGCTATTGCACTGACTACAACAGTGAATATAGGCGCCACGCTTCAGAAGTTTTGGGAATTGAAAACGTTCAAAGCAGCGAAAAATTGGAAACGGAGGATGGTCAACTCGAAAAGCACTGTCTCGCCACTCACAGTCGCGATGAAAATGGGAAGTTCCAGTTCATTCAACACTGAAAACCCCGATTTCGGAGAAACTCTACAAGGAGCGCTCAAACGCCTTAAATCGGTTTAGCGGCGGATGCAACAGAACGAGCAGCTGCGTACACAGTACATATACTTTATGCGGGAAATACACAAATCTGGGGTACATGCCAGATGTGCCACCTGAGGAAAACGATACTGGAAATCAGTTTTATCTACCACACCACCCAGTGCTGGGTCGGAAGCTACGAGTAGTTTTCGAAGGATCATTTCGCGGCGCCATTGGTAAGGCTTTAAATGACACCCTGTTTACAGGTCCCAGTATCCAGCGCGATCTATTCGCTTTGTTTTTGAATGTACAAATTTGCATGCTCAGCGGACATCGTAAAAATGTTCCGCCAGATATCGGTCAACAAAAAGCACAGAAACTTTCAGAAAATCGTTTGGAGAGATGATCCATCCGATCCCATCATTTCCAATTGTTTACTGTAACCTACAGAACTTCATGCGCACCATTCCTGGCGGTGCGAGTGCTGGTACAGCTTGCTGTCGATCATCAAGAGGAATACCCAAATGCTTCGAAAATCCTGCTAGAGGATTTCTATGTAGATGACGTTTTTACTGGGTCAAACATTGAGGATGAGCTACTTCGGAACCGAAACTGCAAACCTTGAACTCGGGAAATGGGTATCCAATACACCATGTATACAAACGGATGATAGCGACACACAATCTGCCCAAACGTCACCAGTTAAGGTTCTCGGACTGTACTGGCATCTTGGAAAAGACATTCTAACGTACAATGTCGGTCTAGCTGAAAATCCTGCACAAAGAGACAAGTCTCTCGGAGTCTTGGCACCCATTGTAATCCAATTCAAAATCCTTTTCCAAAAGCTATGTCTCTTAAATTTGGATTGGGATGACCCACTCCCAACTTAACTGGCGGACAACTGGCTAAAGTGGAGAGCAGATCTGGACACTCTTCGAACATTCCAACTACCACGATTTGTCGCCAACGACCCGAACAACATCGAACTCCACGGATTTTCGGATGCGTCAACCAAGGCATATGCTGCTGTGGTGTACAGCAGAGAAATGACGATGGCTCCATCTCGGTATCCATTGTGGCTGCGAAAACAAGGGTGGCTCCACGGAAACAGCAATCCTTGCTACGTCTGGAACTTTGCGCAGCACTTCTCCTCAGCCAACTGATTAATTAATAGTGCTCACCTGGTTATCGTATACGCCAGCCCAACTCAAGACATTTGTTGGAAACAGAACCTCGGAAATCCTTGACACTATCGGTTTATCTCTTACAGACAAACGCATTCAAGGAGAAGTCAAATCCAACTGTTTGACTACACTGGCTGAAGCAACCCCGGTTCATCCACCTGATGAACTAACCGAACGAGTGTCTTCTTGGATCAAGCTCGTCCACATTTTTGGCTACGTGAAGCGGATTATTTGACGTACACGAAACCTATATAGTCACATTTGACGAGATTAAGGAGGTAAGGATTCTGTGCATAAAACAAGCACAAGGATGTTTCAAAGACGATTACCAATTGCTCCTCGGTAAAAAAACCCTTAAGGAACCAATCACAGCTGATCAAACTGGCACCCATAATCGACGAAAATGATATGCTGAGGTTAGGCGGACGACTGCACCACTCGCAGTTGTCAAACGATGCAAAACACACAGTATTGCTACCAAAAACACTCCCCATCTCAAAGCTGATTCTGGAACACGAGCACCGAGTGAACCTCCACCCTGGCGTTTCCTCGCTTTTTGTTATTGTTCGGCAAAAATTCTGGATATTTGGAGCATGTAATCTAATTCGCAAAATAACAGACGACTGTTTAACTTGCTTTCGTCAACGCTACCACACATGCCAGCAACAAATGCCTGATTTATCCAGCGTACGCATTACACAAGCGCTTCCATTTATATAGCAGGTCCAAGCATAGTCGCAAACAGTATATATAAATGGAAGCGCTGGTGCTTGGACCTGCATAGTCGGAACCAGTATATATAAATGGAAGCGCTTCAATGTTCGGAAGCCACGTATCAGCAAGGGTAACATATGCCTACTTGTTTGCATGGTCCCCTCGGCCATCCACCTGGAACTTGCCACAGATTTGACGACAGAAACCTTCTTGGCTGCCTTGCGGCGCTTTATATCCTTACGTGGCAAGTGCAGTAAGATCTACAGTGACAATGGCACAAAATTTATTGGAGCCAAGCGATCCCTCGACGAGATGCAAGAATTGCTTTCTTTACAAACACACAAGGACACCGTGTCTAGCACACCAGCGGATGATAGTATCCAATGGGTACTTATTCCCCCGAGAGAAATGCGAGCCGGCAGTTCGTTGTGTCATGCTGCATCTTCGCAGAATAACCGGAAACTTAACGCTCACCTCAATGCGCACACTTCTTGCTTAAATAAGCGCAGTGATAAATTCACGCCCCTTGTGCTACACACCGGATACGGAAACCAACTACCTATCACCCGCTCACTTCTTAATTGGGCGACCATTAACAACAGTACCAGATCCCGATTTGAGTCATATCCCAGTGGGCCGGCTAGGATATTGGTAAAGCATCCAGTATATGGTTCAAGGACATCATGAGTATTTGACTACTCTGCAGCAACGTCCAAAATGGACTACCTCAACACCCAACATCTCGACCGGTGATGTTGTGCTCATAAGGGAGTCCAATTCACCACCGGCATCCTGCCACATCGCTCGGGTTATGTAAACCTATCTAGGGAAGGACCACCTCGTTCGAGCAGTCAAATTGAAGACCCCGACCGGAGAGATGATCAGACCCATCATGAAAGTTGCTGTATTGCCCCATTCAGAAACTGTGTTTCAGGGCGAACGGAATGTTCGTGAACGCTTGCAGCTTTAATCATCTCTAATATATAGGCGCATAATGACATCTTTTCTATTCTATATATTTTAATCTATGTACCAGAAAACAAGTACACATATATCTTTTCGGTTTTTGGCAACGCCGCTAAGACGGCGACAAATAGATATTTGTATGCTTATAAAATTTATAAGACCTCTTTTGCTACGTTTTGCAATTCTGATTCCATTCATTTCTCAGTTTCTGTTAAGTATAAACCTGAAACCTGAAACCTGAAACCTCTTTTTCTGTTAAGTATAAACCTAAATATTCTTCTGATTGTTCGATTAAATTTGTATACGTTATTTCAGTTTTTGTTAAATGTAAAAACATTTGCATTTTATTTATTGGATCTTCTCTGAATTGAGTCTAACAATAAGTATATAGAATCTTATATTAAAAAAAAATATCTGACAGTCAAGGTGACTGGCGCCAAATTTAGGGGCTCTAATAACTATTGCTGATCTGGAAGGTCATTGCGTTGCAATCGGGTCCGGATGGAAACCCTTGCTAGGCCCCTGGCGAGCTGGTTTGGATGAGAAGTTATCTTGGTGTGGTAGGACGCTTTTTGTTTTGATATTTCATCTTTTACGGGTAGAATGCCAAGATCTCTGTGGATGTTGTCGTTCCGAACATACCAAGGTGCCCCAGTGATAGTTCTCTGGATTTTTGATTGTGCTCGCTGAATAATGTCGATGTTGCTGCTGCTCGCGTTTCCCCACAATTGGGAGCCGTAGGTCCAGACTGGCTTAAGCGTTGAATTGTAGAGCAGGACCTTGAAGTCCAGGCAGAGGGGGGAGCGCGCGTTTATAAGCCAATGGAGACTGTTTGATTTTAGTTTTAGGTGAATTTTCTTAGCTTCGATATGTCTCCGCCATGTAAATCTCCTGTCTAGGTGGATGCCAAGGTACGTTAGCGGGGGACACGTTTGTCTGTTTAGAGTAAACGTTATGTGTTTACACTTTTGCGCATTTATTTTTATACGCCAGTCTGATAACCACCTCTCCACTACCACGAGATGGTCGGCTAGTAGTGCTGTTGCCAGAGTTGGGCATTTGGACCGACTTATGATCGCGGTATCTTCTGCGAATGTAGAAGTAGTTAGCCGCTCGTTCGTGGGAATATCTGCGGTGTAGAGGAGAAATAGAGTTGGACCAAGGGCGCTACCTTGGGGAACTCCAGCCTCTATAGCGTAGTCATCGGATGTTGTGGTGTTGCATCTCACGGCGAAGGCTCTGATGTAAAGGTACGATTCAAGTATCCTGTGAGTGTTTCCCGGCAGGATCGTTCTGATTTTATGCATAAGGCCATCAAGCCATACTCGGTCGAAAGCCTGTGCAACGTCAAGGAATACCGCACTGCAGTATTCCCGAAGCTCGAATGCAGTCCTTATTTCTGTTGTTAATCTGTTGACTTGCTCTATTGTTCCATGGCTTTCACGAAAGCCAAATTGATGTGCTGGAATAACGGTGTGCTCTTTCAGATATGGGATGATGCGCGTCAAAAGGCCTTTTTCGAGCAGTTTTGACAGACACGAGAGTAAACTTATCGGTCTGTACGAAGCTGGTATTGTGTGATCTTTCCCTGGCTTTGGGATCATTATTGAAGAGATGGGGCGTCGGGGATGATCGTCGCTTGGGGGCAGCTTCGTCGGACGTTGCGGCTGTTGCACGTAGCCGGGTAGCAAGCTGGAAGAGATGGTGAAGAGAAACACTCGACGATCGCGGTGCGCAAAGGAAGGAAAAAAACTCGATGTGGTTTTCGGTAAAAGCGCGGACCGGCCGGGCGATGTATTTCACTAATGAGACAATGAAAGACTAACTTAAACCTAATTGAGCGCTGCGTTTCAAAGCGCAGTGGAGAGATTCCGGGAGTGGGAAGGCGGGAGAGCCTGGAATCGCAAGCGTCCAGTGCGGGAGAGCGGGAGAGCCTGGAGTTGCGAGCATCCAGTGCGGGCGAGTAGGCATTCGCTACGAGGGAAGCGCGGGCAGTTTAAAAGAGGGGAGAGCGGCGTAAACATTCCGCCCCCCTTGCAATCGCTAGCGTTGCAAAGGAAAAACAAGCGCACTCCTGTCGTCTAGGCTTGACTGCAGGCGCCGGACAGGATCCACCCGAATGCCGTCCTCTGGGCCACTGAAAGTACCTCGTCGACCAAATGGAAGCCCGGTCGGATGACCTTGGCGTAGACATCCGCACCCAGGACTACAGAGATAGTTGCCGGCAAGTAGAAGCGTTTGTCGGCCAACGGGAGGTCCCCGTATCTGCCGACCACGGTGTCCGAGAGCTCTCGGATGGGGGTGCGGATGCGGACGTTCGGCTCCACTTTCAAGACCACCTCTAGTTGCCGTAGTCGGCAAGCGGAACGCGGACGCCAATGATGCGTCGATGCAGCTCTTCGGCGTACACGGGTCGATGAGGGCGGCCGTGTCGAAGGTCTTCAGCCCGGTCTCCAAAGTGACCATGGCGGTCGGCAGGACATTGACGCTGTGCCGTTGAAGGATGGACGCAAGTGACGGAGCCGGTGCCGAGGAGGCTGAGCGCGGCGGAGAGGCAAGCGCTCTGCGAGTTGGCGGATCTTGCCGGCGCGAGCGCTGCTGAGAAGCTGCGGATGCCGAGCGCCTTGCCGGGGCTAGCGCTTGGCGAGTTGGCGGATTCTGCCGGCGCGAACGCTGTTGAGAGCCGACGGCAGGGGACGCTCGTGCATATGGAGGAGCGTGTGGTGCTTCCCGTTGCACGTTTTGCATTTGTCGCCACTGCGACAACTCCCGTCGGAGTGCTCGTGGGCGAGACAATTTGAGCAGTACTTATTAATAAGCACTGCCCGAAGCCGCTTCTCTGCGCTCAGCTTTAGGAACCTCTGGCACTTTCGAAGCGGATGGATTCCACGGCAGACTCGGCATCGGTAGGAATGTATACCTCGAGTGCGTCTGCTTTCCAATGCCTGAGCGCTGCGTGGACGAGGAACCATGATGTGATCTGGTAGGGAGTAATGGATAAAAAAAGATGATTTGAGATGCTTAGATGGCGAGGATTGTTGGGGAATTATGTGGAGGATGTTGGTTGAGGAAGACGGTTGGAGTGTTCTCCTGGCAGAAGAACCACCTTGGTCACGGGACGCTTGATAATCCTGCGTGCCGTGAGAATGCTGACGACACGGACATTGCCGTCAGCCCCCGGAAAGATAGAGTCGATTCTGCCAAGGCGCCACTCATTCGAGGGCAGATTGTCCTCCTTGACGACTACCATGTCGCTAACGCGGAGATTTGCGGTCGGGGACTGCCACTTGTTACGCTTGTGGAGCTCTTTGAGATACTCCTCTTTCCATCGGGCTTGGAATTGTTGATGGAGCGCCTTTAAGTGTTGCCACCGATTCACAATGGACTTGGATTCCCCTTTTAATTCGGGTTCCACTATGGACAGAAGAGGTCCGCCGACTAGAAAATGCCCTGGTGTCATTGCTAAGAGATCAGTGGGATCTTCAGACATAGGAGATAGCGGTCTGGAATTTAGACAAGCTTCAATTTTCGCTAGGAGGGTTGAAAGTTCTTCAAAAGTGTACTTTCGAGTAGCGGTGGACTTGTAAAACAAGGTTTTGAAGCTTTTGACACCCGCTTCCCACAGTCCTCCCATATGGGGTGCCCCCGGAGGAATGAATTGCCAGTTGAGCTGCTGATGACTATACGCATCAGTCACAGACTCTTTTACGGCTTGTAGAAAATCTCGGGAGAGCAGGGTGGCAGCGCCGACAAAGGTTTTCCCATTGTCGGACTGCACTTGACGGGGACAACCTCTTCTGGATACGAACCGAGCGAAAGCGGCGAGAAATTTCTCGGTCGTCAGATCGGATGTAGGCTCTAGATGGATGGCCTTTGTAGAGAAACACACGAAAACCAACACATACCCTTTTGTAATTAGGCAAGCTCTGCCTGTGTAATTTTTTATGTCGAAAGGGCCAGCGTAGTCCATCCCTGTGTACGTGAATGGCTGGGAAAAAGAGACTCGCTCTTTCGGAAAACTTCCCATCATCTGAACTTGCAATCGCTTCTTATGGATAACGCAGACCTTGCAGGAGTTAATAACGGCCTTTACCAAGTTCTTTATTTTCGGAACCCAATATCTTGACCGGGTAAGACGTACGACTAACTGGTTACCTCCGTGCAACGTTATGAGATGCGTAAAGTTTACCAGTAGTCGAGAGAGTGCACATTCGTACGGGAGGATTATAGGATGTCGTTCATCATATCGCAAATTTTCGGAGGCCGTTATTCGGCCGCACGCCCTTATAAGCCCTTTCTCATCTAGAAAAGGGTTCAAGGAGAGGATGGAACTTGCCGCGGACACAGGACGCTTTTGACTCAAGCGGCGATATTCGTTAGCAAAATATCTGCGCTGAGTGCTTATGACCATGAGCCGTTCAGCGGCGACAAGTTCTGGGCTTCTAGATGGACTTCCGGAATCGGCGACTGTTTCCTACATCGCTGGACAAGACGGTGGACATACGCAAGGACCTGTAAAGCTCTATTTAACTTGGAAAAGCGATCAAGGATGTCTTCTGTCGGACTGGACGCAACATGGGCCTTGACAGGACGCCTTTCCACTTCGGTCACCTGTAAATCGGTGCTTTGGGCAGGCCACTGATCTCGTGGCTTTTGCAACCAAGTGGGCCCATGCCACCAAAGGGAGTTGTCGACCAGTTCTTGTAATGGCACGCCCCGACTGGCCAAGTCAGCTGGATTGTGTTCGGATTCAACATGCGACCAATTGGCTGCCTCTGTGGACTGGGTGATCTTTGTTACCCGATTGGCAACGAACGTTGTCCACTGGCATGCTGGTTTGGCTAGCCATGCAAGCACAATCGTGGAATCGGTCCAACAATGGAGTTTCGAGGACAGCATCGGCATATGGGGGAGGATGGATTCGGCCATCTCGGATAGCAATAGAGCTCCACACAGCTCTAGTCTGGGAAGCGACACAGTTTTTACTGGCGCCACGCGCGTCTTGGCCGTGAGAAGATGCACTAGCGTCGTGTGCCCCATCTCGACGCGCACATAGATCGCAGCACCGTACGCCTTTTGAGAGGCATCACAGAATGCGTGATGTTCCACTCGGAATTCTGGGCGGAAGGAAACCCATTTGGGAATTCGGACTTGATCTAGGACTGAGTAGCTTTTAAGGAAATCACGCCACTTTTGGCACAGTTCAATTGGAAGTTCATCATCCCACCCTAGATCACGCAGCCAGATCTCCTGCATGAAAATCTTGGCACAGACCACGAAAGGAACGAGCCAGCCTGCTGGATCAAACAGCTTCGCAATTTGGGAGAGAACTTGTCGTTTTGTGAGTGTAGCTTCAATGGATAGGTCGGGGGGGGCGAAGAAAAACTCATCGGATGTTGCTTTCCAACGGACTCCGAGAGTTTTCGCCGTGCTTTCCGTATCTATTTCGAGGAAATCGGCATTTAAAAGATGATCGGTTCCGATATGAGCCAGAACTTCTTTGTGGTTGGAGGTCCATTTCCTCAATGGAAAACCAGCCGAATCGAGGGCACTCTGCAACTCGCGAATGGTGAGGTGAGCCTCTTCTGCAGAGTCAGCTCCCGAAAGGACATCATCGACATACATGCAACCACGAATAACTTTACTCGCCCTCGGATGGGTTAGTTGCACGTCGGTCGCCAGCTGTTGCAGTACCCGAATTGCCAGGAACGGTGCACAATTGACCCCAAACGTAACAGTTTTTAGCTCAAAATCTCGAATGTATCCTTCCCTATCGCGGAATAAGATACGTTGGAAGGCTGTCTGCTTCGGATCTACCCAGATCTGCCGGTACATTTTCTCGATGTCAGCACTATACACAAATCGGAAATATCGCCACTTCAGGATCTGGATGGTTAGATCGGACCGGGCCAGCATGAAGGATATCATTTAAGCTGACCACATTGTCTGAAGGGCTGGAGGCGTTGAATACCACTCGAAGTTTGGTGGTCGTACTCTCCGGTTTTAACACTGCGTGGTGTGGCAGATAGTAACATGCTGAATCGTGGGTAGGAAGGACTTCTCTCATGTGATTGAGGTCGAGATATTCTTGAATAACTCAGTCGTACTTGGATTTTAACGTACTGTCCCTTTTTAGCCGCTGCTCGTTTCTTAAGAATTGAGCCAGCGCCTGGGATCTGGAATGTCCTAGGGAGCAATTAATGTTCTCAGGATCTCGAAAAGGAAGACTCACGACATACCTGCCGGTCTCGTCTTTTGTGGTGGTCCGAAGAAAATTGTCCTCACAAATCACGTCGGATTCTTTTGCCACTTTTACTGGCAGATCCTCCACCTCCCAGAATTTGGTGAGGAGTTTATCGAGAGACGCTTCATACGTGTGTGCAACTTGCGTGGAAAAGGATGATATTTGATCATGCCTCGGAGCTGGTACTGGTCCTGTTAGAATCCAGCCGAAAATGGTCTCTTGACCGAGAAGCGAGCCACAGATGTTCGCTCGGGTACCGCTTAGTAGAATGGATGGAAGTATATCGGCCCCGATTAGAATATCTATTTGTGCGCTCTCATAAAACTTTGGATCCGCTAGCGGAAGTTCGGGAAGGTCTCGCAGGAAATGTTGCGGAAGCGGACATGAAGGAAGATTTTCGGCTATTTGTGGAAGCACGTAGGCAGTGGTGTTTAACTGCAAGCTAGGCCGGGTCGGAGAACGGATCGTGAATTGACAGATCTTTTTCGGATAACCTGGAACGGCAGTTTAATCAGGTTGAAAAGGCGCTCAGTGATGAAGGTCGCCTCAGATCCGGAGTCTATTAAGGCTCGCGCTTGGAAATTGGAACCTCGATGGCATATATTAATTATGCCTAGGAGGACTGACCTAGTGCCTGCCGCAAAATAATTCTGAAGCGTTGACTGCGTGCCACTGGCAGCCGAGGGACCGAGAGTATTTGGTCTGGATCTGGGCGTTGGCGTTGGATTTGCGCGCGCTGGGGATGGGCTGCCTCGGTGTAGGAGCGTGTGATGGCGGCCGCGACACGTGAAGCAGTTATGTGCGCTTTCGCAGTCGCGCAACTGATGTGTCCGCGCAAAGCAGTTTAAACACAGCTGTTTTCTTTTTATATATGCGATGCGTTGGTCGACCGTCATCTGGAGAAATTTGGCGCATGTGCGTACAGGATGGTTCTCTCTATTACAGAGATCGCACCCTCTAGGTTGCCTAGGTGCTACCCTTGTCTCGTATGAATTTATTCTTCGAGACGCCGAGTTGGAAGTGGATGCCCTGGGCTGAGTCTGACTAGAACCTGATGGTCGAACATCATCTATGGCTTCTAGTGTCCTGTGACGCTCCGTTAGGAAAACGTTCAGCTCGTGCCACGTAGGGAACTCGGCTTTGTTATGGAGGGACTGCTCCCATAGTGAAAGCGTAAGCTTTGGGAGTTTGGACGAGCACATATACACCAAGAGGCAATCCCAAGTTTCGACCTGAATACCGGACATTTCTAGTGCAGTAAGGCAACCCAGGATGGTACTTTGAAGTTCTTTCAAAGCTGACCCAGACTCCTGAGTGACAGACGGTACATTGAAAAGTATCTTTAATTGACTGTTTACTAACAATCGCTTGTTTTCGAAACGCTCAGTGAGGTTATCCCACGCTGATCGAAAGCCATCATTAGTAAGGGGTGAATTTGAAACTATATTGTGAGCGTCGCCACTCGTTTTAGCATTAAGGTGAAATAATTTTTCGACAGGAGTGAGTCTGGGATTGTTGATATAAATTGCCGTGAATAGATCCCTAAAGGTTGGCCAACGAAGATAGTCGCCGGTAAAAACTTCGGTATCGCACGGCGGAAGCCGGCAGCCTGACGGAATGTATGTCTGAGAAGGATCAGCTGGCGCTGGGGAAGGTTGCGGAAGTTGCGGAGTTTGCGCTATCATATCTGCTATCTGGGCGCCGCACCTTTCGTACGCGCTGTAGCAATACCCGTACTTAGCCTTGAGGACTGGCAAGCTGTCAGCTGCACCTTCTCCGGCTGCTACAAGGCATGCGGTACAGGCATCGTATTCTTTTTTGATGCGGACCCATACCTCTCGGATTTCGTCTCGGCGAATATTGAGGACGGATAACGTAGGAGGGACCGCCGAGGGAATATTTATTCGCGATTCCAATTCGGACAGTCGATCCGAGACTTCAATAAACTGGCTCATAGCGGCAGCCGTTGCAACCATTTTTGTGCTGGCTCGAGTGGTTCTTTCGATGGAAGAAGGAGCCTTTTTGGGAGGTGGCGTCTTGACCTTTTTAGGTGTGGGCGTCCTTACCGTGATTTTTGGTATTTTCGGTGATGGAACAGGGGATAGTTTGTTGGAACTTTCCCTGGACATACCACACTAGGATGCTGTTAGGCTGGAATGTGCGCGCTGATATTTCGGACAAAAATCAGAGAAACAATTACGGACCCACTTATGGACCGGTGGAAATAGGGTATCGACTAGCTCAAAAAATAGTCGATATGCGTGGCTGAATTATTGTTAAAATATTCGCCAGGCTTTTGGTGGAACGATGGAGCAAGAATGGAAAAAAATACCAAAAAATACCGCAAAATAAAAATACTGAAAAAATACTGGATTGGATGAGGTATTTGTCGTTTAGTATTTTATAGTGGGTGGTTACGATGGCCGAATTACGATGGGATTGGATGTCCCCGGCAGTGTTTGGAGTTTATTGGTTTTGTTTTTCTTTATTTTAAAAAAAAATATTCGGAGACAAAAAAAATACCTTGCAGTGGAATGCGGGTGGTATTTTTTCCAATTTTTTTTTTTTTTATCCCCAAAAGAAAAAATTGAGTCTCGATATATATGTAGATTTACCAAGCTCAATAAATAAGAAAAAAAAATACTGGAATGGGCGTTTTTTGAAAAAATGTGAAACCGAAGAAACAAATTAATAAGTCAATAAATTAATAAATTGATTCCACTAGTTTCGCGATGGCGACAGTATTTTATATTTCTCCCCTTTTTTTTCCTTTTTTGGAACTGGCAGTAATTCTCAGTGTTTGTTGAACTTGGTGTTTATTAATTTTGTTGGAATTTATTAATTGGATGATTGAAAAACAACTGCCCGAACTTTTGCGGGCTGTGTATTGGTGACGCTGGAATGCGCGGGATTATCGAGCTTTTTGCGGTACTGCAATTCGCGTGTATGTGTAGATGTATGGATGGATAGTGCCCAAAATATGTAAATAAGTAAAACACACTGAGACACAAAAGTTATTTCACGTCGGCTTTAGGAATTTATTTAATATATATTTATTGGATGGCCGACGGAAATACTTGAGCTTTCGGAATTGGGGTGTAGTTATGTAGAAAAAAATGTATAAATGTATGAATATATATATGGAATATGTAATATATGTAATATGGATGTAATATATGTAATATGGATGTAATATATGTAATCAATATGGCGGAAAATTTTATTGTAAATTTTGCCGGCGGGTATGTGTTGTAAATTTTCGATTTATTGTGGACTGTATTTGGATTTTTAATAATGTAAGCAAATATTGTCACAGCGGATGTACAATAAAAAATTAATATCAAAAATATTTGTGGGCCGAAATTGGCGGAACACTTAATTTTTGTTTCACTTTTTTGTGGAAAATTAATTTGAACTCAATTTTGAAATTCATTTATTTTTCACTGTTCACTGAATTTTTTTTTGAAATTAATTTATTTGTTCACTGTACGCTTGACTTTTTATTTGCACACTTTAATTTGGATTTATATTTTTTATTTTTCTTCGATTTGATGTTGGATGTATATTTAGTGGATGTACGGCCAAATGCGAATATGAAACTTGTACATCAATATGCACACGAAAAGGAATTAGAAAATAGGCAATATGGCCGCACGTTAAAAGAGAACGAAGAAATAAAAGACGGAATTGGAATTGTAATTTACTAACTGCCGTCGTCGGATTAAATCGGACTTGGATTTTAGACAAATCGTACAGAAAGTCAAACGAATTATGTTCTTCGAATGGCTGACTGTCGACCGGCAGTTAATAAAAAAAATTAATAAATTGGCACTTATCCGGCTCGAAGGACCAAAAAATGAAGAGATGGGGCGTCGGGGATGATCGTCGCTTGGGGGCAGCTTCGTCGGACGTTGCGGCTGTTGCACGTAGCCGGGTAGCAAGCTGGAAGAGATGGTGAAGAGAAACACTCGACGATCGCGGTGCGCAAAGGAAGGAAAAAAACTCGATGTGGTTTTCGGTAAAAGCGCGGACCGGCCGGGCGATGTATTTCACTAATGAGACAATGAAAGACTAACTTAAACCTAATTGAGCGCTGCGTTTCAAAGCGCAGTGGAGAGATTCCGGGAGTGGGAAGGCGGGAGAGCCTGGAATCGCAAGCGTCCAGTGCGGGAGAGCGGGAGAGCCTGGAGTTTTGGAGTTCCAGCAAAAATGAAAATATCTGCAGGGGTTTTACCTGTGGTATTATGTTTAGTTTTAAGATTATAAACATAGAGAATAGTTTCAAATTTTGTTGGCTTACTTTCTATGTCTGTTTCACTGTTTATAATTCTTAATTTTTCATTTACTGTTTAATGAAATCTCCCAAAATCAGAAATTCAATTTTAGCTTGTTGTTATATCAATAAAAACATTTTCAGATTTTAACCAAAGTTGCAATGCTGCACACATGAAAGCTGATTCTTTGTCTGCTTTAATTTGACTTGGTTTACCCATTTCATTAAAAACTTTGTTAATGCTCTTTTTGCTTCTAATCAATCTCGACTGACGACTTTTATTAAAGTGACAAGTTTTGAATAAATGTCAATACAAGATAAAAATTGTTTATTATCTATCATATAGAAATCGATGACATATTAATCTCTTTGATTACAAATTTCTAGGGTTATTTCAAATTGTAATTTGGTATTTTTGTGTTCTGTTTTTGCGATGTTGCACACTTCGCATGCATTAATAAAATTTTGAATTAATTTTTGGTGGGAAAATAATATTTTTCTTTAAAAAGTACTGTTTGTTTTTCTAATCCTGGATATGTGTTTTTTCTGCGTGTTATAATACAAATTTCTTTGAATTCTGCGTATATTTTAATATCTATTAATTTACCATTAGTTTTAGTTAAGTTATTTGTAGAGATAATTTCAACGTATGCTTTTTGATAGATTAAAAAGTCTGTTTCAAATGGAAAATATATTACGCTTTTCTTAATAGATAAGTATTCGATTATTAATTGTTTTGCAAATTCGATTGTCATTTCTTTATACGTTATTATGATGTTTGTTTTATGAAAGTAATTTATTATTTCGACATTTCACTTGAGTCTCCTCTTATAAATTCTAATTGTCTGTAAAATAGTTAAGTGGTCTTTTCGTTGTTGAAATGTATCTTTGGTTATCTTATATTGTATTTAAATTACCGGAAGTCTCTCCTAAATAAGCTGTCTATTCTTATTCTAGATAAGGCGTCTGCCACATGGTTTTCTTTACCAGGCAAATATTTTATTTCATAATCAAACTCATTTAGTTTGATTTTCCAGCGCTGTAATTTCATATTTGGTTCTTTGATATTATTAAGCAATACTAGAGGCCTGTGATCGCTTAGGATCAGAAATTTTCTGCCAAAAAGATAGGACCTGAAATATTTGGTGGCCCAGACAATAGCTAAAATGTTGATTAAGAGTTCTACTCCGATGCAGGAGTAGAACTTAGAAACAGCGAAGGAGGCGGCGAAATGAAGGGCATCCAGGTCAAACGGGAAAAATTTGGACCTTGGACCCCCATATGGCAAGGGCAACGAGGTCATACAGTAAATTGTCGGACTTCGGACCCGCCTGAAGAGGACACACCGTGGATCAACGGTACTTCAGTGGACCTTGGACCCGAGCTCGGCGAGGGAAATAACGGCTCCTACAGCGCCTATAAAAGGACGGCGCATGCGCAGCTCGAGACCGAGTGCGTGAACGCGGAATAAGTAAATCGAAACCGAAGAGCCCAAGGATCAAGATCGCAAAGTCGAGACGTCGAACGACGACAAGTCTACAAGGCTGAGGATACAACACTGAGATCCAACGGTGCTAGGTCGTGGTCAAATCAAACTTAGGGAGTCCTTGCGCGTTAGGGAGTCCTTGTTCTACCTGCTAGGCGATACACCTTGCCGACAAAGTCCAGGCTGAACTCCGGGAGCCAGGCGATAAAGGTGGCTAGGCGATAAGGCGAAACTTCATTTCACCTGCTAGGCGATACACCTTGCCGGTCTCGGTAGGGAAGTTCGCATAACATCCAAGGTTTTGGTGGAGCCGTCCCGATCTCAGTCACCCGGACCAGCAAGCCAAAGCAACGCAGCAGCAAGCCAGGAGCGACTCAGCATCAAGCCAAGATCCAAAAGGCATTCGAGTATATTCGTAATGACCATTTTTGGTGAAAAAATCTGTCTTTGGAATAGAATTTTCATCCATTTGTATTTGGTGAAAACCTTTTGAGAGGTCAATAGTGGTAAAATATTGACATCTACCAAGTTTTTCCAGTAATTGTCATCTACCGTAATTTCATTCAAAGAACGATAGTCGATTACCATTGGGAACTTTTTTGTTCCTCATGCAACAAAAATTGGGGTTTCCCTTCGTATAATAGCGACACAAACCGACACAGCGATAGCTGGTTTTAAATTGCACTATGACGAACGATATTTGGGTTCTTTAAGTTCTTTAAAAATAGTTATATCCTACCGACTGCGCCATTAACAAATTCGGAATTAACTCTTTGAAAAAATATATAAATTTCTTTATGGTGTGAAACGCGAACTGGGAGAGATTGGTCTAGTATCACTGCTCCTTACAAGATTGAACTTAAAACTCAAACTTATAAACTACGCTGACGTTTAGCAAACCTTCGATTGGGAGAAAGAACGCAATTGATAAATTGAGTGTCCAAAATGAGAGCATTCAGTATGAGAGCGATCTCGGTTTAAGCTGCGCCTCCAATTTTACAGTTTTGGGGGATAAAAGCTTTTTAATGCTTGGGGAAATTTGTTTATAACGCAAGAGGATGTTTACATTAATTCTTACAATATTCAATTGAATTAACAACGAGTGTGAACGCGATACAGACTATTCTACTGAAGTACAATGAGTGATCACAGCAGAAGAAGACACGAGCAAATTTGAAATTCAACACAAAGAAGAATTACCCGACAACAAACACAAATTAAGTTACAGAATGTCGGGGAGGCTTTGAGTGCCACCAGATGGGAAAGGGCCACAAGAAAAAATTAGACGGTGGACGTAATGTCTACTTGATTAATATAAAGAAAGATCCTACTTAAATCTGTATAAGTTGTGGAGTAACATGGTTTCCCTTACAGACTAAAGCGTTGAGCAAATTTGAGACTCTACGGCCTGCTAAAGTTATGGAAGCGATGCGGTAATAGGCCAGTACGGAATTTTACCACGAGCTTAATAAAGTTATTTTCCAAGACTGGCTCTGTGAACTTTAAGATGATATTAAGGTTCCATTTATTGTAGGCCACAGAGTTCGATCACTGGTGAATTAACTTTTTTATGTCCAACTGCAACTAGCTCCTGCTTCACAAATAAGCTTTGATGAAGATATAAAATTGGTCAGAAGTTATTAACGCAGTAAAGGAGACATTTGACATTGACTAAAGAAGTTGATATGTCGGTTGGTTTCTATAACGTTGTCGAAATCAGTTTAAAAACTTGAGATTTAAATCTTTCGCTATAAAATTTTTTTTTATGTGCATGCAGACTGAGTTTGAAAACGGCGGAGGTCGGACGTCTACGTCGATGCCCTTATTCGAGTCCAATTTAAGCGAACCCAATTTCCTCATATTTGGAGGAGTCATTCTCTTTTTTTCATAAAAAGGTAAGGTAAAAAGGTTCACAACCAAGTTTCAAAATACGCATTTACACTTATTCTCAGCTTAGCTTTTCTGTTTTTTTTATATTTAATCCTTGTAGACCTAACTATGACTTGGATAAGCTTTTTAGAATACTATGCTCTGACTAAATAGCACAAAATTTGGTCACACTTTTTATACTCTTGCAGAGGGTATTATAATTTTGGTCAAAAGTGTGCAACGCACTGAAGGAGACATCTCCAACCCTATAAAGTATATATATTCCTGATCAGGATCACCTCCTGAGTTGATATAAGCATGTCCGTCTGTCCGTCTGTCTGTTTCTACAGACAGACGGACGGACAGACGGACGGACAGACGGACGGACAGACGGACATGGCTAGATCGACTCTCCTGGTGATGCTGATCAAGAATATATATACTTTATAGGGTCGAAAACGTCTCCTTCACTGCGTTGCAAGCTTTTGACTGAAATAATAATACCCTCCGATTAAACGTCTATATCCTATAGCTCCCATAGGAACAATAAGGTGAAATCGGTTAAAATTTAATGATTTTCAGGATATTTCTCGCAGTGTGTAAGCTATTGACATCAATTTTTCCAAGTCTTATTTATTTACGTATATCTTGATCAGGGCAATAGCGCTTGCCGATCGGACGTCTATATCTTATAGCTTTCGTAGGAAAAATTGTTAAAGGCTGCGAAAATATGCCTTTTTTTCTAGTTTATTTATGTTTACCTTATTCCTTTCGCTACTTTTTCAATTTTAGCAATTTCAACAAAGTCTGCAAGGGTATTAAAACTTCGGCTTGCCGAAGTAAGCTTCCGTCCTCGTTATATACTAACTGCAATAGAAAGACAACTTTTGGGAAAGTTTCAAGCAGAAAGATTTAAAACTGAGGGACTAGTTTGCGTAGAAACTGGCGGACGGACAGACAGACGGAGGGACAGGTGGACGGACAGGTAGACGGACAGACGGACATGGCTAGATCGACTCTCCTGGTGATGCTGATCAATAATATATATACTTTATAGGGTCGGAAATGTCTCCTTTACTGCGTTGCAAACTTTTGACTGAAATTATAATACCCTCTGCATGGGTATAAAAATGGCGCCATTATTTAGAAATACCCGTTAAAATGATTATGTCCCTTATAATTTTTTAAAGCGTAATGTCCGAATATCATGCAAAGTGATCGATAACTACTATATATCCACAAGAAGTAAACGAGTGTGAGCTTTGAACTTTTTCAGTAAGATAAGCCAATAGCTAAAATTGTTTTCTTTATTTCGGTAGATGACCCAAAATGTCTGGTAACGACTCTCATGGAATCGTTTTTAAAAAAAAAACTAGACAATTATGATTATTTTCATATTCAAATCATAACAATTAACAAAACACTTTATTTGCCTATAAATGGAGACCCAACTACCGATTTTTTGGAATCAAGGACCATCCAAGTGTGTCGTGTTTAAAAAAATAAAAAAACAATTTTTTTTATTTCTATTTGATTATAATTTATACGGTCTAAGCTATACAATTCTTTTTTATTTATTAAAATTTTAGATTTAAAGATTACTTCGCACAAACGACAAATCGTCCCCAAAAAAAAATCGTTGACCACGAGCTTTTTTGATATTGGAAGGAAAGATGCTCAGAGTAAGTTTAAGTTAATCAGTCAGCGTTCAAGTTTATACAATAAAATGTAAGCTTCCAAAATTCTTAAAACATAATATAAACCTTTTTATTTATCAAGATGGTCGCATAGTTTTGTTTGGAACTTCGCTGGAAAATTGCTTAACGAGAGGCAGAAAACAAAACAATGATATAGAGAACCGATCAAAATATTCACTAATGTCAGTATTTCGGGGGAGTGATAGTAACCCAGGAAGTGTTATGAAGCTAAATGACCATGTAAGTATATTTTGTTCATTTAAATAATAATATTTTTGACGTAACACAAACAATAACAATAATTTACTAAGTCGAGATTATAAATGTTAGTAATGGTAGGTAGGTAAAAAAGTTTTTGGTCCCCACCCTACTTATTTCTGTTAACTGAGCTTTCCTTCAGTACCAGCCTGTCTCATTCAAGAAACACCTCTATTATCGGTCAAAGACTATGGTCCAAAGAAAAGAGATCTAGTGTTTTTTAGCGCTTTACACTTGCTCAACGGATGCTATTTTGCTCAGATATTTGTTTTGTGCAATGTGATGACTATAGTTATCCTGCTGATGTCTGTTTTGGCTATGATCATCAGTTCTTGTGTTTGACTTTTATCATATTTTGCCGAGCATTGTTTTGATCTCTTTCTTTTCCGACCATTCCTTGCTGGATATGAAGATAATAACCGTGGTATTTTTATTGGTACGGTTAATTGAACTTTGTTTTTTTGCGCAAGTAGGTTGCGGGGCTTCTTGTCATTTGGCCTCCAGCTTGGATTGCTGTGCTATCCGCTGACAGTGAGTATTTAAGTACTGTGTTATCAGAAAGCTTAGCTGCCTCTAATATCGCGATAAGCTCAGGCTATAAGTCCATGGCTCCGGAAGACGACGACCTAATCCCTAGATGTCAATGATTTACATTAAAGCTCATTTTGGAGTCGTCAGTTTAGAGTGATAATTCAACTGTGTAACGAACTGATTTTGTATGTCTGCTCGCTACGAGTATCGTGCGGCTAGCTCAGAAGATGTGTGTTGTTCGTCCCACCAAATTTATATAAACGTGACCGCCCGATTGTCTAGTGAGAACGCACAGAATGTTAGGGTGTTTGTATTAGGATCTTTATTCGCCGACTTGTCCCTCGGCCTGGGACTAATGGTGACAGGTGTGTGTCTCAACTCCTTCCTTGAAGACTTGTGGTCGTTCCACCGTCGTTCTCCGCTTCCTCGCTGTCGCTGGCTTCGGGGCTATGAGGGTCTAGGGATGCGTCACCGTTCCCAGACTAGGGTGAACAGGCACCGGGCTCTCAAGGCGTACGCCTTTCGCAGCCACAGCCTCCTGTCCCTGGATCTGTCCCGGCCGGTCGCACCAGACGCCTACACAGTTTCCACCTGACGGTTCAAGCATACGCCGGAAGGCCGCCAAAGTAGTCCCTGTGACAGGACGCTAGGTTCAAGACGAACGCTTCCGCCCTCGCCTCTTAGCCGTGGACTGGATGTGTTGTAGTACGGCTTGGTTGTCGCTGGGCCTGCGATGACTGCTCCTCGCTCCTTGTGTCCTCGATGTCCTCGCTCTGCTCACGGCGCGAAGTCCTGGCTGCGTGGTCTGCGTGCTCTAGTGAGACTAGGTGCAGTGGGTCTTTGGCTCTCGAGATTCGGTCAGTTGCCTGTCCAGGACTCTGGCGGTGAATTACCGTGCTCTTGACGCATACGCCTCTCGAGACACCCGTGGTTCAGACGCGCGTCCTTCATGGCTAGTCGCACCAGGGCCTGCACAATTCTCGCCTGTCGGTTCAGGCGTACGCCGGAATTCGACAAGGCAATTGCTTTCGCACGGCCGCTAGATCTGGACAACTTCCTTTTCGAGCCCACGGTTCTTTGTCGAAGGACTCTTTCTATTCACTTCTGTCGGACTCGCCGAGCAATACGCCAAGCGCAAATCGCGACAAGAATTAGAACAGAGCGCCTGGACTTAGCCGCGTGATGCCTCAAGGACCTCAGCTACCTGTTTCTCAGCTCGGAGACTTCAACTCTAAGTCCCGAACGTCTTGATGTAGCGATCTTGCTCCTGTTGACTCGGCGCGGCTCTCCTGCCTCCTGATGTTGACTTGACTTGTGTTGTTCACTGATGTGCTGCTTGTCTACTGATCTTGCTGGATTGACTCCTTGTGATCGACTGATGCTTCCTGCACTCGGCCTGCTTATATTTGCCGGCGTATCCCGTTAGTTCTCGGCTTCTCATTTTTCGGTTTTGCGCACGGCACCATTCTAGGGTCCAAGGTCCGCCGCGTTCTACCGTTACTCCTTCTCTCCAAACTCTCTATCTCTCTTCGTTCTCTCCAAACTCTCTCCAGCCGTATTCTCCAAACTCTCTTCTCGTTTCTCTCCAAACTCTCTCCGGCTGTATTCTCCAAACTCTCTCCAGCTGTATTCTCCAAACTCTCATTTATTTGTGAGGAGTTATTTAACTCCTCACAACTGGTTTGGTTATTTGACCTCTTATCCAGTCTTATTTAGTTGAGTATTTATTCCCTAATCTCAGTCGTATAGACCGTAGTTTCCTTCCAAGTCCTTCCATTTCTATCTCTGAAACTCCAGATTGTTTTCTTTTTAGCATTTTATATCTAATTCGCACGTGTTATTCCATTTGTTAAGCTTATCTATGGTGCTTGTCATTATATAGCTGATAACTTTCGTGACCCGTACTAGTTGAACTACGTATTCTGCGTAAGCTGCCACTTTTACTCGTCTTTGGATTTCATTCAATATCTCTTTCATGATTAAGTAAGAGTAGTGAAACAAAACCCACCCTTGAGTTACAGTGGCTCACAGTTTATTTGACCCACCTTGTATATTCAAATTTAAGTGAGAATAACTTTTTAACTAAAGCAGATATTAAAAAAATAAAAACGCAGGTTTTTCGGTGGATATTATAGGAATAACAAAGAATTTAAATTTTATTAAAATAACAAAAGGTTTTATAATTATTCAACTAAAAAGAAAAATACTGCAGTTTTCTATGTCACAGCTTATTTGACCCATTGCATTTAATGCTTTGCTTCTCTTCCAAGACAAGTAACTTAACGGTTCTTTCTTTTGGTTACTCTTTGCTCAATGTATTCGCAAATAGAATTTGCACTTTTGATTCGATTTCGGCAAGATAGCACGTGAATTAACCATGGGAAAACGCACAACCATCGAACAACGTGAATTGGTCCTTAAACACCATAAAAACGGTGTTTCCCGGCGAGAAATCGCTAAAATTGTGAACATACCAGATGGTACTGTTAATGCCATCATTCACAGATTCGTTTTTGAAAACCGCGTGGAAGACAAGGGCAGAAAAGCGCCAAATAAGATTTTCACCGAAACGGATGAACGCGATATTATCAAGAAAATCAAAAAAGATCCAAGGATATTGGCGCCAAAATTAGCCACTGAAATGCAGGACATAACCGGCAAAAAGTTTAGCACGGAAACAGTCCGACGTGTTTTAAGAGAATATGACTTTAATGGCCGAGTTGCTCGCAAGAAGCCGTTCATAAATAAAACAAGAGAGAACGCTATAGTAGAGTGCCTCGACTATTAGATACCCTTTACTCAGCTAAAGTCATCCGTTAGATGGCGCTATTGTATTGCGCCATCTACCCCAAGACATTGGTACCACGGGCCATGAAAGGCGGAAATGTAGGCCCTAGCCAGGCTTAAGCGTTTAATGGGTTTTTGGGCGTTAGAGTGGGCGTGGCAAACTTTTATTAGGCCAATCGATAGGTATTGACGAAACAAATACATAACAATTAAAATTTTCATAATAGCATCAAAACTGTGGCCACAGCTTGTGGCTTGTGGGCGTCAGAGGGGGCGTGGCACCATTTTGAAACAAATTTGCGCTGCGTAGGAACTCCTAAAATCTACATGCAAAATGCCAATCTTCTAGCTTTTATAGTTTCCGAGATCTCAGCTTTCATACGGACGGACAGACGGACAGACAGACGGACAGACAGACGGACAGATGGACAGACGGACAGACAGACGGACAGACGGACATGGCTAGATGGACTCGGCTAGTGATCCTGAACAAGAATATATATACTTTATAGGGTCGGAAACGCTTCCTTCTACCTGTTACATACTTTTGCACGAATACAATATACCCTTTTACTCTACGAGTAACGGGTATTAAAATAGAGAAAGCCGCTTAAAGTTCGCAGAGGAACACATTGGAAAGGATATAGGATTCTGGAACGACGTAATTTTTGCTGATGAGTCCAAATTCATCATTTTTGGCTCCGATGGACGAACTTATGTATGGAGAAAGCCCAATACAGAGCTTGAAGACAAACACCTGAAGGCGACGGTAAAGCATGGCGGTGGCCATGTAATGGTGTGGGCCCGTATGTCGGCTGCAGGTGTTGGAAGGCTACAGTTTATTGAGTCAACAATGGACAAAATGGTTTACCTCAATATACTGAAGGATAATTTGATCCAAAGCGCCGAGGATTTGGGTATAAAGGAATCATCCCAAGCATACCTCGGGGATCGTTCAAACTTGGCTCATATATAAGTGCCCCCACGTGATGAAACCACCGGCACAATCACCAGACATTAACGTCATAGAAAACCTGTGGTTTATTTTAGATACGAATATCCGCAAAAGGCAGATATCGAACAAAAACGATCTCAAAGTTGCCTTGATGGAGGAGTGTCACCTGACATAAACGTCATAGAAAACCTGTGGTCTATTTTAGATACGAATATCCGCAAAAGGCAGATATCGAACAAAAACGATCTCAAAGTTGCCTTGAAGGAGGAGTGGGCCAAAATACCTCCAGAAACCACCAAAAAGCTAGTGGAGTCTATGCAAAAACGCCTCAAAATGGTCATAGAACAGAAGGGGGGCCATACAAAATATTAAAATATGTATATTCTTTCGTTATTTTTATACCCTTGCAGAGGGTATTATAATTTCAGTCAAAAGTTTGCAACGCAGTGAAGGAAACATTTCCGACCCCATAAAGTATATATATTCTTGATCAGCATCACCAGGAGAGTCGATCTAGCCATGTCCGTCTGTCCGTCCGTCTGTCCGTCCGTTTCTACGCAAACTAGTCCCTCAGTTTTAAAGCTATCTGCTTAAAACTTTTCCAGAAGTTGTCTTTCTATTGCAGGTAGTATATAAGTCGGAACGAGCCGGATCGGGCGACTATATCATATAGCTGCCATATAACTGAACGATCGGAAAAGCCATAACGTTGGTGTTTTTAAAGTTAGGAAGTTGGGATTTTCTATGGGTTTTATTTTTGGCCAATCAATCCGACCTACCAAATTTCATAAGGATCAGCCGACTATATCCAATAGCTGCCATATAACCGAACGATTGGAAATGCCATAACTTTGGTGTTTTTAAAGTTAGGAAGTTGGGATTTTTTATGAGTATTAAGAATGCATCACATGAATAATTTTGGAGAATATAATTTACAGAGTATTCTGCAAGGGTATATCAACTTCGGCTCCGCCCGAAGTTAGCTTTCCTTTCTTGTTTTAATTTTAATTATTTTAAGAAATGGGTCAAATAAGCTGTGACATAGAAAACTGCTGTATTTTTCTTTTTATTTGAATAATTATAAAACCTTTTGTTATTTTAATAAATTTTAAATTCTTTGTTATTCCTATAATACCCACCGAAAAACCTGCGTTTTTATTTTTTTAATATCTGCTTTAGGTAAAAAGTTATTCTCACTTAAATTTGAATATACAAGGTGGGTCTAATAAGCTGTAAGCCACTGTATGTCCTAAGCTTTCCCTGTTGTACCTGTCCAATATTATTCGCCCATATTATTCTTTCCATGGCAATGATATCTGTGCCTGTGACTTTAGCCCAGCAGTTCGGGTAAGGATTTTGTCTTAGTCGCTGATCATATCCTTAATTTTTTCTAGTGAGTAGTGGCCTTATGTTACGTATATCGCCTTCTAACACTTTTTTATACCCTTGCAGAGGATATTATAATTTTGGTCAAAAGTGTGCAACGCAGTGAAGGAGACATCTCCGACCCTATAAAGTATATATATTCTTGATCAGGATCACCTCCTGAGTTGATATAAGCATGTCCGTCTGTCCGTCCGTCCGACTATCCGTCTGTCTGTCCGGCTGTCTGTTTCTACGCGAACTAGTCTCTCAGTTTTAAAGATATCGAATTGAAACTTTGCACACTCCCTTCTTTCCTTTGCACGCAGTATATAAGTCGGAACGGCCGGGATCGGCCGACTATATATCCTATAGCTGCCATTTAACTGATTGATGGGAAATGCCATAACTTTGGCATTGGAAGCTGGGATTTTCTATGGGTTTTATATTTAGCCAATCAATCCGACCTACCAAATAAGGATCGGCCGACTATATCCTATAGCTGCCATATAACTGACCGATTGGAAATGCCATAACTTTGCTGTTTTTAAAGTTAGGAAGTTGGGATTTTTTATGAGTATTAAGAATGCATCATATGAATAATTTTGGAGAATATAATTTACAGAGTATTCTGCAAGGGTATATCAACTTCGGCTCCGCCCGAAGTTAGCTTTCCTTTCTTGTTTCGATCTATTTTTGTGGTGACCATTGTTTGGGAGCGTAGCAGGCATTACAGTTTTTTCTCGCTCTATTTTTTTGGCCGCTTGTTCCTTGTTCCATCATGCTGGATACGATTTCTTTTGCTGTACAGGTGCAAGTTTCCTTAAACACCTTTTTTAAAATTATGGATTGGTCCTGTCATTTATAGTCCAGTGCGTTTGCTGATGATTTTACTTACCCTCTTCAGTTCTTAACTTTATATTTGAAAATTTTATAAAACTTGTTTAAATTGGTTTTGGGCACGTTTTTCATATAGAAAAAAATATTATATATCTAATTTTATTTCGACTCTTTCTAGTTTTAAAAACTATGTTTGTTGAATTATAATTGTAGTGTAAGGTCCGGTGTTGTTAGGAGGAGGAAAGTCCACCCTTGAAAATCGTCAGTAATAGGAAAAGAACCGTCGACATTTTATGTTTTCAACTGCTCAGAACTGCCCACTGCATCATCCTGATGACAGGCTTTTGCGGATCATGTCGTGTGACTTGTATGCTAATGCTACTAGTAGCTCTGTGCCATCAGAAGCTATGCATTTACCCCATATTGATCCGAGATGCTAAGGTTGAAACATAAAATTGTATTAAAGTTAAATTTTTAATTATCTTCGCCCTTCCCCTACTGACGAATTTGAATCTAAAAGTGTAAATCCTTGAGGTTCAAAAACATTGA
Organism: Drosophila kurseongensis; assembly: GCA_018153305.1. Lineage (NCBI taxonomy): Eukaryota > Metazoa > Arthropoda > Insecta > Diptera > Drosophilidae > Drosophila > Drosophila kurseongensis. The sequence continues at coordinate 246,704 of JAECXX010000127.1, read as the reverse complement.
CTTGACCATCTCTCGTCTATGGTTATTGTATCAAGCCGATTCAGGAAAAGGAAAGGCTCGTTACTCTTTAGCTCGTTTAACACTTTAAGGATGGTCTGCCGTGTAGACATCTGGGCTCAGAGCTGAAAATCCGCCGAAGGTCAGTCTGCTGCTTAGGCAGTTAAGTACGCGTGAGGGGTCCACTCGGAACCACCCTTGCTTGAACAAGAGCTATTCTCACGACAAGCCCTTTCAATTTCAATTCGGTAAGCTTCCGGATACTCTTTTTTAGGGGCCTCGAAGCTGATAATTTCGCTTTGTAGTCTCTTTGGACAGTCGTACAGTTTGCCTCGTTCTAGGCAAACATGTACCGGCGCTGCGCAAGCTCCTCTTCTTGCTTGAGTGTTTTGGTGAGTCTGCGGGTGGCATCATTGTAGAGTTGCTTCGAATGGGGCGATCTGCAGGATTGCCAAGCGCGTCGTAGACTTCGTTTTTCCCGAACCAGTTGTTCGATTTGCAGATTAGTTTTGTATTGGTTGCTATCTGGTGTTGAGATTTTGGCTGCTGCCACAAGTACTGACTCCAGGGCATCAGCACAGAAGTCGATGTCGTTCTCTATGTTTAACTGTGGTGTTAGTTCAATGTGGGAACTTACGTACTTTTTGTACTTTAGCCAGTTAGTTCTAGTCGAGGTCAGCCTGAAGGGGTGCTCGATTACTTTCGGGCTTTGAAGGAGAGTTATTAAAACTGGCGAGTGGTCCGATGATAAGTCCGATAGCGATTTGGCGCTTACTAGATTTCTTGGGATGTTCTTGGTCACAGCGAAGTCAATTAAGTCCAGGAGTTTTCTGGGGTCAGCTGGCCAATATGTGGGGCTGCCAGGGGAGACATAGTCGAGTTTGTTGCTCAAATTTATGATTGCTTTATACAGTTGTCTTCCTTTGGGCGTCACGAGTCTTGATCCCCAGTGCGTGTGCTTGGCGTTGTAGTCTCCTCCTGCTATAAAGCGATCTCCGAGTGAATTGTAGAAGTCCAAGAATTGCTCTTCAGTTATTGTAAAACGCGGTGGGCAATAGACAGCGGCTATAGTGATACTGCCGTTGCCTGTTTGTAGTTTTATAGATGTAGCCTGCATATAATTTGTTGCAAACCTCTGGTGAAAGTGGTGCTTAATGCGTTCCCTGATTAGGATTCCAGTTCCTCCGTGAGCCTTACCGTCCGGGTGATCTGTGCAGTATGAAGTATAACCTCTTATTTGGAAGTTGTATTTACTTGTGAGATGCGTTTCTGCCAGCAGCACTACATCTATTTGGTTTTCATTGAGGAATTGAGTTATTTCAAGTTTGTGCCGTTAAACGCCATTGGCATTCCACATGGATATTCGAAGACAAGACATCGATTATTTAGATTGTTGAGATGTGAGCAAATTTATTAAAATGTTTTGATTTTGCATAAGGTTTGTCATTGTTGTTTTCATGAAGGACATAAATTCCATCATACCCTGTTGTAAAGTCAGCATGATGGTTTCCATGCTGTTTGGTATTTGTCCTATTGCTTGCTGAGGTGTAATTGTATTTTGCTCAGAGCATTGAGCTTGTGGGAGTCCCGTCTGATTGGCAAGTCCTGATTTTAGGGCACTGGCGTATGAAACTCCACCATTTGTGTTGAGGGGCCCAAATGAAGATCTGGCTGCTTTCGTAAAGAAAACATTAGGTGTGGTTTGGGATTGCACGTACGCATTTCGTGCATTCTGGGAGCGTGCTTGTTTTGCTTGTTGGAAGTGACTCTTCAGCTCTTTATAGGCTCTGCTTTCTGGCTCCAGTTCGACCTTAAAGAGTGCGGCTTTTTATTTTTATACCCTTGCAGAGGGTATTATAATTTTGGTCAAAAGTGTGCAACGCAGTGAAGGAGACATCTCCGACCCTATAAAGTGTATATATTTTTGATCAGGATCACCTCCTGAATTGATATAGCCATGTCCGTCTGTCTGTCCGTTTGTCTGTCCGTCTGTCTGTCCGTCTGTCTGTTTCTACGCGAACTAGTCTCTCAGTTTTAAAGATATCGAATTGAAACTTTACACACAGCCTTTGATCCTTTTCACGCAGTATATAAGTCGGAACGGCCGGGATCGGCCGACTATATCCTATAGCTGCCATATAACTGATTGATCGGAAATGCCATAACTTTGGTGTTTGTTAAGTTAGAAAGTTGGTATTTCCTATGTATTTTATATTTGACCAATCAATCCGACCTACCAAATTTCATAAGGATCGGCCGACTGTATCCTATAGCTGCCATATAACTGAACGATTGGAAATGCCATAACTTTGGTGTTTTTAAAGTTAGGAAGTTGGGATTTTTTATGAGTATTAAGAATGCATCATATGAATAATTTTGGAGAATATAATTTACAGACTATTCTGCAAGGGTATATCAACTTCGGCTCCGCCCGAAGTTAGCTTTCCTTTCTTGTTGTTGATAATATTAATAATATTTTTGGGGAAGAATCCTTTTTCTTTCAGTGCCTCTTTTATCTCATTGGTGGATACGTCGGGCTCTATGCCCTTTAGCACTACTTGCAAGCCCTTGCTACTCTTGAGCTGGTACGTGTAGTAGGGTTTCCTAGCCTCGTCTAGGTAATTAGTTACAGCTCTGAATTGATCTTCAGTTTTAGCTTGAAGCTTTGTTTCGTGAATATTCCCTTTAACAAGAGGAGTAACATAAAAGTTTTCATTCCCGACCAGCACAAAAATTTTCTTTACTAGGGCATTTGAGTTCTGTTCCCTTATGTAAATTGGTGGGGGCTTTGGTTTCTTTTGAACAGCCTGTCCAGATTCGGATTGATTATTATCAATTTCCGACAATAGGGCGAATCTGTTGTTACTAGATGCCCCTGGTTGTTCGCTGCCTTTATTTGGGCAATTTTGTTTTGGTTTATTTCCAACCATTTTATTTTGCGGGGTTAGCTTCCGTTTGATTTGGATGTAACGATCCATGCCAGTCTGTATAGCCGGACCCACTTGTTGTTGTTTGATATTGCCGATATTGGCACTCGTACTTACAATTGTCTTTGTAGTTTTATTCGGCGCTGCAGAAGTTGCAAACGCATTCGAAATCGCGTTGTTGTTAACGGCGACCGTTGATGTTGTTGTTGCAGTGGCTGCGGTTGCAGAAATTAACGAGGTCGCAGTGCTCGTGGCTGGTAAGCTGTGAGTCGAAGCTGGGGGTGGGGTTCTACACTGCAAGCTCCATGAAGTGGGAGTTGGTGTGAGTAGGGCGGGAGAACAAGACAGTGCTCTCGCACTGTCAATGGTCAGTAGGGCTGAGTTGCTCTTTGAAGAAGTTCTTTCTACTTCTGTATCACGGGTTGAGAAATAAGAGATATAACTGTTTCTCTGGTCTACGGAGCTTCTACGCTCATTTTTTGAATCGCCGCTCATTGAGCTATCACTCGTGGCACTTCTTAGTTTTTATAATAACTTTGCACTAGTTTTGTCATAGCACTAATTATTATTTACTGTTTTTAGCAATAAGATTGCCTTTATTACACCACTCCAGTATTTTTAGTTATTGTTTTTCACTTTTTTTCCGGAGCTCGCGCAAAACACGTCTGCACTCTCCGGCTTGTTGAGCTTTTCTGTCTGAAGGTTATTTCTGACACACGTAAGGTGTATAAACGTGAAAAAACCAAGAAAAAAAAACCATAAAACCAAGTCTCACTTATTAAATTAAAGTCACCTAATTCTAGATGATTTCTATCTGATAGTTTATTTTAAATAGAATAAAAAATGGAAAGATGATTTGCATATATGATGCCGCAATATGTGAACAAAAATTTGATATAAAACTACCGGAAAACTATTTGCCCCCGGTTTTTCTAATCATATCCACTTTAATAATTTTGCTTCCTGCAACGAAAATTGCGAATAAGATGCCAAAAAACAACAAGAATCAAAAAAAATAAATGAGGTGATTTGGTCGGGAACAAATGCAACACTTATTTATTTGATAAATTTTGTTGAATTTACTGTTATACACAAAGCATCAATATGTTAAATACACAAGTCGTTTAGTATATAGTTCAGAATAGATTTAAAACTAGTGAAGTCTATTTGCTTTTTATATTTTAAATAATAATTTTTAAAATTTACTGATTTTAGGTGAGGTCATGCGAAAGTTTACCATCTAAGTCTCTGGAATACGGATGCATGGACACGTCTGAATGTTTTGGGGAGTCGTTCACAAACTCTGAACTAAGGTTTGATAAGACTTATCAATATAAATCACAACTAATGGTACCAATGTTTGTAAAAAACTGTATCGAATATTTGGAAGAGAATGGCTTACAAAAGGTTGGTCTCTTTCGAGTGAGTACGTCCAAAAAACGAGTCAAGCAAGTAAGTTGTCAAGAACCACTAAAAATTTGTATTTTATTTCTCAATTTATACCACGATTACTAGTTGCGTGATGAATTCGATAAGGACTGTCATATGAAGATTTCGGTTGATACATGCCCGCATGATGTTGCCACCCTGCTTAAAGAATATTTACGGGACCTTCCAGAACCACTACTTTGCGACAGACTCTACTTAACCTTTTTAAAAACACAACGTATTTATTTTTGATTACATGTATATTTAATAGTGAACAGACTTTTTTCAGGTATAAGAAATCGACGCTTGCAACTTGAGGCTATATCACATTTAATAAGACTACTTCCCATACCACACAGAGACACCTTATATTTTCTTCTAATATTTTTGACAAAAGTAGCAGCCCATAGCGATGATTTATGCAATACTGACGGGAATTGTGTAATGGTTGGAAATAAAATGGATAGCAATAACCTAGCAACAGTTTTTGCTCCAAATATTTTGCGAAGCACACTTTTAACATTTCCAAGGAATAAAGAACAGGAATATATGAGTGATGCAATTAATGTAGTAAGGTTGGTCACATTTATATCATTATTTAACAGTGCTTTTATACCTCTTATTGGACTTAGTTACGTTAGAAATTTACAGCTGAGTCAGAATTTCTCAAACGAATAGCATTTCCGATTTTGCTTTGTAGGATGTTTATGTATTACCAGCAACAAATATAAGACTTTTGGGAAAGTTTCTCTAGATATGGGCATAAAACTTAGATACTAGTTTGCGTAGAAACGAACAGACAAAATCGAAATGTAATCCTTTTTTAATAACAGCAAGGGTATATAAACTTCGGCTTGCCGAAATGACTGATTTAGCTTCGATTAATTCAAATTTCAACTTAATTATTGGCGCCAAAAATGTTTTGTAATCGAAAACTAATATATCAAATAGGCCAAACCTATCATTTCGCTTTCCGCTCAATATCCACACAGCGGTAAAACTTCAAACACAACATACATACATATGTGTTTCATCAGCTGACCCGCCAATTTTGACCACTTGCTAAGATTTGCAAATAATTTGATTTTATTCATTGCAATTAAACTTTTTGCTATTAAATATGGAAAAGGTATGTAATTAACTATAAAATAAGTTCCTGTGACTTGTGATTATGTTCGTCCCAAGAGATATAATACACGTAAGAGATATAATGTTTACTAACAAACTAAACTTTCGTAGACCAGAACTTTTAAGGTTCGACTGGTTTCGATATCAATGTTTTTTATAAAAATTAGTCAATGTTTTGCACTGTGAAAATGTCCAACATGAGCCGCATATTTTCGCATATTACCTTTAAATATATTTTTTTAGCCTCATTGTCAGTGTCCAAACGCGTGCTAATTTCAGTATGGCTCATGGAAAATGATGCTTCCAATAAATTTTTTTCTGTGCAGACATACTTCTACAACAATATTATAGAAAGAAATATATATAATGATAGTGACTGCTCCAAAATAACTGAGAAAATAAAATATTTTACTAAAAAATTGGCATCGAAATGGCAGGAGAACCATCGTATACCTAAGAATTTTGGGGTACGCAACAAAGAATGGTTAAATTATGAGCTTATATTGGTGGACCTAAGATCAAATGCTGGACGACTCGAACTTACTTTTACTGACCGCCAGGAGAAAATAAAAAAAGTTTCGGACATCGTTGAAGCAATTTCGTGCGAAGATCTCGTATCTGCGGATAGTACTAGTTTGTATAATTCTGGCAAGGGAAGTGCAGCTAAGATGATTACGTTATTAAACTCTTATGAAAGTTTGCCCAAAAAAAATGATATTAGCTACTCAATCAGCTGATAACCAACCGATTAAGTACACAGCAGAGGAAGCCTTGCCTTTATATATTGATGGTGGTTACACAAAGAAGGCATACAGTGACAAACTTAATTATTGGCACAGCAAGCATGTTAAACTTTAAGGCTATTTTTCGTCTTCTAATATGCTGATATTAAAATAAAACAAAATATTTTTAGATATAATCATTAATTTTATATTAAATTCAAGTGACTTCATTAATTTATCTTTTATAAATAATTTATTAAACATAAAAAACCAAAAGAATGGAACAAATTTCCCTGAACAAAATTATTGGCACACTTGACACACTTTTTAACTATTTTGTTAAAACTTTATCGATTTGGCCACTTTTTTTATATTATCACATTTGCCTCTATAATCTCAATGGTATAATGATTAATTTTATAGCTAAAATTGTTTTAGTGCCTTAAAATAAAGGAAAAGTTGTTTGATTTTACAAGGTAAAAATAAAATCAACCGCATGTGTTCAAAAATTAAAATTTAATAAGCAGGATCAATGCAAATCGAATGTCAACATCGGGGAAAGGATGCCCAGAATCCATTTTCCCATTCGGAGTCCTTTGCGACATTTTAAAGGACCCACGCAGTTTCAAAATGCAGTGCACACTGGCTAATCCATGGCTTTGAGAGCCCAGGAAAGCGTAAGGATCGTATAAAAGGATAATGTCAACCCCCAGATCTCCTCAACACGTATCAAAGTTAACGATAAGAAGGACTTTGGTAAGGATATTCACCCAACAGCCTTTTTTCAGGCCATGCATGATGGTTTCTACAAACGACTTGCTGCTAGAAAAAATCAACCGATTTGAAAAGTTAACTAACACAAGCCTTTTACCTAGGGAGAGGATTACTATATCATATGAGAAGGCTAAAAAGGACCCAAAAGTCAATTGGCATACTCAGATTTTGATTTCGCTATACTAAATGGTTGTTTTTGACATTTAAAATCGATTAATTTTTTCTAGCAGCAAGTCGCTTGTAGAAACCATCATGCATGGCCTGAAAAAAGGCTGTTGGGTGAATATCCTTACCAAAGTCCTTCTTATCGTTAACTTTGATACGTGTTGAGGAGATCTGGGGTTGACATTATCCTTTTATACGATCCTTACGCTTTCCTGGCCTCTCAAAGCCATGGATTAGCCAGTGTGCACTGCATTTTGAAACTGCGTGGGTCCTTTAAAATGTCGCAAAGGACTCCGAATGGGAAAATGGATTCTGGGCATCCTTTCCCCAATGTTGACATTCGATTTGCATTGATCCTGCTTATTAAATTTTAATTTTTGAACACATGCGGTTGATTTTATTTTTACCTTGTAAAATCAAACAACTTTTCCTTTATTTTAAGGCACTAAAACAATTTTAGCTATAAAATTAATCATTATACCATTGAGATTATAGAGGCAAATGTGATAATTAAAAAAAAGTGGCCAAATCGATAAAGTTTTAACAAAATAGTTAAAAGTGTGTCAAGTGTGCCAATAATTTTGTTCAGGGAAATTTGTTCCATTCTTTGGTTTTTTATGTTTAATAAATTATTTATAAAAGATAAATTAATGAAGTCACTTGAATTTAATATAAAATTAATGATTCTATCTAAAAATATTTTGTTTTATTTTAATATCAGCATATTAGAAGACGAAAAATAGCCTTAAAGTTTAACATGCTTGCTGTGCCAATAATTAAGTTTGTCACTGTATATAGACCTGCAGAGTGGTACCAAAAAGCGGAATGCAAATATATTTCCCAAGTACGATGTTCTACTGTCTGAAAAAAGGTGCTATCCTAGTGGTCTAAACGTCACTGATCATTCATTCGAGGTACCCTTACAAAGCTTGGTTGAACACACAGTTGCCAGATTATATACCGCACATGCCAAAGATTTTCCAGCTGCAGAGAATAACAATATTCCTATGATAGCTGCAATATACAAATGGCGTTGTGATGGGAGTAGTGGCCTTGCAACATATCGTCAAACTTTAACGACACAAATGCTTGTTTGATCGATCAACATATATTTTCGGTGTGCTTGGAAAAATATGAAACCTTCATCCTCACGTTATTGCTGAGTATGGCTTATCAAGTCTACACGCTTGGATTCATTTTCTTGATTGCATTCTATATATTAGCTATAGTTTACAGAAACCTGGTTAAAGCCGGAGATCTTTAGCTCCGAAGTTTTTCCAGGTAAGTACACAATATATAGGTATGACCGTCCCTCTAAACGGGGAGGTGGAGTCTTAATTGGAGTTGATTCAAACCTCCCGTCTGAGGAGTTATTTTTTGATGAATTCAATACCATTGAATTTATTTGTGTAAAGTTATCGCTTCCTGGTAACTTTATATACATTACTTGCTCATATATTCCGCCGTTGTCTGAACTTCCTGATTATTTAAATCACCTATCCGTTATTAAGTCCGTTGCAAATAAGCTTTCCGATAGGGATCAGTTGGTAGTTCTAGGTGATTTTAATATACCTGGAAATACTTGGTCCACTGAGGATGGATCGAATGTCTTACTACCTATAGCACAGCATGATTTTATTAACGGCCTGCTTGACATATCTCTATCTCAAGTAAACCATGTTCGAAATTCATTAGGACGCCTACTTGATTTGTGTTTTGTATCAAATCCTGAAGGTGTGTTTCTGTCCAGAGTAGCACCACTCACGCAACCTGAAGATCCATTTCACCCAACAATCGAACTTTCATTTGACACGGGTAGAGTTATAGAAGAAAAATCAGAAAAATCCAAACGAATACATTGTTTTCGCAAGGCAGACTTTCTGAGGCTAAATAATTTTATTTCTGGCTTTAATTGGTCTGATCTTTACTTATGCAATAATATGTCCGATGCAGTTAATGTTTTTTACACTGCAATAAACTCATTTTTTAATTCCTGTGTTCCGTGGTACTATCCGTCAACTTCCAATAAATCACCTTGGTTTAGCAAAGAGTTGACACACTTAAGAAATGTAAAGTCCAGACTTTTTAGGAAATATAAAAATACCGGTTCTCAATCTGTTTTTATTAGATATTTAAGTGCTCGGTCAAGATTTACCGTGCTTAATGCTCAGTGTTATAATAGTTACTTAAACCGTTGTAAGGTCCAGTTCTCTCAGGACCCGAAACAGTTTTATAATTTTGTTAACACCAAGCGTAAATCTAATTCTTTTCCTTCCTCGCTGTCGTTCGAAAACATGACGGCAACCACAGATCGGCAATATCCGATTTATTTGCCCAATTTTTTCAAACGACTTACTTTACTTTAGATTATTCATCACAGCCTTATTCTTACACCATGTCCAAGTCAAATCTCATATTCTGTCCCACTTTAACAGAAAGCTCTCTTCTTTTGGATCTTCTTCGTATTAAGCCTGTTTATTCGCCAGGGCCCGATGGTATTAACGGGTGAGTGCTGGGTATTGCGCTAAGGCCCTGTGCAAACCTCTTCACAAGTTGTTTACCTTATCTCTAGAAACCTCCCAATTCCCAAATATTTGGAAGGAATCATTTGTTATTCCTCTTTTCAAAAAAGGTAACAAGTTAGAAGCCAGTAACTACAGAGGTATTTCTAAGTTGTCAGCTATTCCTAAGCTTTTTGAAAAAAATTTGACTCCTCATTTGCAGCACCTTTGCAGATCAATCATTTCTCCGTGTCAACACGGATTTATTAAACGTAGATCCACAATCACAAACCTTCTAGAGCTCACTGCATTTGTGTTAAAAGGCTTCAATAGTAGTTTTCAAACAGACGTCATTTACACTGACTTTAGTAAAGCATTTGACTCTGTAAATCACTTACTTCTTATTCAAAAACTTGACCTGTTAGGTTTTCCAGTTGATCTGCTTAAATGGATTTCAAGTTATCTGAATGGCAGATCACAAAGGGTCCTTTTCAAACATTCAATTTCTGAAATTCTCCGTGTTACCTCCGGTGTCCCACAAGGGAGCCATCTGGGTCCGTTACTTTTTACATTATTTATTAACGATCTTCCATCAATTATAAGTCATTCTCGCGTACTTATGTACGCAGATGATGTTAAGTTGTGCCTGCAGTATAAGGACATTTCCTGCCATTTAGACTTGCAATCCGATCTAGATAATTTTCAAAACTGGTGCCGAGCTAATGACTTTTTATCGGGCCAATCCGATATACGCGACTTAAATGGGCATATTGGTTGATGTTCCCAAGCCTGGTTCCGGTAATACTAATAACGGCAACACAGGCAGAAGATTTTTCAAAGAACCAAAAAAGCTGCCAAAATTACCGGAGTAAGCTCTGACTATGGAAGACTTGGCCAATACACTTTTTATTTCATCGGATCCATTTATTACCATGCTGTCAAAAGGCTCAGTTTCCCCTTCCAAAGGCAATGAAGTAGTAGCCAATGATGTTATCAGTCTTATTTTAAATAAATATGTAGATGAAGACTTATCTAATGATTCCTCTTCAGATTAGAGCAGTTAAAAAACAAAAAAAAAAAATAATAAAACGAGGACGGCAGCTAACTTCGGCAAGCCGAAGTTTTAACACCCTTGCAGGAATAAGGTAAACATAAATAAACTAGATTTTCATAGTTTCATGTCAATAGCTTTTATACTGCAAAAATGTGATATAAAAATAGAAAAAAAGATATATTTTCGCAGCCTTTAACAATTTTTCATACGAAAGCTATAAGATATAGACGTCCGATCGGCAAGCGCTGTTGCCCTGATCAAGATATGCGTAAATAAATAAGACTTGGAAAAATGTATGTCAATAGCTTACACACTGCGCGAAATATCCTGAAAATCATTAAATTTTAACCGATTTCACCCTCTTGTTCCCATGGGAGCTATTTCCGATCTGCACGCGCTTTTACCCTGATCAAGGTATGCATAAAAAAATACAATTTGGAAAGATTCATGTCAATGGCTTTTACACTTTCAAGTGTTATTTATTTACGCATATCTTGATCAGGGTAAAAGCGCTTGCCGATCGGACGGGTATATCTTATAGCTTCCGTAGGAAAAATTGTTAAAGGCTGCGAAAATATCCTTTTTTTCTATTTTTTTGCAGTATAAAAGTTATTGACATGAAACTATGCAAATCTGTTTTATTTATGTATACCTTATTCCTTTCGCTACTTTTTCATTTTTAGCAATTTCGGAAAAAATCTGCAAGGGTATTAAAACTTCGGCTTGCCGAAGTTAGCTTCTGTCCTCGTTGTTTAGTATAATTGTAAGTGAAAAATTAAAAATGTTGCTTTTATAGTTTTTTATGTAATTATATATTCGTAAATCTTGTTAACATTTCTTTATTTTTCATAGGACTATGATCGATCATTATGAAGAAATTTTTAAGATCTCAGCAGAATTGCTTAACATTATTTATACACAAGTGCTGGAATCATGTCCCGAAAAGTTATACGAGATAATTACAACAAAAATAAATGGATCTGAATGGTAAGGCATATCATATTTTTTTCTTTATTACATAAATATTTATCTGGCAAGTCCTTAGTTAGAACCATCATTAACGGTTATAGGAAGGTTAAGGCCCACAGGAAAATTGGTAATAATTTTTATCACTATCAATGTACGTGCTATTGAAAGTGATAGTTATTTATTTTTAACCAGAAGTCGTTGAATTTCTACCAAAATTATTTTTTTGTACACTTCTGTTTACGTAACGAGTAAGTAATTTTTATGGAAGCCCTGAGATTACAGCGCAACGACTAAAACTAAAAAATTGTTGGTTCTCAAATATTATGAAAACGAAATTAAACAGTGATTTTAAAGTTTTCTTTCCATCACCCTAATAAACATGCTCTGAGATAAATCAATATCAACGGGCATTATCCTGTGTGAATTAATCCGCACTTTAAGAACAGACATTAAAAAACTTTTTTTAAAAAGGAGTCAGCTCCCGACACACCACAAAAAACACACTGAACAGTGTATTACCAACAATACTTAAAAATTTTACAAATATGTGTGTTAAATAAAAAAAAAGATTTAAATATTTTCTCATGGTATTTATAATGATCGTTGCAAAGGTTACCAGAATCGTCAGAAGAAGTCTGCATTATTGATCCAAAGCTCCGCTTTCAAGCTCCCATAGGAACAATCGAAAAAAGGAATTTTGAAATGCCAATCACTCTGTCTTCACCTAGTTTGCCCCAATACAATTTTAAAATTATAAAAAAAAAATTACAATTTTTTTTGGTTATGTTCTTGGGATACTAGGTATTTTCAAGTAAATGGCCTTTTATTACTCAATTTCTGAGAAACAACATAAGTGTTTAAAAATTAATTAATTAAAAAAAAACAAAATGAAAACTATTAATATATTTTTATTTAATATATTTTAACCACCAAATAAAAAAATTGTATTTAAGCTTAATATTTTTCTGAACATAATTTGTATTAAAATATTCCTATTAAGGTTAAATAATTTGCTGAAGCAGGCAAAAACATTTTATTTAGTTATTTATTTAGTCGAATGATGATACTAGAAATTTTGGTATTTTGAAGGCACGTTCACCTCGACTTGTTTAATACGTATAAGGTGTTTTTGTTTGATTTAGTCACAATGTATTATTACCCTCATATACTACTTAAAATTCTCATAATCAAATGTCTCTTATTATTCACAGTCATCTTAAAAGCGAAGAATTAATAATCAAATTTGAGCAGGCGGGAAAGACCTAGATTGCTAAACAAATTGATGCTGACCAACACAGACGGGCTATAAGCTTTACCTGATAGCAGATTAAAAAAAAAATATTACCAGAGTATCATTACTGTTCATTAGATTCCAAGCAAAACATGAAAATATAATGGGGTTATGACACAGATCTGAAACATGCTCACCTTTTTTTTATAAAACATTCACAGCGAATGATTTTATAAATATATAATATAGATTTAAAACGTAACTCCGTAATCTAGGGATTAATACTTTAATGGGAAAATGTATTAAAAACTCATTTATTCCTTTGCAGTATCGAACAATCAAGTGTTGTTTTTGATGTTCTTTATAAATCAACCTAGTAAAATTATACGTGATTACCATGTTTATGCCCTTTATAGAAATGTCTTATATAAATATATAAATATATAATATAGAATTTAAACGTAACTCCGTAATCTAGGGATTAATACTTTAATGGGAAAAGTGCTTATTAAATGTATTAAAAACACATTTATTCTTTTGCAGTCGAACAATCAAGTGTTGTTTTTGATGTTCTTTATAAATCAACCTAGTAAAATGATGCTTGATTACCATGTTTATGCCCTTTATAGAAATGACATAACTTATTTTATCCTTATTTCCGTCAGTATGTTTAAAAACAGTATTAGTGGGTGGTCTTCCCGTGGGTGGTCTATACTCAAATTTGTAAAAATGGGTCTCTTATTATATAAGCTTCAATATTCCGTAAGCTTTGCGAGTGAATACTTTTTATATTGGGATAATTTTTATACCCTTGCAGTCAAAAGTTTGCAACGCAGTGAAGGAGACATCTCCGACCCTATAAAGTATATATATTCTTAATCAGGATCACCTCCTGAGTTGATATAAGCATGTCCGTCTGTCCGCCTGTCTGTTTCTACGCAAACTAGTCTCTCAGTTTTAAAGATATCGAATTGAAACTTTGCACACACCCTTCTTTCCTTTGCACGCAGTATATAAGTCGAAACGGCCGGGATTGGCCGACTATATCCTATAGCTGCCATATAACTGAACGCTCGGAAATGCCATAACTTTGGTGTTTTTCAAGTTAGGAAGTTGGGGTTTTTATTGGTTTTATTTTTGACCAACCAATTTAATTTATTATTCAATATTAATTTAATTTAATATTCTGCAAGGGTATATCAACTTCGGCAACGTCCGAAGTTAGCTTTCCTTTCTTGTTTAAATAAGGTTTGTACTTTCACAACTTTCTGATAAGCACCTTTACAGTCTGTTTACATACAACATTTATCGGCAATCCAAAATATCTAGTTATATCATAGTTTTAGATGATTTTCACTTTCCCTCTCTGGTTGGGATGCCATCCAATATTTTAATTTTGACAAGAGTTTGCTCATGGAATCATTGATCTTTCTTTAAGGGTCCATTGTAACGACCCGTTTCTTTGTTTTATGTGATCCGTTATCACTTTGAAGTGGTAGCCTTCCAAGAACGGCCTTAACTTCCGTATGACCCACACAATTGCCAGGCATTCCTTCTCAGTCGCTGAGAAATTTCTCTCTGATCAATTCAGGGACCGGCTGGAATACGAATCCACCTCTCGCCTTGGTCGGAATTCTGTGTGAGAATAGCACCGAGCCCGTAATCGCTGGCGTCGGTCTGCAGCACAAACGTCTTTGTAAAATCGGGGCACGCTAAGATTGGGTCTGCGATTAACCTGGCCTTGACAGCTTCAAAAGCCTGTTGATGGTCATCTGTCCACTCCCATTTTGTGCTCTTTCGGAGCAGTCCGATTTTGGTCTCCAGCTGTGATTTTAAGTCCCTTAAACAGACGAGTGCTTCCATTATAGCATCCACTTCCGCTTGGAAGACACTGCAGTGGTCAGGAAGTCTGAATGACTGCCTGATCTCTAATTGCTCGGAGTATATGCCTCCACCTACGTGTCCGTCTAGTTTGGAGCCGTCTGTATATAAACAGATTGCGTCTATTGAGCCCGGTCGGCCCCGATCCCATACTTCCCTGCCTGGGATCAGAGCTTCGAAGGGCGTGTGACTGTATTCACGGGTTTTACATCGATCCGTTTTTGGCGGGATCAATTTGTCATGCTGAATAATCTTAGCGTGACCATACAGTTGGGCTTTCCATTACCCCGTATCCCTTAGTCGAATGGCTGCCGCGTGCTCGCTAAAAGAGAGATTACAGTTGTTTAGAGTGGGTGGGTTAAGTTTTGGGATTTTGTATCTATTTGTAAAAAGGACTAGTTCCGTTTTTGAGGGATTTACCCCAAGTCCGTTCTTTGTAGTCCATTCCGATAGTGTTTTTAGTTTTGCGGTCATAAGATCGCATAACGACCGCAGCGACCGTCTGCCATCCGTACTTGCCTTCTCGTGGGTCCGACCCTTTCTGCCGCCTGCAGCCTGTCCGCCAGCTCTTCGCTGATGAAGTTCGCCATGGCGCCGATATCCACCGTGGCCTTAATTTTCTTTTCACCTATGAGCACCGTGGCGAACAGTTGCATTTCTTCCGCCTGCAGGTCGCCCATTAATTTCGAGAGGCAGCACATTGCGATCCCTGACCGCCGCTCGGAGGCTGGGGTCGCTGGGCGTTTCCCGACCCGGAACAGCACTGAACCGTCCGACTTCCTATCTTTCCGCATCGCCAGCGGAACGTGAGCCGTTGGTTTCGGCATTCCCAGTGAACTGGATCCCCACATCTACGGCAGGACTGGGTAGGATTTGCTTCGTATCCGCCGCGATTGTTTGCTGGTTCGTGGCGTCTGGGTCCTCCTGGACCGCCTGCACACCGAACCCTGGTCTGTTCTTGGCCTTGGTACTGGATGGCTCTGCACTTGCTGCTTACGGGGATTGTTTTCCAGCTCAAACTTCTCCCGTTGCTGGTCGAGTTCCTCAACCTCGTCTGTCAGCGCCATCAAGGTATCCAAATGTCGACATTGGCGAATGAACATCCGGAGTGTCGGCGTGCTGTTTTCTTTTATTCTCTCCAGAGTTTCCTTGGTCGACATATTTAGTGGCCGCATCAGGGTCTGCATGTCCACCATGAAATCTTTAAAGTTTTAACTGTAGGCTTGCTTCCTTTGTCTGACCTGGTCCGCCAGCTTCGCCACATATCCTCGGGGAAGGAAGTAGTTTTGAAAACTGTAGATGAAGTCTCCCCAGGTCTCCCAGTGCCGATATTTGGCGATGAACCACTTCAAGGCTCTGCCTTGTAGCTGCTCCGAAATTGCTCGTGGGATATGGTTTATGTCGAGACCGTAAGTCACGACTTGCTCAAAAATTCCAGGGGCTTGTCGTTTCCGTCGTAGCGTAAATTCCACTGCCGTACCTGCTTACCCACCTTCGCGTTGTCCTGCGTGTGCGTCCTAGAACTCTCCTTCCTTTCCCGGCTACTCTCCCGCTTGCTGCGATGCTCAACACATCCATGCTCGCTAGCAGGCCCTCGGCACTCGGGGTTGTGAGTTTGAATTTTGGAGAGGGCAGTTTCCGGAATTTCTTCTCCAGGCCCGTTACCAAGTCGGCGATATCCGGCTCCTCTGCCGTCTGGTCGACGAAGTCTCCCGAGTCTTCCGCATCGACTCGCCTGAGCCTTCCAGTTCTACTCCCAGAACTTGGCTCATCCGTCGAAGTCCTCCTTCCTGAGATTATAAATCCAGAGCTTCCCCATCTCGGAACTTTTGTTTCCTTGGTCAGGACAATCACTCTTGGGCGCCAGATGTAACGAACCGTTTCTTTGTTTTATGCTCGCTACGAAAACGTGCGGCTAGCTCAGACAGGTTGTGAGTTCGTTCCACCAAATTTATATTGAGTGACTGCCGGTGACCAAAGGATAACGTTAGAAGGATTAGGTTGGTACTGGCTTATTAATTCTCAAAAATGTAGCCTTATTGCTACTGCTCTGCTGCTCCTTGTCGCTGTCCTCTGCATCGCTTCGGCTTGCTGCTCCGGGTGACTGAGGTCGGGACTGCTCCCCCAAAACCCTGGATGTTATGCCAACTTCCCTACCAGGGCCGGCAAGGTGTATCGCCTAGCAGGTAGAACAAAGTCTTCCCTTATTTTTATTTTTTTAATTTTTCGATAGCTGTAAGTGTCTAGAATATCATACTGAAAGGGCAAATCGAAATACGTAACAGTTTAAAAGTTATGAGCCTCTGAGCCGGCAGACTTAAAGGTAATATGGAGCGTACATAAAACTTTAAATGCGTTTTCTGGAAAACTTCATTTTTCGAGCTGGCGACCGTCATATCTCAGTCAATTTTTAACGAATCTTAATGTTTTTTTTTAAACACGCGTAATTAAATTGTCTATGGAATGAACTAGAATTACATAGATAGCTTATAGATTGGATTTTTTATCGACAAAAAAGTGATGAAAATTGTTAAAAATATCAATGTACGCTTATGAATATAACCACTGTTATCGATAACTAATATTAGCAGTGCGTTAACATTAACATCTGCACTGCAATTATGTAAACTAACATTTAATACTATCAATCGCGAATAAAGAGTCAAAGCAGCACGACGTGTTTTATTTTACGCTTCCGCCAAGATTTTCCTGACAAAGAAATTCCTTTAACAGGTTATGGGCCCAGGCACGGCTTGGTAGTGAAGTGCGCAGTTACGAACTGAAATAATAAAGACATTCGCGAGGAATTGTGGTGTGATGCAAATAGCAAAATGAGTGCGATGTATCAAATAGAAAAGTTGGAGGACAACAACTATGATACTTGGAAAAGGTTGCTCAACTTACGCATGACGGAGGGTCAAAGCATGACAAGTTTCATAAATGTGTTTTGTGAAATTGTCGATCAACTTGCTGCGGTTGATATTCAGTTAAATAATGAGCTGCAGGCCATTATATTGCTTTCAAGTCTTCCAGAGGAGTTTGACAATTTTGTAGTCGCCATAGAAACGCGCGACATTCTCCCTTCGGTTGAAATTCTGTGTATCAAGCTGAAGGAAGAAGGAGAACGAAGAAAAAGTGTAGAGACGCATAGCAACACGGCGCTCGCTTTTTCTGCGACGCAAAACCAAAGGCGCCAGACAGACGCCAAGAAGAAGAAGCACACAAACGTTGTCTGTTTCAATTGCGGCGTAAAAGGGCACTTTAAGGCGAATTGTCAAAAAAGATCGGTAAAGCAAGACGCAAAAGCGAAAGACGAAAACAAGCAGTGCAGCTTGTTAAATGCATTGGATGCAAGCAGTTTTTCCAAATCAAACTGGTGTTTGGACAGTGGCGCAACGAGCCACATGTGTTGCGATCGGCAGATGTTCACGAAGTTCGAAGAACATAGCGAAAATATTGGATTGGCAGACGCAGGTTTCTTGGAAGCCAAGGGCAAGGGTGAAGTTGTGCTAAAAAGCAAAAAGTACACATTAACATTGCTGAATGTATTGTATGTGCCAAAGCTGACGAGTAATTTCATATCCGTTAGCACAGCAGTAGCAAATAATTGCGTCGTATATTTCGGACCGAAAAATGCAAAGATTTCACAACATGGTGAAATAATTTTGGAAGTTAACAGAGCTGGAAGCTTGTATATGGTTGAGTTCGAGCCTAACAGATGTTACGCTGCCGTTAAGGCTGATGCGAAACTGTGGCACAACAGATACGGGCATGTTAATTACACAAGTTTGCTGGAGATGTCAAAGAAAGGATTGGTACGTGGGATGGAGAAATTGGATATGCCATCAATTGCCTCATGCAAGACGTGCATGGTGGGCAAAGTACATGTGCAACCATTTCCAAAGGCCAGTGAAAGTCGTGCACAATTTTTGCTGGAACTAGTTCATACAGACGTATGTGGACCATTTGAAGCAAAGTCTCTTGCAGGATCCAGATATTTCTTGACTTTTATTGATGACTGTTCGCGGCGTATCTTTGTGTATTTCCTGAAAGGCAAGGATGAGATTTGACAAGTTTGTGGAATTCAAGAATTTGGTAGAACGGCAAACCGGAAAGAAGCGAAAATGTATTCGGAGCGACAACGGTCGTGAATATGTTAACAAGTTCAACAATTTTTTGAAGAGCAATGGTATTGATCGGCAGCTGACAGTGCCTTATACCTCACAACAGAATAGAGTTGCCGAAAGGGCAAATCGCACGTTGGTGGAAATGGCATGATGCTTATTGGTGCAGTCAGGACTCAGTCAGACATTATGGGCAGAGGCAGTAAATACGGCTGTGTATTTGCGAAATCGTGCGGCTACACGAGCGTTGCCCTATATGACGCCTATGGAAGCGTGGACTGGTAAGAAGCCAAGTATAAGTCATTTAAAAATTTTTGGTTCCGTTGCAGTTGCACTTGACAAGGGGCATCATAAGAGCAAATTCACAGCGAAGGGCAAAGAGTATCGCATGGTCGGATATTCTATGCAGGCGAAGGGCTATAGGCTATATAATGCGGAGTCAAACCTGGTGATCGAGAAACGTGATGTCATATTCGACGAGCTTAGTGGCTTAGAGCAGAGAAGTGACAGCGTCGTAGTACTTGACATGCAACCACCAAATCAAGGGCAATCTTCAAATTCAGACGATGAAGGTGATATCCAGCTGAGATCGGATGATGACCATGACGAAAGCGAGCCAGAACTTGGAACTACAGACGACAGTAGCAGCAATGAATCTTTTGAAAGTGCAAAAGATATTGAGATAGTGCAAGCTAATCCGACACTACGAATTGGTCCTGGCAGACCAAAGATCCTGAGAACGGGCAAGCCTGGACGCCCAAAGAAGATCTACAATATACTGGGAGCGATGGTTACAGACGAGGTAACTGTTCCGTCATCGTACGACGAGGCGATCAACAGTAAACACGCAGCGCATTGGCACGAAGCAATGGAGAAGGAGCACAAGGCTTTGATGACAAATGAAACATGGCAGCTTGCAGAATTGCCAAAGAACCAGCGCGCAATTGGCTGCAAATGGGTATTTAGTCTAAAGCGAGATGCGTGCGGCCAGATTCAGCGCTTTAAGGCAAGATTGGTAGCGAAAGGATGTTCGCAGCAATATGGTGTCAACTACAGCGAAACGTTTTCACCGGTATGCAGACTAGAGAGTATGCGTTTAGTCTTAGCGTTGGCAGCGGAGTTACAATTGTATTTGCATCAAATGGATGTATGCACGGCATATTTGAACAGCGATCTGAAAGACACGGTTTATATGAAGCAACCACAAGGGTTTAAAGAAGACAACCAGAAAGGAAAGGTTTTATTGCTCAAAAAGGCGCTATATGGATTGAAGCAATCAGGAAGAGAATGGAACTCGATGCTGGATGGAGTTTTGCGTAAACTTGATTTCGTTCCATGCGACAATGAGCCCTGCTTGTACAAACAAGAGACTGGAGGTAATTTGTCACTAATACTAGTATATGTCGATGATATTCTTATAGCCTGCAAGTCAAAGGAGGATTTGAACAACATTAAGGCAGCCATATCTAACGCATTTGAATGTGTTGATAAGGGTCCATTGGAGCTCTTCCTAGGTATGGAAATCAAACGTGATGGCGAACTCGGCGAGATCACTTTGGGTCATTCACAGTACATTAAGGATCTACTACGAAGACATGATATGGAGAACTGCAGAGCGGCTGCGACGCCGTTAGAAGCAGGACACCAAGTGGCATGCAGTAATGACCAATGTCAGGAAGTTGATTTGAGGTCATATCAGTCAACAATTGGAGAGTTAATGTGGTTAGCTCTTACGACCAGACCTGATATTTTGCATTCAGTTGCAAAATTGGCTCAGCGGAATAAGGATCCGCATGTGGAGCATCTAGCAGGAGTGAAGCATGTGTTGCGATATTTAGCTTCAACGTCGGAGCTTAAGCTACACTACAGCAAGTGTGGAAAGGCGTTTGAAGGCTATGTCGACTCGGATTGGGGCGGCGACCAGAGTGACCGGAAGTCATATACGGGTTTTGTATATTTTCTGGCAGGAGGTCCGATATCCTGGAAATCAGAGAAGCAACGGAGCGTAGCGCTTAGCAGCACAGAAGCTGAGTACATGGCGTTATCAACAGCATGCAAAGAGGCGATTGTTATGCGCAGACTTATAGTCGAAATTGGTTGCGGCGTAGAGGACACCCCAACAATAGTCCACACTGACAATTTAAGTGCGCAACAACTGGCTAAGAATCCTGTGCATCACTCAAGGGCAAAACATATTGATATAAGATATCATTTTGCACGGGAAGTAGTAAATGAGGGACAAATAGTTTTGAAGTATGTTTCAACTAATGATATGATCGCAGACATATTAACGAAGAATTTGCCGAAGCAGAAACATACGCATTTCATGAATTTGTTAAAATTGAAGTAATATTTATACATATGCTTACATTGAGGAAGAGTGTTAAAAATATCAATGTACGCTTATGAATATAACCACTGTTATCGATAACTAATATTAGCAGTGCGTTAACATTAACATCTGCACTGCAATTATGTAAACTAACATTTAATACTATCAATCGCGAATAAAGAGTCAAAGCAGCACGACGTGTTTTATTTTACGCTTCCGCCAAGATTTTCCTGACAAAGAAATTCCTTTAACAAAAATTTCGGTAAAAACGACACTTAATTTTAAAAACGCCGCCATTTTGTTATTTTTATTCAATTTCGATAAATGTTGTCCATTCCATAATTACACTCCTACTAAACAAGACAATTTTTTGAATTTATTGCTTTAGTCGATTTTTACGACCTGTAGAAGAGTCGCCAGCGGGGTTCCTGTTTCGCGCATTGGCCTACGTCGCCCTGTGTCCTGCTTCCGGAAATGCTTCAAAATTTGTGAAATTTTTACAAGATTATCTTTAATATATCAGAAAAAGACCTGAAAAGCATGTTTTTTTCTTTGTTCAAAAAAAAACAAACACTTTAATCAATGCCTTCCAAAAACTGATTGCTCTTTTTATAGCCTGAGCAGAGGGTATTATAATTTAAGTCAAATGTTTGCAACGCAGTAAAGGAGACACTTCCGACCATATAAAGTATATATATTCTTGGTCAGCATCACCAGGAGAGTCGATCTAGCCAAGTCCATCTGTCCGTCCGTCTGTCCATCCGTCTGTCCGTCCGTCTGTCTGTCCGTGCGTCTGTCCGTCCGTCTGCCCGTCCGTCTGTCCGTCCGTCCGTGTGTCCGTCCGTCAGTTTCTATGCAAACTAATCCCTCAGTTTTAAAGCTATCTGCTTGAAACTTTAAAAAAAACGATGGAAAAATGCTGCGCAAAATCGACATAGCTTCATTGTTTTTAGTAATATAGGCATGGAAATCGAAATGTAGTAGATTTGTAAAAACTGCAAGGGTATATAAACTTCGGCTTTCCGAAATTGGCTTCGTTTCTTGTTTTATTTGGATGCTGATAATAAATATTTTCTTATGTTTGCTCAACTTGTCCTATATGTTTGACTGTATCATCTGCTGTACCGTCTCGAAACCCCCATGGTTAACTCGCAGACACTTTAAAGAACATCAAAATTAAGCGCTTTAAAATGTAAGAGGACAGCCTCTTCAGTCGGTCAAGTTTCTTAGATGCCAATTCGGACTTTGTTACGCATAAATTTAAGAGTTATCAGGTTTACTTCTCTCATTGTAAGATTTGTTAACAAATCCGTGGCTAGCAACGATGATGATAAAGTAAATCAATTTTCTCACTTTTTTCAAACTACTTATTTTTCTTACCCGTTTATTAATTCAACCTCTTATTCGTACAAACCTCCTTGGCATTAAGTCTTATATAAGAAACCGATTCAAGCTACAATTTAAAGCTTATTTCGTCTTTACGGATGTTAGTAATGCTTTCGATTATCTAACCTCCTCCTGCTTTTAAGAAAGAAATGTCTTTGTTTGCTTTAAAGAGACTAAACTGGCAACTACAGTTTTAACTGCCTTCATCATCATATCATATAATATTGATATTCAAATTAATTAATTGCCAAGTTTTATCTGTTTATATTTAGTTTTCCGATCTTTTTAGATTAACTCGACAATTATATAGGTCGCAATTGTCGTGTAAGTCTACAGGGAACAGAACCTTCCAAGATGTAGGTCTAATAGTTAATTTGACTTCCAGTTTCGGACTATATGCTCGCATTACAATGACTTGTACAACCTGCTATCTTTGGAATCATAGGAATCTAAATAATTTTCGAAAATGTGTTAAATGTAGAAAGCTGGGAAATTTTAAGGGCTATTAATATTTCCCAACTTTTCACACATACAACATGTGGCTTTCGAAACTTATTTAGCAACAGACAACATTTTGAAAATGTATTCCAATTGTTAACTGTCAGCCAGATAGTTTACTCAAAAATTGTTAATAAAGCTTGATAGCCTTTCCTAACATAATTTGTTAAAATAAACAGAAATGGAAAGCTAACTTCGGGCGGAGCCGAAGTTGATATTCATTTGCAAAATATTCTGCATTAACAATCGTTCAGTTATATGGTATAAAATGAACGAAGGATGTGTTCAAAGTTTCAATTCAATATCTTTAAAACTGAGAGACTAGTTCGCGTAGAAACAGACAGACGAACATGCTTATATCAACTCAGGACGCGATCCTGATCAAGAATATATATAGTTTATAGGGTCGGAAATGTCTCCTTCATTGCGTTGCACACTTTTGACCAAAATTAAAATGGTATAAAAATACGTATGTTAAATTGAATACCACCGATCCATTTTGATAAATGTTTTTCAGTGAAAAATTAAATGATAAGTTGACTCCTTACACGCATAATCTGGAAGCACACAATGTTATGCCGGCACATCAATTTGGCTTCAGTCAAATCTATGGAACAATCGAACAAGTTAACAGAGTAACATCAGAAATACGCACAGACTTTGAGCAGAGTCCCGCAAGGAAGCGCTCTTGGGCCTACTCTGTTCGTCCTATATACAGCGGATATTCCTTCGAACGAGCAGCTAATTAACATTTACGTTCGCTAATGACAATGCCATCCTAGGTCACTCGAGGTGCTTAAGCCGAGCAACAAAACAACTAGCCAATAACATCATCGTAGTTGAGAGGTTGCTATCTGATTGGCGTATTAAAATAAATGATCAAAAATGTAAACACATCGTTTACTCTCAACAGGCAGACATGCCCTCCACTATTATTAAATAGTAAGCATAGTAAGTCATCGAAGTAACATATATCGGCGTCCACCTCGACAGACGACTAACCCGGAGAAGACACATCGAGTGCAAGAAACTACACCTAAAACCAAAAGCCAGCACCTTCTGGTCTACAAGGTCCTGCTCTACAACTACACTCAAGCCTATCTGGACATAGGGCTCCCAGCTATGGGGAACGTGAGCAGCAGCAACATTGACATCACACAATCGAAAATCCTGAGTACTATCACTGGGGCACCATGGTATATTCGCAACCAAAACATCCACAGAGACCTCGGCATTCTTGCAGTAAAAGATGAAATAAAAAATAAAAAAAAAAACCCACAAAGAAAAAATCTCTGTGCACCCAAATCATCTCGCAAGAGCCTTGTCTCAGGTTTCCAGCAGAATGAAAGGAATCATTTGTTATTCCTCTTTTCAAAAAGGTAACAAGTTAGAAGCCAGTATCTACAGAGGTATTTCTAAGTTGTCAGCTATTCCTAAGCTTTTTGAAAAAATCATTACTCCTCATTTGCAGCACCTTTGTAGATCAATCATTTCTCCGTGTCAACTCGGATTTATTAAACGTAGATCCACAATTACAAACCTTCTAGAGCTCGCTACATTTGTGATAAAAGGCTTCAATAGTAGTTTTCAAACAGACGTCATTTACACTGACTTTAGTAAAGCATTTGACTCTGTAAATCACTTACTTCTTATTCAAAAACTTGACCTGTTAGGTTTTCCAGTTGATCTGCTTAAATGGATTTCAAGTTATCTGAATGGCAGATCACAAAGGGTCCTTTTCAAACATTCAATTTCTGAAATTCTCCGTGTTACCTCCGGTGTCCCACAAGGGAGCCATCTGGGTCCGTTACTTTTTACATTATTTATTAACGATCTTCCATCAATTATAAGTCATTCTCGCGTACTTATGTACGCAGATGATGTAAAGTTGTGCCTGCAGTATAAGGATATTTCCTGCCATTTAGACTTGCAATCCGATCTAGATAATTTTCAAAACATGTGACGAGATAATTTACTAAATTTAAACGGTTCCAAGTGCAAGCTGATGACTTTTCATCGGGCCAATCCGATATACGCGACTTACACGTTAAGTGGCAGCTCTTTGGATAGAATAACTCTTGTAAACGATCTTGGCGTTCTCTTGGACCCTAAACTAAAATTTCTAATCACATTTCGTCCATGGTTAATACAGCCAGAGGATTGCTTGGATTTATTAAAAGGTGGTCAAAAGAATTCGATGATCCTTATTTGACTAAAACTTTATATATTTCGCTAGTCCGTCCGATTCTGGAGTATGGGTCTCCCGTCTGGAGTCCTATTGTCGTATTGTCGTATTGAATCTGTACAATAAAACTTCCGTCTTTTTGATTTACGGCGCCTAAGCTGGGATGCAAATATTAATTTACCTTCTTATTCTAGTAGACTTCTGTTGATTAATTTGCCCTCCCTAGCTAACCGTAGAACGATGCTTACTACTATCTTTATTCTACATGGTGATATTGACTGCCCCGACTTTGTAAGTCGGCTAAACTTTTCTGTGCCAAGTAGATTAACTAGAAATTATATTCCCCTAATTTTAAATCATTGTAGATCTAACTATGCCTTGCATGAGCCTTTCAGAGTATTATTTTCTGACTATAATAGACTTTTTCCTGTAATATCAAATCTTGACTCTCTGCCGCTCCTAAAACGATTAATACTTGCTTCATTGGCACAAGATTGATCTTACTATTACTTTTTTTCCCGGACCTTTACCGATATTTTCTTATCTCGCGTCTATCTTCTCGCGAATCGTGACGTACGATACACGGCTGCGTCCCTCGGTCGGTTGGGCGGGTAAGTGGGCCGTGGGACTCCACGCGAAAAAAAAAAACACGCCTACAACACAACGACCTTTTAACCCAGCATTAATTCTTAATGCGCCATAGCTCAGTACAAGTCATTTGACTGTTAGTTACTTTACTATAAGATTTGATAACCTTATTGTTAGTATCCGAAACGAGAAGATTCAATAAATAAATAGCAAAGCATAAAAAAACAAGAAAGGAAAGCTAACTTCGAGCGGAGCCGAAGTTGATATTCCCTTGCAAAATATTCTTAAAATTATATTCTCCAAAATTATTCATATGATGCATTCTTAATACTCATACTTCTTTTCAATTTGACATATCTTCCCTTTTCAGCCTCTTTTATAATGCAAGGGGTGACAGTAACGGGCAGTAAAGTCATAGAATTAGTTATATAGGATATAGTCGGCCGAGACTTATGAAATTTGGTAGGTCGGATTGATTGATTGGCCAAAAATAAAACCCATGGAAAATCCGAATAAAAACTTCCTAACTTTAAAAACACCAAAGTTATGGCATTTCCGATCAATCAGTTATATGGCGTCTAAAAGATATCGTCGGCCGATCCTTATGAATTTGGTATTGATTTTGGATTGATTGGACAAAAAAAACCCATAGAAAATCCCAAGCTCCTAACTTAAAAAACAAGAAAGTTATGGCATTTCCGATCGTTTAATTATATGGCAGCTATAGGATATAGTCGCCCGATCCTGTTCGTTCCGACTTATATACTACCTGCAATAGAAAGACAACTTTTGGGAAAGTTTCAATCAATAGCTTTAAGGGGACCCCCCATTCTCGTTTTCAAAAAATCGACATTTTTTTGTTTATTTCAAGAAAGTTCCTTTAAAATTTAAGATATAGCCAATTTAAGGTGGAAACCTCAGGCGACGACGAGAGCTTCTCTAAACTTTAAACGCGATTTTCTCGAAACAGTATTTTTACGACTGGCGCATGAGGTTACTCAAAAACCATTAATCCAATCGGTTCCTAATTTTAATACGTTATTCTTTACATATATAGCCATAGCATGAACTAGGATAAATCAAATCGTTGAAGATCTTATTTTCTTTTCAACTTGATTTGTGGCTGAAAAGAAGGCGATTTTCAAAAAAAATTGTTCAAAGGTCCGCCATTTTGTTAGTTTTTGTGTGAATTTAATAATGCTAGTCATGCTATAGCCATACGTGTACTCTTCCTAATCCCGTTAGAATTTTTGTTTTCAGATGTTCTTGTCAGCTGAAATCCCATGCGCCGCCAAAAAAAAGGGCTTTTGTTCAATGACAAAAAAAAAAACAAAAATAATGATGTTAATATTTTTTTTTCTTATTTTTTAAGACTTTAACTAAATGGATGCAAAGTTACAAGCCTAAAAAAAATATATGTACATTTACCAGCCCATTGAAAATCGTCAAAATTTGAAATAGAGAATGAGGGGGGTCCCTTTAAAACTGAGGAACTAGATTGCGTAGAAACGGACGGACGGACGGACAGACGGACGGACAGACGGACGGACAGACGGACAGACAGACGGACAGACGGACATGGCTAGATCGACTCTCCTGGTGATGCTGATCAAGAATATATATATACATATATATGTGTTGCAAACTTTTGACCGAAATTATAATACCCTCTGCAAGGGTCAAAATCGGTCACGGATAGTCTGTGCTCAATTTTGCATGTGATAGGGCAACATTTAAACAACACGTGTGATTTTTTTCATCCAAAAATATTAAAAATTGAGTGAGATACAGGCAATCTCCGGCGGCGCCTCAAAGAAAACACGTTTTGCGGTGTACACGATAACTGATCATAGAATCATCTGAATTTAAAAAATCAAATTACTTTAGTTAAAGGACAAGATTTTCTTTTTTTTTCGATTTTTTACGGCACTAGAAAGTCAAAAACCACGGTTTTCGCCCAAAACGTTAAGATATATGTTGCTCTAAAAATAATACATTTTCAAAAAAAAAAAACTCAACAGCGTTACCTGAGGAATTTAGTAGAGAAATAGTGTGCAAAATCTCAAAACGATCCGCTTAATAGATTTTGCAGGATCGTGTACACCGACTTTGAAATGGCAACTTGTAAATGCCGTCGCGTTTTAAAGTTTTGGGCACCCATAAATCGAATACAAAACAAGAGAGAACGCTATAGTCGGGTGCCCCGACTATCAGATACCCGTTACTCAGGTAAAGGGAGTGCGAAGGAGATGGAGATAGAAACTTTGATCACGCATAACTTTTTAACGAATGGTCCGATTTGAAAAATTTCTTCTACATTTCGATAGGTATTGATAAACACAATAAAACTGCATTTTTACTTTTCCGAAATATTTAAATTTTTAAAATCGTATATAAGCGATTGTGGGCGTTAAAGGGGGCGTGGCACCCTTTTGAAATAAACTTGCGCTGCGTAGGAACTCCTAGAATCTGCATGCAAAATGCCAATCTTCTAGCTTTTATAGTTTCCGAGATCTCAGCGTTCATACGGACAGACAGACAGACAGACAGACGGACAGACAGACGGACAGACGGACATGGCTAGATCGACTCGGCTAGTGATCCTGAACAAGAATATATATACTTTATAGGGTCGGAAACGCTTCCTTCTACCTGTTACATACTTTTGCACGAATACAATATACCCTTTTACTCTACGAGTAACGGGTATAACGAGCTAACTTCCCTACTTTCAACTGCCTATAACTTCGGAATCTAAACTCGGATCTAATCTAAAATTTTAACAATATTCTCAAGATATTGTGCATTCAGAAAAAAAATAAAAAAATGCAAAAAAAAACACATTTAAATACTATATCTCCCCTTAAGAAAAACTGTTGTTAAACTTAAAAAACTTTTGTTAAACTTAAAAAACTTTTGTTAAACTTAAAAAACTTTTGAAGTATACTAATTTGGTGTTTAAAACAAAGACGGCTAAAGCTCTGACGATCGCACCGTCAACAGAAAAATTTTTTACTATAAATTGTGTGACCAAAAATAATTAAGCGTTTGACCTAATAAACACAGTTTTTTTTTCCAAACAAGAAAGGAAAGCTAACTTCGGGCGGAGCCGAAGTTGAAATACCCTTGCAGAATATTCTGTAAATTATATTCTCCAAAATTATTCATATGATGCATTCTTAACACTCATAAAAAATCCCAACTTCCTAACTTTACAAACACCAAAGTTATGGCATTTCCGATCAATCAGTAATATGGCGGCTATAGGATACAGTCCGCCGATCCTTATGAAATTTTATTGGTCGGATTGATTGGCCAAATGTAAAACCCATAGAAAATCCCAACTTCCTAACTTTACAAACACCAAAGTTATGGCATTTTCGACCAATCAGTTATATGGCAGCTATAGGATATAGTCGGTCGATCCTTATGAAATTTGGTAGGTCGGATTGACTGGTCAAATATAAAACCCAATCCCAACTTCCTAACTTTACAAACACCAAAGTTATGGCATTTCCGATCAATCAGTTATATGGCAGCTATAGGATATAGTCGGCCGATCCCGGCCGTTCCGACTTATATACTGCGTGCAAAGGAAAGAAGGGTGTGTGCAAAGTTTCAACTCGATATCTTTAAAACTGAGAGACTAGTTTGCGTAGAAACAGACAGACGGACAGACGGACAGACAGACGGACAGACGGACAGACGGACATGCTTATATCAACTCAGGAGGTGATCCTGATCAAGAATATATATACTTTATAGGGTCGGAGATGTCTCCTTCACTGCGTTGCACACTTTTGACCAAAATTATAATACCCTCTGCAAGGGTATAAAAACAAAGTCAGCTTAACTTAATTTTTGGTCCGAGTTTTTTTGGTTTTTAACAGCTTCGCTAGCGCGTTCGTAAACGTAACTTATAAACTAAATCAATTAACATTAAAAGGCAAAAGGACGCTTGCAGCCATCCCTATTCGCAAGTAAGTAATACCCCATATGCCAGCAAATAAACGAATAAAAGAAAGAAAGAACGCTTACTTTTCGTTCGTCTCATCGGAGACAAAAACAGTCATGGAGCTCGCAATGCCCATATCATAAACAAGCTTAAGCAACAGATTGGGCCCATCAACTTTCACAAACTTTAAAAAATATTCAGTCCCAATGTACAAGCTACACATCAGAAAGTTACTGCACTATGCGTTACTCATCAGCCAGGACCACTCATCCCTATAGGAAGCTTTGCCAAAGTCAGCAAATCAACCGCTGCCAGCTCAAAATGTTTTCTAGGCAAAACCTGGCAAACCTTCCACAAACACCCGACGGACTTGAATCTACTTTAGCTACACATGCTATCGAGTAATATCCAAAACCATCTTTTTGAATTCCTGATTAAATAAAAGTCAGTGTTTAGAACGCCAATGGCTTTTCCCAGCACAAATGAGCACTTGTACAGGTTTTAACCATCCAACAAAAACTATTTTAATCTTAACGGTTACATCTTTTACGGAAACGACTACACTTACGGAAAAGCGCACAGAGGCATGTGCAGTCTAATAAATCGGCGTTTCAGCCATCATCCGTTGGAAATGTTTGCTTCTAACTACCCGCAGGCCACTTCTTTACGCATTAAAATAGCTCGGCCCACTCACAATATTACTTATCTTTTTCTTTATCTTATCTACTAGCAGGTGGCTGTATGCTCTTGTCTCATTAGATTTCGTTATTGATATTGATTTCGCTGTAACAAGTATGCGTTGAAACACAAAGATCTGTCATCTGACAAATGTGCTGTTTCCTTTGCGATTTTCGAGCACAATAACCATATTTCATCAAATAGAACAAACAGGCTCAAATACAGAAAGTACAAAAATTCCCATATTGACCTCCAACCAGAAATATTATAAGCTCAGTTAAACCATTAACTTGCCGGAACCCATGGTCACTTTCTTCACAAATAATACACGCCCAAATAGTCTTATTGAAGAAAAGGCTTCCCACACGCATTCCCACAACCCGTCAGACGGTTATATCAACCTTGGCTTATAACACTGCACTTGTCCATAAAAACTACTCACTTCCCACTTTTTATACCCTTGCAGAGGGTATTATAATTTTGGTCAAAAGTGTGCAACGCAGGGAAGGAGACATCTCCGACCCTATAAAGTATATATATTCTTGATCAGGATCACGTCCTGAGTTGATGTCGCCGTCTGTCCGTATGTCTGTTTCTACGCAAACTAGTCTCCCAGTTTTAAAGATATCGAATTGAAACTTTGCACACACCCTTCTTCCTTTGCACGCAGTATATAAGTCGGAACGGCCGGGATCGGCCGACTAAATCCCATAGCTGCCATATAACTGATTGATCGGAGATGCCATAACTTTGGTGTTTTTAAAGTTAGGAAGTTGAGATTTTTTATGAGTGAAATTTGTTATGGGATTTATATTTGGCCAATCAATCCGACCTACCAAATTTCATAACGATCGGCCGACTATATCCTATAGCTGCCATATAACTGAACGATTGGAAATGCCATAACTTTGGTGTTTTTAAAGTTAGGAAGTTGGGATTTTTTATGAGTGTTAAGAATGCATCATATGAATAATTTTGGAGAATATAATTTACAGAATATTCTGCAAGGGTATTTCAACTTCGGCTCCGCCCGAAGTTAGCTTTCCTTTCTTGTTTAAAATATTAATGAAACAAAGGTGCAAGCAAAAGTAAAAAGAACACTTCCGAGCCGTGTGCAAATACCTGGACGAGGCAAAAAAAAATTATTACACATACCAACTGAAAAGCAGAAGGGCCTGCAAGTGGTAATAAAGAGAATCGAACCTGACGTTATCAGCACCAAAATAGCAAATGCCCTAAAAGAAAAGGGTTTTACAAAAACAAAAAGCCGCAACCACTCTTCGAGGTCGAGCTTGAACCACACAGCAAATCCTTGAAGAAAAACTAAGAGCACCCAATCCACAAGCTGCAATATATATCAAAATACCATCAAAATGCATTTAACGCATACACTGCATCGCAAACAACGCCAGAAGTCTTCTTTGCTAAAGCTGCGAGATCCTCATTCGGTCCCCCAAATACCTCCAACGGCATCTCCTATGCTGATGCTCTACGATCTGGGATGGAAAATCCTCTCCAGCCTAACCAAAAAAGCTCTCAGCAGGTTCCAGGACAGACAAATAACAAAATGGAAACTACGATGTTTACCTTGCAAAAAAGCATGATAATACTATTGTCATTCAGGAAAACGACACCCGAAAGCTCCTAGATCTAATTGATTTTGCGGTGACATAAAACATATGACGCAATCTAATAACTGCCAAAGAGCTTTATGACCCATCTTCAGAACACTCGCCTGTGCTAATAACACTTATTCAAAGCCATTAAATAATCAAACTGGCTTAAATACAAAAAGTATGTGAGTTGTTACATGGAACTCGCCCCTCAACTTTAAATGGAATAAGCAGCCAAAATCTCCACACCACAAATGGAGGATGTACACGCAAAAGAAAATTATAAATCCAATCAGAAAATCGAACAGCTGGTGCGGGAAAAGAGGCGTATGAGACGTGTCAGACCAGCAGATCGCCATCTTCAAAGCAACGCCTTAAGAAAGACACCCGCATTCTCGACATTGCTCTTTAGAAACAGGCAGAAAGTGCACAGCTGCGATACATCGAGAAATTCCCGCCAACCAGTAAAATACCATAAGTCCAATCGGGAAATTGAACAGCTGGTACGGGAGAAGAGGTGTATGCAACGTGCTTGCCAGACCAGCAGATCGTCATCTTCAAAGCAACGCCTTAAGAAAGCCACCCGCTTTCTCGACCTTGCTTTCAAGTAGCAGGCAGAAAATGCACAGACGCGGTACGTCAAGAAACTCTCGCTCCGATCAAAACGATTACCCCGATAAAAAACTCTCAGGATGCTGAGCCCGAAGCGATGGAGACAGGCTGAAACATTTGGTTCACATCTTCAAAGTGTTTTCCAGTCAAATCCTGCCACAAATTCATTTGTCCTGCCACCAATTTATCCCGAAACTGCATCTTTCCCAACCTCGCTTCGACCGAACCAAATAATAAAAGTCATTAGGGAACTAAAACCAAAAAGGGCCCCCGGTGGTTACTTACTAACCCCAAAAATGCTATTGAGGTCGTTTGTAAACTCTTCAATGGGACATTAATCTCTGCTACTTCCCAAAGAAATGGAAAAACATTGGCCAGACAATTCCGTCATTGTAGAGACCAATAAGCCTACTTGTATTGTTTGTCTAACGCGTATGGTACCATATCTTGAAGCGCACAATGTTATCCCAGCACACCAGTTTGGCTTCCTAAGAAACCATTGAGAATATTGTAGCGCTATATTCCTTCGAGCGAGTCTGGCTTCATGGTCTCATGCATAAAATCAAAATGCATTTGGGTGTTGATACACCCACAAGCTCCTCGAGTCGTATCTATACAATAGAGTATTTTCTGTGAGATGGAAGGCAACAACATCGGAAGGCAACAACAAGGAAGCCCACTTGGTCCTACCCTAGTTGTCCTATATACTGCGGATATCCCTTTAACGAGATACTAACAACGTCCCCGTTTGCCGACGATACTGCGGTCTTGAGTCCCAATCCGAGCAACAAGCCAACTCGCTAATATTCATGCTGTAGTGGGGAGGTGGCTATCTGACTGACGTATCAAATTAAACGAACTAATGTATAAGCACGTAACGTTAAATCTTAATAGACATTCATGCCCTCTGCTTTCTATAAACGGTACGCTGATCCCCCAAGTCAACCTCGGCGTCCACGTAGACACATCGAAAGCAAGGGTCTGCCCTCAAACCTAAAGCCAGCGGATTACACTGGACTATAAACACTCGATCACCTCTATGACTGGCCTACAAGATCCTGATCTACAACTCAACTCGTAAGCCCATCTAGACAAATGGCACCATGGGATGTTCGCAACGAAAACATCAAATAACATAACTTTGGTGTTCTTAAAGTTAGGAAGTTCCGACTTATATACTGCGTGTAAAAAAGAGAAGGGTGTGTGCAAAGTTTCGATTCGATATCTTTAAAACTGAGAGGTTTGCGTAGAAACAGACAGACGGACAGACGGACATGCTTATTTCAACTCAGGAGGCGATCCTGATCAAGAATATATATACTTTATAGGGTCGGAGATGTCTCCTTCACTGCGTTGCACACTTTTGACGAAAATTAAAATACCCTCTGCAAGGGTATAAAATCGACGCCCGAAACAATAATTTTTTTAATTATTTTCCCGATTGTTTTTATGTAGCTGCCTTGTCGATATGTAGCTGCAATATAGACACGGTATTTATATCATCTTTTAAAACGAATTGTTTTGTAAATTTTTATTTTTTTGTTTTTATTTGGATATTTCTAGTTCTGATAGTTTGAAAACAATCAGGCGTCTCTCAAATGTTCTTTTATGTTTAAGGTTAAATGGACACGGCTATTGATTATAATTAAGAATTTTATAATTTTAATTAATGTTAAAAGTTGTGACGGTTCGTCGCTGTCGGGTGGTTCAGGGATGGCCAGGGTTTGTCACAAGAATTTGTTTGTGTCAGGCGTGGTTGGTGAAAGAGAGTTCCGACCCAGCCCAGAGTAGAAGTCGTGGGAAATTACTTAGTAATTGATTAGAACTAGGTTTTATTTCAGTAAATATCTTGACATTTGATTAACAACTAACGAATTCTCGGATTCGCTTCCTTCGTCCACTTAGAATACATGATATCGGGCGCCGTCCAGCTGCTCGAGAGGACCAGCACGGGATGTGTTGCCTGAAATGAGAATGGGGTGCTTGGGGACCCTGAAGTCAGCCACGAGCGGGAGAGCGCTATTTAGTGCTTGGGGACCCAAAAGTCGACCACAAGAGAGAGAATGTTGCTTGGGGACCCTGAAGTCAGCCACAAGAGAGAGAGATTGTTTGGTTTGGGGACCCTGAAGTCAGCCACAAGAGAGAATGTTTTGCTTGGGGACCCTGAAGTCAGCCACAAGAGAGAGAGTTTGTTGCTTGGGGACCCTGAAGTCAGCCACAAGAGAGAGAGAGTTTGTTGCTTGGGGACCCTGAAGTCAGCCACAAGAGAGAGAATTTGTTGCTTGGGGACCCTGAAGTCAGCCACAAGAGAGAGAGAGTTGCTTGGGGACCCTGAAGTCAGCCACAAGAGAGAGAGAGTTGCTTGGGGACCCTGAGGTCAGCCACAAGAGAGCGAGAGATCAGCCGGTGTGAGGAGGTGTGATCCTGAAATCAGACGTCTCCTAGGGATACCTCCAGGATGAGGAACTACTACGGGAGCTAACTACAATGTATGAGCGGACTTGGATCGAATGATCTAGTCCACCAAAAAGTGACTTCGCTGCTTACCACCACTGGGGAGTTTCCTCTGCACCCATAGACGGTTGGCTGCTAAATGACCTTCTATGGCCCGTGGTCCGTCTTATATAGGGCTCGACGAGATCTAGTGTGCCCGTCGCCTGTGTGGGATTGGCCGGTCTCAGTGTGACCATCTCTCTTGATCTAGTGTGCCCCTACGTGCGCGATCGTTGGCGCGCGCGCGTTCTCGGTTTGAATTTGAGTTAAACGCTCCTTTCATTTAATTTCTCAAGTCTTTCTTTTATTTATAACTTGGTTTTGTGCGCGCAGCGTCACAAAGTCAACAAATTTATGGAAAATGGTTTGGGAACCATCCACTTAGCAAAACCGATTTCTGAAGGGCTAAATTATTAAGATACAATTTTTGATTTCTTATACAAGATTTTTAATTTATTAAACGTTTTTAACAAGGAATCTTCATCAAATAGAAGAACCACAACCAAGCCAATCCAGCAGTTCATCCGATATCGTCCTCGAAAATGTGATACAAGGCAATTGGTTGGTATAATAAGTTAAGATTTATCCAAACAGTGGTCAACACAACTCAATAAATATTTTTCCATTTTTAAATAATCTGCCTTTTTTGATTTATTTTATGTGCACGTTCTCTAGAAATGTGTTAAAGATTGACCTAAAACCTAGGAGTCAAACAGCTGAGTCGCTTGCACGCCTGCGCTCGCAAAGACTAAAACAGGAAAAGTTTTACTTTCCCGATAACTGATTTTGCTTAATCAATCGAAAGAACTGTCTCTCAACAACAAAATAAGACCCGTTACTAAATGTTTTAAAAAGTGTCCTAGAAAAATTAAGAAATGTTGTGGATTATCGTCTTCAAAATCATACATAAAAGAAAAACTCACTTAATTTCCACTATTTGTGTTCTTTTAAAGTTGGGAGCTAACCAAAAGGGCAACAAAAACATTAATTTTCGGTTTGGCTGCAAGGGTATTAAAATGTACTCACCAATGCGTTACAATCTTCTGACCAAAAAAGCAAAATTTTGTGAATTTTGATTTTTTAGGGAAAGTATTTATTTATACATAATGATTTATTTTGTCCCCTTTAAGGTAGATATAAAGCACCTACGTCAGCGTTTCTTCCAATCCTCAAAGAACTTCTGAAATCCGTTTTTCGGTATGTCCATACCTTCTTTTTTGATTCTGACCTTGGTCTTATAAATTGTTGCAAAACGATTTCCTTTTATTTGTCTCTACCGTCCTTCTTTGGACCATCTCTTTTGATATGAGACTCGTCTCCCAGTTTAATTTTTCTTCACTTTTTCTACACTTTTTCGCATCCTCAGACATGCATCAATTTGTACATTGCACTGCCTCTTACTCCTTTTATTTGATGATTCCAAGGGTTTTAATTAAAGAGTGCTTCGTAAATCTCAATTCACCTTCTCACTTTAAAGTTTTCAAAGGTAATGTAAAAGAAAAAGGGTACTTACAAGCCATGCCATCAATGCATACAACGCAACGTTTGAGTTTTCTTCTGCAGGCTTTTGCCAAGTCTACGATGTACTTCTGCTGATAAGAGCCTCACGCGATTTCGTCGACTGACTACTAAAAAGCTTAGCGGCTCCGCTGAGCAGTTGTTTATTGTTAACAAAAACTGTTAACCGCCCAGAAATTCGTCGTTTTTCTTTTACTGAAACCGATCGGGGCCACCAGACTTGTTTTACCAAGTCAGACTACTCTCATAAGAATTGATTAAAAACAAATTGGAACAGTGTTATTTAACTGGATTCCGCTGAACGTTCATTATTAAATTATAGCAATGGGAAATTAATGAAGCGAACTTACATTTTTTTATGAAAAGAGGAGAGCGCGCAATGTGAGTCTACAATCCGGTTAAATTTTGCAGCAACATCATCCGCGTACGCCACCTCCTGGCACCCATACCCTTTATAAATTAAAGTAGTGGCTTTGTTGCCCAATTTAGTAGAAGGATGATTCCGGCAACAGAGGGGTACTTTTGTAAGCAAACCTGTTGGAAATAAACCCGCCTACGGCTCTACACTCTAGTAGTCGACATAGATGAGAACCACCGCTTTTGCGTTTATGCCCAGTACATCTGGACGCCGGTAATTAAGCTTCCCTTGCAGTCATATTGAAAATTATAATGTTTATATATATAAGAGAAACATTTTGTTCTTGATCAGCATCCACTGTCAGTATATATATATTTGGAAAGAATAAAACAATACACTACAAATTTTAAATCGATAGCTGTTTAACTGACGGACCTAACTATATAAGGATTAATGTTCACATTGTCTTTATTTTTTAATGCTTTTTAAACGTCAGACCAAAATTGTAAAAAGGGGTATACAAATTCATTATCAGGTTTCCATAATTTTGGAAAAATTATATTTACAATGGACTATGAAACTTTGAAGGAAGTTAATAAAACGTGAATCAGTAAACGTGGCGCAAATGTTTTGACACCTTAAGTGGACATTTATTTAAACTTTAGTTCCCAAAATACATCTAAACTATATGGGTTATTTAAAAATTATTTTTGTCGACTTTTTTGAAATTATTAGAAACTTAATATAATTTTAGGTGTGACCACATCGATAATTTGAATAACATTGACTTGGAAAAACGGCAAGAAGCGCCTAAAGGTCCCAACAAATGTTCTCAAATTAATACCTACACTACCAATAGAAGCCAAAAACAAAACATGGATGTTTTAACAGCCAGTTTTAAAATATCTGTGCCCGAAAAAACTCATAAAGAATCTTTAGAAAATAAAGGTAAAAATTTATAAATTTATCACTAATACTATATTTTAAATGTAATATTTCAATATTATTTATTTATAAAAAATAGAAAATAAAACGACGTGTCGAAAACTTTCTGGACCCGTGCTACCAGCCACCACTTTAGCCGCTGATGTTGCTACACTGGATAGAAACGTGGTTAAACTTGAAAAAAAACCTATAGCAGCTACATCGAACAATCTAAATGACAACAACCAAGCAGGAATTCGGAAAAAAACAACTTACAAACGGCAGCACTTAATATCTAGCTCAAGACGAATAAGCCAAGGACCATAAATAATCATTTTTATATCTTTTATAAAAGTGTTAACTTAACCACAATCGCCAAAAAATATAAATAATAATAATCCGACCTTCTGTTATTTTTTAAGAACTTGACAATCGCGTTTATCAGTGGCTTAATAATATTCACATTAAGAATACCAGCTCTGGACACTTTCCTAGATGTCATCTTAATTGAAAACTTAATCTGAAAAACGTTCGTGTTTGTAAACTACCTCCAAAATTATTTATATGATGCATTCTTAACACTCATAAAAATCCCAACTTCTTAACTTTACAAACACCGATCAATCAGTAATATGGCGCCTATAGGATAGAGTCGGCCGATCCTTATGAAATTTGGTAGGTCAGATTGATTGGCCAAATGTAAAACCCATAGAAAATCCCAACTTCCTAACTTTACAAACACCAAAGTTATGGCATTTCCGATCAATCAGTTATATGGCAGCTATAGGATATAGTCGGCCGATCCCGGCCGTTCCTACTTATATACTGCGTGCAAAGGAAAGAAGGGTGTGTGCAAAGTTTCAACTCGATATCTTTAAAACTGAGAGACTAGTTTGCGTAGAAACAGACAGACGGACATGCTTATATCAACTCAGGAGGTGATCCTGATCAAGAATATATATACTTTATAGGGTCGGAGATGTCTCCTTCACTGCGTTGCACACTTTTGACCAAAATTAAAATACCCTCTGCAAGGGTATAAAAATATAGAAATCACGGATTGTACATCATCTTTTTCTAAAGGCTCTTCTCTGGTCAGCTTTTAACCATCCGGAAATATTTAATTTATTACTGCTTCAGTCCAATCAAACTAAAGCCGAGCTAAAAGTATTTTAAGGACCAGGCCCCTTTTTTGCGCATGTGTTCGTTGTTGGTAAGCTTCTTCCCTCTTCAATAATATAGTATTATAATCTGCGATGATCTTGACCCGTTCGTCTGTCTCACTAATCTTTATGCTAAGGTTCAAATCTCCGTCTTTTAAAGTTTCCGAGATATAATTCCCTCGTTGTGAATGGTATTCAGAAATCGGAGAAGGAATTACGACTGAGATTCTTTCGCAAAAGGAAGTCCTAAGAAGCGGACGCATTTAAAGTCGTCAAAGTTGCCTCAAGTTGTTTGTGTTGAAATAAGAAAATAAGAACGTTGCTGTAAACATTGCTCATTTATTTAATAACTCAGCGTACTGTTAATTTAAATATACTACTTATAATACCAACTTTACATTTGGGGGCTCGCACCGGGTCTGAGATAACCAAATAAGTGACGGAAAATTAAATTACGCAGAACAAGAAAAACACTATGTAGCCAAGTTGTGAAATTCACAGACAAGTCGAACCATTCAATCATAAATGACGCGTCGAACGACAGCAAAAAAGAAGCAAGAAGTTCAAGATCTAAAAAAGATTGAAGAGGATCAGAACGAGACAATGGGTGAGAAAAACAGTCGAATGGATGTTGCTGAGATGAAAAAGCAAATGGTATACTACAGTTGATGTCTTTAAAAATTCAAATTGACGAGAACACAAGAAGTTACGTTAAACCGCAACATGATAATTTCGAAAAATTCGTGAACGATTTTGACGGTCTAGCAGTTCAGCAGTGGTTTGACATTTTCGAACAAAATGCATACGCATACAAGCTCACATTTAAACAGATGTATGTGCAAGTTAGAGGAAAGATGGCAGGCACTGGTAAATTGTTTTTACAGTCTGTGTGTGTGAGTGACTACAACGAGCTGAAAAGCGACCTTCTTAATGAGTTCGCTAGCAGCGCCAACAGCGCGGACGTGCATCGCCATCTACAAAACAGGAAGTAACAAAAGATCGTGTTCATGTCGAACAAGAAGTTAGCTGGTTCGAAGATAGCTGGTTCGGCATCACTGGCAACCGAATCGGTGGCCTCTAGACTAAGCTTACGTTATATTACAAGTCATTACGAAATAAAAGGTGAAACGGATCACAAGTGAAAACGAAGCTCGTCACAACCCCGCATTTTTTATATCTTTCTTTGGGAGAAACTTTGGAAGTGTTCTTGGCACGGACCCGCCCCAACATTTGGTCCTTCGAGCCGGATTTATTTTCATCGTTCTCCGCAAGCTAAGTAATTCCAAAGTTTTTTTTCCAGTAGCAATATATATATATATATATATTTTCTTTTCCACACAACCCCGCTCCACCGTTAAGGTCTCCATTTTGTGGGAAAATATATATATTTATATATATCTACTTTGATCTCCAGTGGCACATTCCGTGCAACTCCACAAAATTAAAACACAAAAAATTAAATAAAATCACACATATCCATATCCATACGCATACACATATACACACAGAATCCATACACCGTGCAAAGGTCAATTTTTCCACATTTGTCTTTAAACTAAAACACTTTGCAAACTAAAACACTTGTACCAGCATTATTTTTTTTAAACTAAACACACAAAACAATAACAGGCCCGGCTTACGAACACTGCTGCAGAACCACCTACTTGGCATATTTGTCGGACCGGCGAATCGAAGGGCGGCGTTTTTTTATTGGGTTCCTGATCTCCGCGGCATCCCGAATAAAAACCACAACCCAATAATTATCTAGCTGACATTTCAGTAGTTTTAATTATTAGGTGTTTGTTTTTTCTATTATTTGCATTGCTTATTGGTGTGTGTGCCGTCACACAGGGTGTTCGGGGCATTCCGTACTGCAACGCATCGTATAATAGGCCGTTCACACTGCATTGCATTTGGGACTTAGCAATAAATTCGAGTAATTTTCCAGAATTAGAAATAAATAAATAAAAATAATAAATTTCTTCCAAAAATAAACTAAGTCATCCAACAGCGATCCGATTCCACTAGTTCCGCATCCATTCCTTCTGGTGCAGTCATATGTAGCAATAAATTGGATTAACTTTCCAAAATTAGAAATAAATAAATAAAAATAATAAATTTCTTCCAAAAATAAACTAAGTCATCCAACAGCGATCCAATTCCACGAGTTCCGCATCCATTCCTTCTGGTGCAGTCATATGTAGCAATAAATTGGATTAACTTTCCAAAATTAAAAATAAATAAATAAATAATAATAAATTTCATCCAAAAATAAGTAAATCATACAACAGCGATCCGATTCCACGCGTTCCGCATCCATTCCTTCTGGTGCAGCCATATATTCTCCAAGACATACACCCATTTCATTCCATCCAAATTATATTGTGCCCACTTACATTTTTTGTGTTATATTGATCCGTGGTATGGTTCTCTGACCAGCTTCCAAATCGTTAAGCCGAGACGTCCCTATTCTTGTCCCGTCAGTGTAAGGTCAGGCTCCCACTCGAGCCTACTATGCCGATTGGTGAAGGTGAGGAACTTAAAGTTCAGTTAACCGTCCCATCAGTCAGAACACCCAGCCGGGCAAGAGCTAAAAGCGAGTCGTCAGTACCCACCAAAAAGGCAGGACCTAGCAAAAGCTTAACTCCATCCATAAGGATCAGCCGTACTTCCAGGAAAACAAGCGAAAGGTCCTTAACCCCTTCAAAACCTGTGAGAACAACTGCGTCACAGTCAGTTTTGTCCCTACAAGTCACGAGATCAACTGCGAAAATGGCTGACGCTGAAGCAAAGGCTGCCTTGACAA
This sequence comes from Drosophila kurseongensis, assembly GCA_018153305.1. NCBI lineage: Eukaryota > Metazoa > Arthropoda > Insecta > Diptera > Drosophilidae > Drosophila > Drosophila kurseongensis. Next base: position 204,694 of record JAECXX010000127.1, on the reverse strand, counting down.
AGTTTGTGGCTGTGACCGATAGGGTCAGTCAGTTTGAAGCCAGGGTCAATACCCCAACAGACCCACCTCCGTCTGTGCACACTAACAAGGTCAGACTTCATCAGATACAAGCTCTTTGGGACAAGGTAGAGAAAGAGTACGAGACGTGCTCTGAGGTTCTTTCCTTAGTAGATAGTACAGACACGATGGAAGTCATGCAAGCCAAGTATGACTACTGCTACTCTGTTTTTGAAAGATGCGCTGCAACACTAAACGAAACGATTGAAAGAGCTAGCGTTCAACCGATTCATGAACCGCCCACACCGGTGCCTCTGCCTAGTGGATGCCGCGTCCCTCCAATAGATTGTGAAATTTTCAGTGGCGACTATGTTCATTGGCCGACGTTTCGAGACCTTTTTTCCGCCATCTATGTCCAAAATCCGAGGCTTTCAGGCGTTGAAAAGTTGTTCCACCTTAACTCGAAAACGAGTGGAGAAGCAAAGTCTATTGTGGCATTATCTCCATTGACTAACGAAGGTTTTGCGTCCGCATGGGAAAATCTGCAGACTCGTTTCGAAAACAAGCGACTGCTCGTCAACAGCCAGCTAAAGATCCTGTTTAGTCTCCCCACTGTTTCCCAAGAGTGTGGCAATTCCCTTAAGCACCTGGAGAGCACTGTCCAAGGTTGTTTGACAGCCCTGAAAATAGCAAAGGTAGACATATCAAACTGGGACTGTCTTCTCGTCTTCCTGTGCTCCTCAAAGCTGCCGAAGCTGACGTTGGCTCTGTGGGAACAGTCCCTCCTCAACCCATCCGAGATTCCAGGATGGGAAGAATTCAAAACCTTCTTACAAGGTCGTCATCGAACCCTGGAGGCAATTGAAGAATTTAAACCTACTTTGACCACTCAATCCAGAGCCCCACGTCCTGAAGGTGGGCCGCGGATTATCCATAATTTTGAAAATAGGGTCACCGTAAATCCACAGTCGTGTAAACTTTGTCCAAGGGAGAACCATCCGATCCGTCTGTGTCCCCAGTTTTTGAATATGTCTGTTGCCGTCAGGGAACAGTGTATTAAACAACATAAACTCTGTCTGAACTGTTTTGCAAGAACCCACATGTTGAGAGACTGCACGAGTACGCACAATTGCTACACGTGCAAAGGTCGCCACAATACTCTCCTCCATCGCGGCGGCCCTCCACAACTCCAGTCAGCATCCGAACCTGACCTCCAGCCAGAAATACAGTCCACTCCGTCGAACGTCCAAACGTACCTCGCCGTGAACACGCAAAGGGTCCTCCTGAGTACCGCGCTCATAGAAATCTGCCACTTGGGCATTAGGTACTCAGCACGTGCCTTAATTGACTCCGGATCCGAGGCGACCTTTATTTCAGAACGGTTATTTAACCTAATTAAGTTCCCCTACGAATCCATAAAAGCTCAAGTTTCGGGAGTAAACCAAACTGTTGCTGCTCAACCACGTAAGCGCTGCCAATTCCATATAGGCTCCCCCATTAAGCCACAAATCCAAATCGAAGCGTCTGCATATGTGCTACCACATTTAGCCGGAAATCTTCCATCCTATACGATACCCGAAGGGTCGTTGAGGGACCTCCCTCCCATCCAATTAGCAGATCCGAATTTCTACCAGAGTTCGCAAATTGACGTGCTCATAGGCGCCGATATCCTTCCGTCGATCATTTTAGGCGGCTTCCACTCAAATGTTTGCGGAACACTCCTTGGCCAAGAGACCATATTCGGGTGGATTCTTTGCGGCCCAATCGCGGAGAATCCCACTAACAGAATATCTTCCTTCTCAGCACGGTTGTCTGTCACCGAATCTCAACTAGACGGTATCCTCACCAAGTTCTGGGAGGTGGAGGATGTTCCAGTGAAGCCGGGTAAGGAATCCAGCTCGGTGTGTGAAAATAATTTCCAGCAAACCACCACAAGGGATAAAGAAGGAAGGTATGTTGTTTCTCTGCCCTTTAAAGAACCTAACAAAATAAACCTGGGGCATTCACGGTCCATCGCACTGGCGCAATTTCTTAGAAATGAAGTACGGCTGAGTAAAAACGCTCTTTTGAGAAAGCAGTATAACTCAGTTATTCAGGAATATTTAGATTTAGGTCATATGCACCTAGTCTCTCCAAATGACGACTCCAGCAATTTTTACTTGCCGCACCACGCGGTTTTCAAGCCAGACAGTACGACCACAAAGGTTCGCGTGGTGTTTAACGCCTCCAATAAATCGTCAAACGGGTACAGCCTAAATGATATCCTTCATACAGGTCCGGTACTGCAATCTGATTTAACCACCCAGATCCTCAAATGGCGTTTCTTTAAATACGTCTTCAATGCTGACATCACTAAGATGTATCGGCAGATTCTCGTCCATTCCGATCATACACGTTTCCAAAGAATCCTGTTCCGCGATAAAGAGGGGAAACTCTGTGATTATGAGCTCAACACTGTCACTTTCGGCGTTAACTGTGCCCCTTTTTTGGCCATACGCGTGCTTAAACAACTGGCTCATGATGTACGTGACCAATATCCTTTGGCAAGTGACATAATTTCTAGTTTTATGTATGTCGATGATGTTTTAGCCGGCACCCACACGCAGCAGTCCGCTATTTCAGCCATCAAAGAGCTCCGCGGTGCCCTAGAGAGTGCGGGCTTTCCACTGCGCAAGTGGACCTCAAACGAGAAGAAACTTTTACAGGGCATTCCAAAGGAACACTTGATTAGGGCCGACTTTCTGGAATTGGAAGACGCCAGTATGGCAAAAACTCTGGGAATCCGTTGGCATGCGACATCGGACAGTTTCCTCTTCCTGCCGATGGATATTTCTCTCCAAACAACCTACACCAAACGAGAGGTTTTATCCCAGATAGCCAAACTATTTGACCCAGCAGGGTGGTTATCGCCATTTATTGTTCGGGCAAAAATGCTCATGCAAGAAATTTGGTTGCGGGAGTTAAGCTGGGACCAGCCTCTTCCGACTGATCTTGTCACAAGGTGGCGTAATTTTCTTGAAGGGTATCAGACTTTGAAAGAAGTTCGCATCCCAAGATGGGTAAGATTTCATCCAGCAGCAAAACTGCAGTACCACGGGTTTTGCGATGCGTCGCAGAGCGCCTATGGTGCTGCCATCTTTGTTCGCGTCGAAACGACTGATGGCTGCTTCACCCACTTGCTTTTGTCCAAAACCCGAGTTGCTCCAGTAAAGTCCCTCTCCATACCGCGATTAGAGCTGTGCGGTGCGGTGCTTCTCTCCGAACTCGCCGCAGCAGTTCTCTCCGAAATGCCTCCTACTCAGTATGATACGTATTATTGGACAGACTCCACGATAGTGCTGGCATGGCTAAGCAAGCCAGCATGCACTTGGACTACATTCGTTGCCAACAGAGTCGCGAAAGTTGATCAGCTCACCAACAGAGAACAGTGGTTTCATGTGAAATCGGAAGATAACCCGGCTGATCTGGCAAGCAGGGGCGTCTCAGTCCATGAGCTCAAGGACAGCAACCTCTGGTGGCATGGGCCTGAGTGGCTGCGTCACAACCAGGAGCAGTGGCCACTCAATTCGTCGGTCCCGATCGAAACCGAGCTCGAACAGCGCCCAATAAGGTGTAACGTCGCCACAGCGCCCCCGAAAAATGACATTCTGGAGCGTTTTTCAGCATTCGAGAGGGCTTTACGCGTTCTCGCTTACGTATTCCGGTTTGCAAGAATGTGTCGCAAGCAAAACGTTAACATAAAGGCAGAACTCACTGCCGCAGAGTTGTCTGATGTCCAAGAGAGGCTGATTGTGCTCACCCAACTCAATGAGTATCCAATAGAATGCAAGGCCTTAGGCAAAAAGCAACATATTCCAGTCTCCAGCACGATCTCCAATCTAAACCCCTTTATCGACAGCCACGGTGTCTTAAGAGCCAGCGGCCGTCTACGAGCATCTGAGATGCTAAGCTATGATGAGAAACATCCAATCATCATTCCGGCAAGGTGCACTTTTGCCAAACTTTTGGCCCTCTTTACCCATCGCATATCCTTGCACGGGGGTAATCAATTGATGATCCGACTGATTCGCTCCAAGTATTGGATACCTAAGCTGAGAAATCTTGCAAGAGACACCATTCATTCCTGTCGAGTGTGCACCATCCACAGACAAAAGCTGCAAACTCAGCTGATGGGAGACTTGCCCTGCGCAAGATCTACCTTTTCCAGGGCCTTTACCCACACGGGCGTTGACTTTGCGGGACCATTTGACATAAAAAACTATCTCGGTCGGGGGTGTAAGATAACTAAGGGGTATGTCTGCGTTTTTGTGTGTTTTAGTACCCGAGCCATCCACCTAGAAGCTACATCAGACTTGACCACTGAGAAGTTTCTGGCAGCCTTCTCGCGTTTCTCCGCACGACGTGGCTGTCCGCACCACATATACTCTGACAACGGGAAAACATTTGTCGGAGCCTCCACGTCCCTATCCAAGGATTTCATTGAAGCTACGAGGTCTTTGATCCTGTCCAAGTACAGTCTTCAAAATGTGACCTGGCACTTCAACCCTCCTGGCGCGCCTCATATGGGAGGGCTATGGGAGGCCGGTGTCAAAAGCTTTAAGACACACTTCTACAAGCAAACAGCTGGCGGGAAGTACACCTTTGAAGAGTTAGCTACCCTACTATCCAAAATTGAGGCCTGTTTAAACTCGAGGCCTATTTCTCCAATGTCCGAAGACCCCGCAGACCTCGTAGCTCTTAGCCCCGGACACTTCCTAGTCGGCGGGCCACTCCTTTCCGTGACTGAGCCCGAGATTAAAGAAAACCCGATTTCCATTTTAAACCGATGGCAGCGGCTAAAGGCCCTGCATCAGCAATTTTGCTTACGTTGGAAAGAAGAGTACCTAAAGGAGCTCCATAAAAGGACCAAATGGCAATTTCCAACGCGAGACATTCAAACGGGGGACATGGTGGTGCTAAAAGAGGAGAATTTACCACCAAATGAATGGCGGCTTGGGCGGATCCAACTGGTGTGCCCAGGCGCGGATGGCAAGACCCGAGTGGCAGATGTTCTTACCGCACGTGGCATTATCCGACGACCAATCGCAAAGATGATCCGCCTTCCGATGGAGGCCTCCAGCTCCGAGTGATTCTGCCTTTTCCTTTTTTCTTGAGTTAGCGACTAACATCCAATCCTACTAGTCCTAACCTCATGTCATCCTGTGTCGTCAGTCCTCATACATGTCACGATCATTCACATCATCCATAACCCCTAACCTTTGTTTACTTGCTTCCACAGATTGTTCACGATGGCGCCAACCACAATCCAGCACGCTCGGCCACGCGCAACCAACGGGTACAGGTGCCGAGTTTGCCGAGGGGTGCACGCGCTGAGGAAATGCCAACGTTTCCTTCGGCTCCCGGCGGTGAAGCGGCTCCGCGCAGTCCTCATTAATCAGTACTGTGCGAACTGCCTTGCTCACGAGCATTCAGGTCAATCCTGTCGCAGCAATGCCAAGTGCCACGTCTGCAGTGGAAATCACCACACCCTTTTGCACTTCCAAGAGTCCACATCGCCACGCTCGTCACGACCCCAAGACCGACGGCAGCAGACAAGAGCGTCGTCGACGCCGTTGCGCTCATCGTCACCAAAGGAGACCTCCCCGACCCGAAGCCCTGTTACGGGCCCATCGTGCGCCGCTATCCTGCAGCGCACGAGTGTGAGCATCTTGCCAACGGCATCCATTTTGGTGGGGTCTGAGGAGAAACGGTTTGACGTCCGAGCTTTGGTGGATCCTTGCTGCCCCGTGAGTCGCATTCACGTTTCTTTGACAAAGGCCCTCAACCTTTCCGTCACCCGCGTGGGCGATGAGCGGGTGTGCACCACCGAAATCCGCTCAAAGTCGTCAAAGATGACCCGACAGCTGATGATGCTGGTTGATGACCAGATGCAGACCCGAACTCCGGCCAAGCCCCTGGATCCGAAGGTCCGGGATGCCTTTCCAAACATCACTCTGTCTGATGACAGATGGTTCCACCCTTCCTTGGTGTCGGCCGTCTTGGGAGCTGACGTATATGCGGAATTAATTCTGCCGGGTATCCTCCCGAGTCAGAACGGACTGCCCATGGCGCAAAACTCAGCCTTGGGGTGGCTCCTTTCAGGCACTTGCTCCCTTTCGTGACCTGCCACTCTCCCCATTGCGAGGGGGGGAGAATGTTCATGTCGAACAAGAAGTTAGCTGGTTCGAAGATAGCTGGTTCGGCATCACTGGCAACCGAATCGGTGGCCTCTAGACTAAGCTTACGTTATATTACAAGTCATTACGAAATAAAAGGTGAAACGGATCACAAGTGAAAACGAAGCTCGTCACAACCCCGCATTTTTTATATCTTTCTTTGGGAGAAACTTTGGAAGTGTTCTTGGCACGGACCCGCCCCAACAGATCGAAACATTTTACGAATACTGTGACGCTGTGCGCACAAAACCAAGTTGTAAATAAAAAAGAGACTAGAAAAGTTAAATGAAAGGAGCGTTTAATTCAAATTCAAACTAAGAACGCGCGCGCGCCAACGATCGCGCGCGTAGGGGCACACTAGACCGAGAGAGATGGCCACACTTATACCGGCAAATCCCACACAAGCCTCGGGCACACTAGATCTCGCTTAGCCCACGGGCCATGGAAGGTCACATAGCAGCAGACCGTCTTCGGGTATAGAGGTAACTCCCCAGTGTTGGTAAGCAGTAAAGTCACTTTTGGTAGACTAGATCATTCGATCCAAGTCCGCTTATACATTGCAGTTAGTTCCCGTAATACTTCCTTCTCCCACTACCCTTCTTAATCCCGGCTCGGCTTGCCGACCCGAAGGTTTCACTAGGAGACGTCTGATTTCAGGATCACACCTCCTTACGGCTCGGTCCACCAGCCGAACTCTCTTAATCCCGGCTCGGCTTGCCGACCCGAAGGTTTCACTAGGAGACGTCTGATTTCAGGATCACACCTCCTTACGGCTCGGTCCACCAGCCGAACTCTCTCTCTCTCTTGTGGCTGACTTCAGGGTCCCCAAGCAACTCTCTCTCTCTCTCTCTTGTGGCTGACTCTGAAGTCAGCCTCTGAAGTGACCCTGAGGTCCCCAAGCCACATACTCTCTCGCTCTTGTGGCTGACTTCAGGGTCCCCAAGCAACATACTCTTTCTCTCTCTCTCTCTCTTGTGGCTGACTTCAGGGTCCCCAAGCAACATACTCTCTCTCTTTTGTGGGTGACTTCAGAGTCCCCAAGCAACCTACTATTATTTCAGGACCTCTACGTGGCGACCAGTACCGGGGTCTATTATACTAGCAGCCGTAATCCCGTGCGGTGCCTTTCGAGCAGCGGGACGAATCCCATCACCCGGCAGCGAAAGCAGCAAGGGCGGCACACCGCCAGTCAGGAGAATCCGTTAGTCAGAATTAATAAAATGTCAAGAATCTTACTGAATTAAACCTAGTTATAATCAATTACTAAGTAATTCCCCACGACTTCTACTCTGGGCTGGGTCGGAACTCTCTTTCAGCAACCACGCCTGACACAAACAAATTCCTGTGACGAACCCTGGCCATCCCTGAGCCACCGGACAACGCCAAACCGTCACAGTGGCGCCCGAACAGGTTAAAGTGGTTGCAAGAGATAAACCGACACCGGCGGAGTAATGTCGAGCTGGGTATATCTGGCACCAAAGAGCGAACTAACGAAATACACGGAAGAGTTCGGCTTAGGGACGGCAGAAAGAAGTGAAGATTTAAGACGTTTGTTGGCAGCGTTCGCCAAAAAAACGGATCATACAGAAACAGTCAGACAAAGACTTGCAGAACTGACAGAAAAATATAAGAGAGAAAAAAGCCCGGCAAAAGAAAAAATTCCGGCGATCGTGGTAACCAGGGAAGAGAAGGGGAACAGCAACGAAGGCCCATCAGCCAGTACAACAGCTGGGATAATGGACACCAAGTCGAGGTGACGAAAGGGAAGAAAAGATAGAAATAAAAATGGAAACAGAAGTCATAGACCGGGTACGCGGTTGGGGCATCCGGTACTAAGGAACAACAAATCCACTAGAGTTCCTAAGCAAAATGGAACAGTGGACCAGCTGATACAGACGATGCCATTCATCCTGGAGTGGATCGCGAGCGATTGGTGGAACACCACGCCGACGAGGATCGTAACATGGACTCAGCTCAGAACAGAACTGCTAGAATACTTTTTGCCGCCGAGGTATAAGGAACAGTTGGAGACTCAGATTGCACAGATGAAACAGAGAGAAACGGAGCCCGTAAGAGAATACGCAATGGGACTAAGAAAACTGATGCAATTCACAAAACTCTCAGAAGAAGCAAAACTGGACCGAGTATACAAAAACAGCAGGAGCAAGATAAAGTTGTACGCTAGGAGGGCAGGATTCAACTCGTTGACAGAATTCCTCAAACTAGCGGAGGAAGTAGAAGGAATAGAGGCAAGCCAACAGGTGCAGCAGCTGAGAACGGAGATATACATGCGCTGCGGAGGAACCGGACATGCGGCACGCACGTGCAGCAATCCGCCGAGGCTGTTTTGCTGGGACTGTGGAAGAAACGGTACGAGAACCATGGAGTGCTGCAGGGCAGGGCCGGGAAACGCAGGAGGCCTGAGCAGATGAAGCTGGCAGCTCAGGGGGCAATAATAAAGCCAGCAGCAAGGGAACAGCTGTGTTGCGACGGGTTCCAAATAGTAGCCCGGATAAGGGTCGGAAACAAGACAGCGAAGGGAATCGTGGACACAGGAGCGTTGAGAAGCGCGATAAGCAGAAGCAGATATCAAGATCTAAAACAACAAGGCAAATGGTGTGGAACCCGAGCAGAAATAACAATGGCCAACGGAGCAACGCAGAAGGCGATAGGATAATTCGTGGCAGAAATCCAATTTGGAGGAAAAGTGTTCAAGGTAACGTTCATGATACTAACAGAAGTGGCAGGAGGAATACTGCTAGGAATGGACTTTCTGGCCGGGGTACGCAGCACGCTGAGGTGTGGAGGCTTGGAGATAGAGATAAGAGCGGCCGGAGACGAAGAGGACCAACCGGAGACAAAAACGAAGGCCAGGGACTTAGGCGTAGTCCAGTATAGAAAGGGAAAATGGAATGCGGAAGCAGACGCCATACCCAGAGCAGCACAGGACGAGTTTAAAACAATAGAATACACGGAGACCTGGATCAAGGAGAAATACAAGGTATCACAATGGAGAAAAGCAAGGAAGATGCTGACGAAAGTGGCAGTAACAGACCCGAACACACGGAAAACAAAGAGGGTATACATTGGAGACACTAAGCCGTACGGAGGAACAAATACAATACAGAACGAACACCGAAACATGAACAAGTTCACTGAGGCAGCGCGGAGACTCCGCGAAAGACATTCAAAGATAGCAGCAGCGCAGACAAAGGCCAAGTTGGTGGAGCCGATGCCGATGGCGGGAACCGCGCGAAAGCGGACGGCACCGGCGAAGATAAACAGAGGAAATTACGTCACGAAACAATACCATTAAAAAAAACCATAACGGGGGGGAGTGGCCATCCCTGAGCCACCCGACAACGACAAACCGTCACAATACATATTACAATTACGGCAGATTGCAGCAGCAGGTGATGTGGAGGAATCAGCGATTCTGCGGTACGTTGTAAGGAACGAATATAAGGCTATTCTTTACTCGTGCAAAACTTTCAAATCACTCAGAGAGCACCATAGAGCTGGACGATAAGCCTCGTAGTTCCTGGAATAAGAGCTGTGCATCAACGAAAGAAGACCAGCGAAAGAAGGAATTTTGTTTCAAGTGTGGTTCAGCAGAGCATAAAATCAAAGATTGCCAGTCTCCGACAAAATGCTTTAAATGCAATGAAAATGATCATATGTCCCGAGCATGTCCTTTAGTTACAAAAAGTGTTCGCAAGGTCGTTGATCAAAGCCGCATCAAGGTGATCTCTATAAATGGTGTGGACATTGAATGCCTAATCGATACAGGATCGGACGTATCACTGGTGACAAAGAATGTTGCTGAAAAGATAGAAGACATCGAATTTATAAAAGTGTATCATTGCTAAGCGGTCTGGGTCAGAAAAAAACAAGACCGATTGGATTCTTTACAGCCGATGTTCTTGCTGACCAGTTGTTCACACAACAAAAGTTTTTGATCGTGCCTGATAACGTGATCGACTGTGGTGCTTTGCTAGGACATGATTTTACCAGGAAGTTTTAATTTGGCTGCGATGACTATGGCTTTAAGTTGACGGGCCTAAGAGCTGAACCGAAAGAACCAAGTATCCTTGGCTCAGATGGGTATTACATTGTAGAAGCATCTAACTTGCTTACTGTTTCTCCCCCGTACGAAGAACTAGTGACCAAACTCATCGAGGAAGTCCAGCAGATACCACCAGTAAATTTGAAGCAATGCCCAGTCGAACTGAGGATCACTCCGGATGGCGTAATAAAACCATTTCATCAGTCTCCATCTCGTCTGCCCGTGAGCGAAGCAGAGACAGTATACAAGCAAGTTGATGAATGGTTGGCCCAAGGAATAATACGTAAGTCAGCATCAAACGTAGCCAGCAGAGTCGTCGTAGTCAAAAATTTGAATTTGTATTGACCATAGAAAACTAAATGGCATGGTATGGGCTGATCGTTTTCCAGTTCCTTTGATGGAGAAGGTCATGGAAAAATTACAAGAGGCTTCCATTTTTTTTAACGCTCGATCTGGAGAACGGTTTTTTCACGTTGCAGTAGAGGTGGAAAGCAAACCATTGTTCGAGTTTAATAGAACTCCTTTTGGTTTCAAAAATTCTCCGCCTGCATTTATCAAATATTCCAAGACTTGATCAATGACGGCGTCATGCAGATATATATGGATGATATAATTATATATGCACCCACTGCTGACGAGTGTATGAGCAAAACGAGACGTGTATTGGAGACAGCAGTTCAGTTTGGGCTAAAAATTAAATGGAAAAAATGTAGCTTTATGCAATCCCGCATACACTTGGAAAATGGACGTATATGGCCAGGCGAAGAAATAACATCAGCCGTGAACACATTTAAAACTACAAGAAACATCTGAGCGGTACAGTCATTCCTTGGACTAACAGGTTTTTTTTAGAAAATTTATTCCAGGTTGTGCAAATATTGCTCGACCGTTGACCAATCTTCTAAGAAAGGACGTCGAATTTAAAATAGGAAGTCCAGAGCTGCAGGAGGGCCGAGTGTAAAGGGTTAAGGCAGAACAGGACATATAGTATATAATTCCCTAGTTGTGAATGGTATTCAGCGATCGAGAGAACAGCTGAATCAGAAATCGGAGAAGGAATTATGACGGAGATTCTTTCGCAGAAGGATGTCGTCAGAAGCGGTCGCATTTGGCTTATTGCTCCAGTAATCAAGTGAGCTAATTTTTGCTTGTACCAATCGTTTTATTTGGAAATCAACAAAAATATTCTTTGTTAAATTGTATTATATTCGATTTATGACACAAAACGACATCGTAGTCAAATTTTTTGAGCTTAATACTAATTAATGATTGATGCTTAAGGGGGTATATACCTTTTTCATTTTCAAAAAATCGAAAATTTGTTTTTTGCTTTATCTTAAAGAACAACTTCTTGAGAACATTTCCCCAAATTTGCATAGAGTTTTGAGCAGTAGAAAAAAAGTTACAGCGCTCTTGGCGCGCGCCTCGTCCCCGCCCAAACCCAAACTTGAAACTTTAAACGCGAATATCTCGAAATGGTGTTTTTGAAAAATGACTTTGAGGTGATATGGATTGGCGAAAAACTACTGAGCCGATTTTCTTCAATTTTTTTTTTAAATGTTCGTAATGAATTTTATTAGTACTTGATCGTTTTTTCATGTAAAAATTTTTATTTCGCCGAAATTGATAGTTTTGTAAGAATTTTAGCGTCCAAAAACGTAATTTTTTGCAAAAAACGTTCCCGTATGCACAAAAAAAAAAAAATTTCAAAACGTTCGTTCAAGTACAGGATACTACTTTAAACTAATAAAATATTTTTATTTTTTCGGTATCAGTTGACCCGTTCGTCCTGGGGAATAATCACCGCAAGGCTCTTAAAAAAAAAGGCGTTTAAGGGAAACACCCACACCTTAAAAACTATTAAGGCAGGCTTGCACCTTGTGAGGTCAAAAAAATCAATTTTTTTGCAGTTTCGGATAGATACATATTTCAATTTTACTCTCCTAAAATTTCAAGTCGAAATCTCTTGAATTACGAAAGTTATCGGCCGTTTGGTGGACCGGTGTAAAGCGCGCGGGTCAGCGTGGGAAAGTATACACATCTTGCGAAATATCTAATTTGTTTAAAAAATTTGTTCATAAAAATTGTTTAAACAAATTAATTTTGCAAATTTGATGCCAGATTCGTGATCAGCGACCCCGAAAACTAAAGTACCGATGAATATTTTGATTGAGATGTATGAAATTCGACATACATTGTTGCCATTATAGTGCAAATTTTCAAACGCGTTTTTCTCGAATAGTAATAGGAGTAACGAAAAAATGAGGAAAAAACCGATTTTTTTTTCAAAAGCTCATAATTGTTGCATTTTTCATGTTTTTTCAATTATCCTAGTTCCAGCGATGCGAAAAAGTGTACAGATTAAGAATATATTCGTTTTTTGCGTTTCAGATTAATTCTTAAAATCCGCCATGAGAACGAGTTTTTCGCGGACATGCCGCCATTGTTGGGTACTCCCCCTCCCCCCTTCACTTGGATCGCCCTCAAAAAAATTGTGTGGTTTCAATAAACTGTACCCTAAAACTGGCTAAAATCCCATACCTACCATACTTTCCAAGAATTAAATTCCAGAAGAAAAATCAGGTTTTGGGCGCCAACAAGGTGCAATCCTGCCTTAAATATTTTTTCAAAATTTTTTGCATAAACATTGTCAACAATCTAAACTTTCAGAATATATAATCATTCACTTTTTATTAAATGTAAACAATAGTTACATACATAAAAAAATCAAAACTTTCCTATTTTTTTCGACTTCTGATATTAAGCAACAAAAACCTATCAAGTTAAAAATAAAATCTTGACAGCTGCGATTTTTATCATACAAAATTTCGTATATCAAATTTGTGATGAAAAATGATTAAACATTCGACGCTTAAAATACACAGTGACCTATTTATAACATTTTTTTTTTTTTTTGTAATATATGCTTTATTTATTGAATCTTCTCTATATGAGACTAACAATAAGTATATAAAATCTTAAGAATATAACTTAACTTACAGTCATGTAGACTGAATTAAGACTAACGGGCCCTAATATTTATTGCTGGGCTGGAAGATCGTTACGATGTAGACGAGTTCTGTTTAAAACCCGTCTTAGGTTCCTTGCGAGATTATTTGGGTGCAGTGTAAGCTTGTTATGGTAGGCCGCTTTCTGCTTTGCTATTTCATCTTTGACCGGTGGTATGCCCAGATCCCTGTGTATGTTTTCGTTCCTAACATACCATGGTGCCCCAGTGATTGTTCGCAGGATTTTTGATTGTGAGCGCTGTATGATGTCAATGTTGCTGTTGCTCGCGTTCCCCCAGAGCTGGGAGCCGTGGGTCCAAATGGGCTTAAGGGTGGAGTTGTAGAGAATAACTTTAAAGTCCAGACACAGGGGTGATCGAGAATTTATAATCCAGTGTAGGCTGCTAGCTTTAAGTCTGAGATGTACTTTCTTGCATTCAATGTGCCTCCGCCAGGTTAGGCGTCTGTCGAGGTGGACGCCGAGATATGTTACATCGCTGGCTTGGGGAATCTGCGTACTATTCAAAGTTAGCGGGGGGCACGATTGTCTGTTAAGGGTAAACGTTATATGTTTACACTTGTGTTCATTAATTTTGATTCGCCAGTCTGATAGCCACATCTCAACTACCACCAAATGATCAGCCAGTTGAGCTGTTGCTCTAGTTGGGCATCTCGAGCGGCTCAGGATTGGGGTGTCGTCAGCAAATGTGGACGTAGTCAGCCTCTCGTTGGTAGGGATGTCTGCTGTGTATAGGACAAACAGGGTAGGGCCCAGTGAGCTACCTTGTGGGACTCCGGCTTCAATGTTATACTCGTTGGATGTCGTTGTATTGCATCTAACCTCAATGACTCTGTGGTAGAGGTACGACCGAAGTAACTTATGAGTGTTTTCTGGCAGTAATGTTATGATTTTATGCATAAGGCCTTCAAACCACACTCGGTCGAATGCCTGAGAGACGTCGAGGAATATCGCACTACAATATTCCCGATGTTCGAAGGTTGACTTGGGGTAGTAGCCAAGTTTTGTGATCCCGTTAAATAGCTTGCATATAACATCCACTGCGCAGTTTGGAAGTTCAATTATCATTTTTGGGGTTATTAGGTCGCCCCCTGGAGCCTTTTTCGGTTTTATTTGCTTCCTAATGACGATAGCAATTTCAGGTGCTTGAAACAAAATCGGGTTAATTGCAATTTCAGAGCTAAGCGGCGGTAGTTGAAGAGAGTTTCTGGCGGCGTTCGGCTGAAATACTTTTCGTAGGTGTAAAGCAAATGTTTCGGCTCTGTCTTCGTCACTGCGGGCCCAAGTACCCGAGGAGTTTCTAATCGGAGTGACTGATTCTATCGGAGAGCTTAAATTTGGGTGAGCTCTCCACAAAGGATGCTTTTTACTGGTCGGCGACAGTTTCTCGATGTACCGGCGCTGCGCAAGCTCCTCTTCTTGCTTGAGTGTTTTGGTGAGTCTGCGGGTGGCATCATTATAGAGTTGCTTTGAATGGGGCGATCTGCAGGATTGGCAAGCGCGTCGTAGACGTCGTTTTTCCCGAACCAGTTGTTCGATTTGCAGATTAGTTTTGTATTGGTTGCTACGTACGACTGTCTCTTCTGGTGTTGAGATTTTGGCTGCTGCCACGAGTACTGACTCCAGGGCATCAGCACAGAAGTCGATGTCGTTCTCTATGTTTAACTGTGGTGTTAGTTCAATGTGGGAACTTACGTACTTTTTGTACTTTAGCCAGTTAGTTCTAGTCGAGGTCAGCCTGACGGGGTGCTCGATTACTTTCGGGCTTTGAAGGAGAGTTATTAAAACAGGCGAGTGGTCCGATGATAAGTCCGATAGCGATTTGGCGCTTACTAAATTTCTTGGGATGTTCTTGGTCACAGCGAAGTCAATTAAGTCCGGGAGTTTTCTGGGGTCAGCTGGCCAATATGTGGGGCGGCCAGGGGAGACATAGTCGAGTTTGTTGCTCAAATTTATGATTGCTTTATACAGTTGTCTTACTTTGGGCGTCACGAGTCTTGATCCCCAGTGCGTGTGCTTGGCGTTGTAGTCTCCTCCTGCTATAAAGCGATCTCCCAGTGAATTGTAGAAGTCCAAGAATTGCTCTTCAGTTATTGTAAAACGCGGTGGGCAATAGACAGTGGCTATAGTGATACTGCCGTTGCCTGCTTGTAGTTTTATAGATGTAGCCTGCAAATAATTTGTTGCAAACCTCTGGTGAAAGTGGTGCTTAATGCGTTCCCTGATTAGGATTCCAGTTCCTCCGTGAGCCTTACCGTCCGGGTGATCTGTGCAGTATGAAGTATAACCTCTTATTTGGAAGTTGTATTTACTTGTGAGATGCGTTTCTGCCAGCAGCACTACATCTATTTGGTTTTCATTGAGGAATTGAGTTATTTCAAGTTTGTGCCGTTAAACGCCATTGGCATTCCACATGGATATTCGAAGACAAGACATCGATTATTTAGATTGTTGAGATGTGAGCAAATTTATTAAAATGTTTTGATTTTGCATAAGGTTTGTCATTGTTGTTTTCATGAAGGACATAAATTCCATCATACCCTGTTGTAAAGTCAGCATGATGGTTTCCATGCTGTTTGGTATTTGTCCTATTGCTTGCTGAGGTGTAATTGTATTTTGCTCAGAGCATTGAGCTTGTGGGAGTCCCGTCTGATTGGCAAGTCCTGATTTTAGGGCACTGGCGTATGAAACTCCACCATTTGTCCACCATTTTGCCCAAATGAAGATCTGGCTGCTTTCGCAAAGAAAACATTAGGTGTGGTTTGGGATTGCACGTACGCATTTCGTGCATTCTGGGAGCGTGCTTGTTTTGCTTGTTGAAACTGACTCTTCAGCTCTTTATAGACCGGGCAGCCTCTGTAGTTTGCGGTATGGTTATCTCCACAGTTAGCGCATTTCTTCGTCTTTGGGTCTTCTTTGCTTGCAGGGCAAGGTTCGGATTTGTGGAACCCACCACAAGCTACGCAGACTGAACGAAGCCCGCAGTTGTTTCTGGTGTGTCCATACTCTTGGCAGTTTGTGCATTGCAGCGGGCCATTCCGCTTGTGCGGTTCTTCAACAGTAATCCTTCTATGCAACAGGAATTGCAGTTTGTAGATCGGGTGCACTTCATTTTTCTTCAAGGCTCTGCTTTCTGTCTCCAGTTTGACCTTAAAGAGTGGTTGCGGCTTTTTATTTTTGTTGATAATATTAATAATATTTTTGGGGAAGAATCCTTTTTCTTTCAGTGCCTCTTTTATCTCATTGGTGGATACGTCGGGCTCTATGCCCTTTAGCACTACTTGCAAGCCCTTGCTACTCTTGAGCTGGTACGTTAGTAGGGTTTCCTAGCCTCGTCTAGGTAATTAGGTACAGGTCTGAATTGATCTTCAGTTTTAGCTTGAAGCTTTGTTTCATGAATATTCCCTTTAACAAGAGGAGTAACATAAAAGTTGTCATTCCCGACCAGCAAAACAATTTTCTTTACTAGGGCATTTAAGTTCTGTTCCCTTATGTAAATTGGTGGGGGCTTTGGTTTCTTTTGAACAGCCTGTCCAGATTCGGATTGCGAATCTGTTGTTACTAGATGCCCCTGGTTGTTCGCTGCCTTTATTTGGGCAATTTTGTTTTGGTTTATTTCCAACCATTTTATTTTGCGGGGTTAGCTTCCGTTTGATTTGGATGTAACGATCCATGCCAGTCTGTATAGCCGGACCCACTTGTTGTTGTTTGATATTGCCGATATGGGCACTCGTACTTACAATTGGCTTTGTAGTTTTATTCGGCGCTGCAGAAGTTGCAAACGCATTCGCAATCGCGTTGTTGGTAACGGCGACCGTTGATGTTGTTGTTGCAGTGGCTGCGGTTGCAGAAATTAACGAGGTCGCAGTGCTCGTGGCTGGTGAGCTGTGAGTCGAAGCTGGGGGTGGGGTTCTACACTGCAAGCTCCATGAAGTGGGAGTTGGTGTGAGTAGGGCGGGAGAACAAGACCGTGCTCTCACTATCAATGGTCAGTAGGGCTGAGTTGCTCTTTGAAGAAGTTCTTTCTACTTCTGTATCACGGGTTGAGAAATAAGAGATATAACTGTTTCTCTGGTCTACGGAGCTTTTGCGCTCATTTTTTGAATCGCCGCTCATTGAGCTATCACTCGTGGCACTTCTTAGTTTTTAAATTAACTTTGCACTAGTTTTATACATAGCACTAATTATTATTTACTGTTTTTAGCAATAAGATTGCCTTTATTACACCACTCCAGTATTTTTAGTTATTGTTTTTCACTTTTGAGCGGGTTTTTTTCCGGAGCTCGCGCAAAACACGTCTGCACTCTCCGGCTTATTATTGAAAAAACATAATGTAGAAATTTTTCAGTGTTTGGTTTTTGCACCGATGGCCAGAAGTGCTATATCCTGCACTACTACCTATCCGGTGGGTCCCCAAACCAAACCACCTCGAAATACCCTGGTCGGCAGCCAACGATCGGTCAGTGGCCGCACACTCCAACAAGAGAATACACTGTCAACAACCAGAAGGATGCTCTGTCGGAACAGTCGGTTGCTGGCACCAAACACATATATACAAACATACTTACACTTGATTTATGAACATTGTTTTTTAGCTTAATAAGACATTTTCCGTGCAGCTAGGGGAGAGATAAGCCCAAGCTGAATAATATACAATTCTAATTACTGATGTTTTTGAATTTATATTGGGCTTATTTCATATGTTAACCAATGTAAAACTAGAGAAGAATCAAAGATATATATCTTCCAACCATAACTTACAAAATGTTTTTTTACTATATTTATATTGTATACTTTATTTTCTTTCATGTGAACTTATATTTATTGTGAGAGTTGTGTGTAACAAAAGTGGGAAGTCTGTTAATTTGACCTTAACGCTAAATTGACACATTATTAAAAATAAAAAAACTAATTACTTGCAGGCCACGTCTATCAAAGTCCAGTCAGCTAACGGTCACATAGCCACTGTCTACTACCCGCCTCGCTTTACAATTTCTAAAGGACTTGGAGATCGCTTCATAGCACCAGGAGACTATAATGCCAAACCAACGCATTGGGGATCACGACTCGTGACTCCCATAGGAAGGCAATTATAAAACTGTGCAACAAATTAAACTATGTTTCCCCAGGTAGCCCCACATACTGGCCATCAGACTCCAGAAAAGTCCCAGATTTAATAGATTTTCCTGTGACAAAAAACATTCCACGCAATATAATAAGCGCCAAAGCGCTTTCGGACCTTTCATCAGACCATTCGCCAGTGCTAATAACTATTCTTCAAGGCCCAGAAACTACAGATCACCCTCAGAGACTGACGTCGCATAGAACAAACTGGTTAAAATATAAAAAATATGTGAGTTCCCACAGCGAAGCGGCAGATGTACTCAACACCACAATTGAAGGACGTGCTAACCAATCTATTAAAAACTAATCTGCACTTGGAACAGCATGTACTGGAAAGGAGGGGTCTGCGACGTGCTTATCGCTATCTTCAAAACAACGTCTTAGGCACACAAAATCGAGCCCTGAAGAAAAACGCTGAAAATGCATCACTGCGGTACATCGGAAAGCTTTTGGCAACCAGTACAAAACATCCTCTGTGGAGGGCTCACCCAAATCTGAAAAAATCTAAAAATCATAATGATACGGAAGCCCGCAAAAGACCACACAATTCCTTCATCCTACTGACCAATAAGTTTACTACCGTGTCTGTTCGAAAAATGCCTTCTTACACGCATAATACCATATCTGGAAACACACAATCCATTTGCCGGAAAGGTGGGATCCATCGGCCGTTTTTTGGGATTCACAAGGTGTAATCTACATCGACTACCTGGAGAAGGGCAAAACGGTCACAAGGCTGTACTACGCCGAATTTTTGGGCCGAATTGCAGAAAATACGGCCCCATTTGGAGAAGAAAAAGTGCTCTTCCATCACACTTCCGCCCTCGCCAAGGCCAAATTGGTCGAAATGGGCTACGAACTCTGCTACCCCATCCACCATATTCTCCAGATTTGACCCCGTGTGACTTCTTTTTGTTTCCAAACTTGAAAAAGTCACTCGCTGGACAGAAATTTGCGTCGAATGAGGAGGTCGTCGCCGCCACAGAGGCCTGTTTTGCAGACCTTGAAAAAACGTATTTTTCAGACGGGTTAAAGAAGTATGAGCATCGCTGGGTCAAGTGTATCGAGCTAAAAAGAGATTATGTTGACAAATAAATCGCCGCTTTTCCAAAATTTTCGTTTTTCTTTTGGAGGCTGAGTACTTATCGGACCACCACATAGATATATAGATTTAAAAAATACATTTTTTGGGTTTTTTTTCTGATGGAATTGGGACCTGCATCTTTCCCGCCGCACGACTAGAGGCGCATCGGCGAAATGCTTGTACCAGGCATAATAAAACATACATTTTAATGAACAAATTTGAGAAGATAGTTGAAATATATAACAATAAAACATGAAATTTTCGTTACTATCGAATATTTATTTTCTTCCCAAAAAAGTCCTCTGAAAAATCGAGTTTTTGAAGCTTTTTGACTTTTTAACTTTTGACTGAAATTATAATACCTTCTGCAAGGGTATAAAAACACAACAAAGCAAGAAGGAACGATGTGTGTTTTGTCTTGTTTTCTTTAAAACAATTTTATATAGCATTGAAATATAACAAAGACTGAAAAGCCGAAATCATCTTCTTTGTCTTCACTGTGTTACTTTGGTATTGGAACTCAGTCCATTTATTATATAATATATTTAGGATCGCCGGTGATTGGTTCAGTTACAACTCCAAATATAATTTAATGATTTTTATTTGAAATAGAAAAACAAAAGGTTTTTGTGGTTTTACATCTTCTCTCCCGGAAACACAGAAAGCAAAAAGCGAATACTTCGTGCCACGATTCTTTTCGTGCAGTATCGATCTTCTAATATCGACAGACTTGCCAATGATAAGCTTACGTCAGCAGATTTAAAATAATGTAAAGGTAATGTTAACATAAAAAAACTAAAATAAGTTTAATATGATTATGCAGAACAGTTGTAGACATGACCACTTCTTGTTTTCCTTTCTTTTCCCACAATCGGCCATCCTGAATTATCATTCGGCTCTAATGATGGTTCTTCTGCAGATTCAGATTGAGGATTCCATTTCTTCATATATTCAACAACGGTTGGTGTTTTCCCTGGACCTTCATGGTCACCAACTTTTCCACATCGTATCGGCCGTGGGGCAAAGTCCTGACTATTTTGTAAGGTCCAAAGAACTTTTGATTCAACTTTAAGCCTGTGCCGTACTGCGTGCGCTTTATAGCGTGCGTTTTCTCTTCAGCTGGTTTCGTTTTTCGGCTAAGATATTGGATAGGGTGCCACTGTTGATCGTCCGGATCTTTTTGGAGAAGAACTCCTCCGTAGCCGTGCATAGAAGCGTCTGTGTGTATCTCCGTTTGAGCTTTTGGATTGTATAATCGTAGCACCGGTGCAGATATCAACGCTACCTTTAGTTGCTCAAATGCTAGGCGTTGGTCTTCATCGAATCGGAAGGGAACTTCCTTACGAAGCAAGTCAGAAAGTGGTTTCGCCTTCATCGCGTAATCAGCAATTAATCGCATAAAATAGGATGTTAGTTCAAGAAAACGCTGAATACTCTTTCGATCATGTGGAATCGAAAAGTTCTTGATTGCTTGTGTTTTGGCTTCCGATGGTCTTATAGTCCCTCCTTCAACGATATAATCCAAAAAGTCAACTTTTCTCTTGAGAAACTGACACTTGCTCCACATAATTTTCAAATTATACTCTGAAGCTCGGTTTAAGACACGTTCTAGCTTTTGGATTCCTTCATTTACATCCTTAAAGGGAAAAATGAGATCATCCATGTATGTTACAACTGTACCATCTTGCACCATATCCAGTAAAATTGCAAAAATAAATCTTGAAAATACGGCTGGTAAATTTGAAATTCCAAACGGAACTTTTAAAAACTCAAATGCCCTGCATGCGTCACGAAATATGTATACTTTGTCGAATTCTGGTCAACTGGTACATGGAAAAATCCATTCGCTAAATCAAGTGTTGTGAAGAAGCTGTTTCCCTGCAGTCTTTCAATGACATCATCTATAAGTGGCATCGGAAAATGATCTTTGGCAATCTTCGCGTTTAGCCGTCTATAGTCACAAAAAAGGCGCTTGCTGCCGTCCTTCTTCGGTACCAAGACAACAGGTGAGGCATACTCAGATGAACTTGGCCGAATAATCTTTTCTGCTAGCCATTTCTCAACCTGGTTGTCTACAATTGACTTGTCTGCATGTGAAATGCGTCGAGGACGTTCATAGACTGGGTACTCGTCTTTTAACAAAATCTTCATTTGAATGGGACTGTCCTTCTTTTTCTCTGGCTTGTAGTTGATGATCAAATCTTTCACAGTTTTAGCAATTGGTCTATCCAGGTGAGCAACTTCAGTCTCGGGCTCTTCACTTTCGGCAAAAAGACACAATTCAGGATATTCCTGGAATATCTGTTACTCTGACTCTACCTCTTGCTCTGTGGTAAACGATTTCTGGATATTCAGTTTCTCTTTTGGTTGAAATTTTACCGACTTCTCTGAAAATATCAAGTCCACTAGCTTCAGTACGCTATTTCCGATGACTGCTGAATACTTAATATCATTTCTGCTAGCAACGTGGAAGTTTAAGTCCAAATAAGTGTTGTCTACCAAAACTTGGGTTACGAAACTGCCAAGCGTATTTAGCTCACTGTTGCAAATGCCGACCAGACAATGCTTTTCATCAAAAAGCTCGATATTTCCCAACATCTTAACCACGTCTTCACGGATAAGGCAGAGATCACAGCCTGTATCGATCAAAGCGGAAAATCGAACGCCATTACATGAAATTTCTTTAAAAATACATTTGCCACTGCTGCTGATATGGTTCGTCATTGAGTTCGCACTTATTCCTTCCTTCTTTTTAGCTGTCCTAGTAACTGGGCAATTGGATGCCTTATGTTCGCACCTGTAGCATTTAATTTGCTGTTTACACTCTCTTGCAAAATGTGAAGGATCACCACAGTTAAAGCATTTTTGAAGTGCTGTTTGGTCACATCAGGTTTTTTGCCTTCGTTGGTAATATAAGATTTTGTCGTATTAACCACTTGAGGGCGACTGCTACGAATTTTCTCATATACCTTAATTTGATCCTTAATTTCCTGCAGAGTCCTGGCCTGATATAAGTTGCTTTTGTTGGTTCTCGAGTCGGGTATACCTTCGATGAAGTACTCTTTAAGACTGCCGTCATCCAAATTGACAGGCTTTCCTATTTCCATGAGCGAATAGAGATACTCCTTGTAATCCTCTTTTGGGCCCTTTCGGCGATTTTTTAACATTCGGTGAACTTCAATTGCCGAAACCTCAGATCCGAACTCAGCTACTAATGCTCGCTTTAGAGATGACCAGTTGGAAATACCTGACTGGCTTCGAACGAATATTTTTGCATCTCTTTTAAGCAATTGCTTCGAATAGATAAACATTTGAAGACTATTCCATTGGACTGCTGCTGCATTATCTTCAAGCTCCTGGATCCAGCTGTGAACAGACGGCTGGCTCGTACCATTGAACTGAGAAAGGGACATTATGTCGCGTAATGTAAATGAACTGCGACCTTCGCCTGGTGTAGATCTTGAACTGTGCATCGTCGTCGCATCCCCGTACTTAGACTCCCCATCCTCAATTTCCTCAGCTGCTATGTCGTAGTAGTCAAGGAGTCTGTCCTGCAATGTCTGCTTCCTACCGCTTTTAGCTAATTTAAGCTGTGACAATTGCTCTTTCAATGCGCTTACGTTTAACGACAAAATTTCTGCCCTCTGCATTCTGTACTCGTTATTGCTCTCTGTTTACAAAATTTGACAAATTAAAAAGAATTCTTGAATTTAACTTAGTAGTTAGGTAATACAATCAATTTTGATTAAATATAATAGTTGAAAAATATTGATACAGTTCGCTCACTCTCCACTTCTGCAAACAACGCACACACTGAGCTCACGCTTATTGATTCGGGTCTTCCTTCCTTCTTTGACACGACACATCCTGTGCCCACGCTGACGCTGTTTTTCCAGGCTTTTTCACCAGATTTCCGCTTTTCCAAAGCCAAGTTTCGATGTCTCCTTCCTTCTTGCAGGTGTACACGATCTGCAAGTGAACTGCTCTGACTAAAACGCCGCCTCGATGAACAATGCTGCTGCGCAATTACCCACACTCAGACTTTAGTGAATCTTTGTGCCACGTTCGCTTCTGTGTTGTTTTTCCAAGTAAATCCCACTTCTGACACCAAATTTGTAGGATCGCCGGTGATTGGTTCAATTACAACTCCAAATATAGTTTAATGATTTTTATTTGAAATGAAAAAACAATGGGTTTTGTGGTTTTACATCTTCTCTCCCGGAAACACAGAAAGCAAAAGCGAATATTCTAATATCGACAGACTTGCCAATGATAAGCTTACGTCAACAGATTTAAAATAATGTAAAGGTAATGTTAACGTAAATAAACTAAAATAAGTCTAATATGATTGTGCAGAACAGTTGTAGACATGATCACTTCTTGTTTTCCTTTCATTTTCCACATATATAAGACTTTTGGGAAAGTTTTTCTAGATGATGGCCATAAAACGAAGGAGGGAACTGAGGGTCTAGTTTGCGTAGAAACGGACGAACGGACGGACGGATCGACTCTCCTGGCGATGCTGATCAAGAGTATACATATATACTTTATACTGTCGGAAATGTCTCCTTCACTGCGTTGCAAACTTTTGACTGAAATTATAGGGTATTTGCAAGGGTATAATTAAGAAGTCGCGCTATCAACAATTTTCTGGGTTTTTAACCTTCGAGTTTATAGTGCTTTGATTATTAATGATTTTGAAGAAAACTAAATGAGATCGGGTAAATTTACCCTGATTCCAGCTATTATATTCAAAAGTTTGACAAATTAACCTGTTTTTATTCCGCCTATATTTAAATATGAAGCATAGTGTTATTATCGATTGTTTTAATTAAACTGCATTTGGTTTTATTCTATATATTTAAAGGACTTTTATTATACCCTTGCAGAGGGTATTATAATTTTTGTCAAAAGTGTGCAACGCAGTGAATGAGACATCTCCGACCACCAGGTGATCAGGATCACCTCCTGAGTTGATATAAGCATGTCCGTCTGTCCGTCTGTCTGTTTCTACGGAAACTAGTTTTAAAGATATAGAATTGAAACTTTGCACACACCGTTCTTTCCTTTGCACGCAGTATATAAGTTGGAACAGCCGAGATCGGCCGACTATATCATAAAGCTGCCATACAACTGATTGATCGGAACTTACATATTTTTTATATTTTAACCTGTTTGTTCTGTGCGATGTCAGTCTCTGGGGGTGATCTGTAGTTTCTGGGCCTTGAAGAAAAGTTATTAGCACTGACGAATGGTCTGATGAAAGGTCCGAAAGCGCTTTGGCGCTTGGAATGTTTTTTGTCACCGCAAAAAACCGGATAGAGTCTGTGCAAAATAACTTTTTATTATTTGCTTTACGGGGCCTTAACTGGAATTATTTTATTTTACCATCCTACTCTAGTAGACTTCTCCTAATTAATCTACCATCTTTATTAAACCGTAGAACGATGCTTGGCACAACTTTTATTTATAAACTTATTCACGGGGATGAGAGTCCCGAGTTACTGGGTCGCATAAACTTATCCGTGCCTAATAAAATAACCAGAAACTATGTTCCGCTTACTTTAAATATTTGTAGATCTAACTATGATATGCATGAACCGTTTAGAGTACTGTGTAACGACTATAATAGACTATACCATATTATTTCTACTACCGACTCTTTGCCAAGTCTAAAAGCATTAATTTTATCTTACTTAGCACAAAATTAGTATTAGTATTAGTCTCGTACGTATTTCTAACTTAGTCTGTCCGCTTCTATATTGTCCTTTTTCACTTCTCGCGATCTCGTTTTTTACGCCTATTAGGCTCCGCGCGTAACAAGCACAGCTTGGTTTCATAAGGGCCACTTGTTTGCGCTGATCATAGTGCATCAACGTCCGAATAAAATCTATTAAGTCTGGGACTTTTCTGGTGTCTGCTGGCCAATAAGTTGTAAAAATCAATGAATTGTCCTTCAGAAATTGTGAAGCGAGGCGGGCAGTAGACAGCGGCTATGGAAGTTGGAAGTTGTATTTGTTTGTGAGGTGCGCCTCTATCAGCACTATAATGTCGATATGATTTTCATTCAGGAACTGTGTTATTTCAAGTTTGTGCCGGGAAACGCCATTTGGCGTTCCACATGGTTATTCGTAGATTTCCAATCAATTATTTGACGGCGTGGCTGCAAGCAACTTTAACACCATATTTGGTTTTGAACCAGTGTTTGCATGGTCGTTTTCATAAAGGATATAAATTCCATCATACTTTGTTGCATAGTAACCATCATAGCTTCGAGTGTGCTTTCTGACTGTCCTGGGAGCTGCTGAACGTTTCGTATATTAGACAAGAGTGGGTTTTCCGTCACCGTTGGAAGGGCATCGTCGTATAGGAATCCCTTCTAGGTATTTAGCTGACCAAATGAGGACCTTGCAGCCGGCCCGAAAAGTACTTCCGGCGTCGTTTTTGAGTAAGTGTACTGTAGCATGCGCACATAGAGTACATACTGTACTTCATATAAGTAGAAACATAAACACAAAGAACGAAGCATATTTCAAGTGCAATGCAATATGATCGCACAATTATGCTCAAGTAAACATTCTCTTTCACGCTCACGCTGTTACCAGCGCTGAAAAAATATAAAATATACATAAGAAAGCCGCTGCGCTGCCAGCGCAGCTAGGCCGCTTTAGATAATAGAACTAATGTATATAGGCTAAGTAAGAACCGAATACCGAACAAATAAAATATTATAAATTAAAAATCTTTTAAAATAGTACACCTTTTTTAGTGTTTGTCAGCGCATGTTGTTGTCACTCGTCATGCGGTCTTTCAACTCCTTGTAAACCACAGCCCCTGTAGTTTGCCGTGTGATTATCTCCGCATTTCTTATTTTGTGGGGGGAATTGCGAAAGTGTCCACAAGCTACACAGACTGATAGAAGTGTTCGGTATGACCAGTTAGTACATTGCCCTGGGCCGTTCCTTTCATGTGGCTCTTCCACATTAATTCTTCGGTGCAATAGGTATTGCAGGTTAGAAATGGGGTCACTTCATTTTTCTTTAGGACTCTGCTGTCTGGCTTTAGCTCTACCTTGAAGAGTAATTGCGGCTTTCTGTTCCTAGAGGGGGTAAGCAAGAGCGTGCTCTTTGGGGATCGACTGTCAGTAGAGCCAGGTTGCTCTATGTAGACATTTTTATGCACTTCGCTATCGCGCGTTGAGATATACGAGAAGTACCCGTCTCTTCGGCTCACGAAGCTTTTGCGCTTTTTATTTGGTTCGTCGGTCATTGAATTTTTAGCGCGGCACTATTATAAAATAATATGCACTTGTTTTAATCATATAACTGATTTTTTGTTAGAGCGTGTTTTCGCCTATTTTGTAATACACCAATTTAGTTTTTTAAATTTTATTTGTCTTTAATACATCCACTTTCCTTAACTTTTCACGGAGCTCGCGCGAATCACGTCCGCTCTCTTCAGCCGCACTTAATGCATCAAGAACAATAATATCAAACCTTTTCAAATTATTTTGGTTTTCAGTATTACAGAAGCAATGTGGGGCATAGAATAAATGTTGCAATGAAATGTAATTTAAAATAGAATAACATAGAATAAATCTTGCAATGAAATGTAATTTAACAATTCATCGCAGACAATAAAACTTGAATAATTAAATGTAAATGTAAAGTTAATGTATAAGTTAACACGCAAAATTATATAATGACCCAGACATAAGTAAGAGTAAGCATTGATTGCACAACAAATGCCCTCAATAAAGTTCACACGAACTAAGACACGCTGAGCTTGCACCTTTCGGTCAGCGATCGTGGGAATGCAGAATAGTCAATTTCCAAAGTTGATCGAACTAAGTGCATGTGCATGAACCAAGTGCATGCAACAAAAACAATAACTTGAATGCATTGGCCAATGACAATTAAATTTGGCCAACAGCGACAGCCAAGAAGAGCAGCAACCAATAATAATAAAGAACGTTAGCAGAAACGGCAGCAGCGGCAGAGACGGTGGCAGCGTTTAGCTTAATTAAAATCAGTTCTTAATCCAACTCAATAAAGAGAAGTTTGATTTTTTTTTTATTTAAAAATAATAATCAATCTTTTAACTGGCGCCCAAACAGGGACCTGATTAAAAGCCGCGAAAGGATAACAAGTTCCGCGTCTCGTGAAGTTCGGGAAAGTAAAAAAAATTGTGACGTTTTGTTGAACCTCCGCCTCGTCCGTGAGAAGTGAAAAGAAAAATCCGAGACCATGAAGTGCAAAAGTGCCGTTTATAATACGCCACAATATTGTCAGTCTTGGAAAAACAGGACTTGTGCCTAGCGGACTAATCAAACTTATCGCCGTGATCCCTTCAGTATCCGTTCGGAGGGAACGTCAATAAAGTACAGAGGAGGCCCCCTAGTAAACCCGCACTCAGGAGAGATCGCTGCAGCGTGGGATAAACCGGAATTCGTCGATACTGTCGTCACGAGAGCACGCCGAGACATGTTATTACCGTAAGAATAGTTTTAAGCAACCTATCAAAGGAAACAAATTTAAATTGAAAAATATTACAAATATTACCGAAAAGGGAATAAAGAAATTAAGCTATAAAAAAAATTCACACACAACCAGTGAAAAATTTACACCATAATCAAACCCCCATACTATATTTTTAATTAATAACCTTCCGAATTCTGAGTAATCAAAATTTAAAGTTAAGCTCAACCTTTTATTGCTCATACATTCCAAATGACTGAACAAGATTTAGCAGACAGACTCGCGAATCTTGCCGTTCCTTCGTCAGTTAGTAACGCACAATCAACCACGCCTATCATGACAGAGAGAGAAATCGAGGAAAAAATTAAAACTGTCCTAGAGGTAAATCTGAGCCGCCTCGTAAAAGAAATACTTAATCCCAATAAAGACTTTAGTGAATCTTTGTGCCACGTTCGCTTCTGTGTTGTTTTTCCAAGTAAATCCCACTTCTGACACCAAATTTGTAGGATCGCCGGTGATTGGTTTAATTACAACTCCAAATATAGTTTAATGATTTTTATTTGAAATGAAAAAACAAAGGGTTTTTGTGGTTTTACATATTCTCTCCCGGAAACACAGAAAGCAAAAAGCGATTCTTTTCGTGCAGTATCGATATTCTAATATCGACAGACTTGCCAATGATAAGCTTACGTCAGCAGATTTAAAATAATGTAAAGGTAATGTTAACATAAATAAACTAAAATAAGTCTAATATGATTATGCAGAACAGTTGTAGACATGACCACTTCTTGTTTTCCTTTCTTTTCCCACATATATAAGACTTTTGGGAAAGTTTTTCTAGATGATGGCCATAAAACGAAGGAGGGAACTGAGGGTCTAGTTTGCGTAGAAACGGACGAACGGACGGACGGATCGACTCTCCTGGCGATGCTGATCAAGAGTATACATATATACTTTATACTGTCGGAAATGTCTCCTTCACTGCGTTGCAAACTTTTGACTGAAATTATAGGGTATTTGCAAGGGTATAATTAAGAAGTCGCGCGACTTCAACAATTTTCTGGGTTTTTAACCTTCGAGTTTATAGTGCTTTGATTATTAATGATTTTGAAGAAAACTAAATGAGATCGGGTAAATTTACCCTGATTCCAGCTATTATATTCAAAAGTTTGACAAATTAACCTGTTTTTATTCCGCCTATATTTAAATATGAAGCATAGTGTTATTATCGATTGTTTTAATTAAACTGCATTTGGTTTTATTCTATATATTTAAAGGACTTTTATTATACCCTTGCAGAGGGTATTATAATTTTTGTCAAAAGTGTGCAACGCAGTGAATGAGACATCTCCGACCACCAGGTGATCAGGATCACCTCCTGAGTTGATATAAGCATGTCCGTCTGTCCGTCTGTCTGTTTCTACGGAAACTAGTTTTAAAGATATAGAATTGAAACTTTGCACACACCGTTCTTTCCTTTGCACGCAGTATATAAGTTGGAACAGCCGAGATCGGCCGACTATATCATAAAGCTGCCATACAACTGATTGATCGGAACTTACATATTTTTTATATTTTAACCTGTTTGTTCTGTGCGATGTCAGTCTCTGGGGGTGATCTGTAGTTTCTGGGCCTTGAAGAAAAGTTATTAGCACTGACGAATGGTCTGATGAAAGGTCCGAAAGCGCTTTGGCGCTTGGAATGTTTTTTGTCACCGCAAAAAACCGGATAGGGTCTGTGCAAAATAACTTTTTATTATTTGCTTTACGGGTCCTTAACTGGAATTATTTTACTTTACCATCCTACTCTAGTAGACTTCTCCTAATTAATCTACCATCTTTATTAAACCGTAGAACGATGCTTGGCACAACTTTTATTTATAAACTTATTCACGGGGATGAGAGTCCCGAGTTACTGGGTCGCATAAACTTATCCGTGCCTAATAGAATAACCAGAAACTATGTTCCGCTTACTTTAAATATTTGTAGATCTAACTATGATATGCATGAACCGTTTAGAGTACTGTGTAACGACTATAATAGACTATACCATATTATTTCTACTACCGACTCTTTGCCAAGTCTAAAAGCATTAATTTTATCTTACTTAGCACAAAATTAGTATTAGTATTAGTCTCGTACGTATTTCTAACTTAGTCTGTCCGCTTCTATATTGTCCTTTTTCACTTCTCGCGATCTCGTTTTTTACGCCTATTAGGCTCCGCGCGTAACAAGCACAGCTTGGTTTCATAAGGGCCACTTGTTTGCGCTGATCATAGTGCATCAACGTCCGAATAAAATCTATTAAGTCTGGGACTTTTCTGGTGTCTGCTGGCCAATAAGTTGTAAAAATCAATGAATTGTCCTTCAGAAATTGTGAAGCGAGGCGGGCAGTAGACAGCGGCTATGGAAGTTGGAAGTTGTATTTGTTTGTGAGGTGCGCCTCTATCAGCACTATAATGTCGATATGATTTTCATTCAGGAACTGTGTTATTTCAAGTTTGTGCCGGGAAAAGCCATTTGGCGTTCCACATGGTTATTCGTAGATTTCCCGTCAATTATTTGACGGCGTGGCTGCAAGCAACTTTAACACCATATTTGGTTTTGAACCAGTGTTTGCATGGTCGTTTTCATAAAGGATATAAATTCCATCATACTTTGTTGCATAGTAACCATCATAGCTTCCAGTGTGCTTTCTGACTGTCCTGGGAGCTGCTGAACGTTTCGTATATTAGATAAGAGTGGATTTTCCGTCACCGTCATCGCACAATTATGCTCAAGTAAACATTCTCTCTCACGCTCACGCTGTTACCAGCGCTGAAAAAATATAAAATATACATAAGAAAGCCGATGCGCTGCCAGCGCAGCTAGGCCGCTTTAGATAATAGAACTTATGTATATAGGCTAAGTAAGAACCGAATACCGAACAAATAAAATATTATAAATTAAAAATCTTTTTAAAATAGTACACCTTTTTTAGTGTTTGTCAGCGCATGTTGTTGTCACTCGTCATGCGGTCTTTTAACTCCTTGTAAACCACAGCCCCTGTAGTTTGCCGTGTGATTATCTCCGCATTTCTTATTTTGCGGGGGGAATTGCGAAAGTGTCCACAAGCTACACAGACTGATAGAAGTGTTCAGTATGACCAGTTAGTACATTGCCCTGGGCCGTTCCTTTCATGTGGCTCTTCCACATTAATTCTTTGGTGCAATAGGTATTGCAGGTTAGAAATGGGGTCACTTCATTTTTCTTTAGGACTCTGCTGTCTGGCTTCAGCTCTACCTGGAAGAGTGGTTGCGGCTTTCTGTTCCTAGAGGGGGTAAGCAAGATCGTGCTCTTTGGGGATCGACTGTCAGTAGAGCCAGGTTGCTCTATGTAGACATTTTTTTGCACTTCGCTATCGCGCGTAGAGATATAGCTTTTGCGCTTTTTATTTGGTTCGTCGGTAAGTAAGTAAGTAAGAGTAAGCATTGATTGCACAACAAATGCCCTCAATAAAGTTCACACGAACTAAGCCACGCTGAGCTTGCACCTTTCGGTCAGCGATCGTGGGAATGCAGAATAGTCAATTTCCAAAGTTGATCGAACTAAGTGCATGTGCATGAACCAAGTGCATGCAACAAAAACAATAACTTGAATGCATTGGCCAATGACAATTAAATTTGGCCAACAGCGACAGCCAAGAAGAGCAGCAACCAATAATAATAAAGAACGTTAGCAGAAACGGCAGCAGCGGCAGAGACGGTGGCAGCGATGGAACGACGCGTAGTCATAATGAATAATTGTTTAGCTTAATTAAAATCAGTTCTTAATCCAACTCAATAAAGAGAAGTTTGATTTTTTTTTTATTTAAAAATAATAATCAATCTTTTAACTGGCGCCCAAACAGGGACCTGATTAAAAGCCGCGAAAGGATAACAAGTTCCGCATCTCGTGAAGTTCGGGAAAGTAAAAAAAATTGTGACGTTTTGTTGAACCTCCGCCTCATCCGTGAGAAGTGAAAAGAAAAATCCGAGACCATGAAGTGCAAAAGTGCCGTTTAAAATACGCCACAATATTGTCAGTCTTGGAAAAACAGGACTTGTGCCTAGCGGACTAATCAAACTTATCGCCGTGATCCCTTCAGTATCCGTTCGGAGGGAACGTCAATAAAGTACAGAGGAGGCCCCCTAGTAAACCCGCACTCAGGAGAGATCGCTGCAGCGTGGGATAAACCGGAATTCGTCGATACTGTCGTCACGAGAGCACGCCGAGACATGTTATTACCGTAAGAATAGTTTTAAGCAACCTATCAAAGGAAACAAATTTAAATTGAAAAATATTACAAATATTACCGAAAAGGGAATAAAGAAATTAAGCTATAAAAAAAATTCACACACAACCAGTGAAAAATTTACACCATAATCAAACCCCCATACTATATTTATACCCGTTACTCGTAGAGTAAAAGGGTATATTGTATTCGTGCAAAAGTATGTAACAGGTAGAAGGAAGCGTTTCCGACCCTATAAAGTATATATATTCTTGTTCAGGATCACTAGCCGAGTCGATCTAGCCATGTCCGTCTGTCCGTCTGTCCGTCTGTCCGTCCGTATGAACGCTGAGATCTCGGAAACTATAAAAGCTAGAAGATTGGCATTTTGCATGCAGATTCTAGGAGTTCCTACGCAGCGCAAGTTTATTTCAAAAGGGTGTCACGCCCCCTTTAACGCCCACAATCGCTAACATACGATTTTAAAAATTTAAATATTTCGGAAAAGTAAAAATGCAGTTTTATTGTGTTTATCAATACCTATCGAAATGTAGAAGAAATTTTCCAAATCGGACCATTCGTTAAAAAGTTATGCGTGATCAAAGTTTCTATCTCCATCTCCCTCGCACTCCCTTTACCTGAGTAACGGGTATCTGATAGTCGGGGCACCCGACTATAGCGTTCTCTCTTGTTTTAATTAATAACCTTCCGAATTCTGAGTAATCAAAATTTAAAGTTAAGCTCAGCCTTTTATTGCTCATACATTCCAAATGACTGAACAAGATTTAGCAGACAGACTCGCGAATCTTGCCGTTCCTTCGTCAGTTAGTAACGCACAATCAACCACGCCTATCATGACCGAGAGAGACATCGAGGAAAAAATTAAAACTGTCCTAGAGGCAAATCTGAGCCGCCTCGTAAAAGAAATACTTAATCCCAATAAAGATTTTTCCAAGTATACAGACCAAACAATTAAAACCGAATTAGCGCACAATCTTAGTGACTTAGATAAATTACCAGACATCGTGAGGACACTTAGAAATTTTTCGGGAAACAAAATCGAATATTCTTCATGGAAGAAAAGTGTCGAAAGGGTGTTAAAAATTTACGAAATGAGAACCGGCTCACGAAAATGTTATGGAATTCTTTTAGCCATCCGAAATAAAATCACCGGACAAGCAGACGCAGTACTAGAATCCTATAATACCCCCTTAGCAATTGGCAACTTAGATGCCTCACAAGAAACTGTGCAATCTCTGACAGCCATGTACAGAGAAAAAGCCTTGGACACCTTTGTCAGAGGCCTCAACGGAAACTTAGCTCAACTACTGGCTATTAAAGAGCCACATGACTTAGGACACGCCCTATATCTGTGCAGTCTACTTGAGAATCAGAACACTAGGAATAGTCAAACACCAAAAATTCCATATTTAGGGAAGGCACCTTTATTACCACCCAAACCCCTACAGCCATATAAAATAGCAGTCAAACAAAACTTTCATCCACAACTCTATCATAACCCAAACCAAATGCAGTGGGTACCAATTTAAATCTTATAGACAACCCTATACAAATCAGGCCGGTGTAGTAGCATCCTACAGCACCCCAAAACCTCCCCCACGACCCCAACCGATTATGCAGGGAAAAGATCTCTTAGTGCTTCCAACGTTACAAACACTAACAAAATGCCACGGCAATTCCATATTCAGCCAGAGACAGAAAGCACCGCACAACAAAATTCAGAGGAAACTATACCAAGCCCAGAGCAAGAGTATTATCGGTTAGTATAAGAAAATAATGTAAACGAGCTTCAGAATAAATATGTATGGCAAAACGATACTGAGCAGCAGAAATACAAAGATATGTCCGAACTTTATTTTTTAGAATAAATCGTTCCTCATTACCTTCCTTTAAAGTAACCACGGGGAACGGAAAAATCCTAAAATTTTTAATAGATACGGGCTCAAATCAAAATTATATTCAAAACCAATTAGTACCAAAACCAAAACAAAATGAGACAAATTTTTCCGTTAGCTCAGTCGGAGGTACAACTAAAATAACACAACATGCAATACTTAAGCTCCCTAAAATTTCAGATTCACCCATGAAATTTGTTTTGCTAGAAACATAAAAAACCTTTCACAGTATACTGGGCAATGACACAATGAAAAGCCTAGGAGCCATTATAGAGAAGAACGATACATTAATATAAACGCAAAATTAAAATTCACCAATTAACAACACAAGCAGTAAATACCATTATACCGCAAATCAGCCATATGACCGAGTCTCAAAAATCAATTATAAATCTCCTCGTACAAAGTCACAAAACCCTCTTTGCAGATCCTGATACAAAGTTAGCATACACAACTAAAGTAGTAGGCGAGATCAAAACTTCGTCCGATTCCCCAGCTTACGGAAAACATTACCCATACCCAATATCTTTAAAACAGGAAGAAGAAAAACAAATAAACGAGATGCTAAAAGATGGCATTATAAGACCTTCAAGATCGCCATATAATGCACCAGAATGGTTAGTTCCTAAAAAGTCCGGTCAGTCCGAAGAAAAAAATTACAGATTGTTAATCGATTATAGGAAACTTAATGAAGTTACTATCTCAGATCGGTATCCGATCCCTGAAATAGGCGAAATTATTGCACAACTTGGGGACAACAAGTATTTTTCGGTATTGGACCTCAAGAGTGGTTTTCTCCAAGTACCCTTGAAAGACACGGACATAGAGAAAACAGCATTCGCTGTAAACGGCGGAAAATATGAATTTACGAGACTTCCGTACGGTCTAAAAAATTCCCCATCCATCTTTCAAAGATCTTTAGATGACATACTCAGAGAGTACATCGGGAAAATTAGGAAAATTTGGAAATACGTAGACGACATCATGGTCTTTAGCAAAAATGAAGTAGACCACGGTCTAAATCTTGAAAAGGTATTTTCAACCCTACAAAACGCAAACATGAGAGTCCAAATAGATAAATGCCATTTTTTTCAAAAACGAAGTAGATTTCTTGGGGTATACAATATCAGAAAATGGAGTTAAAACAAATATAGATAAAATAAAAGCGATTACAAAATTTTCGGTCCCGAAAACATTAAAAGATCTTCGTTCTTTTCTGGGCATGACAGGTTATTATAGGCGGTTCATAAAAGACTATGCAAAAATAGCAAAGCCTCTAACCATTCTCCTAAGAGGCGAAGAAGGCGGTATATCTAAAACCAAGTCAAGCAATACTGCTATTAACCTGAGCAAAGATGCGATTACAGCATTCGAGAAACTTAAAAATACCCTCGTCTCCAGAGATGTAACCCTTTCATATCCAGATTTCGGAAAAGAATTCCAGTTGACTACCGATGCTTCAAGCTACGCAATAGGCGCAGTATTGAAACAAAATCATAGGCCAATAACGTATATTTCACGCACCCTGTCAAAAACCGAAGAAAACTATGCAACCAACGAAAGAGAGATGCTTGCTATAGTTTGGGCTCACCAGACCTTAAGACATTACCTTTACGGGTATTTAGGTGGTAATATACACGGATCACCAGCCCTTGAGTTTTTCAAATAGCGTAAATAATCATAACGCTAAGCTAAAACGCTGGAGAGATCTCATCGGCGAGTATAACCACGAGATCATGTACAAGCCCGGAGTAGCTAACGTGGTAACGGATGCGCTATCCCGAGCCCCCGCTGAAATAAATTCAATCAGCTCCTCAGGATCAGTCCATAGCGACGAAAGCTCATCACACAACCTCATATTTTCGGTAGAAGCTCCAATCAATGTATTTAAAAACCAGATATACTTACTGACAGCAGACACAGACTCCATTTCCAACATACCACAAACATATAAAACAAAACTTATAGCAATTCTAACTACCAGACTTGACCCTAAACTTATAAACCGAATCATTACATTCGAAGAAGTAATGGGAAAAATTCAAAACATTTACCCCATCTATTTCAACTCATACAAAATAAGGTTTACACCTGTTTAGGTCAGTGGCCCACTGCATCGGGGCTGTTAACTGAGCTCTCCGAGCTTTCGCTCTCGCCCCTCTTGCGCTCCCTCGCTCGCTTCTCGCAACGTCCGCGCTCCAGAGTGCGAGCTTCGGGTTTCGCATCCGTACTCCTCGGACGGCCGCTGCCGATCTCCCGCTCTCGCTTCAGCGGAGTAAAGCGGGCGGGAGCGCGGTTTTAGTTTTTTAATTAGTCTCATGTATGCAGCTGAATAAAGCACACTGAAGTACACCACGACGCCCCGACTTCTTCATTCTTCGTCTTCCTTTGCGTTTGCGCTGTGGGAATTATTTCTGACCACCAAATCTTTTTGTGGAAGGATCGCCCCTACAACATTTTAGTCCTTCGAGCCGGATAAGGATATCCTTCTGCCATTCGACCAGCAGCTCCTGTGATTTTTCCGCAAAAAAAAAAAAGTACGAGCATTTTCCGACTCCCTCTCGCTGCCGGTCTTTAGCAGTGGTTCGAACATTGAATTTCGTTCACACTGCAGTAAGATCAATTTTTTTTCGTGTCAACTCCACGTCCGAGTTTTCCCGACACAACGGCAGTCGAGAAATGTAACATTCCTTCAATTCCAAAAAATTTTCCGTCTCCGCTTTGTGTGCGTCGCCATACCCTTGCCGTTTTCCTTTTCGTTCCCTGTTGTACATCAACTTGCCAACGGTTAAGGCATATGTGCATCCAGACATACACATACACGCGCGTGAGAACTTGTGTACATAGTGCAGTGCAATTCTGCCTCCAAAAAATACGACAAAAACTGAAATTGTGTGGTGGAAAATAAAAAGGCAAAACTAATATCAGCCACTCGGTGTGAAGTAATTTCGGGAGTTTCCCTGTTCGCCGTACAATCCGCCGCTGTCGAGATATTTTTTGTCTTGTGTTTTTTTTTCTCTCCACATAATTTCATCTGTTCCGTCACTTCGAATGCAGTCCACTCTTCGACGCTCTACTGTACCGATATACACTTACACATAAACGCATGCATGCCCATATCTACATAGAACTATTTTCTGCCTCCACATACAGGAACATACACATATCCATAAACGCATGCATGCCCATATCTACATTAATATATTTTCTGCCTCCACATACAGGAACATAAAATAAAATAAATTCAAGTCCACACGGGTGCGACCGTGATTGTTTTTTCTCCAAATTGCCGCAATTAATCGTCCCAACGGCTGTGTTAATATTGTTGCTGATTTTTTTTCCCTTCTCTCTATCTCACGCGCCCTCACGCATGCACTGCGCTGCCGACGGCATAACCCAGTGAACATTTCTCCCGAACCAAAGCCAAGGTTTTTTTAATTCCACCGTTCCGGTTCCGCAAAAAAAATAAGTATTTATAATTATAACTATTATTTAATTATAAAAATTATTAATTCATAATTATAATTACTATTTAATTATAAATATTATTTAATTATTTCCGGCAAAGTAATTAATTTATTTAATGGATTAATGAATTTATTTTTATTGCGTTTTTTTGGATTTTTTTGCGATCCAAACCCAAAAAAAAAATACAAATAAATAACTAAATACAATAAAATTATTTGGCAACAATAACTAAGGTAAAAATTAAAATAAACAAAAAAAAACAGAAGTCAACAAAGGGAGTAACAAGATATACAAATATATAAACAATCAATACAGTTTCATCGATTTCCAAATATTTTCTTCCGATTCTTCTCGTTGTTTATGGCACTGTGCTTTCTACTCCG
The DNA here is from genome assembly GCA_018153305.1 of Drosophila kurseongensis. Lineage (NCBI taxonomy): Eukaryota > Metazoa > Arthropoda > Insecta > Diptera > Drosophilidae > Drosophila > Drosophila kurseongensis. The sequence goes on along the minus strand of JAECXX010000127.1, from coordinate 166,686 downwards.
CACAAATTAACAGTGTGACCGTTCTCTGTGGCTTTCTTTTCTTTTGCGTGCGTTCATTTGCAGCGACGACCAACTCGTTGGCGACTCAGATCGCGCCGAGAGCTTAACGGTGAATATCCTCACGTTCTTAACGAAACGCCCCTTGCTCAGGTCAGTCGACAAGAGCTGATCCGCAAAGTTCGAGTCCGAGAATGCCCACGGGAGACGACAAGAAACCGAGGTCGATCCCATCTATCCGTTTGGACAGGTCCCAATCCGCGTCTCCGCGGCCGTCTCAATTAACACCAATGGCTGCCATCGCCAGTCCAAGGGCAAAAAGCGACGAGTCCGTCGAGACTTTCTCCGGTCCCCCGTCAAGGCTTTCTCGGTCAATGTCCAAGATGGCTCAAACTGCGATAGACATCGCCCTCAAAAAGTTTATTGCCACAACAGCCCGGGTTAGCCAATTTCAAGCGGATATTCATACTCCGAGCGCCGCTGAACCAGATCGACTTTCCCCTGGCCTGTGCCAAGTCCATCGGGAACAAATCCGGGCCTTGTGGGAAAAGGTGGAGAAGAGTACATGGTGTACATGGTTTCTTTAAAGCTTCCCAAAATCACGCTTTCGATGTGGGAGCAATCCATTCACAACAAGGCTGAGATTCCAACATGGAATGAGTAAGACTCGTTCTTGACAGAGCGTCATCGCACTCTGGAGGCTATCGATGACATCAGGCCTAGCAGTTCGGGTCAGTTTCCGCCAAGGTTGACACCTGCGAGCGCGCCAGCGCGTAGGCTTAATTCCTACGAGGCCAGAGAGACTCCAGCCCCAAGAGGGTGCGATCTCTGCTCCAGAGAGAATCATCCTGTTCGCTTATGTCCGCGCTTCCTTGAGATGGATGTAAATGGTCGCTCCGACTACATTAAGAAAAAGCAGCTTTGCCTGAACTGTTTTGCACGAGGGCACCTGCAACAGGATTGCACTAGCGCCCATAGCTGCTTCACGTGCCACAGCCGTCATCACACCCTCCTGCACCGCGGTAATCCATTCGCGGACGCTCCAAGTCCGTCTGCGCCATCCAGGTCTCGACCCGCGCCTACCACAAGAGGCACGAGCCCCACAGAGGATCATTCTGATGTGCAAGTGTGCTTCGCTTTCGGCTCAATAGCCGTTTTACTGGGCACAGCCCTCATTAACATTTGCCATTTAGGCAAATTTGCCAGGCAACCTTTATTACGGAGAGACTTTTCAACCTCGTCAAACTTCCATTCAAGACTTAATCAAACCGTTTCCGCTCAGTCCACGAAACTCTGTCATTTTTCTATTCGATCGCCTTCCAGACCCGGGCTGCATTTAGAAACTTCAGCTTACGTTCTTCCGCAGCTGGCCGGGAATCTGCCTTCGTATCCAGGGCTAACATTTGCGGTTCACTTCTCGGCCAGGAAACCATTTTTGGATGGGTGTTGACAGGCCCCATATCTCCAGCGGCCCCCCGCAATTTGTCCGCCATCTCCACTCGAGTTACCTGCGGACTCGACGACTCGTTGGATCATCTCCTTACCAAATTCTGGGAGGTGGAGGAAGTACCCACACAGATAGTCCCCGAGTCTGATTCCGTCTGTGAACACAATTTTGTCCAGACTACAAGAAGGGACAATCGTGGCAAATACGTTGTGATGCTCCCCTTGCGCGATTCCGAGCATAATGGTTCCGAGCTCGCATCTTCACGATCCTTTGCCCTGGCTCAATTTCTGCGTAACGAGCAGCGCCTAAAAAGAGATCCTCCCCTGAAGGCCCGGTATGACTCTGTAATCCAAGAATACCTCGACTTAGGTCACATGGCCGAGGTCCCTTTGACGAGCAGTTCCGCCACGTACTACCTTCCACATCACGCCGTTCTTAAGCCCGAGAGCACAACCACTAAAGTGCGGGTGGTTTTCAACGCCTCTAGCCCTTCCGCAAACGGGACCAGTCTGAATGACATACTTTACGCGGGCCCGGTCTTACAATCCGACCATACTTTAGGTTCGTTTTCAACGCCGACATCGAGAAGATGTATCGGCAAATTTGGGTAGACCCCCAGCATACTCCCTTGCAGCGTATTCTATTCCGCAATTCCGATGGGGAAATCCGCGACTACGAGTTGAAAACAGTCACCTTCGGGGTCAATTGTGCCCCGTTCCTAGCGATCCGTGTCCTGCAACAGCTCGCCGACGACGAAGAGTCGAGGTATCCGCAGGCGAGTCGGATTATCCGACAGTACATGTACGTCGACGACGTACTCGCGGGGGCAGACTCCAAAACCGAAGCACAAGCGGCTATCCGCGAGCAGGATTCTCCCTTAGAAAATGGACATCCAATAGCAATGCGATTTTGGCCAACATCCAAAGTGACCATCTCCTTCGCGCGGACTTCCTTGAAATCGACGCAGAGAGCACGGCTAAAACTCTCGGAGTGCGGTGGAAGGCGACGTCTGACGAGTTTTTCTTCATTCCTCCCGAATTGACCTTGGGTTCAACGTTTGCAAAGCGTCAAGTCCTATCCCAAATCGCCAAACTATTTGATCCAGCGGGTTGGCTCGCCCCCTTCATAGTCCGGGCAAAGATGTTCATGCAGGGCATTTGGCTCCAAAATCTAGGATGGGACGATGCCCTCCCTCGAGATTTTTGATAAAGATGGGTTGACTTCCTGGAAAATTACTCCGCTCTTGATCAGATCCACATTCCCCGATGGGTCGCTTTCCGACCACATTTGAAAATTGAGCATCATGGGTTCTACGACGCCTCGCAGAAGGCGTACGGCGCAGCCCTCTACGTCCGAGTGTGTTTCCAGGAGCCGATGGCCATGTTCGTGTGGTCGACATCCGCACTGCACGGGGACTCATTAAGCGTCCTTCTTCCAATGGAAGAGTCCGCCTGCCCGCAATAACCAGTCGACCCTTTACTCCGGTGGTTCAATTCATCACTCCGATTCGTAGTGTCAATTAATAGTTCCAACCCGTAGTTCCAATTCGCCGTTCTTATCACTACAGATCCAAATTTTTTATTTTGTCCTATTCCGCCAATCAGATCTCACACGATGTCTCCACGTCCGCGCAGCGCCATCGCATTGGTACACAGACGAACTCGAGGTATGCAATCCTACCGTTGCCAAGTCTGTAGCGGGATCCATCCACTGCGGAAGTGTCGTCGGTTCCTCCGTCTGAGTGCCGAGAAGAGGCTCCAGGCTGTCCTGGCCAACCGGTACTGCCACCGCTGTTTGGCCCACGAGCACTCCGACGGAGCGTGTCGGCGAGGTGATCACTGCAAAACGTGCGGCCAGGATCACCACACTCTTCTTCATCTCTCGGAACCACCGAGTCTTCGACACTGCGGCGCTCATCGACACGTGCACGCCTATGAGCTGCATCGACGCTTCGCTAGCGTCGAGTTTCCGCTTGCCGACCACCAACGTGGGAGGCGAACAGATTTGTTCGGCAACCGTGGGGTCAAAAATCGACAGCGCTGTCCGGCTCGACGCAATTTTTAAAATAGAGCCTCACGTGCGCATCCGCACTCCAAATTCGGGAGCTGAGCGACGCGGTAAGAACCCACTTCCGGAACATAACGCTGGCTGATGAGCGGTTTTATCTCCCCGCGACGATCTCCATCATCCTGTGCGCGGATATGTATCCGAGCGTGATGCGGCCGGGCTTCCTGAAAATTGCTTCCTGATGGACTGCCTGTAGCCCAGAGCACCGTGTTTGGGTGGGTCGTGTCCGGAGCCTGCCACCAGCCGTGAGAAGAGCAACCAGGCTATGTTGCAACCCGAGTAGTTGCAAGGGGGGGCGGAATGTTTAGGTCAGTGGCCCACTGCATCGGGGCTGTTAACTGAGCTCTCCGAGCTTTCGCTCTCGCCCCTCTTGCGCTCCCTCGCTCGCTTCTCGCAACGTCCGCGCTCCAGAGTGCGAGCTTCGGGTTTCGCATCCGAACTCCTCGGACGGCCGCTGCCGATCTCCCGCTCTCGCTTCAGCGGAGTAAAGCGGGCGGGAGCGCGGTTTTAGTTTTTTAATTAGTCTCATGTATGCAGCTGAATAAAGCACACTGAAGTACACCACGACGCCCCCGACTTCTTCATTCTTCGTCTACCTTTGCATTTGCGCCGTGGGAATTATTACTGACCTCCAAATCTTGTTGTGGAAGGATCGCCCCCTACAACAACACTAAACAAAATACACGATGTAACTTCAGAATCTCAAGAAAACGAAATAATTACCCTCGAACATAAAAGAGCCCATAGAGACGCAAACGAAAATAAAATACAAATTTTAACAAATTATTTTTTCCACAAGCAATAAAGAAAATCCAAGCAATAGTTCAAGCCTGTCAAACTTGTAAAGAATCAAAATACGACACCCCCCAGGATAAATCCAACCAACCCCTATTCCTAATTACCCAGGAGAAATAGTTCACATTGATATTTATATTACAGAAAAAAATAGAATCTTAACAGGAATCGACAAATTTTCTAAATATGCTCAAGTAAAAAATTTTGGAGTCAAGGGCATCTGAAGATATTAAAAATCCGTTGAGGGAAATGTTGATTGCTTTCGGTGTGCCGAAATGGATAATAATGGACTCGACCGCTCATTAGGCTCAGCAGCAATCAAGTTCATGTTAGGAGATGAACTCAAAATATCAGAACACACGACTGCTCCGTATGCATCGACAAGTAACGGGAGCATAACATTTGAGGACTTCATTTTTAAAGCAGGACAAGAATATAATAAATCGATCCATTCTGTAACAAAAGAAAGCCCCATAAATATATTTTTTAGAAGCACAATCTCCAGTTCAGCAGAAGACATAGAAAAAAAACGAGAAGAAATTAGACAGAAAATCCAGAAGAAACAAACAGCCGACCTTGAATATCACAATCAAGGCAAAATACAACCAAAACAGAAAACAAAATGACCATTATTAAAACACAAACCGGAAAAATCATAATAAAAATAATATAAGAACATAATTTTTCAGGCTATTTCTACCAACATGCCTGGGGATAACCACAGTCCTCGACTATTCCAACTCACAAATCAACTCACTCGAAACCGGATTAGCGGCTAAGCAAGACGTAACATTTAAAATCATCCACATCTTTAACTTACACAGCTATGAAGAAACTCTGGCAAAGTTAGTTTCGAGAGTTTACGAGATCTTAGAAAATAAGATAAATGAGCAATTAGAAAACAACAATAAACACTTGTTCACGTAAACACTTAATTACTACTTAGTAATTAACAGATTAATTAATCAAAAAATTAACCAACTAACGCAATATTAAAAGTTACCCAAAGCTCGGAAGAAATCGTAAATCAGAAAGCAAATATTTTAAAGTATAAAATTCAATTAATAAAAGAAGAAATAACCAACATAATATACGCAATTACATGGGCCAAATCTAACACAATAAACTCTTTTGTATTCACAAGCACAGAAACCACAGTAGTGGATAATATCTTTAAAAAGGAAAACGACTTTTTTTAACATAAAGGAATTATTGGAATTTGCTAAAGTTAAATTAGCCACAAATGGCAACGACCTCATCTATATTATTAGCCTCCCAACTATTAAAACAGATAATTGTAGAACTTTAAAAATTAAAGCAATAAAAAAGGCCAAATAATCATTGATATAAAATACGAAAATTTGTTAGAATGTAAGAGATAATTATTTGCAATTAAAAAACCTTGCGAGTTACATAATGATAAGACAATTTGTAATTCAAAAAATTTGTTAAATTTAAGCAATGATGTTTGCGTAAACGCTCTCCTGAACCTTCGAGAACCAGAATGTAAGATGATCAACAGTCAAAACATACCGGATTTCAAGGAAATACTGCCAGGCACCATACTGAACGACTTCAATGGGCCAGTCTCGCTAGACAAAAAACTTCTACAACTGCAAGGCTCCTTCATAATACAATACCGTAATTCAACAGTAACTATTTCAAGTCAAGGGAAATCAACAAAGTCGAACCAGAACCTCCGTTATTCCAACTAATGGGAGAAAAGACGAAGTTAGAGGAAGTTCTCTCACTACAAATGGGCAAGGAACTCAATATTAACAACACAAAAGCGCTGGAAAAACTAAGAAGCAAAACAACTATAAATTCCGTTACCTACGGATCGGCCATCATTCTACTTCTACTAATAATAGGATCGATCACGAAACTCCTACGAAGACGTAAATCAACAATCAGCCAATCAACAATCTCTACGTCGTTGCGACCAAGGACAGTCGCGTTTAAGGAGGGAAGAGTTAGCACCCAAAATTATATAAGGACCCAGACATAAGTAAGAGTAAGCATTGATTGCACAACAAATGCCCTCAATAAAGCACCTTTCGGTCAGCGATCGTGGGAATGCAGAATAGTCATGAACCAAGTGCATGCAACAAAAACAAAAACTTGAATGCATTGGCCAAAGACAATTAAATTTGGCCAACAGCGACAGCCAAGAAGAGCAGCAACCAATAATAATAAAGAACGTTAGCAGAAACGGCAGCAGCGGCAGAGACGGTGGCAGCGATGAAACGACGCGTAGTCATAATGAATAATTGTTTAGCTTAATTAAAATCAGTTCTTAATCGAGCTCAATAAAGTAAAGTTTGATTTTTTTATTTCAAAATAATAATAAATCTTTTAACTTATATAATAGACCTATATTTAGTATTTTGTTGCAAATCCTTTGTATGCAATAACGGACGCACAGAGCTTATGCATGGAATCAACGAAATTTTGGCATCTCTTTACAGGTGTTTACGCCGCTCTCCCCTCTCTTTAAATTGCGAATGCCTACTCGCCCGCACTGGATGCTCGCGATTCCAGGCTCTCCCACTCTCCCGCACTGGACGCTTGCGATTCCAGGCTCTCCCGCTTTCCCGCTCCATGAATCTCTCCGCTGCGCTTTGAAGCGCGGCGCTCAACTAGGCTTAAGTTAATTCTCTTTTGTAAACCGCACGAATTACATCGCCCGGCCGGTCCACGCTTTTACCGAAAACCCCATCGAGTTTTTTTTCTTTTCTCTTGCGCACCGCGATCGTCGAGTGTTTTTCACCATCTCTTCCACAGCTTGCCACCCGGCTACGTGCAACAGCCGCAACGCCCGACAAAGCTGCCTCCAAACGACGAACACCCCCTACGCCCCAGCTAATCATTTTTTGGTCCATTCGAGCCAGATAAGTGCCATATTATTCATTTTTTTTATTAACTGCCGGTCGACAGTCAGCCATCCGAAAAACATAATTCGTTTGACTTTCTGTACGATTTGTCTAAAATCCAAGTCCGATTTAATCCGACGACGGCAGTTAGTAAATAACAATTCCAATTCCGTCTTTTATTTCTTCGTTCTCTGTTAACGTGCGGCCATATTGCCTATTATCCAATTCCTTTTCGTGTGCATATTGTACAAGTTTCATATTCGCATTTGGCCGTACATCCATTAAATATACATCCAACATCAAATCGAAGAAAAATAAAAAATATAAATTCAAATCAAAGTGTGCAAATAAAAAGTCAAGCGTACAGTGAAAAATAAATTAATTCCAAAAAAAATTCAGTGAACAGTGAAAAATAAATTAATTACAAAAATGAGTTCAAATCAATTTCCCACAAAAAAGGGAAACAAAAATTAAGTATTCCGCCAATTTCGGCCCACAAATATTTTTTGATATTAATTTTTTATTGTACATCCGCTGTGACAATATTTGCTTACATTATTAAAAATCTAAAAAAAAAACCACAATAAATCGAAAATTTACAACACATACCCGGCGGCAAAATTTACAATAAAATTTTCCGCCATATTGATTACATATATTACATCCATATTACATATATTCCATACATACATTTATACATATTGTTCTACATAACTACACCCCAATTCCGAAAGCTCAAGTATTTCCGTCGGCCATCCAATAAATATATATTAAATAAATTCCCAAAGCCGACGTGAAATAATATTTGTGTCTCAGTGTGTTTTTCTTATTTACATATTTTGGGCACTATCCATCCATACATCTACACATACACGCGAATTGCAGTACAGGAAAAAGCTCAAAATTCCCGCGCATTCCAGCGTCACCAATACACAGCCCGCAAAAGTTCGGGCAGTTGTTTTTCAATTATCCCATAAATAAATTCCAACAAAATTAATAAACACCAAGTTCAACTCCAATAAAATTAAACAAATACTGAGAATTACTACGAGTTCCAAAAAAAAAAAAAACGGAGAAATATAAAATACTGTCGCCATCGCGAAACGTGGAATCATTTTATTAATTTATTGACTTATTAATTTGTTTCTTCGGTTTCACATTTTGTAAAAAAACGCCCATTCCAGTATTTTTTTCTTATTTATTGAGCTTGGTAAATCTACATATATATCGAAACTCGATTTTTTCTTTTGGGGATAAAAAAATTGGAAAAAAATACCACCCGCATACCACTGCAAGGAATTTTTTTTTTTTGCTTGTCTCCGAATTTTTTTAAAATAAAGAAAAACAAAACCAATAATCTCCAAACACTGCCGGGGACATCCAATCCCATCCTAATTCGGCCAGCCACCCCCTATAAAATACTAAACGACAAATACCTCATCAAGTACAGTATTTTTTCAGCATTTTATTTTGTAGTATTTTTTTGGTATTTTTTTTCATTTTTGCTCCATCGTTCCACCAAAAGCCTGGGGAATATTTTAACAATAATTCAGCCACGCATATCGACTATTTTAGCTAATCGATACCCTATTTCCACCGGTCCATAAGTGGGTCCGTAATTGTTTCTCTGATTTTTGTCCGAAATATCAGCGCGCACAATCCATCCTAACAGCATCCTAGTTTGGTATGTCCAGGGAAAGTTCCAACGAACTATCCCCTGTTCCATCACCGAAAATACCAAAACTCACGGTAAGGACGCCCACACCTAAAAAGGTCAAGACGCCACCTCCCGAAAAGGCTCCTTCTCCCATCGAAAGAACAACGCGAGCCAGCACAAAAATGGTTGCAACAGCTGCCGACCTCGCTATGAGCCAGTTTATTGAAGTCTCGGATCGACTGTCCGAATTGGAATCGCGAATAAATATTCCCTCGGCGGTCCCTCCTTGGTTATCCGTCCTAAATATTCGCTGAGACGAAATCCGAGAGGCATGGGTCCGCATCAAAAAAGAGTACGATGCATGTACCGCGTGCCTTGTAGCAGCCGTGCCTTGCCAGTCCTCAAGGCTAAGTACGGTTATTGCTACAGCGCGTACGAAAGGTGCGGCGCCCAGATAGCAGATATGATAGCGCAAACTCCGCAACTTCCGCAACCTTCCCCAACGCCTGATCCTTCTCAGACATACATTCCGTCAGGCTGCCGGCTTCCGCCGTGCGATACCGAGGTTTTTACCGGCGATTATCTTCGTTGGCCAACCTTTAGGGATCTATTCACGGCAATTTATATCAACAATCCCAGACTCACTTCTGTCGAAAAATTATTCCACCTTAATGCTAAAAGGAGTGGCGACGCTCACAATATAGTGTTAAATTCACCCCTTACTAATGATGGCTTTCGATCAGCGTGGGATAACCTCACTGAGCGTTTCGAAAACAAGCGATTGTTAGTAAACAGTCAATTAAAGATACTTTTCAATGTACCGTCCGTAACACAGGAGATCTGGCTGCATGATCTAGGGTGGGATGATGAACTTCCAATTGAACTGTGCCAAAAGTGGCGTGATTTTCTTCAAAGCTACTCAGTCCTAGATCAAGTGCGATTTCCCAGATGGGTTTCCGAGTTCCGAGTGGAACATCACGGATTCTGTGACGCCTCTCAAAAGGCGTACGGTGCTGCGATCTATGTGCGCGTCGAGATGGGGCACACGACGCTAGTGCATCTTCTGACGACCAAGACGCGCGTGGCGCCAGTAAAAACTGTGTCGCTTCCCAGACTAGAGCTGTGTGGCGCTCTATTGCTATCCGAGATGGCCGAATCCATCCTCCCCCATATGCCGATGCTGTCCTCGAAACTCCATTGTTGGACCGATTCCACGATTGTGCTTGCATGGCTAGCCAAACCAGCATGCCAGTGGACAACGTTCGTTGCCAATCGGGTAACAAAGATCACCCAGTCCACAGAGGCAGCCAATTGGTCGCATGTTCAATCCGAACACACTCCAGCTGACTTGGCCAGTCGGGGCGTGCCCCTACAAGAACTGGTCGACAACTCCCTTTGGTGGCATGGGCCCACTTGGTTGCAAAAGCCACGAGATCAGTGGCCTGCCCAAAGCACCGACTCACAGGTGACCGAAGTGGAAAGGCGTCCTGTCAAGGCCCATGTTGCGTCCATTCCGACAGAAGACATCCTTGATCGCTTTTCCAAGTTAAATGGAGCTTTACGGGTCCTTGCGTATGTCCACCGTTTTGATTCCGGAAGTCCATCTAGAAGCCCAAGAACTTGTCGCCGCTGAACGGCTCATTAGCACTCAGCGCAGAGTTTTTGCTAATGAATATCGCTGCTTGAGTCAAAAGCGTCCTGTGTCCGCGACAAGTTCCATCCTCTCCTTGAACCCCTTTCTAGATGAGAAAGGGATTATAAGGGCGTGCGGCCGCATAACGGCCTCCGAACGACATCCTATAATCCTCCCGTCCGAAAGTGCACTCTCTCGACTACTGGTAAACTTTACGCATCTCATAACGTTGCACGGAGGTAACCAGTTAGTCGTACGTCTCACCCGGTCAAGATACTGGGTTCCGAAAATAAAGAACTTGGTAAAGGCCGTTATTAACTCCTGCAAGGTCTGCGTTATCTATAAGAAGCGATTGCAAGTTCAGATGATGGGAAGTTTTCTAAAAGAGCGAGTTTCTTTTTCCCGGCCATTCACGTACACAGGGGTGGACTACGCTGGCCCTTTCGACATAAAAAATTACACAGGTAGAACTTGCCTAATCACAAAAGGGTATGTGTTGGTTTTCGTGTGTTTCTCTACAAAGGCCATCCATCTAGAGCCTACATCCGATCTGACGACCGAGAAATTTCTCGCCGCTTTCGCTCGGTTCGTATCCAGAAGAGGTTGTCCCCGTCAAGTGCAGTCCGACAATGGGAAAACCTTTGTCGGCGCTGCCACCCTGCTCTCCCGAGATTTTCTACAAGCCGTAAAAGAGTCTGTGACTGATGCGTATAGTCATCAGCAGCTCAACTGACAATTCATTCCTCCTGGGGCACCCCATATGGGAGGCCTGTGGGAAGCGGGTTTCAAAAGCTTCAAAACCTTGTTTTACAAGTCCACCGCTACTCGAAAGTACACTTTTGAAGAGCTTTCAACCCTCCTAGCGAAAATTGAAACCTGTCTAAATTCCAGACCGCTATCTCCTATGTCTGAAGATCCCACTGATCTTTTAGCGTTGACACCAGGGCATTTTCTAGTCGGCAAACCTCTTCTGTCCATAGTGGAACCCGAATTAAAAGGGGAATCCAAGTCCATTGTGAATCGGTGGCAACACTTAAAGGCGCTCCATCAACAATTCCAAGCTCGATGGAAAGAGGAGTATCTCAAAAAGCTCCACAAGCGTAACAAGTGGCAGTCCCCGACCGCAAATCTCCGCGTTGGCGACTACCAGTCAAGGAGGACAATCTGCCCTCGAATGAGTGGCGCCTTGGCAGAATCGACTCTGTCTTTTCGGGGGCTGACGGCAATGTCCGTGTCGTCAGCATTCTCACGGCACGCAGGATTATCAAGCGTCCCGTGACCAAGGTGGTTCTTCTGCCAGGAGAACACTCCAACCGTCTTCCTCAACCGAAATCCTCCACTTAGTTCCCCAACCATCCTCGCCATCTAAGCAGTTTCAAATCATCTCCATTTTTTTTTTTATCCATTACTCACTACCAGATCACATTGTGAGGAGTAAAATAACTCCACACAAAATATCCCAAAAATAACTGCACGGAAAACCTGCCAGTTGCTACTTACGCAACTACTTCGCGTAGTAACGGCAACACAGGAAAAGAGAGTTTGGAGAAAGCAGTTGAAGAGAGACGGGAGAGAAGTAGGGAGAGAGTACGAGGAAAGAAAGTACAAAGTACGAATCCAAAGAGAGTTTGGAGAGATTGGGAGAGACGGAGCGGAGAGAGGCGCCAGAGCGAGACGGCACTAGTCAGAGCGAGAGTCCAGAGAGCGCAGGCGTGCCCTGAGCAAGGAAAGAACGGTACAGCGCTGCACTTTGGACTTCAGTGTGGAAAGGGGTGAAAGGTTAAACGGTAAAACCGTGGACTTTGAACCTTGGAGTGGAGAGAAGAAAAGGAGAGGCCGAGGATTAACGGGAACAGGAGGCCTATATTAGCGGGCCCAGCACTGGAATCAGGACCAGTCATCGAGCATCAAACCGCGAGTGAACAACGTCTAGTAAAAGTCAAGTCAAGAATATACAACCGTGGGAACCAGCCGGGAACAAGATCGCTACGTCGAGACGTTCGGGACCGAGCAAGTCACCGAATTGAGACACAGGTGGCTGATTCCTCGAAAGGCAACACACGGCTAAGTCTGCAAAATATCAAGATTGGCTGTAATACCGATTAGTCCGACTAAGTTGGCTGTAATACCGGTCAGTTTAGCTGCATTGGCTGTAATACCGATCAGGCTAGCTGTGCCGGCTGTAATACCAACCAGTCCGGCTACATTGGCTGTAATACCGATTAGTTCAGCTGCGTCGGCCGTAGTACCGATCAGTTGCGCCGGTTATAGGCAGACTTAGCTCGGCACGTCAATACCAGCAGAGTGAGCAGCACGAGCAGCAGGCCTCAAGGCAGCAACGTGGAACAACGCCGCAGCCAGTCGCGCAGGACGACGACGTGGACAAACAGCCAGAGACCGCTAAGAGCCAAGCCTCAGGTACGATCGCAACAGTCGGGAGGGAAGGCCAGGGTGGAACGTTCGTCTTTCTCTGGGCGTTAGCTACAGGGACTGCTGACGTAATCCGGCCGTAGTACCGGAGCGTCAAAGGAAACTGAGTGAGCGTGTAGCGGGACCGGCCGGGACAGAGCAAGGGACAGGAGGCTGCGGCTGGCAGGACGAAGGTCGTGCGAGCGTGGTGCCTGTTCACCCTAGTCTGAGAACGGTGACGCTTCCCTAAGCCCAACGGTCCAACTCCACGCCCTCGTCAACGAGTGGTGGCGAAAGTACTCGAAACGGCCAGGACCAGCAGCGAGGAATGTCCGAGCGGCGTTGCAGGAGCATCACTAGCACAAGACATACACAAGCACTGTAAAACAGAGCCGTAAATAAAAGCTTCTTTAACTGAATTCTGAAGTGTTGTTACTGTTAACCGGGCGGTCACGTTTATATAAATTTGGTGGGACGAACGCACAAATTCTACTGAGCTAGCCGCACGAACTTCGTAGCGAGCCAAACCTAAAAATCCAGTTCGTTACATCTGGCGCCCAAGACGTGATTGTCCCGGCAGTAAAAACACAAAACACCAGAATGGGGAAAAGTTGGATCTACCGCCTCAAGAAGGAGGATTTCACCAATGTGGCACAAAGGCTGCGCATTTCCCTGTCGGGTAGAACTGAAGACATGCGGAAAGCCTTGGTGGAATACTACAACGAGACGGAAAACAATCCAGAACTCAAAGAACTCTGGTCCGAACTAGAGGCTATGTACCCAGAAAAACCAGGTCTAAAAATAACAAACCCCGAGGGAGAAGACGTAGAAGGCCTTAGCATTGAAGAGATGCAACAAGAAGGCCAGCGAAGAGATTCAAGCCAAGATAGAAAGACAGTCCCGAAGGCACAAAGACCTAGCGAGCCCGACTACGCTAAAGTCGCGAAGCAGGTCAGAGAATGGTCATTTAGATTCGAGGGCGTAGAGAAACCTCTTGAATTCTTGGAACAGGTGGAATGGTCCGCGAGTACCTACGGGTTGGATTTGAACATGATACCTCGAGCAATGCCAGAACTACTACAAGGCAGAGCATTAAAGTGGCTTATCTCGAACAATCAGCACTGGAAAACATGGGAAGACTTTATTGAGAGTTTCCAAACGTTCTTCCTGCCCAGAGGATATTTTGCGAAACTAGAGGACCAAGTCAAAGTTTGGAAGCAGGGATTCAGAGAGCCATTCAAGGATTACATGGTGGACATGCAGACCATGATAAGGCCACTCGGGTACAGTCCGGGTAAAGTACTCGAGGTCATAAGGGAGAACAGCACAACTGACCTACGAATTTCCCTCAGAACGTACAAGATCGACCACCTGGAAGCCCTCATGATCCTGGCCACAGAATACGAAGAGCTCGAAAAAGAGCGGGAAATGTTCTCCCAAGAAAATAAGTTCAGCAGGACAAAGACGACAGTCCCGTGTCAGGTGACATGTAGAAGATGCGAGGATACCAGCAGGCAAGACAGGCCAGCTGAATCATCGCGAAACACGCCGAACACAGAATATCAAAGGCAGCAGACCAACACTCTATTGAGACCACAAAACACTACCCAGAGACCACAAAGCGCAACAGCAGGAAGCAACCAAGCCCAACAATACGTAACCATCCTACAATGTGGCGGACACGGGCATTGGGCAAGAGGTTGCCGAAACCAGCGAAGGCTATTCTGCTGGATATGCGGAAAGGTGGGAGTGAGATGCATGGAATGCTGTCAGAGAGCGGAAAATGGCCAGCGATCCCAGCCGCAGAGAGGCGAGCGGGGGTCGCACGCGGATTCCTCTCCAATCTAACTGGCAGGCTAATCGAAGAGGAGCAGCAGTTGTCCGCAGCGGTGACGATTGGTGGAAACTCGTACAAAGCCACAATCGACACCGGGGCAACAGCGAGCTTTATTGGCGAAGAGCTGGCGGACAATCTGGCTGCTCTAGGAAAGATTACACGGACGAGACGGCAAGTTAGGTTGGCAGACGGAAGGTGCAGCGGAATAAGCGCGCAGCTCGAGGTTGAAGTCGCATTCGGCAACAAGCGACTGACCATGAGCCTGCTGATAATACCAGGAGTAGTAGACGCACTGGTGCTGGGCTGGAATTACACAGGTTGGGGCTGCGATAAAGTGCGCAGGTCACGAAATCCGCATACCGGCCAGGAACAGGCACAACGGATGGCTGGAGGAAAAATTGTCGGTAGCAGTTGTTCAGGAAGACCGCGAGGAAGGAAACATCGAGCAATTCCTAGAAGCAGAGCTGGCAGAATTCCGAACAATGAGCGGAACTTCGAATGTGGCCGAGCACCAGATCACCATGAAGGACGACAAACCTATAAAACAAAGATACTACCCTAAGAATCCCAAAGTCCAAGGGGAGATCAATACAAAGGTGGACGAACTTCTGGAAATGGGTTTCATAGAACACTCGAACAGTCCGTATAGCTCGCCCATAGTAATGGTAAGGAAAAAAACCGGCAAGTGGAGATTGTGCGTCGACTTCCGACAGATAAACGCGAAATCGGTGAAGGACGCGTACCCAATGCCACGTATCAACTACATCCTAGACCAACTACGAGAAGCATGCTATATCAGCAGCCTGGATTTATAGGACGGGTACTGGCAGATTCCGCTAGAGGAAGCAAGTAGAAAATTCACGGCATTCACAGTGCCAGGAAAGGGACTCTTCCAATGGAGAGTGATGCCATTCGGATTACACTCGGCATCCGCAACATTTCAAAGGGCCTTGGACCAAGTGATTGGACCAAATTAGGGAGGATACAAAATCGACTACCTGATATGGACCTTCATATCTCGGCACTAGTTTGGCCGCGAAGCCTTCTGCCGCTTTAGACAAATGGTGCTCCTTGGCCCAGATGACATCGCCGATTCGTGGATTCCTCTGTCTCCTTCTGAGGTTGTAGTGCCTAACTTGATCCTGCGCCGCCTTTTCTAAATTTCGAAGATTTCTTTCAGTTTTTTGACATTCCCTTCTGGTGACTCTGTCTGCCTTCCTGTGCCCAGTGTTTCTCTGTCGTACAACGCGTTTGGCAGCCGCGGTTCTCTGCCCTGCGTCAGAAGGGAAGGCGAGTATCCTGTGGACTCGGATATGCTTGAGTTAACTGCTAGCATTATCTCCCTGATCCAGTTACATTCCGAATTTGGCACCAACTCTTTTGCGCGTCGGCTACCACGTTCAATTGGCCCTTTCTGTATGCAACCTCAAAGTCGTATTGTTGCAATTCAAGGGCCCATCTGGCGATTCTTCCGGACGGGCTTTCAATGCTGTTCAGCCATTTCAGTGCCATGTGATCCGTTACCACCTTAAAGTGGTAGCCTTCCAGGTAAGGCCTTAGTTTTCTAATTGCCCAGACAATGGCCAAGCACTCTTTCTCCGTTGTCGAATAGTTTTTCTCGGCTCCGTTTAACGTCCGACTGGAGTATGAGATAACTTTCTCGCCGTCTTCCGTGTTCTGTGTCAGAATCGCGCCTATGCCGTAGTCGCTGGCGTCTGTTTGCAGGATGAATGTTCTTCCAAAATCTGGACACGCTAACACAGGGTAATTCACCAGCCTCGCCTTCACCTCCTCGAATGCCGGTTGATGGTCTTGCGTCCACACCCATTTCACTCCCTTGCGGAGTAGGTCGTTGAGCGGCTTAACGATGCGTGCGAAGTCTGGTACAAATCTTCGGTACCACGATGTCACTCCTAGGTATTGCCTTAGCTCACGGACGGATGTAGGTGGTTCTAACTGGGCTATGGCAGCGACCTTGTCTGGGTCTGTACCGATTCCTTGGCTTGTGACTCGATGTCCCAGGTAAAGCAGCTCCTGTTTGAAGAACTGACACTTCTCGGGGTTTATTCTCAGGTTCGCCTCTTTCAGACGGCGAAACACTTCTCTGAGATTGTCCTTGTGTTCTCGCTGAGTGCGTCCGATAACGACTATGTCGTCCTGATACGCGAACGAGTGTGGAGACATCTCGGGTCCAATTCGCTACCAAAGAAGCAAGAAGGAACGCACAGTGCACATCAGCGACCTAAATCAGCAGGAAAAGGCACACACACCTAAGTCAACGACGAACAAAGGATCGGGATTGCGAGAATCCGTTTAATCGTCAGGACAAAGCCGGAGTCAACGGAAAATGGATGTGGGCAGACAGACAAGATATCGTTTAATCGTCAAGCGAATGCAGAACAACCAGTGTCCAAGACCGCATGGGACAGTAGCAACCTTTTAATCGTCAGGCCGAAACCGGAGTCAACGGGGCACGCCACACACGAGCAAGGACTCTCTCAGCACACACCTAAGTCAACGACTAACAAAGGATCGGGATTGCGAGAATCCGTTTAATCGTCAGGACAAAGCCGGAGTCAACGGAAAAGGGAGTTGGACAGACAAGAAGGACGATCTTGCAAATGAAGACTAGACAGATCTCAGACTTGATGGGGCAGAGGCAACCGTTTCTACGTCAGGCCAAAAAAACAGCGGAGTCAATGGAGCATACAACCATTAGAAAGGGACTTTATCAACGAAAGCATTCACCGGACCTGCGAAACGATCACAAGGAAAACATGTGGAGAGCAACGACAGAACACATGTCACCGAGGGAAGGGGAGAGACGGTACGGGGTACCGTAAAGCCAGGAAAAACACGCGTCAGCGACGGCCACCAAAAATTAACTGAAGAGACCGAGCCAAAAACGAGAGAAGACTTAGGCATCGGAGGAAAGTGGCGGCATCAGACACGCAGGGTTAAGAGAAAACGGCCTCCCCAAAAGAGAAGACATAAGCCGCAAAGAGAGCCGATAGGGACATAACGGTACGGCACAAAAGGAATCCCCAAAACCGAGGCTTCATGGTAAAGGAAATTGCAAGGGAACGGGCATACCAAATCGAGAAGTCAGCATGAGTACCCGAATTACCCGAGCAGCAGCAAGGAGGCAGGCCGCGCTTCAGCGAGGTCCTGAAGGACCCGTCGCGGAGCAAGGACGTGGAGCCGAGGACGATGGAGCCCGCTCGGAGCCCGAGCCAATAGTCACCTCTGACGAGAGTGGGCCGAGGACCCGGTCAAGGAGAGGCGGGAGTGGCGCCTAAAAAGGGCCAGGAATCCGGAGGTTGACGCAATTCCGCCGGGATACACCCGAACCTTCAAGGGTGCGGCGAAGAGGCCAAGGGGAAGCGGAAGCACCTCGGTTATGATGGCAGAGGCAAGAGCCAAGATGCTAAGGGACGAGGTCGTGCGGATGCGGACGATGAGGGCCCCATATGAGGACCGCAGAGCGATCGAGAAGGATCACGTGACGGCGCAGCGGGAATGGGAGCGGATGAAGCAGGCCGCAACGAAATCATCGTGCAGGAGGCATATCGCCTCAAGCAAAAAGAGGAGAAGGCCCGGAAGGAGGCGTAAGTCGAGGAGGCCAAGAGAAAGGCGGAGGAGGAGAAGCGTTACCGGGACACCGAATGGCAACAACGGCTGCAGAAGTAGGAGGAGGAGGAGTGCCAGTTGTGGTCGAGTGAGGTCCTGGTCAAAGCAGTGCCCCTAATCCCAGGAGGGATGCAGGGAATTCCCCCGACTCCGGCGACAACGAAGGTGCCAGTCATGGATCCGATGCCCCGAGCCGGTGGGTCCAATCGGATGGATGGGTTCCCCACCAATGCCCAACCCCCCATCCCCAAGATTGGCACGAGCCACCTCCGACCCCCCGCCCGCAAGTATGGCCGGAGGATGGCGACCGGGATCCCGCTCCCAGCCCCCCGTCACGTCATCAGGAGGCGGAGTCCCCACGCCCACCGAAGTGGACCCCGGCCCGACCGCCCACGCCCCAGTATGGCCAGGAGGCCCGAGGGGAGGAGCCGGAGGACCACAACCGGGATTCCGCTCCCAGCCCCCCTCCACGTCATCCGGAGACGGAAACCCCGCACCCACCGAAGTGGACTCCGGCCCGACCGCCCACGCCTCGGCATGGCCAGGAGGTCCTAGAGGAGGAGCCGGAGAATCCCACCAAGGATGAGGCTCCCAGACCAGGAGGAGGGGAGGAGCAGTGGCAGTACTGCCGCACGGAGATCCCGCAGGCCCACGTCGCGCATGCACTAAATGCGTTTGTGGCCGGCGGAGTCCAGTGGCGGCAGCACACCGTGACGTGGACCTGGCCCGTCGGCGACAAAGCAAAGGCCACGGAGGAAGCGGAGACCCCAGCGCAGGACCCACCAAAGTCGAAGACGCCGGGTGGTTGCCGCCGACACCGGAGGCTGGAGATGTCCTGGAGAAGGGGCCATGGGTGTGGCCGACACCTGTGGGCAACCAGAGGCCCAAACTCCAGCGGCAGGTCTCTGCCCCGGAGGCACGCGGTCCAGTGGCCAGTCCCACACTGGTGCGAATGGCGTTCCGGACGGAGTGCGGATGCTGGCAGGATATCGCCGAGGAGGAGTGGCCAGCTGGCCTATTAGAGCAGCCGGTCGTGAAGAATGCCATGCGACGAGGAGGCCGACGCTGCGTGATGGCATAGGTAGGCTGGAGGAAATATCGCATCCGTTTGGCGGCCTCTGGCCAAGTTAGTGTTCGCCGGTTTAATTGTTAGCCGTATAAAAAAAAAAAAATAAAAATAAAAATAAGAAAAAAGTAAGAAAAAAAACCTTATCACACACGTAAACACTAACACTGGGACTTAAAACGCGGACAGAACTAACACAAACACTTAAAATGATAACACCATAAAAAGCTGGGGAGTTTATTTGGAAAAAGCAGTTCATCTGAAAAATAAAAGCCAATCAGTTGAATGCCAAATCAAAAGCGAAGGCACAAACTCACATGTACATCAAAGAATGGTGGAGAGGGGTAGCTGCTGAAACGGGGGGGGCAGTCCATCTATGTCCCAAGTCATCTTTTTCTTTATCTCCTTGGAAAAGCCGTTCATCTGAAATCGATAAGAAAAGCAAATCAGTTGAGCAACAAAAAAAAAAATAATAAAGGCACAAACTCACGTGTACTTTGAAATGATGGGGAGGGGTAGCTGCTGAAACGCGGGGGGAGGACGATCGTGGCGGCAGTCAAACCTTTTTCCCCATATCATCTCTCTTTCCATCTCCGCTCGTAGGCGAGGGCCACTGGCCAAGGGCCAGTCAAGGGAAAGGGGGGGTTTGAAGAGAAAGCAGGAGAAGAGAAAGGTGAAATGGGAAATTAAAGAGAAAACTTACCGGCAGAAAAAATTCTCCTCGTCATCATGTGCTTAGGGAAGGGGACGCCAGCGATATTTGGCGGTCGATTGGCACTATCGTATGACAGCCGATCGATGGGCACGAGACATTGGAATTATCGGCATATGAGGTGGCAACGCCACCCCAAGGTAATATCGATATGCAAGTCATGTTATCGATCGCAAAGGATTAGTGTGACCAAGACGAACCACAGGAGACCGCGAACCAGGTTGGAGCGGGATACTTAAAAATTTCAACGGCAACATCGGGATTTAAGGAAGCATACATCGACGAGGGAGGCTTCGTGGGAGAAAGTCAAGGAATACGGATCGGCGCAGTATAACTCAACAAGGAGCTGTGGGAGTCGATTGAAGGACCAGGAAGACTCAAAGGCAACAAGGATACACAGGATAAAAGCCGGAGAGGAACAACAAGAATTCGTACGTCTAAGGATGGAACCAGAGCGGGGAGAAGAGTGAGAGGACTCGAAGGCTACAAGGATACACAGGGTAACAGCCGGAGAGGAGGATCGAGCTCACTTTCGTTATCCGAAGAAAGAGGGGAATGTGAGGAGTTAAATAACTCCACACAAAATATCCCAAAAATAACTGCATGGAAAACCTGCCAGTTGCTACTTACGCAACTACTTCGCGTAGTAACGGCAACACAGGAAAAGAGAGTTTGGAGAAAGCAGTTGAAGAGAGACGGAAGAGAAGTACGGAGAGAGTTGGAGAGTACGAGGAGAGAAAGTACAAAGTGCGAGTCCAAAGAGAGTTTGGTGAGATTGGGAGAGACGGAGCGGTGAGAGGTGCCAGAGCGAGACGGCACTAGTCAGAGCGAGAGTCCAGAGAGCGCAGGCGTGCCCTGAGCAAGGAAAGAACGATACAGCGCTGCACTTTGGACTTCAGTGTGGTGCCGTGTGCAGAGGGCGAAAGGTCAAACGGTAAAACCGTGGACTTTGAACCTTGGAGTGGAGAGAAGAAAAGGAGAGGCCGAGGATTAACGGGAACAGGAGGCCTATATAAGCGGGCCCAGCGCTGGAATCAGGACCAGTCATCGAGCATCAAACTGCGAGTGAACATCGTCTAGTAAAAGTCAAAGTCAAGAATATACCACGTGAGAACCAGCCGGGAACAAGATCGCTACGTCGAGACGTTCGGGACCGAGCAAGTCACCGAATTGAGACACAGGTAGCTGAGTCCTCGAACGGCAACACACGTCCAAGTCTGCAGAATATCAAGATTGGCTGTAATACCGATTAGTCCGACTAAGTTGGCTGTAATACCGATCAGGCTAGCTGTGCCGGCTGTAATATCAACCAGTCCGGCTACATTGGCTGTAATACCGATTTATTCTAACTGTGTGCGACTAGGTTGGCTGTAATACCGGTCAGTTTAGCTGCATTGGCTGTAATACCGATCAGACTAGCTGTGCCGGCTGTAATACCAACCAGTCCGGCTACATTGGCTGTAATACCGATTAGTCCAGCTACGTCGGCCGTAATACCGATCAGTTGTGCCGGTTATAGGCAAATTTAGCTCGGCACGTCAACGCCAGCAGAGTGAACAACACGAGCAGCGGGCCTCAAGGGAGCAACGTGGAAAAACACCGCTGCCAGTCGCGCAGGACGACGACGTGGACAAGCCGCCAGAGACCGCAACAAGAGCCAAGCCTCAAATACGATCGCAACAGTCGGGAGGAAAGGCCAGGGTGGAACGTTCGTCTTTCTCTGGGCGCTGGCTACAGGGACTGCTGACGTAATCTGGCCGTAGTACCGGAGCGTCAAAGGAAACTGAGTGAGCGTCTAGCGGGACCGGCCAAGACAGAGCAAGGGACAGGAGGCTGCGGCTGGCAGGACGAAGGTCTTGCGAGCGTGGTGCCTGTTCACCCTAGTCTGAGAACGGTGACGCTTCCCTAAGCCCCACGGTCCAACTCCACGCCCTCGTCTACGAGTGGCAGCGAAAGTACTCGAAGCAGCTAAGACCGCCAGCAGCGAGGAATCACCGAGCGACGTCGCAGGAGCATCACCAGCACAAGATATACACAAATATTGTAAACCAGAGCCGTAAATAAACGCCTCCTTAACTGAATTCTGAAGTGTTGTTACTGTTAACCGGGCGGTCACGTTTAATATAAATTTGGTGGGACGAACGCACAAATTCTACTGAGCTAACCGCACGAACTTCGTAGCGAGCGAAACATAAGAAAAACAGTTCGATACAACATCATGGTTTCTCGTCCACGCAGCGCTCAGGCATTGGAAAGCAGACGCACTCGAGGTATACATTCCTACCGATGCCGAGTCTGCCGTGGAATCCATCCGCTTCGAAAGTGCCAGAGGTTCCTAAAGCTGAGCGCAGAGAAGCGGCTTCGGGCAGTACTCATCAATAAGTACTGCTCAAATTGTCTCGCCCACGAGCACTCCGATGGGAGTTGTCGCAGTAGCGACAAATGCAAAACATTCAACGGGAAGCACCACACGCTCCTCCATATGCACGAGCGCCCCCTGCCGTCGGCTACTTAGCATCGTTCGCGCCGGCAGAATCCGCCAACTCGCCAAGCGCTGGCCCCGGCAAGGCGCTCGGCATCCGCCGCTTCTCAGCAGCGCTCGCGCCGGCAAGATCCGCCAACTCGCAGAGCGCTTGCCTCTCCGCCGCGCTCAGCCTCCTCGGCACCGGCTCCGTCACTTGCGTCCATCCTCCAACGGCACAGCGTGAACGTTCTGCCTACGGCCATGGTTACTTTGGAGACCGGGCTGAAGACCTTCGACACGGCCGCCCTCATCGACCCGTGTACGCCGACGAGCTGCATCGACGCATCGATGGCGTCCGCGTTCCGCTTGCCGACTACTACCGTCGGCGACGAGAAGATCTGCACGGCGACAATTCGGTCAAAGCGCGACAACGACTTCAAGTTAGAGGTCGTCTTAAAAGTGGAGCCTACCGTCCGCATCCGCACCCCCATCCGAGAGCTCTCGGACACCGTGGTCGGCAGATACGGGGACCTCCCGTTGGCCGACGAGCGGTCCTACTTGCCGGCAACCATCTCCGTAGTCCTGGGTGCGGATGTCTACGCCAAGGTCATCCGACCTGGCTTCCATTTGGTCGACGAGGGACTCCCAGTGGCCCAGAGGACGGCATTCGGGTGGATCCTGTCCGGCCCCTGCAGTCAAGCCTAGACGACAGGAGTGGGTCTGCTTTTGCAACGCTAGCGATTGCAAGGGGGCGGAATGTTTACGTCACTCTCCCCTCTCTTTAAATTGCGAATGCCTACTCGCCCGCACTGGATGCTCGCGATTCCAGGCTCTCCCACTCTCCCGCACTGGACGCTTGCGATTCCAGGCTCTCCCGCTTTCCCGCTCCCGGAATCTCTCCGCTGCGCTTTGAAGCGCGGCGCTCAACTAGGCTTAAGTTAATTCTCTTTTGTAAACCGCACGAATTAAATCGCCCGGACGGTCCGCGCTTTTACCGAAAACCCCATCGAGTTTTTTTTTCTTTTCTCTTGCGCACCGCGATCGTCGAGTGTTTTTCACCATCTCTTCCACAGCTTGCCACCCGGCTACGTGCAACAGCCGCAACGCCCGACAAAGCTGCCTCCAAACGACGAACACCCCCGACGCCCCAGCTAATCAACAGGAATAGAGCTCCAAGACATTTGTACAGCTTCCCAAATTTGAATGTTATTGCATGGACTTATTTCCGAGACTGCTCTTTTCACGTATGTAAAAAGCCACTATGCAGGCCACTCCATGAAATTAACTTGATTGGCCGCGAAGCAGAGATCAAGTCAACTCGCTCAGCATGCCGAAATTTTGCTCAATTCAACTCAACTCACTCTTCAGAATTGTGATCGCGAGTGATGCACACCCGAAATAAAAATTCAGAGAAAAGTCATGCTCGGTGCATCATTTTACTTCCGAGTTCTTCCAGATCATCGTCTCGCTTCAGGTCGATAAACATGCTGCTTCTTAGCTTCGTGTTCGAGTGCCTGAAATGATCATTGCCGAACTAGCAATCATCTCGAACAGATCGTGATTGTTTTGATTATGTGAACGATGCGAATGAGTTGTTTTTGACTAAGACCAAAATACTCGCGTTGATTACGATCAACACATAAAATCATAAGTTCAAATGTTTGGCTAAATGAACAAGTTTTTTATTTTAAAAACTATTACGTTTTTCATATTAAGATAAGGAAATTACTTATTCTTTACTTATTTAAGTTCAAATTCAAAAAATTAAATTAAAAGAGAAACAACGTTTAATGTTTATTTATGTAGGCTTAAATCTAAACTAAAAGCGTCTTTCCACAGATATCCATCCACCATTCGTTGAAAGGATGATCCATAAGATTTTGCCGTTCCGAAAATGTTCCAGTTAGTTCCCGATCCATATTTGACGGACTTTTTTTTTATATTTTTTCTGTTCAACTTTGAGTTCTTCTTTTTGACAGTGAAAACTGAAAGACTTCGTGGAGGTCTTAGATGTGGACCCCGATGACAGTCAGCTCTGCGTCCCTACAAAGCAAGCAAAGGTGGACCACAAGGCCGAGCTTGTGGAGATAACGCTCGAGAAAGGCTGGAGGAGCATCGAGCGCAGACCGTGATTATGACATTAAATATAAAATTAAATTTGAAATTATAATAAAACAAAAACATACATTTATTTTTAATGAACTTGATTTGTTACCATTGAGACAATATTGTTCAAATGCGGTGCATATTTTTTCTGCAGGCTGGCAAAAATCTGCAGACATATTATTCCGATTTGGTTGTTCGCGTAGATCACTTGCAGTCTGTTACCAAGTATCATTTATAACGCTGTTGTGCTCATTTTAAATGTTGTGCAAAATGCAACGGGATGTGCCACAGCTGTTCAGATCGGAAATGCCATAACTTTGGTGTTTATTAAGTTAGGAAGTTAGGATTTTTTATGGGTTTTATTTTTGGCCGATTAATCCGACCTACTAAATTTCATAAGGATCAGCCGCCATATAATCCTACAGCTGCCATATAACTAAACGATTGGATATGCCATATCTTTGGTGTTTTTAAAGTTAGGATGTTGCTCATTGGTTTTGTTCGAATCGTCTGCAGACCTCTTCATGGACAACGTTCCGCTGAGAATTCATAAATTCCTTCTTGCCTCCCGCTACAGCAAGCGGGAAGACGAAATGGGGGCCAAAGTCCAAGGAGTGGGCGAAAGTTACTCTTCGCCGAAGCCCCGAACACGAGCCGCTAAGTCTACACTACGGCCTGATCACGGCTACTGTAAAGATCTGAAGATGGGTGGACGCTACAGTTGACACGGGAGCGTCAAAGAGTTTTGCGAGTGCAGAATTCGCCCGTATGGCAGCCAGATAAAAAAAAATCGTGAGATCATCACTACGATAGCGATAGCCGTCCGATCCAACTTAAAGAGGCGAACTCGTGTGGAATTAGAATTATTATGTTGGATCGCGTTTTATTAGGTATGAATTTCTTGGTCGCAATGGGGACACAGATACAGTGGTAACATTAGGTCCCTCAGCGGAAGACCCCCGAATGCGTCCAAGTGAACCCGTTTCGACAACGTCTAACGACGCAGCAAATTGCACAGAAGAAGCCCCTATCAACACCAGGGCACTGTCCTTGGAGAGGTTAAGGTCAACCGTTATGCTGGAAATGGGTCCACAGACGAGGAAATGACAAGGACCCCAGAGGACTATCGACCAGACGAAGATTACGAGTATAACCAGCTGGCAACGGAAGAGGATAACTTAAGACCCGACCAGAGCGAAATTCATCGCAAGATTATTGGTTGATTATCAACAATTAAACGCTCACTCATCCCCTGACGCATACCCCGATTCGTTTTCAGGGTTGCATTTCGAATACAACACCGTATACTTCATAATTATAACAGTGATCGTTGGCCTTATACTTAAACTTAGAATTATACTTGTTGTTATATTTATTATACCCGTTACTCGTAGAGTAAAAGGGTAAATTGTATTCGTGCAAAAGTATGTAACAGGTAGAAGGAAGCGTTTCCGACCCTATAAAGTATATATATTCTTGTTCAGGATCACTAGCCGAGACGATCTAGCCATGTCCGTCTGTCCGTCCGTCCATCTGTCCGTCTGTCCGTATGAACGCTGAGATCTCGGAAACTATAAAAGCTAGAGGATTGGCATTTTGCATGTAGATTTTAGGAGTTCCTACGCAGCGCAAGTTTGTTTCAAAATGGTGCCTCGCCCCCTCTGACGCCCACAAGCCACAAGCTGTGGCCACAGTTTTGATGCTATTATGAAAATTTTAATTCATATGTATTTGTTTCGTCAATACCTATCGATTGGCCTAATAAAAGTTTGCCACGCCCACTCTAACGCCCAAAAACCCATTAAACGCTTAAGCCTGGCTAGCGCCTACATTTCCGCCTTTCATGGCCCGTGGTACCAATGTCTTGGGGTATGACTTTGGAACAGCTGGCCAAGGTGCTCAACAGAGTCAACGTTGATTCTCGATAAGGATTTCTATTAAAGGAAATTGCGATGGTTTTCATTTGTCAATACCGAACTATATCCCAAGAACTATGCAAATCAAATCCAGTTAGCCAAATTGGAGGTCTGAGTCAAACAATGGCGTATGTTTGTATGTTTGTAAGCATATACATATGTATGTATTTACATTGTACACAGTTGCAATTGCCCGGCAAAGATAACTCCTTTCAAAGAAAGCTATTCGCTATACCCGTTACTCGTGTTGTGCAAACATTTAGACTTTAATATACATAATACTATTTAAGAATGTATGTGTTTAGCCAATATATGTATGTATGTATGTTTAATATTTCTAGTGAATTTATTACAAGAAGGCATATTTATATTAAGTTGTTTAGCTGAGTAACGGGTATCTTCGAATTTTATTTATATCTCTATTTCCCTCTCATTATCCATTTCCTCAAGTTTTTGTTTTAGTTCCTTTACAACTTTGCCCTACGTTTTCTACGTTTTTAATCACTGTGTCCCAGTGAATACCTTTCTCAGAATCCGTTAACTTGGCTATCATTGGGCTTAAGCTGAGATTGACAATTTCTACTTGGCCAAATGGTTTATTTCCTTTCGGAATACTATGTAACAATCCCTCACTTTTTCAATTTTCTATAAGCCTTACAACCTTTTCCTTCATTTTTGGGAACCTTGTTCCTAGCTACATGCCCAAATTCATTAAAAATAAAAATAGTTAAACAGTATTTATACTATTTCCTCCGGAACACAAAATAGTAATCTACCGTCATTTTCTTTTCTATACACCACCCCATTTCGCATATCAAAAAATTTTCTTCTGATTTTTCTAATTTCTGTATTATTACTTTTATTTTTTTTTAGCGCATAAATAATCGCAAATGTTTCTAATTCGAAATAGGATGTAGTTTATCATATTTTCTTTAATTTGCATCTTTGTGTAATTCTACTTCATCCTTATAGTGGTATAATGCTAGAACTGGCGCTTCTACTAACTTTTCCTTTAGATTATTAAAACATTCTAATTCCCTTTCTCCAAACGTAAATTCTCATCCTTCTTAAGTAAATCATACCTCGGCTTAGTTATCGTTGAGAAATCCTTTATAAATCTCCTGAAGTAGGAGCATAACCCCAGAAAACTCCTAACTAAATGTACCGGGACAGGAAAATTTGGCATTGCTTTTATGCCTTTATTGTTTGCCTGAATTACTTTGCTCGTAATAACAAAACCTAAATACTCTACACTCGATTGTAAAAATTCGCACTTGTCCAATCTTAATTCCAATTTATTCTTGACTAATCTCTTTAATAACTCTTTCATTTTTCATAATGTTGTTCTATACTCTCACTAGCTATCATAATATCATCAATATAAAAGTTAAAAGATTGATTATTATTTTTATATAAAAAAATCAATCTTCTCTTTATTGAGTTGGATTAAGAACTGATTTTAATTAAGCTAAACAATTATTCATAATGACTACGCGTCGTTCCATCGCTGCCACCGTCTTTGCCGCTGCTGCTGTTTCTGCTAACGTTCTTTATTATTATTCTTCGCTGTCGCTGTTGGCCAATTTTAATTGTCATTGGCCAATGCATTCAAGTTATAGTTTTTGTTGTATGCACTTGGCCGAGTTCGATCAACTTTGGAAATTGGCATTGGATCACGCTATTCTGCATTCCCACGATCGCTGACCGAAAGGTGCAAGCTCAGCGCACGTGGCTTAGTTCGTGTGAACTTTATTGAGGGTATTTGTTGTGCAATCAATGCTTACTCTTTCTTATGTCTGGGTCTTTATATAATTTTGGGTGTTAACTCTTCCCTCCTTAAACGCGACTGTCCTTGGTCGCAACGACGTAGAGAATAGGTCCAGAATGTGGGGACTTTTCTTGCGTTTCTGGTACGGAAGCTGATGTACTTTCCGTTGACTTACGTCTTCGTAGGAGTTCCGTGATCGATCCTATTATTAGTAGAAGTAGAATGATGGCCGATCCGTAGGTAACGGAAGATTCTATAGTTCTTTTGCTTCTTAGTTTTTCTAGCGCTTTTGTGTTGTTAATATTGAGTTCCTTGACCCTTTGTAGTGAGAGAACTTCCTCTAACTTCGTCTTTTCTCCCATTAGTTGGAATAACGGTGGTTCTGGTTCGACTAAGTTAACTTCCCTTGATTTGTAAGTAGTTTCGCCAATAGTTACTGTTGAATTACGGTATTGCAGTTGTAGAAGTTTTTCGTCTAGCGAGACTGGCCCATTGAAGTCGTTCAGTATGGTGCATGGTATTTCCTCGAAATCTAGGATGTGTTGATTGTTGATCATCTTACATTCAGGTTCTTGAAGGTTCTGGAGGGCGTTTACGCAAGAATCATTGCTTAAATCTAACAAATTTTTTGAATTACAAATTGCCTTATCATTATGTGACTAGCAAGGTTTTTTAATTGCAAATAATTATCTCTTACATTCTAACAAATTTTCGTATTTTATATCATTGATTATTTGGGCTTTTTTTATTGCTTTAATTTTTAAAGTTCTACAATTATCTGTTTTAAAAGTTGGGAGGCTAATAATATAGATGAGGTCGTTGCCATTTGTGGGTTATTTAACTTTAGCAAATTCCAATAATTCCTCTATGTTAAAAAAAGTCGTTTTCCTTTTTAAAGATATCATCCACTACTGTGGTTTCTGTGCTTGTGAATACAAAAGAGTTTATTGTGTTAGATTTGGCCCATGTAATTGCGTATATTATGTTGGTTATTTCTTCTTTTATTAATTGAATTTTATACTTTAAAATATTTGCTTTCTGATTTACGATTTCTTCCGAGCTTTGGGTAACTTTTAATATTGCGTTAGTTGGTTAATTTTTTGATTAATTAATCTGTTAATTACTAAGTAGTAATTAAGTGTTTACGTGAACAAGTGTTTATTGTTGTTTTCTAATTGCTCATTTATCTTATTTTCTAAGATCTCGTAGTCGTGGTGGTCTGGTGATCACGCCAGCCATTTCCATGCAGTACCTATTGCTTCTATTGCCCGTTTTAGTCTTTTTTGTGTTTGAAGAATGCGTAAATCAGTATGAATCTGTTTTAATTCGTATGAGAGATAGGGGTGTAATGGATGAGATGGGGTGAGTGAATGAAATGAATCTTCTAACTTTGCCAGAGTTTCTTCATAGCTGTGTAAGTTAAAGATGTGGATGATTCTAAATGTTCCGTGAGTTGGAATAGTCGAGGACTGTGGTTATCCCCAGGCATGTTGGTAGAAATAGCCTGAAAAATTATGTTCTTTTTTTATTTTTATGTATGATTTTTCCGGTTTGTGTTTTAATAATGGTCATTTTGTTTTCTGTTTTGGTTGTATTTTGCCTTGATTGTGATATTCAAGGTCGGCTGTTTGTTTCTTCTGGATTTTCTGTCTAATTTCTTCTCGTTTTTTTTCTATGTCTTCTGCTGAACTGGAGATTGTGCTTCTAAAAAATATATTTATGGGGCTTTCTTTTGTTACAGAATGGATCGATTTATTATATTCTTGTCCTGCTTTAAAAATGAAGTCCCCAAATGTTATGCTCCCGTTGTCTTTTTTAAGGCACCGCATAATTTCTTATAGGGTTTGATGAAATCTCTCTATTTGTCCGTTACTTGTCGATGCATACGGAGCAGTCGTGTGTTCTGATATTTTGAGTTCATCTCCTAACATGAACTTGATTGCTGCTGAGCCTAAAGAGCGGTCGTTGTCCATTATTATCCATTTCGGCACACCGAAAGCAACCAACATTTCCCTCAACGGATTTTAAATATCTTCAGATGCCCTTGACTCCAAAATTTTTTACTTGAGCATATTTAGAAAATTTGTCGATTCCTGTTAAGATTCTATGTTTTTCCTTCCTGGGTAATTAGGAATAAGGGTTGGTTGGATTTCCCCTCTTGGGGGGTGTCGTATTTTGATTCTTTACAAGTTTGACAGGCTTGAACTATTGCTTGATTTTCTTTATTGCTTGTGGAAAAAAATAATTTGTTAAAATTTGTATTTTATTTTCTTTTGCGTCTCTATGGGCCTTTTTATGTTCGAGGGTAATTATTTCGTTTTCTTGAGATTCTGAAGTTACATCGTGTATTTTGTTTGGTGTAAACCTTATTTTGTATGAGTTGAAATAGATGGGTAAATGTTTTGAGTTTTTCCCCTTACTTCTTCGGATGTAATGATTCCGTTTATAAGCTTAGGGTCAAGTCTGGTAGTTAGAATTGCTATAAGTTTTTCTTCTGTGTAAGACTTTTGTTTAATTATATGTCTGTGGTATGTTGGAAATGGTATTTCAAAACTATAGGAATCTGTGTCAGCTGTCAATAAGTATGTCTAATTTTTAAATACATTGATTGGAGCTTATACCAAAAATATATGAGATGGTGTTATGAGCTTTCGTCGCTATGGACTGATCCTGAGCAGCTGATCCGTGTATATTACCACCTGAATACCCGTAAAGGTAATGTCTTAAGGTCTGGAGAGCCCAAACTATAGCAAGCATCTCTCTTTCGTTGGTTGCATAGTTTTCTTCGGTTTTTGACAGGGTGCGTGAAATAAACGTTATTGGCCTATGATTTTGTTCCAATACTGCGCCTATTGCGTAGCTTGATGCATAGTCAACTGGAATTCTTTTCCGAAATCTGGATAAGAAAGGGTTAATTCTCTGGAGACGAGAGTATTTTTAAGTTTCTCGAATGCTGTAATCGCATCTTTGCTCAGGTTAATAGCAGTTTAGCTTGACTTGGTTTTAGATATACGGCCTTCTTCGCCTCTTAGGAGAATGGTTAAAGGCTTTGCTATTTTTGCATAGTCTTTTATGAACCGCCTATAATAACCTGTCATGCCCAGAAAAGAACGAAGATCTTTTAATGTTTTCGGGACCGGAAATTTTGTAATCGCTTTTTTTTCTATATTGGTTTTTACTCCATTTTCTGATATTGTATACCCCAAGAAATCTACTTCGTTTTTGAAAAAATGTCATTTCTCTATTTGGACTTTGTAGGGTTGAAAATACCTTTTCAAGATTTTGACCGTGATCTACTTCATTTTTGCTAAAGACTATGATGTCGTCTACGTATACATAGCAGATTTTCCCTATGTACTCTCTGAGTATGTCATCCAAAGCTCTTTGAAAGATGGATTTTTTAGACCGTACGGAAGTCTCGTAAATTCATATTTTCCGCCGTTTACAGCGAATGCTGTTTTCTCTATGTCCGTGTCTTTCAAGGGTACTTGGAGAAAACCACTCTTGAGGTCCAATACCGAAAAATACTTGTTGTCCCCAAGTTGTGCAATAATTTCGCCTATTTCAGGGATCGGATACCGATCTGGTGAATTTTAATTTTGCGTTTATTTCCGAGAATTAATGTATCGTTCTTCACATCTATAATGGCTCCTAGGCTTTTCATTGTGTCATTGCCCAGTATACTGTGAAAGGTTTTTAATGTTTCTAGCAAAAAAAATTTCATGGGTGAATCTGAAATTTTAGGGAGCTTAAGTATTGCATGTTGTGTTATTTTAGTTGTACCTCCGACTGAGCTAACGGAAAAATTTGTCTCATTTTGTTTTGGTTTTGGTACTAATTGGTTTTGAATATAATTTTGATTTGAGCCCGTATCTATTAAAAATTTTAGGATTTTTCCGTTCCCCGTGGTTACTTTAAAGGAAGGTAATGAGGAACGATTTATTCTAAAAAATAAAGCTCGGACATATCTTTGTATTCCTGCTGCTCAGTATCGTTTTGCCATACATATTTATTCTGAAGCTCGTTTACATTATTTTCTTATACTAACCGATAATACTCTTGCTCTGGGCTTGGTGTAGTTTCCTCTGAATTTTGTTGTGCGGTGCTTTCTGTCTCTGGCTGAATATGGAATTGCCGTGGCATTTTGTTAGTGTTTGTAACGTTGGAAGCACTAAGAGATCTTTTCCCTGCATAATCGTTATTTGCCGGCCTGTTCATATAATTTATATGAAGCGATTTCGGTTGGGGTCGTGGGGGAGGTTTTGGGGTGCTGTAGGATGCTACTACACCGGCCTGATTTGTATAGGGTTGTCTATAAGATTTAAATTGGTACCCACTGCATTTGGTTTGGGTTATGATAGAGTTGTGGATGAAAGTTTTGTTTGACTGCTATTTTATATGGCTGTAGGGGTTTGGGTGGTAATAAAGGTGCCTTCCCTAAATATGGAATTTTTGGTGTTTGACTATTCCTAGTGTTCTGATTCTCAAGTAGACTGCACAGATATAGGGCGTGTCCTAAGTCATGTGGCTCTTTAATAGCCAGTAGTTGTGCTAAGTTTCCGTTGAGGCCTCTGACAAAGGTGTCCAAGGCTTTTTCTCTGTACATGGCTGTCAGAGATTGCACAGTTTCTTGTGAGGCATCTAAGTTGCCAATTGCTAAGGGGGTATTATAGGATTCTAGTACTGCGTCTGCTTGTCCGGTGAATTTATTTCGGATGGCTAAAAGAATTCCATAACATTTTCGTGAGCCGGTTCTCATTTCGTAAATTTTTAACACCCTTTCGACACTTTTCTTCTATGAAGAATATTCGATTTTGTTTCCCGAAAAATTTCTAAGTGTCCTCACGATGTCTGGTAATTTATCTAAGTCACTAAGATTGTGCGCTAATTCGGTTTTAATTGTTTGGTCTGTATACTTGGAAAAATCTTTATTGGGATTAAGTATTTCTTTTACGAGGCGGCTCAGATTTGCCTCTAGGACAGTTTTAATTTTTTCCTCGATGTCTCTCTCGGTCATGATAGGCGTGGTTGATTGTGCGTTACTAACTGACGAAGGAACGGCAAGATTCGCGAGTCTGTCTGCTAAATCTTGTTCAGTCATTTGGAATGTATGAGCAATAAAAGGTTGAGCTTAACTTTAAATTTTGATTACTCCGAATTCGGAAGGTTATTAATTAAAGAAATATGGTGTAGGTCTTTGATTATTGTGTACATTTTTGACTTGTTGTGTGTGGATTTTTTCTTAAAGCTTAATTTCTTAATTTCCTTTTGGATAGTAGCTTTAATATTTTTCAATTTAAATTTGTTTCCTTTGATAGGTTGCTTAAAACTATTCTTACAGTAATAGCATATCTCGGCGTGCTCTCGTGACGACTGGATCGACAGACTCCGGCTTATCCCACGCTGCAGCGATCTCTCCTGAGTGTGGGTTTACTAGGGGGCCTCCTCTGTACCTTACTCACGTTCCCTCCGAACGGATACTAAAGGGATCACGGCAATATGTTTGACCTGATTAGTCCGCTAGGCACAAGTCCTGTTTTTCCAGGAGTGACAATATAATAGCTTTTTTAAAAGTCATTTTCGCATGTCCTGGTCTCGGATTTTTCTAGCGGATTAGGCGGAGGTTCAAACGAAACGTGAGAGTTTTTTTTACTTTCCCGAACTTCACGAGGCGCGGAACTTGTTATCCTTTCGCGGCCTTTAATCAGGTCCCTGATCGGGCGCCAGTTAAAAGATTGATTATTATTATACCCGTTACTCGTAGAGTAAAAGGGTATATTGTATTCGTGCAAAAGTATGTAACAGGTAGAAGGAAGCGTTTCCGACCCCATAAAGTATATATATTCTTGTTCAGGATCACTAGCCGAGTCGATCTAGCCATGTCCGTCTGTCCGTCTGTCTGTCCGTCTGTCTGTCTGTCTGTCCGTATGAACGCTGAGATCTCGGAAACTATAAAAGCTAGAAGATTGGCATTTTGCATGCAGATTCTAGGAGTTCCTACGCAGCGCAAGTTTGTTTCAAAAAGGTACCACGCCCCCTCTGACGCCCACAATCGCTTATATACGATTTTAAAAATTTAAATATTTCGGAAAAGTAAAAATGCAGTTTTATTGTGTTTATCAATACCTATCGAAATGTAGAAGAAATTTTTCAAATCGAACCATTCGTTAAAAAGTTATGCGTGATCAAAGTTTCTATCTCCATCTCCCTCGCACTCCCTTTACCTGAGTAACGGGTATCTGATAGTCGGGGCACCCGGCTATAGCGTTCTCTCTTGTTTTTATATAAAAAAAATCTAACTTCTCTTTATTGAGTTGGATTAAGAACTGATTTTAATTAATTAAACAATTATTAATTATGACTACGCGTCGTTCCATCGCTGCCACCGTCTTTGCCGCTGCTGCTGTTTCTGCTAACGTTCTTTATTATTATTCTTCGCTGTCGCTGTTGGCCAATTTTAATTGTCATTGGCCAATGCATTAAAGTTATAGTTTTTGTTGTATGCACTTGGCCGAGTTCGATCAACTTTGGAAATTGGCTATTCTGCATTCCCACGATCGCTGACCGAAAGGTGCAAGCTCAGCGCACGTGGCTTAGTTCGTGTGAACTTTATTGAGGGTATTTGTTGTGCAATCAATGCTTACTCTTACTTATGTCTGGGTCTTTATATAATTTTGGGTGTTAACTTATATAATTACTTTATTTTTTCTTATCATAACGTCAACAATTTTGTTAATAACCCTTTGAAATACCGCAGGAGCATTTTTTAACTCTATTCTCATTCTCAAAAAGTCGTGTTGACCGATGTATACTTGACTGACTCCTGATCAACAAATACATGAAAATACCCGTGCTTCAATGCTAACTTTGATAATATAGTTTTATTAACAAGCCTGTCCAACAAATCATCAATTAGTGGCAACGGATAGTTGTCTTTCGCTGTTACTTTATTCAATTTTCTGTAATCTATGCATAACCTTAGATCACCTGATTTTTTTCTTACCAGCACTATAGGTGACCCGTATTCTGATTCACTCGGTCAAATAATATTTATCCAACAATACTTGTAACTTTTCCTTTCCCATATAAGATAATCGTCTTGGCGAAGAACTAAACGTTTTGGAATTTTCTAAAGTCAATTTAATTTCACATTTTACTTCGACATTTTCCTGTCTTGGTTTATTTATATACTCATCCTCCAATATTTTAATAAACTGGCATCGAACCTTGTAATCTACTGTTTCCGTTTTGTATGCCCTCAATATTTCGATCTAATAGTTCTTCTTGATCCAAGCTGACGTTCTGAGCTAGCATCAGCTTTTCATCCATGTAATTTCCAAACTTCCCATCAGTTTGCCAGATACGAGACGCGAATTTTCGGCGTTTTTCTAATTTCGACTGAGTTTCACCGAACATCGAAATCATCTGTTCGCATTGGTTGCAAGGCACGACTTGGGTTCTCGTATAACAAGGCGTTAACTTTGCCTTTGACCTTGCTGACGAAAAGCATGCGCATTTGATATCCAGTAATTCCATAAATATTGGAAATGTTTTTTTATTTGCGCTATCCATTTACGTCACATGTCTGTTCGTCGTATACACTTAAAGCTTTTACCAACATCCTCTAATACATTTTGCCGTTGATAGTTTTGCCTTGATATTGAAAATACTCGTTGGGTATAATGATTATTAAGAAGTCTTTATTCTTGCGTCCGCACTTCAAGCTTGCAAAACGACGACTGACTCTCCCTTCGTTATTTAAATCGGCTTTCGTTTTCAGGGTTTCATTTCGAATACATCTCCCTATACATACATAATTATAACAGTGCTCGTTGTCCTTATACTTAAACTTAGAATTTTACTTGTTAAATTTATTATACATGTGTTTGGGCATTTGCAACTAAAAACAGTAACGTAACAGGCGATCCTGCCACAGGACGATTAGTGGGCTTGTGTTTTTGGTTTCGAATCCAGAAGGCGTTTGTCTATTTAGAACATCACCACTTACACAACCGGAGGATCCCTATCACCCAACTCTAAAGCTGACTGTAGATGCGAGATCAGAGCTGAATAAAAAATTAGAAAAGTCTGTTAAACGAATCCGCTGCATTCGTAAGGCAAACATTCATATTTTAAATACATTTATATCCGGCTATGACTGGTCCAAATTTTATTCATGCACTAATATGGCTGAGGCCGTTAATATATTTTATAATGCATTGAACTCCTTCTTTTATCTGTGTGTTCCGTTATACTATCCGTCAATTTAAAATAAACCTTCATTGTTTAATAAGGAGTTGTCACACCTAAAAAATGTTAAGTCCAGACTTTTCAATAAATTTAAAATGTGCGGCTCACAATGTGCCTTCTCTCAAAACCTAAGGGCTCGGCCAAATTGTACCGTGCTTAACGCCCGGTTTTATAAAAGCTATCTGACTCGTTGTTGGGTCCAATTTTCACGAGATCCAAGTTTTATAATTTTGTTACCACTAATAACGGTCTTCAAATAAATCCAAAAAAATCCAAATGTTTGATAATTTTTAAAAAAGAAATAAACCCACCAGTGTAAAGGCTCAAGGTTGATACCGATGAGATTGAATACGTAAATCGAGCTAACAACCTCGGAATTGTGTTCAATAGCACTCTTTCGTGGTCCAATCATATCGACTATATAGTTGGTAAGACGTATTGTCAACTACGTCAATTAAAACTGATCCAGAGTATTTTACCAACCCATAGTAAAATGGTATTAGCAAAGTCGATTATAATCCCTTCACTTTTATACTGCATTGAAATATTTGGAAAATGCGACTCAATAAGTAGGAATAAATTAACCGTAGCATACAACAATATAGCAAGATTTATTTTCAATATTAAACCACACGATTCAATTTCAAGTCATGCTAAACAAATCTTTGGACTAGACTTTTCCACATTAGCTGAATTTAGGACACTGATTCTCCTTCACAAAATAGTCACGACCAAGGAACCAAATTACTTGTTTTCGTTTCTCAACTTTGCACAATCAGCCAGAACGAATAATATAATTCCCACAAGAATCAACTATTCCTCGAGTGAAAATCACTTCTTTGCATGGGCTGTTAAGCTTTGGAATAATTTACCACACAGTTTAAAGAATACAAGAAGTGCTAGACAGTTTCGGGAAGAATTATTATTAATGTTAAAAAATAACTAACCCACAACCACACACAACTAATTATAAAAATCCAAGAACTAACTATAGATAAGAATTCAAAAAAAAAATAAAAAAAAAAAATAAAATTTGCTAGCAAAAAAAAAAAAAGTAAAAAAATAAAAAAATAAATAAAAAAAACAACAATACAAATAATAAAATTTTACAACATAAATTTTAATTGCTGGTATTCTATAATAATAAAAACTTAAATATGTTTAAGTGATTCTGTAAAACTTTCTGTAAGATTGTAAACTTTGTTTTGTGACTAGTGCTTTACTTTTTAAGTTAAATTGTTAACTTTAGCGCTAGGAAGATAAATAAATAATAATAACTGTTAAATTGCTTACCTTATCTTTGGAAAGTTCTCACTTCCCACTTATTTGGAAGGAGTCATTTGTTATTTCCTGTCATAAAAAGGAAGGAAATCTAATACAAGCAATTACAGAGGCATATCCAAATTATCCGCCATCCCAAAGCTTTTTGAAAACGTTATTATACTTAAAAACTCGATCTCAAATTTGATCCGAGTTACTTCAGGCGTCCTACAAGGAAGCCACCTTGGCCCACTTCTTTTTACTTTATTTATAAACGATCTCCCTCTAGTCTTGACAAGGTCGCGTGTCCTCATGTACGCAGATGACGTTAAGTTATGCCTGCAATATAACGAAATTTCCAGCAGTTCAGACTAACAAACGGACCTAAATGCTTTTCAAACATGGTGTTGTGAAAATCTTTTGGATTTAAATAGCGCTAAGTGTAAAGTAATGACATTTTTTAGGGTGACCCCACAATACCCCACGTATACACTGGGTGGTGGTGCGTTGTCTAGAATCACGCATGCTGATGACCTTGGCGTCCTTCTTGACTAGTTTTATGCAGAAACTTATTCACGTAAATGTGGCGTTACTGGGTCGCATAAACTTCTCTGTGCCTAATAAAAATAAAAATTGCTTTTACGTTAAATATTTGTAGCTCTAACTTTTATATGCATAAACCGTTAGAGTACTGCGTAATGACTATATAGTCTATTATATACCATGTTATTTTTACTACCGACTTTTTGCCAATCCTAAAAGCATTAACGTTATCTTACTTAGCACAAAATTAGTATTAGTATTAGTTTCGTATGTATTCTTACTTAGTCTGTCCGCTTCTATTGTCCCTTTTCACTTCTCGCGATCTCGTTTTTTACGCCCATTGGGAAATAGGGCTCCGCGCGTAACAAGCACTGCTTGGTGTCGTAGGGGCCACTTGTTTGCGCTGATCATAGTGCATAGTGCATCACACACCCTTCTTTCCTTTGCACGCAGTATATAAGTCGGAACGGCCGGGATCGGCCGACTATATCCTATAGCTGCCATATAACTGATTGATCGGAAATGCCATAACTTTGGTGTTTGTAAAGTTAGAAAGTTGGGATTTTCTATGGGTTTTATATTTGGCCAATCAATCCGACCTACCAAATTTCATAAGGACCGGACGACTATATCCTATAGCCGCCATATAACTGATTAATCGGAAATGCCATAACTTTAGTGTTTGTTAAGTTAGGAAGTTGGTATTTTTTATGGGTTTTATTTTTGGCCAATCAATCCGACCTACCAAATTTCATAAGGATCGGCCGACTATATCCTATAGCTGCCATAAAACTGAACGATTGGAAATGCCATAACTTTGGTGTTTTTAAAGTTAGGAAGTTGTGATTTTTTATGAGTATTAAGAATGCATCAAATGAATAATTTTGGAGAATATAATTTACAGAGTATTCTGCAAGGGTATATCATTGCTTTCCTTTCTTGTTTTAAAAAGCTTTGGGATAGCTGATATTTTAGATAAGCCTTTATAGTTACTGGCGTCTATCTTGTTGAGAACAGGTATTATTATGTTGCTTACTAGTATGGACTATACATTTCTTTAGTGTGTCAACTCTTTGCTAAATGTGATTAATTGCATTGGACATATTATTGCATTTGCTACAAAACACAAGTCAAGTATGCAACCTAGTGATTATTAGTTTTTAAAAATATATAGAGTTTACTGGTGAAGCGAACGAAATTTAAATGTATATAATTATTGTACAACGTATTTAATAAAGTCCACCGATATTCAAAAAAAATGACATATTCTGGTCCAGAAAAAACACGACCGATCACTTTGAAAGTCAAAGGCGAATTTATTGGAATATAGTACTTCATCATCTTTACCTTCAAAATGGATATCCTTGTCAACCACATCTTTAGATTTCAACATACTGTTTTTCTTGGAATATAAGAACGTGATATTAAGGTTGCATTCCCCTTCAATCCCACTAAATCAAGGCTGGAACTTCTCGGCAAGGTGTATTGCTCAGCAGATTCAAGATTAAATAAACTTAAATGTACTACATCCCATATCCCATATAATTTTTCCGAATGTAATATTCTAATATTTAATTGTCTTCTTTAATAAAATATTTTCTTAAATTATTACCAAGTCTCCTTTCTGTTGCAGTCTATACTTTTTATATATATATATAAATATTGCAATACAATATAATTTGTTTCATAATAAGCACTTTCATTTAAATATAAATTACAAACAGCGTTAGCGTAAGATTATATTCACAGCCAATTCTTATAAATAGTTTGAATATTGTTTGGTTTTTCACATGCCCTTTGCCTTCAACTTCTGTTTGTTATTGTACTAACATTTTATAAATTTCAAAATTTACAAACGTTAAAACTAATTTTTAACTGTAAAGAAACTCTTAGGTCAGAGACAATAATTTTGTGAAAATAGATACCCACTCAATGTGACCAAGTTGAGTGAATTCCTATTATATCACTATCTGAGCCCTCGACATCATAAGTAACTTAGAAAAATTATTTTTTTAAAAAACATGATTTTAATTTTAACTACAAGTGTTATTTCAATATTATTCACGTCAGAACTTACGACTACAAAATATTAAAATCAAACTCACTTTAACAATATGTTAAACATTATTTTAGGCACTTATTATAATAATTTTCTTACACTTAAATAAATAAAACATAAAGAGTCTTTAATTCACAATATTAAAGCTCTTAAGAAAAATATAAATATTGAGCCCATAATATTGAAACTCCTTTTAAAGTTCACTCAACATTTTATATCAAATATCTACAAGCAAACATATTAAAATAACTAAAAAAGCAATGATTATAATCTTTGAGCATATAGGACATAATCTATTTTAGAATTTTCCTCTACAAGTCATATATACACTTTATTGTGGCGATACTTCCGTTAGTACTGCTACTATTGTCATAACATTTTATTCATTATATTCCTTAAATTTTTGACATTTGAATTTAAATTCAGCATCAAAATAAATTCTTAAGATACAATTCTTTTTCGTATAATAATTTACTTTATAATTTTTAAAATTAAAAGCTTTAATAAACTCTTTTTAATATCATGACAGAACTATTTTTTGTAAGGATCTTATAAATGTATTTAAATTATCATATGAATATTAAGTAAGATTTAGTTATTTTTCAGTATGGCTAACATCGAAATTGTAAATTGCCCAGAAGACGCTATACTGGTTACTAGAGTTCTGCAAAACTTAAATAACACTCTGATTCTAAGTCAAAAACAAATCCACAATATTTTTTAGATATTCTTTCTGATACTCTGCAGAAGATTTATATAATGAGAACTAAAATAACTATGATGTCGACCTCCAATCTGACCTGAATTTAAACATAATTTGTGTTTATTTTTTGGAAACGGAAACTAATTTTTTAATTCCAGTGCCCAACAACAAACTAAATTTTAAATTGGAATTTCAAAAGTAATCATCAAAACTAGCTTAATCTTATTATAGAGATTAGAAAACTACAGTAAGAACTGGCTTAATTTTGAAAAAGATTACCTAGTGTGGTGCAGGCAGAATACTGTTTTGTCGGATTTGTTGAGAGCTACATATTATTGAATAATGCCGAAGGCCTTAAAACTAATTTTAAAATGGCTTACGCAATAGCCACGATAAATAAAAACCACGGAGAATCTAAATGGGTTGTAGCTAGTTTCAATAAGTACTTTCTCTGAAGTCAAATTTGGGACGCGTTATCAAATTATTTTGGTATTCACAGTTCCGATGATTCAATCAATTTTGTATAAAAAAATTAAGAAGACGAGCTATCAATTTTTTTTTTTGTTGTCAATTTTTTTTAAAGTTATTTAAAACACACTTTGAGTGTACTCATGCAGGTCTATACTTTTATTATTAATATTTTCATGTTTTTAAAAGAAGAAAACAAAATGAGATCCGGTACATTTATTTAGCTTTTTAAAGCAACTACCTCGATTCCAGACATTTTTTCATAATTTCTTTCTCCTGGCTTACAGGCATTATTGTTATACCGGGGTAATTATATAGACGTTTGACCAATTACCTTATTTCAATTCCGCCTTACTATATTTAAATATAAAGCGTAGTGTTATTATCGATTGTTTCAGTTAAATTAATTTGCTTTTGGTTTTATTCTATGTATTTAAGGTACTCTCATTTTATTATTGTTTTGGCATGCCCAAGCCGAAGAGTTTAATCACTTTTATATCATTGATCTTAGATCATGATACATAGTCACGGTTAGAGTAGTCATCAATATAACGTCCAGACGCTGAAATGAGTTCTAAATTAAATTAAAAATTAAAATCACGCCAAACATAATTAAAAACTTACAATCATCCATTAAAATTACTTGGGTGTTTTCTATGTTTGTACTAGATACAGAATGTGGAATTATATTATGCTCCCCTTCGTTCCATCTAGTCCTGCCACTTGAACGTGATACAGCCATTGGAGCTGAATAAAGACTCAAATCTGTTGGACTTATAACACCAGACATTGTGGAAATGGAGCCGGCATATCCCAAAAGCTAAAAATTAAAAACAAAATAGTCCATTAATATAAATACACTCCAAAATCTCTACCAAACTTCGTCGAATATAAATTACTGATAAGCAAAATCCATTTTTACATTAATAATTTTCCAGCCGAATAGTCCACCATCTTGTTTGGTAACATATTCATTTAGAACAAACGCAACGAATAGGCATATCCAAATTAAATGTTTTGCCATGGAAAATAACTTGTACTACAATAAGTTCTAGATAATTCGCCAAACAACAATTAAAATGGGCCACGTAATATGGCA
Source organism: Drosophila kurseongensis (assembly GCA_018153305.1). Lineage (NCBI taxonomy): Eukaryota > Metazoa > Arthropoda > Insecta > Diptera > Drosophilidae > Drosophila > Drosophila kurseongensis. The sequence continues at coordinate 123,927 of JAECXX010000127.1, read as the reverse complement.
GTTCACTCAAAAGACACGAGCAGAAAACAATTGAAACACACTTGGAGGACACTGCCAATGCGTTGGAAATCCTATCTCAATAGATACGCCAAGTTTATACACCGATCGTTCGCCACAGGTAATGGATTCATTTGCTAATCGCTGAAGGTATAATGAAAGCTCATGCACGCGATGTCAGCGATTGTACGATCTGGACAATCGTCTCGAATTCGACCGCATCTTAGCATTCGCATGTCCCTAGGATAGTCTTTAACAATCAGACATGGGCTCCAATAAATCTAAGTCGTCGAATAATACATAATCAAGTTTATTGACAGCATATGAAACAAGAGAGAACGCTATAGTCGGGTGCCCCGACTTTCAGATACCCGTTACTCAGGTAAAGGGAGTGCGAGGGAGATGGAGATAGAAACTTTGATCACGCATAACCTTTTTACGAATGGTCCGATTTGAAAAATTTCTTCTACATTTCGATAGGTATTGATAAACACAATAAAACTGCATTTTTACTTTTCCGAAATATTTAAATTTTAAAAATCGTATTTAAGCGATTGTGGGCGTTAAAGGGGGCGTGGCACCTTTTTGAAACAAACTTGCGCTGCGTAGGAACTCCTAGAATCTGCATGCAAAATGCCAATCTTCTAGCTTTTATAGTTTCCGAGATCTCAGCGTTAATACGGACAGACAGACAGACGGACATGGCTAGATCGACTCGGCTAGTGATCCTGAACAAGAATATATATACTTTATAGGGTCGGAAACGCTTCCTTCTACCTGTTACATACTTTTGCACGAATACAATATACACTTTTACTCTACGAGTAACGGGTATAAAAAGGTGCTCTCTCGTCCTGCTTTAATAAAGTATTAAAGTTTCTTGCATACATTTTATTTATCTTTCAAGAAGGATTAAACACGTTTAGGCACCATTTGTAAATATTTTTTAAACACAAATTATGATTTTGCAGAAGGATACCATTTTAAAATACCCTTTTAACGACACACAAACCTATGGACGTTACATTCCCCGCCAAACTAGCAATTAAATGATTCCATATAAACTCGAAATCTGTTTTTATACCCTTGCAGAGGGTATTATAATTTTTGGTCAAAAGTGTGCAACGCAGTGAAGGAGACATCTCCGACCCTATAAAGTATATATATTCTTGATCAGGATCACCTCCTGAGTTGATATAAGCATGTCCGTCTGTCCGTCTGTCTGTTTCTACGCAAACTAGTCTCTGAGTTTTAAAGATATCGAATTGAAACTTTGCACACACCCTTCTTTCCTTTGCATGCGGAACGGCCAGGATCGGTCGACTATATCCTATAGCTGCCATATAACTGATTGATCGGAAATGCCAAAACTTTGGTGTTTGTTAAGTTAGGAAGTTGAGATTTTTTATGAGTGTTAAGAATGCATCATATGAATAATTTTTTTTTTTTTTTCGCGCGGGTTCCCACGGCCCACTTACCCGCCCAACAGACCGAGGGGCGCAGCCGTGTATCGTACGGCACGATTCCCGAGAAGATAGACGCGAGATAAGGAAATATAGGTAAAAGTCCGGGGAAAAAAGTAAGAGTAATCAATTTTGTACCAATGAAGCTAGTATTAATCGTTTTAAGAGCGGCAGAGAGTCAAGATTTGAGATTATAGGAAAAAGTCTAGTATAGTCAGAACACAATACTCTGAAAGGCTCATGCAAGGCATAGTTAGATCTACAATTAGGGGAATATAATTTCTAGTTAATCTACTTGGCACAGAAAAGTTTAGCCGACCTACCAAGTCGGGGGAGTCAATTTCACCATATATAAGGTTATAAATGAAGACGGTACCAAGCATCGTTCTACGGTTGCCTAGGGAGGGTAAATTAATCAACAGAAGTCTACTAGAATAAGAAGATAAGTTAAGATTTGCATCCCAGTTTAGGCGCCGTAAAGCAAAAAGAAGAACGTTTTTTTGTACTGATTCAATACGACCAATATGTATTCCGTATTGCGGACTCCAGACGGGAGACCCATACTCCAGAATCGGACGGACTAACGAAATAAATAAAGTTTTAGTTAAATAAGGATCATCGAATTCTTTTGACCACATTTTAATAAATCCAAGCACTCCTCTGGCTTTATTAGCCATGGACGAAATGTGGTTTGAAAATTTTAGTTTAGGGTCCAAGAGAACGCCAAGATCGTTTACAAGAGTTATTCTATCCAATGAGCTGCCACTTAATGTGTAAGTCGCGTATATCGGATTGACCCGATAAAAAGTCATCAGCTTGCACTTGGATGCGTTTTAATTTAGTAAATCATCTCGGCACCAGTTTTGAAAGTTATCTAGATCGGATTGCAAGTCTAAATGGCAGGAAATGTCCTTATACTGCAGGCACAACTTAACATCATCTCGGTATATAAGTACGCGAGAATGACTTATAATTGAGGGAAGATCGTTAATAAATAATGTAAAAAGTAACGGACCCAGATGGCTCCCTTGTGGGACACCGGAGGTAACACGGAGAATTTCAGAAATTGAATGTTTAAAAAGGACCCTTTGTGATCTGCCATTCAGATAACTTGAAATCCATTTAAGCAGATCAACTGGAAAACCTAACAGGTCAAGTTTTTGAATAAGAAGTAAGTGATTTACAGAGTCAAATGCTTTACTAAAGTCAGTGTAAATGACGTCTGTTTGAAAACTACTATTGAAGCCTTTTATCACAAATGGAGCTCACTCTAGAACGTTTGTGATTGTGGATCTACGTTTAATAAATCCGTGTTGACACGGAGAAATGATTGATCTACAAAGGTGTTGCAAATGAGGAGTAATGATTTTTTCAAAAAGCTTAGGAATAGCTGACAACTTAGAAATACCTCTGTAGTTACTGGCTTCTAACTTGTTACCTTTTTTGAAAAGAGGAATAACAAATGATTCCTTCCAAATATTTGGGAATTGGGAAGTTTCTAGAGATAAGGTAAACAACTTGTGAAGAGGTTTGCACAGGGCCTTAGCGCAATACCTAAGCACGCACCCAGGAATACCATCGGGCCCTGGCGAATAAACAGGCTTAATACGAAGAAGATCCAAAAGCGAGGAAGGAAAAGAATTAGATTTACGATTGGTGTTAACGAAATTATAAAACTGTTTCGGGTCTTGAGAGAACTGGACCTTACAACGGTTTATGTAACTATTATAACACTGAGCATTAAGCACGATAAGTCTTGACCGAGCACTTAAATATCTAGTAAAAACAGATTGAGAACCGGTATTTTTATATTTCCTAAAAAGTCTGGACTTTACATTTCTTAAGTGTGTCAACTCTTTGCTAAACCAAGGTGGTTTATTGGAAATTGACGGATAGTACCACGGAACACATTAAAAAATTAGTTTATTGCAGTTTAAAAAACATTAACTGCATCGGACATATTATTGCATAAGTAAAGATCAGACCAATTATTTAAATTATTTAGCCTCAGAAAGTCTGCCTTGCGAACACAATGTATCCGTTTGGATGATTTTTCTGATTTTTCTTCTATAACTCTACCCGTATCAAATGAAAGTTCGACTGTAGGGTGATATGGATCTTCAGGTTGAGTGAGTGGTGCTACTCGGGACAGAAACACACCTTCAGGATTTGATACAAAACACAAATCAAGTAGGCGACCTAGTGAGTTTCGAACATGGTTTACTTGAGATAAGGATATGACAAGCAGGCCGTCAATAAAATTATGTTGTGCTATAGCTAGTAAGACATTCGATCCGTCCTCAGTGGACCAAGTAACTCTAGCTATATTTAAATCACCTAGAACTACCAACTGATCCCTATCGGAAAGCTTATTTGCAACATACTTAATAACGGAAAGATGATTTAAATAATCAGGAAGCTTAGACAACGGGGGAATATGTGAGCAAGTTATGTATATAGAGCTACCAGGAAGCGATAACTTTACACAAATAAATTTAACTGTATTGAATTCCTCAAAAAATAACTCCGCAGACGAGAGGTTTGAATCCTCCCCCCGTTTAGAGGGACGGTCATACTTATATATTGTGTACTTACCTGGAAAAACTTCGGAGCAAAAGATCTCCGGCTTTAACCAGGTTTCTGTAAACTCATTAATATGAGATGCAAAGGAAAATCTATCAGACTACAATTTAGTAAGCTTGCTACGCAAGCCTCTTGCATTCTGATGGGAAAGAAGGAGGTTAGAAGTTAGTTTTTGAAGTTGGTACATTGGTTTGGCCTCGACTAGGAAGTTTTACTCCCACAGGCCAGTTCTTTTTATACCCTTGCAGAGAGTATTATAATTTCAGTCAAAAGTTTGCAACGCAGCGAAGGAAACATTTCCGACCCTAAAAAGTATATATATAGCTTCATTCATAGCTTCATTGTTTTTAGTAATACAGACATAGAAATCGAAATGTGGTCTATTTGTAATAACTGTTTATCTTAGCTTCGAACTCTTTTACAACCCTATTATCCAGCCTAAAGTTTTTTTTTTTGTCGGACGTTGGTGCACTATTATCATTGCAAGTAAGTGGCAGCAGTGGTTGTTACGCGCGGAGCCCAATGGGCGTAAAAACGAGATCGCGAAAAGTGAAAAATGACAATATAGAAGAGGACAGACTAAGTTAGAAATACGTACGAGACTAATACTAATACTAATTTTGTGCTAAGTAAGAACAATTAATGCATTTAGGCTTGGCAAAAAGTCGGTAGTAGAAATAACATGCTATAGTCTATTATAGTCATTATACAGTACTCTAAACGGTTCATGCATATTATAGTTAGTTCTACAAATATTTTAAGTAAGATGAACAGTTCCTGGTAATTCGATTAGGCACAAATAAGTTTATGCGACCCAGTAACTCGGGACTCTCCACATCCCCGTGAATACGTTTATAAATATAAGTTGTCCCAAGCATCGTTCTACTGTTTAATAAGGATGGTAGATTAATTAGGACAAGTCTACTAGAGCTGCTGAACACTACTCCAGGATTGGTGGGACTAGTGAAATGAACAGAGTCTTTGTAACATAGGGATCATCGTATTCCCTTCACCACCTTTTAATAATACTTCCCTGGCTTTATTCACCATAGAAGTAATATGAAACTTAAAACTTAAGTTTTGGGTCAAGAAGGACGCCAAGGTCATCAACATGCGTAACTGCTGGAAATTTCGTTATATTGCAGGCATAGAAATCGAAATGTGGTCTATTTGTAATAACTGTTTATCTTAGCTTCGAACTCTTTTACAACCCTATTATCCAGCCTAAAGTTTTTTTTTTGTCGGACGTTGGTGCACTATTATCATTGCAAGTAAGTGGCAGCAGTGGTTGTTACGCGCGGAGCCCAATGGGCGTAAAAACGAGATCGCGAAAAGTGAAAAATGACAATATAGAAGAGGACAGACTAAGTTAGAAATACGTACGAGACTAATACTAATACTAATTTTGTGCTAAGTAAGAACAATTAATGCATTTAGGCTTGGCAAAAAGTCGGTAGTAGAAATAACATGCTATAGTCTATTATAGTCATTATACAGTACTCTAAACGGTTCATGCATATTATAGTTAGTTCTACAAATATTTTAAGTAAGATGAACAGTTCCTGGTAATTCGATTAGGCACAAATAAGTTTATGCGACCCAGTAACTCGGGACTCTCCACATCCCCGTGAATACGTTTATAAATATAAGTTGTCCCAAGCATCGTTCTACTGTTTAATAAGGATGGTAGATTAATTAGGACAAGTCTACTAGAGCTGCTGAACACTACTCCAGGATTGGTGGGACTAGTGAAATGAACAGAGTCTTTGTAACATAGGGATCATCGTATTCCCTTCACCACCTTTTAATAATACTTCCCTGGCTTTATTCACCATAGAAGTAATATGAAACTTAAAACTTAAGTTTTGGGTCAAGAAGGACGCCAAGGTCATCAACATGCGTAACTGCTGGAAATTTCGTTATATTGCAAGCGACCTTGTCAAGACTAGAGAGAGATCGTTTATAAATAAAGTAAAAAAAAGTGGGCCAAGGTAGCTTCCTTGTGGGACTCCTGAAGTAACTCGGATCAAATTAGAGATCAAGTTTTTAAAGAGGACTTGTTGAGTTGTACCACTTAGATAACATACTTTAAGATCCATGTTAGAATATCACATGGAAACTCTAATAAGTCTAGCTTTAATACAAGAAGCGAGTGATTTACTGAATCAAACGCATTACTAAAATCAGTATAAGCTACGTCAGTCTGCATGTTCTTTCTAAAGCCATTTATTTCAAAAGACGTTAGCTCCAAGAGGCTTGTCGTCGTAGATCTTCGCCCCTATAAATCCACGTTAACATGGAGATATAATTAATCTACAAATTTGTTGGGATGGCGGATAATTTGGATATGCCTCTGTAATTACTTGTATTTGATTTATTTCCTTTCTTATGAAGGGGAATAACAAATGACTCCTTCCAAATAAGTGGGAAGTGAGAACTTTCCAAAGATAAGGTAAGCAATTTGTGCATAGGTCTACACAGAGTTTAAGCACGCAGCCTGGAACTCGCTCGGGACCCGGTGAATAGACTGGATTAACTTTCTGGAGATCCACGAGAAGGGGGCTTGCGCTTAACCTTGGACAAAAAATTAAGTTTGACTTGGATATGGCATATGAATAAGACGGATTTGGACATGATGAAACAGAATATGTTGTCTGGGAGAACTGGGCAAATGATCGGCAATTGCCTGATCAACATTTGACGTAGAATTAGAAATATTAGCGATGCTAGGTACGGCACGATTCCCGAGAAGATAGACGCGAGATAAGGAAATATAGGTAAAAGTCCGGGGAAAAAAGTAAGAGTAATCAATTTTGTACCAATGAAGCTAGTATTAATCGTTTTAAGAGCGGCAGAGAGTCAAGATTTGAGATTATAGGAAAAAGTCTAGTATAGTCAGAACACAATACTCTGAAAGGCTCATGCAAGGCATAGTTAGATCTACAATTAGGGGAATATAATTTCTAGTTAATCTACTTGGCACAGAAAAGTTTAGCCGACCTACCAAGTCGGGGGAGTCAATTTCACCATGTATAAGGTTATAAATGAAGACGGTACCAAGCATCGTTCTACGGTTGGCTAGGGAGGGTAAATTAATCAACAGAAGTCTACTAGAATAAGAAGATAAGTTAAGATTTGCATCCCAGTTTAGGCGCCGTAAAGCAAAAAGAAGAACGTTTTTTTGTACTGATTCAATACGACCAATATGTATTCCGTATTGCGGACTCCAGACGGGAGACCCATACTCCAGAATCGGACGGACTAACGAAATAAATAAAGTTTTAGTTAAATAAGGATCATCGAATTCTTTTGACCACATTTTAATAAATCCAAGCACTCCTCTGGCTTTATTAGCCATGGACGAAATGTGGTTTGAAAATTTTAGTTTAGGGTCCAAGAGAACGCCAAGATCGTTTACAAGAGTTATTCTATCCAATGAGCTGCCACTTAATGTGTAAGTCGCGTATATCGGATTGACCCGATAAAAAGTCATCAGCTTGCACTTGGATGCGTTTTAATTTAGTAAATCATCTCGGCACCAGTTTTGAAAGTTATCTAGATCGGATTGCAAGTCTAAATGGCAGGAATTGTCCTTATACTGCAGGCACAACTTAACATCATCTCGGTATATAAGTACGCGAGAATGACTTATAATTGAGGGAAGATCGTTAATAAATAATGTAAAAAGTAACGGACCCAGATGGCTCCCTTGTGGGACACCGGAGGTAACACGGAGAATTTCAGAAATTGAATGTTTGAAAAGGACCCTTTGTGATCTGCCATTCAGATAACTTGAAATCCATTTAAGCAGATCAACTGGAAAACCTAACAGGTCAAGTTTTTGAATAAGAAGTAAGTGATTTACAGAGTCAAATGCTTTACTAAAGTCAGTGTAAATGACGTCTGTTTGAAAACTACTATTGAAGCCTTTTATCACAAATGTAGTGAGCTCTAGAACGTTTGTGATTGTGGATCTACGTTTAATAAATCCGTGTTGACACGGAGAAATGATTGATCTACAAAGGTGTTGCAAATGAGGAGTAATGATTTTTTCAAAAAGCTTAGGAATAGCTGACAACTTAGAAATACCTCTGTAGTTACTGGCTTCTAACTTGTTACCTTTTTTGAAAAGAGGAATAACAAATGATTCCTTCCAAATATTTGGGAATTGGGAAGTTTCTAGAGATAAGGTAAACAACTTGTGAAGAGGTTTGCACAGGGCCTTAGCGCAATACCTAAGCACGCACCCAGGAATACCATCGGGCCCTGGCGAATAAACAGGCTTAATACGAAGAAGATCCAAAAGCGAGGAAGGAAAAGAATTAGATTTACGATTGGTGTTAACGAAATTATAAAACTGTTTCGGGTCTTGAGAGAACTGGACCTTACAACGGTTTATGTAACTATTATAACACTGAGCATTAAGCACGATAAGTCTTGACCGAGCACTTAAATATCTAGTAAAAACAGATTGAGAACCGGTATTTTTATATTTCCTAAAAAGTCTGGACTTTACATTTCTTAAGTGTGTCAACTCTTTGCTAAACCAAGGTGGTTTATTGGAAATTGACGGATAGTACCACGGAACACATTAAAAAATTAGTTTATTGCAGTTTAAAAAACATTAACTGCATCGGACATATTATTGCATAAGTAAAGATCAGACCAATTATTTAAATTATTTAGCCTCAGAAAGTCTGCCTTGCGAACACAATGTATCCGTTTGGATGATTTTTCTGATTTTTCTTCTATAACTCTACCCGTATCAAATGAAAGTTCGACTGTAGGGTGATATGGATCTTCAGGTTGAGTGAGTGGTGCTACTCGGGACAGAAACACACCTTCAGGATTTGATACAAAACACAAATCAAGTAGGCGACCTAGTGAGTTTCGAACATGGTTTACTTGAGATAAGGATATGACAAGCAGGCCGTCAATAAAATTATGTTGTGCTATAGCTAGTAAGACATTCGATCCGTCCTCAGTGGACCAAGTAACTCTAGCTATATTTAAATCACCTAGAACTACCAACTGATCCCTATCGGAAAGCTTATTTGCAACATACTTAATAACGGAAAGATGATTTAAATAATCAGGAAGCTTAGACAACGGGGGAATATGTGAGCAAGTTATGTATATAGAGCTACCAGGAAGCGATAACTTTACACAAATAAATTTAACTGTATTGAATTCCTCAAAAAATAACTCCGCAGACGAGAGGTTTGAATCCTCCCCCCGTTTAGAGGGACGGTCATACTTATATATTGTGTACTTACCTGGAAAAACTTCGGAGCAAAAGATCTCCGGCTTTAACCAGGTTTCTGTAAACTCATTAATATGAGATGCAAAGGAAAATCTATCAGACTACAATTTAGTGAGCTTGCTACGCAAGCCTCTTGCATTCTGATGGGAAAGAAGGAGGTTAGAAGTTAGTTTTTTGAAGTTGGTACATTGGTTTGGCCTCGACTAGGAAGTTTTACTCCCACAGGCCAGTTCTTTTTATACCCTTGCAGAGAGTATTATAATTTCAGTCAAAAGTTTGCAACGCAGCGAAGGAAACATTTCCGACCCTAAAAAGTATATATATAGCTTCATTCATAGCTTCATTGTTTTTAGTAATACAGACATAGAAATCGAAATGTGGTCTATTTGTAATAACTGTTTATCTTAGCTTCGAACTCTTTTACAACCCTATTATCCAGCCTAAAGTTTTTTTTTTGTCGGACGTTGGTGCACTATTATCATTGCAAGTAAGTGGCAGCAGTGGTTGTTACGCGCGGAGCCCAATGGGCGTAAAAACGAGATCGCGAAAAGTGAAAAATGACAATATAGAAGAGGACAGACTAAGTTAGAAATACGTACGAGACTAATACTAATACTAATTTTGTGCTAAGTAAGAACAATTAATGCATTTAGGCTTGGCAAAAAGTCGGTAGTAGAAATAACATGCTATAGTCTATTATAGTCATTATACAGTACTCTAAACGGTTCATGCATATTATAGTTAGTTCTACAAATATTTTAAGTAAGATGAACAGTTCCTGGTAATTCGATTAGGCACAAATAAGTTTATGCGACCCAGTAACTCGGGACTCTCCACTTCCCCGTGAATACGTTTATAAATATAAGTTGTCCCAAGCATCGTTCTACTGTTTAATAAGGATGGTAGATTAATTAGGACAAGTCTACTAGAGCTGCTGAACACTACTCCAGGATTGGTGGGACTAGTGAAATGAACAGAGTCTTTGTAACATAGGGATCATCGTATTCCCTTCACCACCTTTTAATAATACTTCCCTGGCTTTATTCACCATAGAAGTAATATGAAACTTAAAACTTAAGTTTTGGGTCAAGAAGGACGCCAAGGTCATCAACATGCGTAACTGCTGGAAATTTCGTTATATTGCAGGCATAACGTCATCTGGGTACATAAGGACACGCGACCTTGTCAAGACTAGAGAGAGATCGTTTATAAATAAAGTAAAAAAAAGTGGGCCAAGGTAGCTTCCTTGTGGGACTCCTGAAGTAACTCGGATCAAATTAGAGATCAAGTTTTTAAAGAGGACTTGTTGAGTTGTACCACTTAGATAACATACTTTAAGATCCATGTTAGAATATCACATGGAAACTCTAATAAGTCTAGCTTTAATACAAGAAGCGAGTGATTTACTGAATCAAACGCATTACTAAAATCAGTATAAGCTACGTCAGTCTGCATGTTCTTTCTAAAGCCATTTATTTCAAAAGACGTTAGCTCCAAGAGGCTTGTCGTCGTAGATCTTCGCCCCTATAAATCCACGTTAACATGGAGATATAATTAATCTACAAATTTGTTGGGATGGCGGATAATTTGGATATGCCTCTGTAATTACTTGTATTTGATTTATTTCCTTTCTTATGAAGGGGAATAACAAATGACTCCTTCCAAATAAGTGGGAAGTGAGAACTTTCCAAAGATAAGGTAAGCAATTTGTGCATAGGTCTACACAGAGTTTAAGCACGCAGCCTGGAACTCGGTCGGGACCCGGTGAATAGACTGGATTAACTTTCTGGAGATCCACGAGAAGGGGGCTTGCGCTTAACCTTGGACAAAAAATTAAGTTTGACTTGGATATGGCATATGAATAAGACGGATTTGGACATGATGAAACAGAATATGTTGTCTGGGAGAACTGGGCAAATGATCGGCAATTGCCTGATCAACATTTGACGTAGAGTTAGAAATATTAGCGATGCTAGGTAACAGGCTGATTTACGCTTAGTGCTAACAAAATTATAAAACTGTTTTGGATCTTGTGAAAATAAGACCCATCAACGAGTCAGATAGCTTTTATAAAACCGGGCGTTAAACAATGACCTTAGGTTTTTGAGAGAAGGGACATTGGGAGCCGCACATTTAAAATTTATTGAAAAGTCTGGACTTAAGATTTTTTAGGTGTGACAACTCCTTATTAAACAATGAAGGTTATTTGAAATTGACAGATAGTAAAACAATAACAGTAACTATAAAGTCATGCTGCGCTAAAGGAAGTAAAATATTAGTTTTCGTCAGGGGACCATGTCGCACTATGTATATTAAGAAATACATGTTTTGGCAAAATTTTGTATTATTTTTTATAACAAATTTAGCTCTATATGCTCTTCATTTTCAATTTCAATGTTGTACAAAAAATCATAGTCGTTTTCTTCTTCATAATCATCAACATCTAAAGACTCGTCTCCTCCAGGTTCATATTCGCATAATAACAATTGAATGACTTCTGGTGGAAGAGAAAGCAGCTCATGTTTTCGGAGGCTCTTTTTCAAATTCATTGATGAAATGATAGGGTCTGAAGTATCCATGGCTCTCTGGAAAATATCTGTAAAGTTGGAGATTCGACTGTGGGATCAACTTGCTTGCTAACAAAAGTGAATACGACATCTTATTTTTCTCAAAGACCCTTTTGCTTATGCCAACCTTCCAGCAGGGCTGCGTTCTTGATCAAGAGATTGGTTCCTAAGAAATAAAATTACGCGAAAAGTCGCACGAAGCGCACGATGAGACAATATGTTCTGAATTCGTAATTAATGACTCTACAACATGGATATAGGCACTCACTGAACAAAGTTAAACATTTTTTTAAAACTCTATTGAAAGTTGAACTTTCTTTCCAAAACCCAAATGAAAACATCATCTGCTACATTTACAAATTGTTAAAATTGGACTCACATATTAAGTATTTTCACAAAGAACATAACTGGAGAATTGGTAATCATTTCAAATTTGACTGTCTTACGTCATTTTGTTGCAGAGATAATGATTTGAAAGTAAGCTTTAAAGTTAAGCAAAATGTAAACAAACCATGTGCGGTTGCAACAGCTGACTTTAACAGTTGATATTTAAAAACTAGACTTTTAAGTTAACATTTGCGGTATGTTACCAAACAGCTTGATTTTTTCTTAACACATTAAAAAAAAAATAGAAAATCGGCATACTTTTAAAAAATACATTTATTCCAAAATATCGGGCAAAGTCCCCATAGTGCATCGGTTCCAGCAACTTTGGGTACCGAATCACTTTTTGCACCCGATCTTAGTACCATTTGAGTGGCGCCTAAGATTGGTAGCTGAGCTGGAATCGAATCACGGGCAGCAGGTTGCACGGCACCTGCCATAGAATGCAGACCAACCGCGACTATTTTGTGCTTTGGGGAATCGGGCTCATCTAGCATGCGACTAGTGAGCTGCGATTCAAGCGCCACGAGCAGGTATGTATTTTTACCGCCTAATAGGTATTGCCTGGTTCTCATATACGATGAATTCATCGCAGTAGTAGCGTAGGCCACTCCTCTTATCGATGGCATCCGGAACCAGACTAGCTAACCAGAATAGCCAAGACACTTTGCGTGATAAATTTTATCACATGTATGGCGGGGAATACTTTGCTGTCCAGCCGAGATATCTTTCTTGCAATTTCCTTATAAACAGAAAGCCAATATCACTGACCACGGACCACTGTGCACTATAGCGGACAAAAAAATCGAAAGCGCTCAAGAACTTTTTAATGAGCGAGCAAGGAGAGCGACAGAGTGGGAGCGAAACACCGATTAACTTTGATGTTAGGCACCACGAAACGAGATAGAATTGAAAAGAGAGAGAGAGCGGGATTATTAACCGATTAACTCCGGTATAAGACACCTCAGAGAGATATTACCGTTGGAAAGCGTGCGACGAAGAGAAAGACTGAAAAGGGAGGCAATAGAAAACAATAACAAAAAACCAGCACCGAATTAATGATAAAAATTTTTTATTTTCTAAACACAAGTTAATCACGATGCACTCGCGAAGCGAACGGAAAGTTGTTAAAAGACACTTAAAGGTGTAAAATCGTTCAAAAAGATTTAAATAAACACCGGTGGTTTCAACAAGAAAAATGAAAAGTTGGAGCGCAAAACAAAAACACGACCGTTCACTGTGAAGAGCGAAAAGCTATGATGAGTTGCCCGAGCATATGACTTCAAAAAGATCGTTAGGGACAGTTATCTTAAAAGATGAAATGTCTATGGCCTGCTGGTCAACAACAAAAATACTGGACCTCGAATGGAATGGTACTTATTTTGAAGGTGCTTTTCGAAAGTTGGAGTGCGGTAAAGTCATATCATATATTAGTAGGTTTGTTTCAAAAATTGAAAATACAAAAATTATTTAACCTAACAAGGAAATTGACTCGACAAATAATAAGATCCTTTGGGGTGAAATGGAAAGACGACTTTGTATACTTCCTCCGGAAAAGATTAAAATGGAAAAACGAATTTTTTTTGTACGATGAAAAATGTGTTAGAATAGTGGATGTTTACAAAGGCGTAAGAGTAGTAAAGACCATCAATTACATGACCTATTACACATATTTATACCCTTGCAGAGGGTATTATAATTTTGGTCAAAAGTGTGCAACGCAGTGAAGGAGACATCTCCGACCCTATAAAGTATATATATTCTTGATCAGGATCACCTCCTGAGTTGATATAGCCATGTCCGTCTGTCCGTCTGTCTGTTTCTACGCAAACTAGTCTCTCAAATTTAAAGCTATCGAATTAAAACTTTGCACACACCCTTCTTTCCTTTGCACGGGTATAGCTCGAAGTTAGCTTTCCTTTCTTGTTTTTCCTTAATTGGAGTACAAAACGGATATTCAACCACGAGAAAACAAGTTTAATAAAATTAATAATGTGTGCACTAAATTGACCATAATGGAAATCAGGATTAAGTTATTTGGTTAAGTATTAAGTAAAAATGCTTACATCTTAAAGCTAATCCAACAAAAATACAAGATAGGCTTTTGGAAAGAAAATGAGTATACGGTTCTTTAGAATTAATCATACATTTTTAATTTAGTATGCATAACTTTACATTTCAATTTCTATGCTTGTAATATTAAGAATGACAGAAAATGGCAGCTATATGATATTGTTGTCGGATTTTGACAAAACTAAAAGCGTTATTTTGATATAGTAAATAATTACAATATCGGCTCGTTCCGACTTATATACTACCTGCAATAAAAAGACAACTTTAAAGTTTCAAGCAGATTTAAAGCTTTATAATGTCGGAAATGTCTCCTTCACTGCGTTGCAAACTTTTGACTGAAATTATAATACCCTCAGCAAGGGTATAAAAATGGCAGCAATATCGTTCTTAACGCGCATATGCAATGCCATGATAGTTCTATCACATTATCAGGAGAAGTGGAAGCATACGAATGTTGATTTTATTTCAAAGAAAGGCGTCTCAACCCGCTGTGCAGACTCTTCCCGACCCATATGACTATTGCCAATTTTCTCCAAGATTTTCGAGAGAATTGTTATGAAACGGCTTTTGAGTATTGATCGACCAGAATGTCTCAGCATGCCAGATTTTTCCTGAACAGGCTGAACACATATCGCCTTACACTGGTCGGGGTTCCCATCAAGCACTCTGCCACGGTTAGGTACCTTGTCCATCTTCAGGGCAGTGGACTATAGCTTACGGCGAAATCGAGGCTTCTTAAGGCCCTTAGAGCCCTTAGGTTTTGAGAGAAGGCACATTGTGAGCCGCACATTTAAAATTTATTGAAAAGTCTGGACTTAAGATTTTTTAGGTGTGACAACTCCTTATTAAACAATGAAGGTTATTTGAAATTGACAGATAGTAAAACAATAACAGTAACTATAAAGTCATGCTGCGCTAAAGGAAGTAAAATATTAGTTTTCGTCAGGGAACCATGTCGCACTATGTATATTAAGAAATACATGTTTTGGCAAAATTTTGTATTTTTTTTTATAACAAATTTAGCTCTATATGCTCTTCATTTTCAATTTCAATGTTGTACAAAAAATCATAGTCGTTTTCTTCTTCATAATCATCAACATCTAAAGACTCGTCTCCTCCAGGTTCATATTCGCATAATAACAATTGAATGACTTCTGGTGGAAGAGAAAGCAGCTCATGTTTTCGGAGGCTCTTTTTCAAATTCATTGATGAAATGATAGGGTCTGAAGTATCCATGGCTCTCTGGAAAATATCTGTAAAGTTGGAGATTCGACTGTGGGATCAACTTGCTTGCTAACAAAAGTGAATACGGCATCTTATTTTTCTCAAAGACCCTTTTGCTTATGCCAACCTTCCAGCAGGGCTGCGTTTTTGATCAAGAGATTGGTTCCTAAGAAATAAAATTACGCGAAAAGTCGCACGAAGCGCACGATGAGACAATATGTTCTGAATTCGTAATTAATGACTCTACAACATGGATATAGGCACTCACTGAACAAAGTTAAACATTTTTTTAAAACTCTATTGAAAGTTGAACTTTCTTTCCAAAACCCAAATGAAAACATCATCTGCTACATTTACAAATTGTTAAAATTGGACTCACATATTAAGCAACATTTAAGTATTTTCACAAAGAACATACCTGGAGAATTGGTAATCATTTCAAATTTGACTGTCTTACGTCATTTTGTTGCAGAGATAATGATTTGAAAGTAAGCTTCAAAGTTAAGCAAAATGTAAACAAACCATGTGCGGTTGCAACAGCTGACTTTAACAGTTGATATTTAAATACTAGATTTTAAGTTAACATTTGCGGTATGTTACCAAACAGCTTGATTTTTTCTTAACACATTTAAAAAAAAATAGAAAATACTTACTTTTATACTTTTAAAAAATACATTTATTCCAAAATATCGGGCAAATTCCCCATAGTGCATCGGTTCCAGCAACTTTGGGTACCGAATCACTTTTTGCACCCGATCTTAGTACCATTTGAGTGGCGCCTAAGATTGGTAGCTGAGCTGGAATCGAATCACGGGCAGCAGGTTGCACGGCACCTGCCATAGAATGCAGACCAACCGCGACTATTTTGTGCTTTGGGGAATCGGGCTCATCTAGCATGCGACTAGTGAGCTGCGATTCAAGCGCCACGAGCAGGTATGTATTTTTACCGCCTAATAGGTATTGCCTGGTTCTCATATACGATGAATTCATCGCAGTAGTAGCGTAGGCCACTCCTCTTATCGATGGCATCCGGAACCAGACTAGCTAACCAGAATAGCCAAGACACTTTGCGTGATAAATTTTATCACATGTATGGCGGGGAATACTTTGCTGTCCAGCCGAGATATCTTTCTTGCAATTTCCTTATAAGCAGAAAGCCAATATCACTGACCACGGACCACTGTGCAATATAGCGGACAAAAAAATCGAAAGCGCTCAAGAACTTTTTAATGAGCGAGCAAGGAGAGCGACAGAGTGGGAGCGAAACACCGATTAACTTTGATGTTAGGCACCACGAAACGAGATAGAATTGAAAAGAGAGAGAGAGCGGGATTATTAACCGATTAACTTCGGTATAAGACACCTTAGAGCGATATTACCGTTGGAAAGCGTGCGACGAAGAGAAAGACTGAAAAGGGAGGCAATAGAAAACAATAACAAAAAACCAGCACCGAATTAATGATAAAAATTTTTTATTTTCTAAACACAAGTTAATCACGATGCACTCGCAAAGCGAACGGAAAGTTGTTAAAAGACACTTAAAGGTGTAAAATCGTTCAAAAAGATTTAAATAAACACCGGTGGTTTCAACAAGAAAAATGAAAAGTTGGAGCGCAAAACAAAAACACGACCGTTCACTGTGAAGAGCGAAAAGCTATGATGAGTTGCCCGAGCATATGACTTCAAAAAGATCGTTAGGGACAGTTATCTTAAAAGATGAAATGTCTATGGCCTGCTGGTCAACAACAAAAATACTGGACCTCGAATGGAATGGTACTTATTTTGAAGGTGCTTTTCGAAAGTTGGAGTGCGGTAAAGTCATATCATATATTAGTAGGTTTGTTTCAAAAATTGAAAATACAAAAATTATTTAACCTAACAAGGAAATTGACTCGACAAATAATAAGATCCTTTGGGGTGAAATGGAAAGACGACTTTGTATACTTCCTCCGGAAAAGATTAAAATGGAAAAACGAATTTTTTTTGTACGATGAAAAATGTGTTAGAATAGTGGATGTTTACAAAGGCGTAAGAGTAGTAAAGACCATCAATTACATGACCTATTACACATATTTATACCCTTGCAGAGGGTATTATAATTTTGGTCAAAAGTGTGCAACGCAGTGAAGGAGACATCTCCGACCCTATAAAGTATATATATTCTTGATCAGGATCACCTCCTGAGTTGATAAAGCCATGTCCGTCTGTCCGTCTGTCTGTTTCTACGCAAACTAGTCTCTCAAATTTAAAGCTATCGAATTAAAACTTTGCACACACCCTTCTTTCCTTTGCACGGGTATAGCTCGAAGTTAGCTTTCCTTTCTTGTTTTTCCTTAATTGGAGTACAAAACGGATATTCAACCACGAGAAAACAAGTGGAATAAAATTAATAATGTGTGCACTAAATTGACCATAATGGAAATCAGGATTAAGTTATTTGGTTAAGTATTAAGTAAAAATGCTTACATCTTAAAGCTAATCCAACAAAAATACAAGATAGGCTTTTGGAAAGAAAATGAGTATACGGTTCTTTAGAATTAATCATACATTTTTAATTTAGTATGCATAACTTTACATTTCAATTTCTATGCTTGTAATATTAAGAATGACAGAAAATGGCAGCTATATGATATTGTTGTCGGATTTTGACAAAACTAAAAGCGTTATTTTGATATAGTAAATAATTACAATATCGGCTCGTTCCGACTTATATACTACCTGCAATAAAAAGACAACTTCAAAGTTTCAAGCAGATTTAAAGCTTTATAATGTCGGAAATGTCTCCTTCACTGCGTTGCAAACTTTTGACTGAAATTATAATACCCTCAGCAAGGGTATAAAAATGGCAGCAATATCGTTGTTAACGCGCATATGCAATGCCATGATAGTTCTATCACATTATCAGGAGAAGTGGAAGCATACGAATGTTGATTTTATTTCAAAGAAAGGCGTCTCAACCCGCTGTGCAGACTCTTCCCGACCCATATGACTATTGCCAATTTTCTCCAAGATTTTCGAGAGAATTGTTATGAAACGGCTTTTGAGTATTGATCGACTCGGGGATGTAATTCCGGACCAGAATGTCTCAGCATGCCAGATTTTTCCTGAACAGGCTGAACACATATCGCCTTACACTGGTCGGGGTTCCCATCAAGCACTCTGCCTTGTCCATCTTCAGGGCAGTGGACTATAGCTTACGGCGAAATCGATGCTTCTTAAGGCTATTTCGACGCCTACCCTTTCCTGGGAATCCAGGACTGCCTGTAACACCTCCAAAAAACTAAGGTCATGCCAAGCCAAAATTTTAAGACATCACACGAAACGTCACTATATTTCGAGATTTTAAAATTAATTCTGCCTGTATATTTATCACTAATACAAAACAAGAACACATACAAACAGACTTGCCCTGTCACTATCAAGACACTATCCAGAACAGAAGAAGATGGTCTGACAATTGGATATTTGTTCGACCCGCTATTGGGAGACTCATTCCTGACTCATAGTCTGAAACATTGCCCAATATTGTATTTGGCCTTTTTCTTGTAAATAACCTGTAAGCACTGAAAAGCGTAAATTAAATTTGACAAAGCACAGTATTAATAAAACTATTCGTTTTTGCATTAAAACAAATTTTTAAAAATGGCAACCAAGTAAACATAGTTCGCAAAGTTGGCCTTGAAATTCTCAAAAAAGTCAATTTATTTGAGGTATTTGAATTGTGTGTATAAGAACGGTTAAGCAATTTACTTTACCGAAAAGCTAAAAAAGTAGCTGACTAAATCGATATTTAATTGTGAACCTAATACAACAATTTCCATAATTTAGAGCCATAAATTAATAAATTAAATAAATTAATTCCCCACTTACTAAAAATATAATATAATGAGATAAGATTTTTTCAACCCTGCACACAAGATCACCATGCGGTGCTCTTTTCAAAAGCCAAGCAAATCAATTAGTTTATAATTGGAGCTCAACAAATGTAGATGGTTCATTTCTACTGATCATCCAAACATAAGTGGAATGTCAAAAACATTGTTCTATTTTAAAAAATATCTATTGCCTATCTAAATACTGAGTATACCTGTAGTAATATGTTGCGACTTACGAAACAATGTGTGTATAAGTTAAGTAAGCTTATAACGGTAGGATATATTAAAATAATTAAATTAAATAAATACACTTGTTGTGACTGAGGTTAGTAGAATAACTCTTGCGTAAATGTTGTTCAATCAAACATGCTTTATTTAAATATGCAAAACACGATTAGGATGATATAACGTATTCTTATGAGTTATAGGATATTGTCCACTGACAACGCAAGTATCTTGATCACAATGGACCAATCTAAATATAATTAAATGTACATAAAAATATACGGACGGACTGACGTGCCACGAGAATACATTTACTTCAATTTAATTGCCTGTAGAGTATCGGCAGTCTAATGTTGTCATTTTATCGTCTCCGATATAAAGCCCCGATACACGGGATGCAAATTAAAGTGAGGATAGAAAATGGGCCTCAGGCCCTTCTCTGCGTTGCAAAATCCCAAGCAAATCCTCTGCGAGAGTATGCATATGTATGCATTTTGGGAGTTGAGAATGTAAGATAAACTACCTTCAGTACTTGATTTTTATTGTTGTTTGATTTTTTTATTACTTGTTTCGATTAATGTCAAACGTGAACCCATTTTTTTTTTATAGCAACCACATTTATTGCGACGCATATATATTTAATGGCGGACACAAGTAATTAATTATCAAATAATGAAAAATATCAACAAGAAAGGAAAGCGAACTTCGGGCGGAGCCGAAGTTGAAATACCCTTGCAGAATATTCTGTAAATTATATTCTCCAAAATTATTCATATGATGCATTCTTAACAATCATAAAAAATCCCAACTTCCTAACTTTAAAAACTCCAAAGTTATGGCATTTCCAATTGTTCAGTTATATGGCAGCTTTAGGATATAGTCAGCCGATCCTTATGAAATTTGGTAGGTCGGAATGACTGGCCAAAAATCCATAGAAAATCCCAGCTTCCTAACTTAACAAACACCAAAGTTATGGCATTTCCGATCAATTAGTTATATGGCAGCTATAGAATATAGTCGGCCGATCCCGGCCGTTCCGACTTATATACTGCGTGCGAAGGAAAGAAGGGTGTGTGCAAAGTTTGAATTCTATATCTTTAAAACTGAGAGACTAGTTTGCGTAGAAACCGACAGACGGACATGCTTATATCAACTCAGGAGGTGACCCTGATCACGAATATATATACTTTATAGGGTCGGAGATGTCTCCTTCACTGCGTTGCACACTTTTAACAAAAATTATAGTACCCTCTGCAAGGGTATACAAATTTGAACTCGTTTGATAAAGCTGAATGATTGACAATGCATTTAGCGCATTTCTAAGCTCTATTTATACCATAGCAGATGGTATTATAATTTCAGTCAAAAGTTTGCAACGCAGTGAAGAAGACATTTCCGGTTCTATCAAATATAGATATTCTTGATCATAATTTATTGTAAGTACAGTTATTAAGTTAAATAGTAATAATTTATTATACTTACCGAGGAAGGTTGCGAATGAAAGTGATTAAAATATTCTCTGTTATTTGATGGGGGATATATTTGCGTAGTAATTCTGCTTATGTTCGAGCCAGCTGATAACAGTTTACAACGACCAGGATCAAGATAAGATTGGGGACTTGTCGATGCCGGCGTGTGAGGTTGCGGTTGAGGAGATGCAGTTCCCGTTATTTCGTGTTGTGTAACAATTTCTGTATTATCGGGACTATGGCTATTGACTAGGGTATTTGTAAGTCTTATATTATCGGTTTCCAAGCTATTTTTGGAAATACAGTTGTTGCTGTTCAAGTTTGGAGATTGGTTTGTCAACGTCAAAGAAGGAGGTGGTGATTGGACTAGTGTTAAATCACTGCTGCTGCGAATTATAGCTACAGGTCGAGCCATTGGAGGCAGCATTGGCGGAAGCATTGTACTATGATAATGAGTTGACGGGGAAGTCGTTAATTTTGCAGTTCGCAGTTGTTGATGGATTTGAAAATGTGGCGAATGACCTTGTGAGACGTGAGAATGTGGAAGTGTATGAGAGTGTTGAAATGGATGGTTATCCACTGGTCCAGTTATTGTTGTCGTGTGGCTAGAATCTTGACAAACATATGTGACAAAATCCGAAATATCTTGAGGCTCCGTTAAATATTTATCGGAACCAACCCGGTTTGGCTCTTCAACCGAAGCTGACTGCGATGATCGCGGATTATTATGCTGAGGGTAATACAAGGTACTAATCGGACTGGTGGAAGTTGTATGTAATGAAGAACAATTATGTTGTGAAATAGCTGAAATTAAGTAACTTTTAAAATTGGATCTGATCAACGTGTTCATGCCTTGACTATACCTTGGGGTAGTGGCCTACTATTTAGAGACGTATATCGGTGCAGAGAAATGGTTGAATCTGTGGGAGTTTTTGTATCTCCACTAGAGCTATCTGTTGCTCTTACGATTAAAGAAAAACTACTAGTTCCATTGTCTGATGAAGTACTTGTGATTGGCGGAGAGCTGTTTTGATCGATCTTATTGACATCATGGGCATCACCATTTGTGCCTTCTGTACGTAGCAAAGGGCTTTGTGATAAATGCATACTCCTCTGGTCTATAAAGTCAACTAAATGAAGAGTTCGTTAGTTTTTTAATTATATTCGTATATGCACACGTACTACTATAACCAAGGGGAATCGGATTAGCCACAATTGCTCCAGATTGAACCAAACTCTGGGCGGCAGACATTGAAGATTCAGAGTTCATTTGATATGTATTGCACTCATAGGCAGCTCCAACATTCTCCCTCTTAATAAGATTAGAGTTCAGATTATTATCGTTTGCTTCATCTAAAATTAGATCTAATAAAAAAGGTTTTAAATTTATTTATACATTAAATGTGCTTGCGGAGACTATGTAAAAAAAGTATTTCAAATACTTTTAGTTAAGTACCAAACAAAATAATTTAGTATTAGAGTCCGCAATTACCACTTTCGGTGCCTGACTTATGTAAAACCTGCTTATTGTCCAAATATATTTATAAAACATCTTGGACAGCTTTACTACGTAATAACCTTTTCAAAAAAGAAGAGAGCTCGATGAAAAATGTATTAGGCAATACACTAATTTCATCAGTTCCCACAAACATAAATAAAACATATGTGAAAACGACATAGAAAAATTGGTACTTTATTATTTGCACAGATTTCATGTTCTGAAATATATATCAAGAAAGGAAAGCTAACTTCGGGCGGAGCCGAAGTTGATATACCCTTGCAGAATACTCTGTAAATTATATTCTCCAAAATTATGCATATGATGATATGGCAGCTATAGGATATAGTCGGCCGATCCCGGCCGTCTCGACTTATATACTGCGTGCAAAGGAAAGAAGAGTGTGTGCAAAGTTTCAATTCGATAGCTTTAAAACTGATTGACTAGTTTGCGTAGAAACAGACAGACGGACATGGCTATATCAACTCAGGAGGTGATCCTGATCAAGAATATATATACTTTATAGGGTCGGAGATGTCTCCTTCACTGCGTTGCACACTTTTGACCAAAATTACAATACCTTCTGCAAGGGTATAAAAATAGTTGTTAAACTATTGCAGAAAAAATTAAAAGTTAAGTCAAAAGTTTGTAACTCAGTAAAGGGCACATTTCGGACACTATAACAGATGCAAGGGTATATAAACTTTGGCTTGCCGAAGTTTGCTTTTTATCCCCTTGCAGAGGGGTTTTATAATTTCAGTCAAAAGTTTGCAGCGCAGTGAAGGAGACATTTGCGACCCTAAAAAGTATATATATTCTTGATCAGTATCACCAGGAGAGTCGATCTACCCATGCCCGTATGTCCGTTCCTCCGTCCGTCCGTCCGTTTCAACGCAAACTAGTCCCTCAGTTTTAAAGCTATCGGCTTGAAACTTTCGCAAAAGTTGTCTTTCTATTGCAGGTAGTATATAAGTCGGAACAAGCCGGATCGGGGTATATAAACTTGCCGAAGTTTGCTTCCTTTCTTGTTTTCTTATTCTTATGTTTTTTTTGTTCCGAAAGCCCTTTTCGGAATAGATACTGCAAAGGACTTGAACTCACGACCCACAGATGGTAATACGCTTTTGCAGAATATATAATATATTTTTTTAATTTGGTCTTTAAGTCCATAAATTTTATTTTTTCTCTCAGAAACTATTTTTTGGGTATCCTAAGGGTTTGTGCACTTGTATGTGACGACTGCAATTCATATGGAGAAGCCGAATAGTAATTATGAAATGTGTCTATAAAGAAATTCCAAATAATTTTATAAAAAAAACAAGAAAGAAAAGCTAACTTCGGGCGGAGCCGAAGTTGATATACCCTTGCAGAATATTCTGTAAATTATATTCTTCAAAACTATTTATATGATGCATTCTTAATACTCATAAAAATCCCAACTTCCTAACTTTAAAAAGTTATGGCATTTCCTATCGGTCAGCTATATGGCAGCTATAGGATATAGTCGGCCGATCCTTATGAAAGTTGGTAGGTCAAATTGATTGACCAAAAATAAAACCAAAAATCACATCTTCCTAACTTCAGTTATATGGCAGCTATGGGATATAGTCCGCCGATCCCGGCCGTTCCGACACTACTGCGTGCAAAGGAAAGAATGGTGTATGCAAAGTTTCATTCCATATCTTTAAAACTGAGAGACTAGTTTGCGTAGAAACAGACAGACGGACAGACGGACATGCTTATATCAACTCAGGAGGTGATCCTGATCAAGAATATATATACTTTATATGGTCGGAGAATTATAATACCCTCTGCAAGGGTATAATTACAATAAATACAATAATAATAATATTATAATCCAATAAATAAAGCATTTATGAACACAAAAAAACTGAAAATTGTAATTTACCCATACCATTTTTGGTAATTGGTAATTTATTTAAAAATATGGGTAAATTAAAATTTTCATTTTTTTTGTGTACATATATGCTTTTTTAATTGGATCTTCTCTTTGATGAGACTAACAATAAGTAGATCAAATCTTAAAAAATAAAACCTAACTGAAGACTGACTTTACATAAAAGGGCCCTAATAATTATTGCTGGGCTGGCAGATCATTTCGATGTAGGCGAGTTCTGTTTGAAACCCGTATTAGGTTCCATGCGAGATTATTTGGGTGCAGTGTAAGTTTGTTGTGGTAGGCCGCTTTCTGCTTTGATATTTCATCTATAACCGGCGGTATGCCAAGATCCCTGTGGATGTTTTCGTTTCGAACATACCACGTTGTTTCAGTGATTGTTCGAAAGATTTGTGATTGTGAGCGCTGTATAAAGAAAACGTTGCTGTTGCTCGAGTTCCCCCAAAGCTGGGAGCCGTATGTCCAAATGGGCTTAAGGGTGGAATGGTAAGGCACAACTTGAAGTCCAGACACTGGGGATAATGAGAATTTATAATCCAGTGTCGCCTAAGCTTTAAGTTTCAGATTTATTTTCTTGCATTCAATGTTAGGCGTCTGTCGAGGTGGACGCCGAGATTGGTTACACCGCTGGCTTGGGAAATCTGCTTGCTATTCAAATTAGCAAGCAATATTGTCTGTTAAGAGTAAACGTTATATGTTGACACTTTTGTTCATTAGTTTTGATTCGCTAGTTTGATAGCCACTTCTCAACAGCCACCAAGTGATCTGCTAGTGATGTTTCTCTTGTTGGGCATCTCGGCGACACGGGATTTCTGTGTCGTCAGCAAATGTGGAAGTAGTCAGCCTCTCGTTTGTGGGAATGTCTGCTGTGTATTAGACAAATAAAGTAAGGCGCAGTGCGCTACCTTATGGAACTCCAGCTTCCATGTTACCTCGTTGGATGTTGTTGCATTGCATCTCACAGCGAAGATTCTGTGATAAAGGTAGGACTCAAGTAACTAATGAGTGTTTTCTAGCAGTAATTTTATGATTTTATGCATAAGCCACACTCGGTCAAATGCTTGAGAGACATCGAGAAATATTGCACTACAATATTCCCGATGTTCAAAGTCTATACGAATCTGGTTGACTTGCTCTTTGGTTTCCTGGCTTTCTTGAAACCCGGATCGATGTGCCGGGATTACATTTTGAGCTCTTAGATATTGTGTTATGCGCGTGAGCAGGCATTTGGACAGGCACGATTTTTAACTTATTGGCCTGCAAGATGAGGGAATTCTGTGGTCTTTCGGTATCATTATGACAACAGACTTTTTCCATTTTTTTGGGTAGTACCCAAGTTTTGTTTCTACTGCACAGTTTGGAGGTTCCATTGGGGGTTATTAAGTCACCTCCGGCAGCCTTCTTTGGTTTTAATTGCTTCCTAATGACATAGCAATTTTAAGTGCTCAAAACACAACTGGCTCATTTGCAATTTCAGTGAGAAGCGACGGTAGATAAAAAAGTGCTTGTGGTGTCGTTTGGCTGAAATACATTTCGTAGGTGTAAAGCTAAAGTTTCGGCTGTCTTCGTCGCTGCAGTCCCAAGTACCCGAGGAGTTTCTAATAAAAGTGACAGATTCTATCGGAGAGCTTAAGTTTGGATGAACTCTTCACAAAGGATGCTTTTACTGGTCGGCGATAATTTCTCAATGAAATAATCAATCAATTAAAAAAAAAACTTATAAATTTAACTCGTCTTCTTTTCTATACATAATTTTTTTGAATTCAAACTGTTTGACATTAAGCCCAGCTGATTGATATTACGATCCTAGCACAATCAGTTTTGATAAACTCTCAAAAATACTGTCACACCGGAAAGGTTAAAATTTTTCCGCTGGCGAACTCGTTGAACTTAGCTGGCAATGTATCGACAACATTAAAATATGTACACATCTTTGCTATTCCGTGGCCTTATAAAATCTTTAGTAATCTATCTTTGACCAGAGTGAGACATTGCACTTGATAAACTTTTATTTTTTATATATACAAGGACTTCGACTTTCTGATGGTTTATGAATCAAACGAATTCAGCTCTGATCACATTCCGCTTGATATACTTTTGTGTGCTGCTGCCTCCACACAACTGGTAAAATCAAGGCTGCTCTCCCGCTGGGCTTATATTGGACGTTTTAAGAATCACCATTCGATGAGAGAATACGATGAATCTACATATGTGAGTTGTTCACTGGGAATTGATGATACCGTAAGTTATTTAACACTCAAAATTCAGTCCGCCACTGCCGCATGTTCTGCTATTGTTTCTCAGCTAATTGACGCCCTTATAGATCCTGGAATATAGGCTCTGGTTAGGCAAAATCGATCACTACGACGACGGATGAGTACACGTCATTCCCAAGATTTAGCAGTTTTTAAAAGGGCTATTGAGAAAAGCGCTTTGATGCTAGGTCAGACTTTTTCCTCAGTAAACTTAGTGCTAGAGATCCTGATGCTGATCGAGGTTTTAGACTACGGAAATGCACTCGTGGGCTTAAGCGGCAGCCACTTCAGAAGCTTCCCCTGCTTTGATCAGATCGTACTGGGGCGAATAAGGATGAATAAGGAGTTAACAAATTTGCTGACTCATTGGAACAACGTTCAAAATCAGCAACAGAGTCATTATTAATGACATTTCGCCTGGTCCTGCTGTTGAAATTCTAGCCATAGATTCTGAAGAAATTAGGGATCAAATGAAGAGGCTAAAGCCCAACAATGCCTATGGGCATGACAGTGTGGATGGGAAAGTAGTAGCAATATCGTTCTTAACGAGCATCTTCAATGCCATGATAGCTCTGCCGCTGTGCTGACTCTTTCCGACCGATAAGTCTATTGCCGACCTTGTCCAAGATTTTTAAGCGACTTATTCTGAAACGGCTTTTGAGTATTGACCTACTCCAGGATGCAATTCCGGACCACCAGTTTGGTTTTAGGAGTCTGCGAAGCCTTTGATCGAATCTGGCACTTTATAAGCTGAAGTCTATACTTTAATCTCCATCTTTCATTTTTGTTGGAAAAACCTTGCAAGTTTTCGTGGCTCAAAGTCTACAACGCGACCAATACTTGCTTTAATCGATATATATATCAGACCTTCCTTCGCCCAGAAAAGGACATACTTTAACAGCGACGTATGTACTGCGTTTCTGGCGACGAGTGCACTGCGAAGTGTTGTTACTCCTGCGAAGTCTCTGCATGCCAATTTTTCGCTGAACAGGCTGAACACATATCGCCTTACACTGGTCGGGGTTCCCATCAAGCACTCTGCCACATATATACATATTAGGGCTGCCTGTGTTTCCACTCGGCAAAAAGCTCGGAAAATGAGATGTATTCTTCGTCCGGGCAGTAGACTATCGCTCACGGCGAAATCGAGGCTTCTTAATGCTATTTTGACGCCCACCCTTTCTTTGGAATACACTTTTCGGGCATTTAGGACATAAAACTAATTAAGTCATGTCAAGGGAACATTTTAAGACATATGATAAACGGTCTTCGTTATACTCGAAACTCCACTATAATTCGAGATTTCAAAATTAATTCTGCCTGTAAATATATCACTAATTCCGCATCACATTACAAAATAAGACTTCTCTCACATACAAACAGGCTTACTATGATACTATCCAGAACAAAAGAAGACTAAAAAGGTTACACCCATCTGACAATTAGTTAGATGTTCGGCACGTTATCGGGAGACTCATTCCTTACTCATAGTCTGAAACATTGCCCAATATTGTATTTGGCCTTTTTCTTGTAAACTCGTGAGTACACTACAAAGCGTGAAAGTAAATTAAGTTTCACAAAGCACACTATTAATAAAACTATTGTTTTTTTTACAAAAAAAAAATTTTCAAATATCGCTTACTTTATAAAGAATTTGTCAAATTAAAATTTGTATTTTTAACTTGATTGATCAATTAAACCAATATAAAATATGTAATCATTTATAATCATCGAAATGGGTCAGCAGCACTGGTCAAGTCGAGCAACAATTGCGCACTCAATTTTTATTCATTTAGAACGCATCAAAAATCCATTAAACCGCGGAAAAAATTATACACACAGATATGACAGCATTAAAGAAAGGTGGGGGAATGTGAATTGGCTGATGGTAATATAAATCTGACACGATTTAATAAGCAAATGAAGTGAAGTGTGGATTTCCCTTTGC
Organism: Drosophila kurseongensis; assembly: GCA_018153305.1. NCBI lineage: Eukaryota > Metazoa > Arthropoda > Insecta > Diptera > Drosophilidae > Drosophila > Drosophila kurseongensis. Next base: position 95,185 of record JAECXX010000127.1, on the reverse strand, counting down.
CTTATTTGTTTACAAACAAAGCAAGTCGATGCTGACACAGTTGGATTGCATTTTGATTTCTGCATTTCCAGGGCAGGGGCTCAATGCCATTTGGCTGGGTCAGTTCTATAGTTACTACATATATATATGATTATTACATATATATATGATTATGTAAAAAAAGTAAGCGAATGCAGAGATATCGCGAAACCCACTGCGTCAACAAATTCATAACGGGAATCAGATCCATTTCGTACAAGGTGTGGACGGGTTAGTTATCAGCGGTGTTTCGAGTGTTTAATTGGGATAGGATGAGCTTCCGCTGGCTATAAACCTGTACCTGCCTCTGTTCCATTAATGCCCGAACAAACCATTTCCTTACGTGATAAGCCATTTTGCGGCACGCCTAATGCACTTTGATGCTCCATTCGATTACACAATATCATTTGAAAGAAGCACAATACACATATTATATTTTTAATTTTGTATCATTAAAAAAACTCTAAAAACCAAATATGTACATATTTAGATGTTTGCATGCGGAGAAAGAGATATCTCTGATCCTTAAGGTGACCCCCCCCATTCACGGTTTCAAAAAGTGGATTTTTGTTACGTAATTTAAACCAATAACTATTCAAGAATGTTCCTGTAAAATTTCAAGTGAAAATTTCAAAGACTTTTGAAGATATAGCCGATTTATGGTGGAAGCGCCGGCGAGAGCTTCTCAAAACCTTAAACGCGTTTTTCTCGAAACAGTATTTTTACGACTGGCGCATAAGGTTACTCTAAAACTATTAATCCAATCGGTTCCAAATTTTAATACGTTATTCTATACATATATAGCTATAGCATGAACTAAGATAAAATCGGTGAAGATCTTCTTTACTTTTCAACTTAATTTGTGGCTGAAAAGAAGACGATTTCAAAAAAAAAGTTCAAAGGTCAGTCATTTTGTTAATTTTTGTGCGAATTTAATAGTCCTAGTTTATGCTATAGCCATACATGTACTTCCCTAGTCTCGTTGGAATTTTTGGTTTTAGATGTTCCAAAACAACAACAAAAAACAAACAAAAAATGATGTTAAATTTTTTTCTTATTTAATAAAATAAAACTAAAAAAATAAAATATAAAAAATAAAAATAAAATAAAAAATAATAACATTGAAAATCGCAAACATTTGAAATCAAGAATGGGGGCCCCTAAATGATCGGCATCATAAGGCGAGTCGATATATATATATACAAATTTCATTGTTTTCAACATGGAATAAATTGATATTAAAGCAGGAGGACATGCGACAATGAATAAATATATTATTTAGTATAACTAATAATTTAGTATGAATAACACCATTTGTGCTTACAGAGCCTGACAGAAAGAGCTTGTAAATTTTCAGGTTGTTATAATACCATTTATAGATCCTTATTAGATCCTTATTTAATTTGTTGTTTGTTATTATTTGTAGTAAAGGGAAAACTCAAATAAATTGATAAAAACAAAATATAAACTACCTCTCCTCCCATCTATACTGCCACTCTTTCACAGTGTTGCTAACTTTTAATTAAATTAGAGTACCCTCTGCAAGGGTAAAAATATGCGTGTTTGCCCGAAACTCGATAAGCTCAAAACTCGATTCTAGTGTAAACGAAGTCTATAACTAAAGTTAATAGTATTGCCCGCAGGGGTGTTCTAGAAACCGCACAAAAAAAAACTTTTGAAACGTTAATTTTATTTGAAACTCAACTAAAAGTAGGTAATAATAACTTAGGATAAAAATAAAAATGAGGAATATTACAAAAATTTTTTCGTTCAAAATAATAGTAGTGTATCTTTAAAAAATTCATCACAGGCAAAAAAAAGTTTAAGGATTGAATGATTAAATGTATATAATTGACCTATATTTAAAGATTATTTTAGTATTTAGTTGCATATCCTTTGTTTCCAATAACGGATGCACAGCGGTTTTGCGTGGAATCAACTAAATCTCTTCATTTGAACAGTTTCTTAAAGTTGAATGTAATATTTTATATCCGATACTGCTCTTTTCACGTCACACCATAATATCTTAATTGGATTAAGATCGGGTGACTGTACAGTCCACTCCTTGACATTAACTTGATTGGCCGCGAACCACTCTTATGCGAGTTTACTCGTATGTTTGGGATCATTGTCCTGTTGGAACGCCTAAACAAGTGGCTTTTCCTCGGCGGCATATGGAAGCATCACGTCGTTTAAAATATTGACGTATAGATAACGGTCTATGCTGATTTTGATCCAATATACAATGGCCAATTCAAGTCTTGCTAACTTTAAACGATTGTAGGAATGTCTTTTTGTGAGTAACGGCAGTTTTTTTGGACTTCTTGAAATGAATCATCTTCTTATTGTTTCCAAACTTGCATTTAAGTTACAAGTTTTTTTTGGGGATGCAGCAAACGCGAAAGGTTCGATTCATGACTGTCTTGCTAAGCGATCCACCACCACCACCTTTTGTCCAATAACTTGGGTCGACCACGCGTTTTGTTTGCTGGCTCATATTTAAAAGCATTTCTAACTATTTTTTATCATAATTAAATCTTAACAAAAACTCCAAAAAAACACACTGGTATTATTTCACCTAAGACCTGGTATGTGGCAATGTTTTTATTGTATTTAATCAATGCTACAATCGCGAAATGGGTCCTCGAATGCAAATTCCTGTGGCTGAGCGAAATTTGGTTTCGAAAAACCGAAAAATATGAAAATATTTAAGTATTAGCTAAAGTATTCAATTTAAGCAAAGGGACGGCCAAAACAATTTTTAAAACTTCGAAAATTGGAGTTCCTTTGATAGTAAGCCGCTTAGTCAGTGGTCACATATGGAAACATACCCGTAGGAATATCTCCAGGACACATTATCCTTGCTTAATTGTTTTATTTATATATTAGTCTTCTTAGGCACACTTTTGGTGTAATTCGTCCGGTAATAAAATATAATTTTAATATTTTAAGAAAAAATATTTAGTAAAAAAAAGGTCTTACTCAAATGTTTAACTAGATATTTAAAGTTTAAGGAAATCAGACCATTTTCTAGTTTGAGCTCAAGTTTGAAAAACTTTTGATGTGAAAAAGTCAAACTTTGTAAAAAAAAACAAGAAATAAAGCAAACTTCGGCTAGCCGAAGTTTATATACCCTTGCAGTTATTACAAAACGACTACAGTTCGATTTATATGCCTATATTACTAAAAACAATGAAGTTATGTCGATTTTGCGCTGCATTTGGCGATCGTTTCTATGGCAGCTATATGATAATGTTGTCCGATTTTAATTTAATTAAAACTGTAATTCCATAATATTTAAATATTACCAAGTCCCAAAGAACAAAAAAAATAATTAAAAACAACAAAGTTATAATTTTTTGTAATTTTTATTTCCGGACGGACAGACGGGCATGGCTAGATCGACTCTCCTGGTGATGCTGATCAAGAATATATATACTTTATAGGGTCGGAAATGTCTCCTTCACTGCGTTGCAAACTTTTTACTGAAATTATAATACCTTCTGCAAGGGTATAAAAAACCGACAAAGCAACGAAACAATTTTATATAGCATTGAAATATAACAAAGACTGAAAAGCCGAAATCATCTTCTTTGTCTTCACTGTGTTACAAATACCTAGACATCTATTTGGGTATTGGAACTCAGAACATAATACGTTTCTAATACAAATCCATGTATTATAATCGCAATATAGGTGCTTGATTAATTTAATGTTTTTTATTTTCAACTAAAAGTATATGAGTATTTACATAGTCTATTGGAAAAATTGCATGCAAAAACTAACTGTACCTTTGGATAATGTCCACAGTTCTTGTGATGAAAATACTCCGGTTGCTAAAATAATATCATTACAAACTACACCATTATATGGATTTTGTCTAACACCCTCATTTTTCATATCAACGACCTCATCTTTTCTGTCTGATAGATCATTATTTCTAGTATATAAGCTCAAGTGTGGTGATCTTGAATTCACACCTGGAGGTGTTGAAAATGTCGGATTCGTATTGGTAGTTGAATTATGAGTATTTATAAAGTTGGCCAAGTATAAATCCAATTCTCGAACAGAAACATTTATATGGTACGGATTTACACACAATCCTGGATGTAAGCATTCTGGATTTTTTTCTAGCCGCTCACCATCAGTGCTTTCTAACGGAATCGCTTTGAAGAGTATGACCATGACCAAGTCAAGTCGCCACACTTTGTCTGCTTGCCGTAAGCAGTCTATGCGTCGCATTTTTCCTTTTTGATCGGGGTTTGAAAGAACACAAATAGTTTTTCGCTTTCCTATTATGGATTGCACAAAATCCTCTCGACTTTCTTGTGTAATATCTTTTCTGAGTTTCCCAAGAAGACGAGAGGCCCACTTTTGCTTCACCTCTGTTTTTTCATTCTATAAGAAAAATGTTATAAATGTGCATGTTTATAAAATTGGTTTAAATTTATACCTGAAGTTCATCTTTACAATGTCTTTCCTCTTCCAATGACATTCGTTTTTCATGTTTCTTATAATATTTTCGTTTGGCGGCTTGCAAATTAAACCAAGAGTAGGAAAATGATTTGACGTACGGTAAGAGTGCCTCAATAAAAGGGTGAAATTCATCCTATATGTAAAAAAAACATTAAATTAGTGACTGTTCTAAATGTAAATTGGTGTGTACTGTGCATAAAACTAAAATTAAATTGTGTTTTAAAAATAATCCATACAAGGCTTTAACAAACATACACTTAGAGACTTAAAAACCCAAAGCCCCGTGTTACATTTGTATTAGAAATTCATAAACTTTATTTGTCTTACTTATAAACTCACTCTTGTTTTATTATGGTAATAAAAGTGGATAACCAAATTCAACTAATTTGAAGCAAATTTTGCGTCACTTAGAACTAAATTCATATACATACATATGTACCATAAACCTGTAAAAAAAAAACAAAACAGTCGAGTGTCACCTAACTAAATAAATATGACTCCAGCTGATGGCGCATTTCGACAAATTTAGGTAGCGACAGCTGCCGAATTTTTCCAACACCATAAGCTAAAAGCCTCCGCTAGCAGTTTTCTCGATCTCTTAAATATATTAAATGTGGATTGATTATGGATAGCTATGGATCCTAATCTTGAATATATATACTTTATAGTGCCGGAAACTCTTTCTTCTACTTTTAAACGAATAAAATATACCCTTTTACTCTACGAGTAACGGGAAAAATAACGTAAATTTAAGTGGGGTATTACACATACATAAAGGTACAGACAATACAAACTAGTTATTTTACCAAAATAGTAGTGCAATAAACAAATTTTCAATTTTCCGGAAACAGATTTTGATTTTGTATTTTTATTACACCTATGTATGTATGGGTATTGTATTACAAGTTGGGTCATACTTTCTCAATGCGGCGATGTTACGTTAAATAACACAATTTTTTTAATATAAAATATATTTTTTTAAATCTTAAAAACACAAGTCAGGCTAAATAGTCTAAGAAACAAAATTTTCCAAATACAAAAAATACTTAAATTTTGTTTGTAATAGCCAACGAATATGTTCCTGATGCTAGTTCAAGAAATTTTTCAACTCTGACGAGAATTTGTTTACGTTACGAACAGGCTCGTCCGACCAGTAAGACTTTAAAACTTGACCATCGTGTACATAAAATATGGATTAGGAAAGATTTATTTTAATTACGATACGCTAACATGTACATATGTAAAATGTTGCACAAACAAATATCCAAATAGATATAAATAAAAACACTAAAAAACAATAATAACACCTAACCCGGGCTCAAGCCCTTTACCAGCGATCATGACCGAACCACCAGACACTTACAAAATTACATAGAAATTATAACACTCTTAACTAGACGGCCCAAAAATGAATGGTAATAAAAAGAAATGACAATAATCCATTTCAAAAACATAATATAAAATATAAGGGAAGTTGAGACATGCAAAAAATAAAGAGACGGCAACCTACTTATAAAAACAAAAACTCCTAGAACTAAAAAAATTGTGGAAACGGAAGTAAGTATCTAAACACAAAACATTAAACTTTTGTAAGAGTCTTGAGATGTGACGACGAAAACACAATTCACCAAGAGTTAAAACCACAAAAGGAAACCGAAGTTAAAACAAAATAAAGTTGGCCATAAAAATGCAAAGTGTAAATATTTCGATCGCCACGGCTTCCAAATGAGAACTACCTACGCCAAACACTTACAAACTCCTCAACCCAGAAGACACCCTGCAGTCTCGTCTAGTACCTTTTAATTGATGAATCAACACCTAAAATTCGTCACAGCTGATGGTTAATCAATGAATTTTCATCCAAAATAGTGATGAATTTAACATTGGTATGTCCTAGGAGCTAATCAGTGAAAATTCATCGCATTTTCATCAGTAATTTATCGCATAATTTGATAAATATTTCCATTTATTTAAATATAATATTTTCTTACATTTATTAGTTATTATTATTTATTATAATTCTAAGGCTTAATCTTAATTAAATTTACGTTTTTAGTTGTCTCGGTGGTGTAAAGGACATTCGAGATTTAACAAAACATCTTCGAACAAGAACAAGGGCACCGTTAAACCTATTGTTTTTTTTTCCCGAAGTTGCCTTTACACGTTTCGAATTGAGTCAAAGAGGGTATATTAAACAAGTCCGACTATGCAAAATATTTATATTATTTAAATTTACCTAATAAATTAATACATTTCTTTCAAATCGAACACAATGCATGTTATTTTTAAAAAGTATATCCCTACAATAATAAATTTAATAGGTATCGACTGGAATATTTATTATAAAAATAAAAATAATGTTATTTAAATTTCAAGGGTATACAACAAAGTTTTAATAGATTGTCGCTCACCACTCAGCTCTTCTTATGGGGAGAAAGACAGAGTAACAGAGGGAAATGGAAATTTCTCTGCGTTCCCTACGATTGTCGACTATAGCTGCGTCGCATTCGGCTCTGCCGGCTTTCACTTGGCTCTGCCGGCTTAGCAGTTGGCTGCTGATGAAAGGGCGATAAATTTATGTTCTGATGAATTTCAAATCTGCAGAGCAACAAACACTCAATCACTAAACACGCACACAAACACAACCCAACAACATCTAAACACCGCATCCACATCCAGAGGACACATCACTTCATCTAAGATGACAACAACCGGACCACCCAAAACAGCACCACCAGTTAATCAACCTCTTCAACACCATCACAACCATCCTGTCCGCCAACCTCAAACCATCCAAATTAAGGGCCAGGGCTTCAAATAAAAACAAACAACTTACCAGGAGAGACAGCGAATCTGTATAAAACCTTAACAGAAAGCTTTCTTCTTTTGGATCTTCTTTGTATTAAGCCTGTTTATTCGCCAGGGCCCGATGGTTTTCCTGGGTGCGTGCTTACGTATTGCGCTTTACAAGCTGTTTACCTTATCTCTAGAAACTTCCCAATTCCCAAATATTTGAAGGAATCATTTGTTACTCCTCTTTTCAAAAAGGTAACAAGTTAGAAGACAGTAACTATAGAGGTATTTCTAAGTTGTCAGCTACCTTTGTAGATCAATCATTTCCCCGTGTCAACACGGATTTATTAAACGTAGATCCACAATCACAAACCTTCTAGAGCTCACTACATTTGTGATAAAGGGCTTCAATAGTAGTTTTCAAACAGACGTCATTTACACTGACTTTAGTAAAGCATTGGACTTGTAAATCACTTGCTTCTAGTTCAAAAACTTGACCTGTTAAGTTTTCCAGTTGATCTGCTTCAATGGATTTCAAGTTATCTGAATGGCAGGTCACAAAGGGTCCTTTTTAAAAATTAAATTTCTGAAATTCTCCGTGTTACCTCCGGTGTCCCACAAGGGAGCCATCTGGGTCCGTTACTTTTTACATTATTTATTAACGATCTTCCCTCAATTATAAGTCATTCTCGCGTACTTATGTACGCAGATGATGTTAAGTTGTGCCTGCAGTATAAGGACATTTCCTGCCATTTAGACTTGCAATCCGATCTAGATAATTTTCAAAACTGATGCCGAGATAATTTACTAAATTTAAACGGTTCCAAGTGCAAGCTGATGACTTTTTATCGGGCCAATCCGATATACGCGACTTACACGTTAAGTGGCAGCTCTTTGGATAGAATAACTCTTGTAAACGATCTTGGCGTTCTCTTGGACCCTAAACTAAAATTTCTAATCACATTTCCTCCATGGTTAATAAAGCCAGAGAAGTGCTTGGATTTATTAAAATGTGGTCAAAAGAATTCGATGATCCTTATTTGACTAAAACTTTATTTATTTCGCTAGTCCGTCCGATTCTGGAGTATGGGTCTCCCGTCTGGAGTCTACCCTAGCCAACCGTAGAACGATGCTTGGTACTGTCTTCATTTATAACCTTATACATGGTGATATTGACTGCCCCGACTTTGTAAGTCGGCTAAACTTTTCTATGCCAAGTAGATTAACTAGAAATATTTGCCTAATATTAAATCATTGTAGATCTAACTATGCCTTGCATGAGCCTTTCAGAGTATTGTGTTCTGACTATACTAGACTTTTTCCTATAATCTCAAATCTTGACTCTCTGCCGCTCCTAAAACGGTTAATACTAGCTTCATTGGCACAAAATTGATCGTACTATTACTTTGTTCCCCGGACTTTTACCTATATTTTCTTATCTCGCGTCTATCTTCTCGCGAATCGTGCCGTACGATACGCGGCTAAGCCCCTCGGTTGGTTGGGCGGTTATGTAAGCCGTGGGACTCCACGCGAAAAAAGAAAATCTAAGAAATTTTCAATTTGTACCATTACCTTAGAAGCTATAGGAAATGTTAGGTGTTAGGTATAACGTCACTTTAGAGAACGGAAGACATCGAGAAAACGGTTAGCGGGGGTCGGGGATCCTCCTCGCTAATCTAAATCTAAGAAATTTTCAATTTGTACCATTACCTTAGAAGTTATAGGAAATTTTAGGTGTTAGGTATAACGTTACTGGAAATTTGAAAAAGGAGTTCATATATTTAGAGAACGGAAGACATCGAGAAAACAATTAGCGGGGGTCGGGGATGCTCCTCGCTCTCAGCTTGTGGTACAGTTCGGCATATGGCGCCTCCTAAAATTATCGAAATGGGCCTTCGCCTGGGGACATATTTATTTTGAAATTAGCAGGTATCTCATAGTCGGGGCATCGACTATATCGATTCTTATTGCTTTGTTTTGTTTTCGTTGTTTTTTAGTTTTAAAACGATTTTTAAAATAATTGTTGCCTAATGCGACTCAAATGGGCTCAAATTTCACGAGAACGATTTATCTTCAAGTTTAATTATTTCTCTTAAAAAATTTTTTTAGGATCCCTACAGTTCTCGCAATATCTGAATTTTGTTGAATCTTAAGCTTAGACAAAAATCTGAGCATCGCAAGTTCAAATTCCATGTCTGGGTTTTATTCTTCTTTCTTTCCGAATTACAATTAGCATTGCAGCAGTTTTCATGGATTCACCGGAGAAATCCGTAAATGTGTTTTTACGGACTAAAAGCCTAGTCACACAGGCGATGTTTCTGCATCAGCGAACAAATTTATGTGCATAGAAATGCTCTGAAATTCTAAAATTATTTAAAAAGTATTTATATAATTTTTTTTTGATCTATTATAATTTTTTGGGGAAACATATAAACTTTGGACCAAGTCAATTTTTTTTAAAGGCATTGTCATGGAATGAAAATATATTAACAAATGCCAATTGTATTTTAGCAAAGATAAGGAAAGAGTCTAGATGAAAAAAGTCATATTGACCTGTAAGGCTAAGAGCTAGTAGATCTACGGGAAGCGCGAAAAACTCATATTTATGAGGAATTCCATCGGGAATTAATGGATCAGGGAAAGATCTTCCATTAAAGGGAAGAAAGGAATTCTTGGGTTCAAAGTGATGGTCCTAATGGCAGTTATGGAAGAGATAATTCTCCTTGGACACCGTTGACTCTCAATATTTCCGATGCCATTTGCAGTTCCCCTGTCGGATTAAACGGTCCTATAATATTTATACCCTTGCAGAGGGTATTATAATTTTGGTCAAAAGTGTGCAACGCAGTGAAGGACCTATAAAGTATATATATTCTTGATCAGGATCACCTCCTGAGTTGATATAGCCATGTCCGTCTGTCCGTCTGTCTGTTTCTACGCGAACTAGTCTCTCAGTTTTAAAGATATCGAATTGAAACTTTGCACACAGCCTTCGATCCTTTGCACGCAGTATATAAGTCGGAACGGCCGGGATCGGCCGACTATATCCTATAGCTGCCATATAACTGATTGATCGGAAATGCCATAACTTTGGAGTTTGTTAAGTTAGAAAGTTGGGATTTTCTATGGGTTTTTTTTTTGGCCAATCAATCCGACCTACCAAATTTCATAAGGATCGGCCGACTATATCCTATAGCTGCCATATAACTGATTAATCGGAAATGCCATAACTTTGGTGTTTGTTTAGTTAGGAAGTTGGGATTTTCTATGGGTTTTTTTTTTGGCCAATCAATCCGACCTACCAAATTTCATAAGGATCGGCCGACTATATCCTATAGCTGCAATATAACTGAACGATTGGAAATGCCATAACTTTGGTGTTTTTAAAGTTAGGAAGTTGGGATTTTTTATGAGTATTAAGAATGCATCACATGAATAATTTTGGAGAATATAGTTTACAGAGTATTCTGCAAGGGTATATCAACTTCGGCTCCGCCCGAAGTTAGCTTTCCTTTCTTGTTTTTTTTGCGATTGTTCCTAGGATATCTATATAATAAGTCGATCGATTTTTATCAAACTAAAACTGAATAGGCTAATAAGCTTAAATAGGTTGATAGCTTCAAAACTGAGAGCCTAGTTTTCGACGGTCATGGTTAATTGGATTCGTCAGGTAAAGTTTCCTGTCCAAAAAGTCTCCATTCTGCATTGCAAAGGTTATGCAAATTATATTTTACCGCAAATTGAAAACTGTGTTAACGTACGTAATTTAAGTCATAACTATGACGCGTCATTTTAAGCAAAGCTCAGACAAAAAATATATATACATATGTAGAGTATTTATTAATAAAAATAAGTTTGGTAAAATATTTAACAATGATTAAAGAATTATATTAACTGGCAGATAGCTGCGACGACTTATATCACGACTTTCTGCTGGAACTTCTCTCTCTCGAAAACTTAGTGTGATCGCCTTCCTTTTACGCTGCCATCACGTATCTCTCTCTCTCTGCTTTCTGTGCCGTTTTGTGACTCTGTGAAACCTGGTCATACGGTAAGAGTGTACCCGTTGATGCCCAGAGAAACCAGTCTTTATAATCGCAGTACCTCTATCACTTATGATTTGCTTTGGATATACTATTTCTTGTTTTAAACAACAATATAGCCTCTTAAAATATGTCTTCAATCAAAATCATTTTAAATTTCCTTGGAATCTACAGTCTGAATATTTTTCTTAGGGAGTATTCAAAAAAATATTTAATTGGATTATTATAGAATAAAAAGCAAAATTTTTGTGCAATTTGGATACTTTTTGGGTGATGTTTTTATACGGGGCTTTTAGTCAGGGCCATCCAATTATCACGGAAGTACCATTTTCTAGTTGTAATTAGATCAAATTCAATGAGTATATTTAACATACTAACACCTTGAACTGTTTCCCTATCTTGTAAACCTTATATAAAAAAGCATACATATCAGTATAATAAGAAGAGGATATATGTTTAAGAAGTGCAACTTAAAAATTTGTAAACATCTAACATACATGTACAAAAACAAGAATAATATAATTAAAATTCATAAGTCAAACATATAAAATAGTTCGATCCTAAAATGTTTCCTATCTTTAATAACACTCATTTAATATATATTGTATACATTGAAGGAAATATGAATATAACATTGACAAGATGCAACTTATAGACAAAAATTGAGCAATTTTGATAATCACATACATTAATACATTTTTTGCACAAGGAAATAAATGATTAAGATTAACTAAAAAGCATTGTATTTTAATTACATTTATATTTCGTTTTTAATTTTTTATGAGAAAATTATATGCTCATTTCTTTCTTCATCATCCAGACTTATTTTTGTACCTGAGGATAAAATTAGTATATTCCGATTAGTTTACTCTAGTAATACATTTAAAGGAAAATGGGTAATATACATATATGTAACCAGAATTATCATAATTTAAAACTTATCTGTTCTACAAAATTATTAATTTCCCGAGTATTGTTTTAAACAACAATATCAATGACATAAATACGTAAACATTTGGAAAGTTACGATGCTTTACCTGTCCCGACGATGAAGTTTGCAAATAAGAAGAAACGTCCGTCTCGATCATACAGCCTCTTAAAGTATCTGGTATAAACATACCTTAGGTATTGGTTTGCTCATTGAATTTATTATTATAGCTTTGACTCCATCGAAAAAGATCTAAAACAGAACTTGAAAAATAAAAACAGCATATTGAAAACAAACATTATAACTTTGATAAGTCTACAAACGTATTTAAAATTTATTTAAAAGTGTATAATACTCTAAAAGAACCATATAACTTTATGGTTATGGTTAAATAATTTAAAGCAGTTATATGATAAATTGGTCAAATTGTTATAAATTAAAAATCGTCCGATCAGAATTATGATTTAAATAAGTATCGGCATATTCCCAAAAAAAAAGTTTAGAGTATAGGCTTTTTAAGTTTTTTAAGTTTTTGAAAAAACTAAGAGGTGCCAAAAACAGAAGTAAAAATAAAACTGTACATCTCCGTTTGTATTAATCCGATTGGCTTATTTTCTTATGAATTCATATTTTGTAATATCCCTAAATTTTAAAAAATTTTTTTTAAAATCACTTTTTTTAATTTTTTAAATATAACAAGAGAGAACGCTATGGTCGAGGCAGCTTTACACACGAGCATCAGCACCAGCGCTGCTTTAGCGCAGGCAGCTTTTGTCCTGCACCAGCAGCTGTGTTTATGTTTATGTTTTTGAGTGCAATAAATTGACTAGAAATATTAAACATACATACTTATATTGGCTAAACACATACAATCCTAAATAGTATTATGTATATTAAAGTCTAAATGTTTGCACAACACGAGTAACGGGTATAGCGAATAGCTTTCTTTGAAAGGAGTTATCTTTGCCGGGCAATTGCAAATGTGTACAATGTAAATACATACATATGTATATGCTTACATACATACACACATACGCCATTGTTTGACTCAGACCTCCAATTTGGCTAACTTGATTTGATTTGCATGGTTCTTGGGATATAGTTCGGTATTGACAAATTAAAACCATCGCAATTTCCTTTAATAGAAATCCTTATCGAGAATTAGCGTTGACTCTGTTGAGCACCTTGGCCAGCTGTTCCAAAGTCATCCGTTAGATGGCGCTATTGTATTGCGCCATCTACCCCAAGACATTGGTACCACGGGCCATGAAAGGCGGAAATGTAGGCGCTGGCCAGGCTTAAGCGTTTAATGAGTTTTTGGGCGTTAGAGTGGGCGTGGCAAACTTTTATTAGGCCAATCGATAGGTATTGACGAAACAAATACATAACAATTACAATTTTCATAATAGCATCAAAACTGTGGCCACAGCTTGTGGCTTGTGGGCGTCAGACGGGGGCGTGGCATCATTTTGAAACAAACTTGCGCTGCGTAGGAACTCCTAAAATCTACATGCAAAATGCCAATCTTCTAGCTTTTATAGTTTCCGAGATCTCAGCGTTCATACGGGCGGACAGACAGACGGACAGACGGATAGACGGACAGACGGACATGGCTAGATTGACTCGGCTAGTGATCCTGAACAAGAGTATATATACTTCATAGGGTCGGAAACGCTTCCTTCTACCTGTTACATACTTTTGCTCGAATACAATATACCCTTTTACTCTACGTGTAACGGGTATAAAAACAGTTACAGTATAGTATTACAAAAATGTGTATGCTGACCCAAACAACAAAAATTATGTAAAAACTTTCTAGGTAGGGGTCACTGGTTGCGAAACACCCTGGTTGGCCAATGAAGTTACCAGCAACAATAGTGGCTAACTAAGCAATTCCCAAGCACACATATCGGGCACTGGACCACGTGGGATGGTTGGCAAGACAAAGAGTATAACCTAGAAGCAAGACCACCGGGTTACAGGTGTATGGCCGAGGTGACCAAGTAAACAAAGAGGCTCATTCACGGCTCGCGTACTTTTGCGTCCTTAAGAAGAATTGGTCCTGCATTATCGTAACCAGTGCACAGTGGTCGGGCTTGTATGGAGCCGCGGCCATAAATACTTATAGAAGTGCTATCGTTATGAAACTTTTACCAAAAATCTAAAATTTTATAAATATATGTTAGAAAAATTGGCCAGATCGTAACACTATATCCTATAGCTTCCATAGGAACTATTTTCTCAGTGGTTGCGTTCACATGAGAGAGCAGTCATAAATTTCTTGTAATCATACCAGGCTGAACTTTTTAATGTAAGTTGTTTACAAACTTGGAACTGTAATATAAAAGTATGGGAGTGATTACTCACTCCACCTCCCACGCCCACCTTCCCAAAAAAGTTATAACAAGCAAAACGAACAATAATAAAAAATTATATAATATTTAAAAGGTTTCATCAAGTAACAAAAGAGTTGACTCTAGTAGAGTTGCAGTGCTAACAAATCTGAATCCAAGATCAATAGGATCGGCAGCCATCAGATCCCTCGATGCATAGTTAGCTGGATTTGACTTGGAGTACACCGGACGGCAAGCTTTTCTTGGTATGGTATCGAGATTTCAAAAGTTCTGTTTCCAACAAATCTCTTTAATTGAGTAGTTGGATATGATAACCAGAGGAAAACTATTGATGAGACGCAAAGTTCCAGGCGCCACTGCCTCTAAAGATACTGAAATGGAGCCATCCTTATTTGTCATCCTGCTGTTAGCCGCAGTAGCATAAACCTTGGTTTATGTGTTTAAAAATCCGTCAAGTTCAATGTTGTTCGCTTCGTTAGCAACAAAGTGAGGTAGTTGGATTTGAAGATTATCTAAATCGGATCACCATTTTAGCCAATATTTACCAGTTTGCTCGGGATTTGATCATCACAATACAGAATAAAAAAACCCTAGTTTTTAATTTAGTATTTTGAATAAGATAACAATGGGTCCAAAAGTGTTTAAGGATCAAATATACTTGAAACGTCTGACACGACTTTTTGTGCAATCGGGGTTTGCAGCTAGAACCACATTGTAAGTTAATGTGTCCTTTCCAGGAAGCCAGTAAAGCCCAAGAACCTTAACCGGATTCTGCAGAGACCTCGGAATCGTCCATTTGTATTCATGGGGTATTGGATAAGCACTTACCGAGCTTAACTCGTTTCTGTTTTGTAGTAGCTCATCTGACCCAGTAAGAACTTTATCCACACAAAAATCTTTCATCAGTTTATTAACAAAAGCCAGTTGTTCAAACCCGTGAACTGCAATTGTATTGTATTTTAGTATCCTCTCTCCCGACGATTTTTTGAAAGTTCCAATTTTCTTTAATGACCTGTATTTGCCGTTTACAATGTCTACCGAGAATCCGAATTTTTACACTCTAAAGCAAAGGTACACAATATATTGCACTGTATACTGTTTTGGAAACGCGGAATAATCTGTCGAAATTACTCCCAATTGGCTGATAGAATTTGTTTCCAGTATTATTTTCGTCTCGCGTTACTTCTTTCATGTGTCTGATGTTGTTTTATTGCCGCATAATGAATATGTCCTGCCTGCGCACTTGCTCGTTTTGCAGTGAACGTCGCGTGACTTCAAATTCAGGATTTGAACTGTTGAATGAAAGTTTCACTATGCCAAGATGCGAGATGCGACGTTCGGATACAGTCGAGAATTCGACGCCCGTGTCCAATAAGAGTAAGGATGGGACGTTGCTTCCCTTAGCGTTGTTAACATAAGCCATGGTGTCCTTCTTTCTGTTTGGTGTTTGCAGTGCCTAGCGCACTTACAACCGCTAAGGTGCCCACTCCTTGGGCCAAATGGCTTGTTGCAACCGGAGTGTCCCGATGCACGTTTGTGTTTCGCTCGTCCTCTTCTATTTGGGCGAGAGTCCTATGTGTGGAGTTGGTAGTTGTGAGGTCCCTTGCATTGCTTACATTATTATTTGGACTTAAGCCTGCTGACCGCATGATATATTCAAAAACCAGATATATTCAAAAACTGCTGGCAGCAATTCGAAAGTGCTCTGTAAAAGTTTATTTAGTGTTAGTTTTTGCGTATTGCGTTGCTACTGTCTTTAGCCGTAACCATCGATTGTGATTGTTTCTGTATGTTTGAAAAATGCCGATTTTTATGAACTGTGCTCTCATAAATGTCTTGAAAGGCTGGCCACTCTGTGTAGTTTCCAAAGAACCTTTTGATTTGCATTTTAGGCAATTCGCTCTGTGTAGAAACAGCAGATACCGTTTGTAAATTCGCTGTAATTACGTCACCCTTTTCAACCAACTGCATGTTTGATGAGCTGGTAGGTGCTCGAATAGTTGTTTTGGTTAGTTATGTTGTTTATGTTGTTTGTTTATCTTAACTATCTTAGCAATCGCCTGGCACTTATTTTGAGGTCAACGATCTGCTCTATCTCCAGCAACTCCGAAACATATAATTGCAACTTTAAGGCCATTATGAAAGATATGTTACAGCTACAGGATATAGTTATCCGATTTTGATAAAACTCAAGATACCATCATTATATTAACCAAAAATAGCTAGAAAATACACACATTTCTTGAAAATTTCCAAATTAAACTAATTTGACCGCCGATGACCGTTTTTAAACTTGAAAAGAGTACACATATAAAAGGCGCGACTACTAGGTACCTGTTAATTACTCCCCTGTTAAGGGATTCGATTTTACAAGCACTCACAACATATTGACGCTTTTGCTTACAAGTTCCAATTTGTCAAATTTTGGTTGACCTTAAATAGTTTTAAATAGTTTCCCAATCCGTGGTTTGATTTTAGGTTACAATATGGTTGGCAAATTTTTCTGATACCCATTATTTACACTTTATTAAAGTTCGTCGTTTTTTTTCCTTACAAAGGTTCCTTGGCGTTGCGCTTGTAAACCATTGTTTGGTTTTGTGTGCCTTTCAATTAGAAGAATACTGTTTAAGCAGCTGTTCAGGGTTACTTTTTATACTAGGTTTTATATTGACATACGGTACTTACTATACATGTAACACCAAGCCAAGCTAGCCAAATTAATAATTCAATTAACTTTTGAAACGGCACTCAAAAATCTTTTTTTTTCCGTCTTCAAATTTTCATTGTAGGGTTTTAGTCATATTTACAGGCTTGCAGTTCTACATATTGAATTGTTTTAAAACGCCTGTGATGTACCTATATTGACCTATTAAAAAGACATATTTTCCCTTGCTTTATTGACCAAAGCAATACGTTAACTTTCCTAAGTCATTCTGCTAAGCTGTCGAGTTCATGTGCCATATGTAGCCTTTCTTAATTCGCATAGCTTCTTAGGACGATACTGCTGTTTCTCCTTCAAAGTGTGTATTGATTGGAATCACGTGAAACATTTTGGTGAAGCTCGGAGATATTAGGGTAAGAGATTTTGGTAAACGCTGTTAAAGTCAAATTTATGAGCCCGAGTTCCACGGTAGCACGGTTGCGTAGCAAGCTCACTAAATTGTATTCCGATAGCCTTTCCTTTGCATCACATATTACTGTGTTTACAGAAACCTGGTTAAAGCCCAAGATCTTTAGCTCCGAAGTTTTTCCAGGTAAGTACACAATATATAGGTATGACCGTCCTTCTAGACGGGGAGCTGGAGTCTTAATTGGAGTTGATTCAAACCTCCCGTCTGAGGAGTTATTTTTTGATGAATTCAATACCACTGAATTTATTTGTGTAAAGTTATCGCTTCCTGGTAGCTCTATTTACATAACTTGCTCACATATTCCCCCGTTGTCTGAACTTCCTGATTATTTAAATCACCTTTCCGTTATTAAGTCTGTTGCAAATATAGGGATCAGTTGGTAGTTCTAGGTGATTTTAAAATACCTGGAGTTACTTGGTCCACTGAGGATGGATCGAATGTCTTACTACCTATAGCACAGCATGATTTTATTGACGGCCTGCTTGACATATCTTTATCTCAAGTCAACCATGTTTGAAATTGTTTAGGTCGCCTACTTGATTTGTGTTTTGTATCAAATCCTGAAGGTGTGTTTCTGTCCAGAGTAGCACCACTCACGCAACCTGAAGATCCATATCACCCTACAATCGAACTTTCATTTGATACGTGTAGAGTTATAGAAGAAAAATCAGAAAAATCATCCAAACGAATACATTGTTTTCGCAAGGCAGACTTTCTGAGGCTAAATAATTTTATTTCTGGCTTTAATTTACCTATGCAATATAATGTCCGATGCAGTTAATGTTTTTTGCAATAAACTAATTTTTTAACTCCTGTGTTCCGTGGTACTATCCGTCAATTTCCACTAAATCACCTTGGTTTAGCAAAGAGTTGACACACTTAAGAAATGTAAAGTCCAGACTTTTTAGGAAATATAAAAGTACCGGTTCTCAATCTGTTTTTACTAGATATTTAAGTGCTCGGTCAAGATTTACCGTGCTTAATGCTCAGTGTTATAATAGTTACTTAAACCGTTGTAAGGTCCAGTTCTCTCAGGACCCGTTAATTTCGTTAACACCAAGCGTAAATCTAATTCTTTTCCTTCCTCGCTGTCGTTCGAAAACATGGCGAAACATGAAAACATGACAACCATAGATCAGGCAATAGCCGATTTATTTGGCCAATTTTTTCAAACGACTTACTCTACTTTAGATTATTCATCACAGCCTTATTCTTACACCATATCCAAGTCAAACCTCATATTCTGTCCCACTTTAACAGAAAGCTCTATTCTTTTGGATCTTCTTCGTATTAAGCCTGTTTATTCGCAGGGCCCGATGGTATTTCTAGGTGCGTGCTTAGGTATTGCGCTAAGGCCCTGTGCAAACCTCTTCACAAGTTGTTTACCTTATCTCTAGAAACTTCCCAATTCCCAAATATTTGGAAGGAATCATTTGTTATTCCTCTTTTCAGAAAAGGTAACAAGTTAGAAGCCAGTAACTACAGAGGTATTTCTAAGTTGTCAGCTATTCTTAGGAAGAGTAGTTCCACAATCACAAACCTTCTAGAGCTCACTACATTTGTGATAAAAGGCTTTCTACTACTAAGTAGTTTTCAAACAGAAGTCATTTACACCGACTTTAGTAAAGCATTTAACTCTGTAAATCACTTACTTCTTGTTCAAAAACTTGACCTGATAGGTTTTCCAGTTGATCTGCTTCTGATAAAAGGCTTCCATAGTAGTTTTCAAACAGAAGTCATTTACACTGACTTTAGTAAAGCATTTGACTCTGTAAATCACTTACTTCTTGTTCAAAAACTTGACCTGTTAAGTTTTCCAGTTGATCTGCTTCAATGGATTTCAAGTTATCTGAATGGCAGGTCACAAAGGGTCCTTTTTAAAAATTAAATTTCTGAAATTCTCCGTGTTACCTCCGGTGTCCCACAAGGGAGCCATCTAGGTTCGTTACTTTTTACATTATTTGTTAACGATCTTCTCTCAATTATAAGTCATTCTCGCGTACTTATGTACGCAGATGATGTTAAGTTGTGCCTGCAGTATAAGGACATTTTCTGCCATTTATACTTGCAATCCGATCTCGATAATTTTAAAAACTGGTGCCGAGATAATTTACTAAATTTAAACGCATCCAAGTGCAAGCTGATGACTTTTTATCGGGTCAATCCGATATACGCGACTTACACATTAAGTGGCAGCTCATTGGATAGAATAACTCTTGTAAACGATCTTGGCGTTCTCTTGGACCCTAAACTAAAATTTTCAAGCCACATTTCGTCCATGGCTAATAAGGCCAGAGGAGTGCTTGGATTTATTAAAATGTGGTCAAAAGAATTCGATGATCCTTATTTAACTAAAACTTTACTTATTTCGTTAGTCCGTCCGATTCTGGAGTATGGGTCTCCCGTCTGGAGTCCGCAATACGGAATACATATTGGTCGTATTGAATCAGTACAAAAAAACTTTCTTCTTTTTGCTTTACGGCGCCTAAACTGGGATGCAAATCTTAACTTATCTTCTTATTCTAGTAGACTTCTGTTGATTAATTTACCCTAGCCAACCGTAGAACGATGCTTGGTACCGTCTTCATTTATAACCTTATACATGGTGATATTGACTCCCCCGACTTGGTAAACTTTTCTGTGCCAAGAAGATTACCTAGAAATTATATTCCCCTAATTTTAAATCATTGTAGATCTAACTATGCCTTGCATGAGCCTTTCAGAGTATTATGTTCTGACTATAATAGACTTTTTCCTATAATCTCAAATCTTGACTCTCTGCCGCTCCTAAAACGATTAATACTAGCTTCATTGGCACAAAATTGATCTTTCTATTAGTTTTTTTCCTCGGACTTTTACCTATATTTCCTTATCTCGCGTCTATCTTCTCGCGAATCGTGCCGTAAGATACACGGCTGCGCCCCTCTGTCGGTTGGGCGGGTAAGTGGGCCGTAAGACTACTTAAAAAAAAAAAAAAAAAAAAGACGTGTCTTGTGCGCATTCAAGAAAAATGTTTTTTTGTAATCGAAGCCATGTCGATTGGCTTCGTTCCTTCAGGAACTTTTCCAGCTTTAGTAAGTAAGATGTACTTACTTACTAAAGCTGGAATAGTTCCTGAAATAAATAAATCAAATATGTATTTGATTCGGAGGACCCATTTAGTTTAAGCAAGCGTTCTCATTTCAGGACCTACAGTGAGTGTGTTTTTATTGATATCTATTTCGATATCGATTTACACTTTAACAAAATATGGGTTTGAACATATTTTTATTCCCGAATAGTTTACATAGAATTGTCAGCATCGTGATAACTGCTAAAGAGTAAGGTGGAAATGAAATTTAAATAATATGGATTATTATAATTATAACATTAATCCTGCAGGCCAAAATTTCACGTAGATCTTGACAATATCACCTCTGACAAGATTAACGATCATAACAAAAATATTTATTTGATTTGAAGACTGAACAAATTGGGCAATAATAATCTACAAACTAAGAAAGCAACCTTAGATTTGAACTCATTGGACAAAATCAAAAACGGACAAGAGAAGTATATGCGGTCCAATAATATAAAAGAATAAATAATCAATTTACGCACGCCCCTATACAAAGGGATTAGGTTGCGTTATATTTTGACGATTTAGATTTAAGAGGTTGTACTGATATTAACTCTAAAAACAATCAATATCTGATTGTTAGCCGAAGCCCGATTTTAAATTATTAATGCATAAACGAAGCTTAATATCATCAGGATACATTAGTAGAGGGAAATGAGTTACAATAGAGAAAGGATCATTGATAACAAGAAAGGAAGCTAACTTCGGGCGGAGCCGAAGTTGATATACCCTTGCAGAATATTCTGTAAATTATATTCTCCAAAATTATGCATTCTTTATACTCATAAAAAATCCCAACTTCCTAACTTTAAATACACCAATGTTATGGCCTTTCTGGCTTTAAAACTGAGGGACTAGTTTGCGTAGAAACGGACGGACAGAAAGACGGACAGACGGACGGACAGACGGACGAACAGACGGACATGGCTAGATCGACTCTCCTGGTGATGCTGATCAATAATATATATACTTTAAAGGGTCGGAAATGTTTCATTCACTGCGTTACAAACTTTTGACTGAAATTATTATACCCTCTGCAAGGGTATAAAAAGAGTAATAAAATAGTAAAGAGCCTATATGACTTCCCAGAGGCACTCCAGAGTTTTTAAATATTACTCTCTGAGTTCTTCCACTAAAATTAAAAATATTTAATTTTTGTCGAGTTTGTTTTGCCGAAAAGCAAATCGTTTCAAACCGGTGGAAATGGTGGATCCAATATTTTTTTAGTACAACATATAAATTTATTTAAACGTCGATCAACCAACTTAATGGCTATAATACGTAGGGTATAATGAGAAACAGATAACATGATTACACAATAGGATGGAACCAATAGGAATCCAATAAATGTTCGAATTCGGGTAGGTCATGGTTTACATTGAAAGATGTAAAAGGGAGTGTGTCAAAGTTTTTTGGCAATAATTAACAGGGCATTCATCAGTGGATTGAGTAGATGAGAAGATGTGAGTATCAGTAAAATCAGTGGAGGAAGTAAGGAAATGCTTTTACTATGGGGACGAGTCTTAATTCGACACCAAGTGCTTTAGATACGACCAGTCAGGACACAGTGCAAGGTCGAGAGAAACAGGAGGAAACAACAAATTTAGGACAGATGGAAAGCGGACGAACACAACAGGCACGTTTATGTTGTCGGGATTGAAGTTAAAGTTAAAGATTTTTTTAATTAACGGTATTTTAGTAAGCACGTGAATGGATATGCGGTTATAACGAAGCGGTTTTCAGATTTGCTGAGAAAAGATGTTTGTGGTTATAGAGTTGCATTCGAGCAATAAAAGTCATCGTTGATTAGATATTCAATTTTAAAACTATAATCCAAAATGAACTACGGAAATACACCAAGACAGTCAACTACACCCCCTCATATACATGAATCCTAAAACAAAGCCATGTGACGAAAAATGTGACTCATTTGAACTAGAAGGCGTGTATATGTCTTGGAAACGAAATTCAAAGTCGTCGCTGATTGTAACGCGTGCGCCACGATGATTAAAAAAAAAGTTCCGGCTGGGTAGACAATGTTTTTGAAAAACTACAATTACGAGATAGAAAGCAGATCAGGCACAATAATGTTTCCTATTGACAGAGAGTGTGATACACAAGTTAAAGGAAACCTATATGGCAGTTGAGTGGACCAGAACAGTTTAAAGTTTGGTTAAATATAAGAGACATAAGGATTATTACATCGCCAATCAAATATTGTTTAAAAACCCTGACCGAGAGTTAATAGTAATCTCAAATAGAAACCGAAATCGAAAAAATTACCCATAAGCAAGGCCATTTTTCGGCTAAGAAAACGTAAGAAATGTATAAATCCTATTCCATTCAAAAGCTGAGGGATAAAGTATCCAGAGTAGTAGGCAGTTGTGTGGAGTGTATTAACGCAACAATGTAAAAAAATGGAAGATTATTTAAATCCTATCGATAAGGGCGATAAGCCCTTAGTCACATATTACATAGATCACATGGGACCGAGGGACCTCACTAAAAAAGGTATAATCACATCTTAGTTGTCGTAGATGCGTTTTCGGAATTTATCTGATTGAATTCCACCCACACTACAGAACTCGAAGATATGCTTAATTGCTTGCAGTATCTTTTTGTAATCCGTTCATGATAGTATCAGATCGGGGTATTGCGTTCGCCTCGCACTTATTTAAGGAGTACTGCAACAAACAAAAGATTCAGCATTTGTTAATCCCTATAGGATTACCTCGTAGTAATGGGCAAAGAGTGCATTAAATCGTGGCACGGTGCCAATGTTATCGAAGATGATCCTAGTATATACAGGAAATTTTTACAAACTGTGGTAAAGTATAGCAATTGATCAATAATATCGAGCCCAGGAGCACAAAAGTAAATCCGTTTATGTTGTTAACATGTGTTGATATGGGTGTGCTTGATAGCAAAACTGAAAAAACATGTGCCGCAGTCTTTGATACAAGAGTTAGCCGAAAAGCGAGAAACTATACGCAATAAGGCCAGGGAAAATATTGAAGTCTTACAGAAGGAAAACAGGCAATACTTTGACTTGAAGAGAAAGGACGAAAAGCGCTACAACGTGAACTATTTAGCTGCGATCAGGTGTACATAGTATGGTGGGGCCCTAAAATAAAAAGGGGAAAGTATCTTAGACCTTATAAGGTAGTTAAAGTTCACAAACATGGCAGGTATGATGTTGATAAAGTGGGAGATAGCAAGTGTTCTTGAAAAAAATCCACTGTAGTTGAGTTTATAACGGAGTTCGGGACGTAAACCACTTCAGGAGGGCCAGGTCAGGAATAATACAGAGAGACACGGAAAGGTCGTCGCTTCTAATGAAGTAAAACGAGAACGTGAGAGAATCCAGAGAATATAACTCTAAAAAGTAAGTCGATGCCAAGATCTCACAGAAAAATAATTCGTGTTGTTAACTCATTAAAGTTAAAACCACAACCTTATTTGTTAATAAGATACCACATAAAATATTTTTATCATTATAATAATACACCGACTTCGTCGTCTCAAGATTTTTTTGCATCACTGCGGCCATATTTATAACGTTTATACATAATGTGGGGCACCAGACCTAGCAAATCAGTTTACTGCTATTAGAATTAAAGTTTTCAGTTGAATAGTGCTATGTAACTAGATCGTCGATTATAAAATTTCATTGGACTGTTTAGTATATATAAAGATATGCGATAAAATGCGATGCAGACATTAATATTAATAATACAATAATAATAATTATAACAGGTAAACAGGACTTAAAAAAAAAAATGTTTTTTTCGGCGAAATCAATAGTTAGTTTAGTTCAAAACAGTCTCCTTCTGCTTCAATACAGCTTTTGCACGGTCCAAAAGCATGTCGAACGTGTGTCTTAGCTCGTTGGTCGGTATGGCCGCCAGTATGCCGGTGAATAGCCTCTACGTCTGCATAACGCTTTCCTTTTATGGGCAAATGCATTTTTCCGAAAAGGAAGAAGTCGCACGGAGCCATATCAGGTGAATACCGTGCACATACCTTTCGTAAGCCCAAATGTTCGGTATAAAATGCTATAAATCGATGTTTTGGAGATGTTCAATACCATTTCCATGAATTTCAATAATCAAGTTTCGATGGAATTTTCGGTTGTTGATCGTCATTTATGTCCTCACGACCGCTTTCAAACCGTTGAAACCACTCGTGCTCTCTGCTACGGGATAAACAATCATCGCCATAAACCTGTTTCATTAAATTTTTCAAAAAATTTTACCAATCTTAAAACAAAATTTAATGTTGGCTCTTTGTTCGAAGCTCATTTTCGCTACGATAACAAAAACATACTAACACTTAAAACGCAATAACTTCACTTCCAATCGATGAAATGTCATGAAATTCTCACTGGATAATCGATAAAGATAACGCACCAGTCGACAGATAAATGGCGCTGAATTCAAAAAAACATGTCTACTTTGAACGCACCTTGTATATATGGTAAGTTAAGGGTGTTTTTTTTAGAGGTATAGAACTTTAAGTTGTCATTACTGTTCAAGATGGCGACCGATTTAACAGCTGTCAAGTGATCAGTTTGGTTTGGCAATTCATCAAGAATAGACTCACTTCTGAACAACGCATGCAAATAGTGCAATTTTATTTCGAATATAATGGTTCTGTGCGGAATACGTATCGCGCACTACGTCCATTTTATCGTCGACAAAAACGTCCATCAGACCAGTTAATTCAATTAACCATGGAACGTTTTTGCACCACGTTTAATCTTATTGATAATTTGCATCCCCAGGGACGGCTTACGGTGCGTACAGAAGAAGCTATTCCTACTGTAGAGCGTAGCATTGAGGAAGACCCGATTGAGTCCATCCGCCATCGAGCACAGGAATTGAATCTGTGTCCATCCACTTTATGGAAGATTTTGCGGAAGGAAATTGGTTTGCGTGTTTACAAAATCCAACTCGAGCAAGAATTGAAGCCAAACGATCATCAAGCAAGGAGTGGCGGTCATATGTAAAATGTAATGCCACAAGATTAACTTTCGAATAAAAAAAATGTATGTCAATCGAATAATCCATCGTTGTTTTATTGAAATTTAAAGTAAAAACAAGAAAGGAAAGCTAACTTCGGGCGGAGCCGAAGTTGATATACCCTTGCAGAATATTCTGTAAATTATATTCTCCAAAATTATTCATATGATGCATTCTTAACACTCATAAAAAATCCCAACTTCCTAGCTTTAAAAACACCAAAGTTATGGCATTTCCAATCGTTCAGTTGTATGGCATCTATAGGATATAGTCGGCCGATCCTTATGAAATTTGGTAGGTCAGATTTATTGGGCAAATGTAAAACCCATAGAAAATCCCAACTTCCTAACTTTACAATCACCAAAGTTATGGCATTTCCGATCAATCAGTTTTATGGCGGCTATAGGATATAGTCGGCCGATCCTTATGAAATTTGGTAGGTCGGATTGATTGTCCCAAAAATAAAACCAATGGAAAATCCCATTTTCCTATCTTTAAAAACACCAAAGTTATGGCATTTCCGATCAATCAGTTGTATGGCAGCTAAAGGATATAGTCGTCCGATCCCGGCCGTTCTGACCTATATACTGCGTGCAAAGGAAAGAAGGGTGTGTGCAAAGTTTCAATTCGATATCTTTAAAACTGAGAGACTAGTTTGCGTAGAAACAGACAGACGGACAGACGGACGGACGGACAGACGGACATGCTTATATCAACTCAGGAGGTGATCCTGATCAAGAATATATATACTTTGTAGGGTTGGAGATGTCTCCTTCACTGCGTTGAACACTTTTGACCAAAATTATAATACCCTCTGCAAGGGTATAAAAAGCGAGTGTCCTCAGAAGAGGATGGCATAAAATGACAAGAAATGGGAGATGGAAAACATGTAAAACAAGAAAGGAAAGCTAACTTCGGGCGGAGCCGAAGTTGAAATACCCTTGCAGAATATTCTGAAATTATATTCTCCATAATTATTCATATGATGCATTCTTAACACTCATAAAAAATCCCAACTTCCTAACTTTACAATCACCATAGTTATGGCATTTCCGATCAGCTATAGGATTTAGTCGGCCGATCCTTTTGAAATTTGGTAGGTCGGATTGATTGGCCAAATATAAAACCCATAGGAAATCCCAACTTCCTAACTTAACAAACACCAAAGTTATGGCATTTCCGATCAATCAGTTATATGGCAGCTATGGGATATAGTGGGACGATCCCGACCGTTCCGACTTATTTACTGCGTGCAAAGGAAAGAAGGGTGTGTGCAAAGTTTCAATTCGATATCTTTAAAACTGAAAGACTAGTTCGCGTAGAAACAGACAGACGGACAGACAGACGGACAGGCGGACATGCTTATATCAACTCAGGAGGTGATCCTGATCAAGAATATATATACTTTATAGGGTCGGAAATGTCTCCTTCACTGCGTTGCACACTTTTGACCAAAATTATAATACCCTCTGCAAGGGTATAAAAATGTGTGCAAACTATTTGAATTAAACTTATCTAATTTGTTAGACATAGGACAGTGAAGGGGTTTTTTGGGTGATAGCGCTCTTGTACCGCACTTAGGTCGCGGTGGCTTTCAGCTTTGGTACTTGGCGTTTAATTCGAATTTATAATTAATTATTGATATGCTTGCAGATGGTATTAAAATTTTAGTCAAAAATTGTTAACGCACAATAAAGTATATTGATCAGCATCACCAGAAAAGTCAATCTAGCCATTACATAAAAACTGAAATACAGTCAAAAACCAAATAAATAAAATTGCACAAGGTCTTACAACAGCTTTGGAATACAACCGGATGCATCTACAAGGATAGTTGTGGGCACCCCGTTAGTATCTTATACAAATCGGAAGCTCCCATAGGAACGATCGAAAAAATCTTCTGAAAGTCGAGCTTCATTGATTTCAAGCATAACGCATATAAATCGACATGTACAATATTTATTTCTTTTAACAGCTACAAGGGTATATAATATGGGCAAAGTTGGCTTTCTTTCTTAATATACCCTTGCAGACGGTATTATAATTTTGGTCAAAAGTGTGCAACGCAGTGAAGGAGACATCTCCGACTCTATAAAGTATATATATTCTTGATCAGGGTCGCGTCCTGAGTTGATATAAGCATGTCCGTCTGTCTGTTTCGACGAAAACTAGTCTCTAAGTTTTAAAGATATCGAATTGAAACTTTGCACACACCCTTCCTTTGCACGCAGTATATAAGTCGGAACGGCCGGGATAGGACAACTATATCCCATAGCTGTCATATAACTGATTGATCGGAAATGCCATAACTTTGGTGTTTGTTAAGTTAGGAAGTTGGGATTTCCCTTGGGTATTTTATTTGGCCAGTCAATCCGACCTACCAAATTTCATAAGGATCGGGCGACTATATCCTATAGCCGCCACTTAACTGAACGGTTGGAAATGCCATATATTTGGTGTTTTTAAAGTTAGGAAGTTGGGATTTTTTTATGAGTGTTAAGAATGCATCATATGAATAATTTTGGAGAATATAATTTACAGAATATTCTGCAATGTTATATCAACTTCGGCTCCGCCCGAAGTTAGCTTTCCTTTTTTTGTTTTTTCTTTAATTTTAATTAATATAATATAATAAATCATTCATTTTGAATTTTGAAATAAAACATTTAACGGGAATTACATTAAATACCTAAAATTTTCTTATTCTTAATAATAGGTAAGAGGGAAACTAATAATAATTAGAAAATATTTAAGATAATTAAATTTTGCTGACACGTAAATTATTGTTTTTATTTATCCTCCTAAAATTGCATTGCTATTAATGATACTTACCTATGTCGCGTTTGTTTCCCTTTTATTTTATTTTAAGCTGGTTCCTTGATGTTTATAAGTATGGTGTGACTATCCTGAGACCTATCCTCAGTATAACAGTCTATTTTTTAGGAACGATCGGTCCAAATTCACTAATACATTTTATATGTAACTGAAAAGGTGTATAAACTTTTTTTTGCATTGTAGATTAATATCTTTTTGTCTTACAAAAAGATGTGCAATTGTTTATAATTGAAACAACTTATACAACAACAGAAATCTGTTAACTCTAATACATACACAGGAGCACTTTATAGCATTTTTAAAAGCGATCAAATTTGTTTTCAAAGCTAAATAGTTAACAAAAGATTTAAATCGTGTATCGCCAAATATATAAGCAATTTCACCCGCATAAAATTACACAATCAAAACTTATACATGCGCGAACATATATTTATGCATATCTTTGGATATTCACTTTCTTTTGAACATTCAAACTTAATATTTAATATGTTTCATTCCCGTGAGCAACAAGATGGCGGTCTTAGATTATGTCAAAAATCCAAATTTATATTTGTAATACATTCATGTACACATATCAAGAAAATTCGTAACACATTGAAGAGTAGCTGCGTTATGCAAAACGAGTACCTATAGACTAAATTTAAAATTGGCAAATCGCAGATGACTCCGTGGATTTGTGTTCTCATCAACTGTTAGTCTCTTTGAGAGTCTTATGTATGTACATGAACCCAATTTAATCAACAAATACATAAGCAAGCCAAAGGGCCCGAACGAGTAACCGTTCTAAAAATGGATACTCCTGCTCTGAGCAAACTGGAACTCAATGAAAGAGCTCATTGATATTCGTAATGCGCATGTGACAAGAAAGTACATACAGTATATGTAAGTTTACGTGCAAGTACCATCTATTAAACACTGTACGATATTGACGCATAGCAATTAGCTATTACATAAAAAAAATGGATACATTTTAATATTTTTTGACAGTTTCAATACGAAAATAAATTAGAACACCATATCGGTTCCAATTTTGATACCGTTACGACACCAAAACGACTGTTATGATAAACAGGTTTATTTCGGATTCGATGTTACGGTTCCGGATAATTCAAAAGTTTGCACCACAACAAAATCTTTATACATAGATTTTTGATTGAATGTGTTTATATATTTTAAACATTTTACATTTTTAATTAAAAATTATTTTTTTTTAGAATAAAAACAATATAGCGTGAGTTGTAAATGAACTAAGAAAATATGATTTTACGGTTTTAAATCTGAAAGATTACAAAAATGTTACCTGTTTTAGCAGATTTTTAACACCTGATTATATTTTATGAAGAAATTTCTTAACTATACAAATGGAATGTTTCAATTAATATTCCATTGAAAAATAATTGCAAAATTCGTGCTTAAAAAAAATACAGCAATTCAAACATTTTTACACAATAAAGTAAGGTTACATAATACAGCCCTTAAGCCGTATAAAAAGTTTATAAGCTATTAATTTTAGCGTGCCCTTTTTTTATATACCATCCAACCTTCTTTTCTCTGTTAAAGCCTAGTATCCCGATCGACAAACGATTACGCTAGCGTAAAAACTTTAATCTTTCCAGTGTGACCAAAATTTTGAGAGTTCATCAGATTTAAGCGTGCTACGGTCGTACTGTCAATCAGCTGGGTTTGTTGACAAGCAGTTAAAATTCAAATATCGTATTTGCGGGAAAGAGCCTTTAAATGATATTATCAAATACCTTGGCAAGACAAGTCTGCCGCTGTACAAAGATATTAAAAAACAATACAATTTAAATTTCACAGTTGTTTTTTTTTTAAGTTTATTAAAGTTTTTTTTTAAAGTTCATAGCTGCACTTTTATTGTGTTTTTTCGTACATTCTGGACCTAAAAAACATTTTGCTCTGACAAGAGGCACCCCAGATCGTATTAATGTTATTTTGTCCTCACATGTAAACACCTGCAATCGACTTTTGTGAGTTTTTTGAGTTTTTCCCTCCATTTCTTATAATTTTCAGTGAGAAGCGCACGCCAAAAGATTAAATTTTTTAATCTTTTCGCTAGGGTTCACCCAAAGTTCATTTCCGCAGACTGGCAACGCTAAGCAATTTGGGATTTTTGACAAATGTGAAACTCCGATTCCCACAGAGCACATCCACCATCCGATAACAGCTGATCTAAACAGCTGTGACTCATCTATTTAGCCCGTTGCATTTTGCACAACATTTAAATTGAACACAACAGCGTTTTAAAAGATACTTGGTAACAGACTGCAAGTGATCTACGCGAACAACCAAATCGAATTAGTATGTCTGCAAATTTTTGCCAGCCTGCAGAAAAAATATGAACCGCTTTTGCCCAATATTGTCTAACTGGTAACAAATCAAGTTCATTATATATAAATGTTTGTTTTTTGTTTTATTATAATTTCATATTTTATTCAATTTTTAATGTTCTGCTCCATGTTGTGAGTACGGTATGTGCCTAGGAAAAAGTGGATCACCACCTAATGCTGCCACACGGATAGATCAGTTATTAATTAATTATTACAATTATAAACAGCATTTTTTGATTTGGCGCCTTCCTTTTTGAAAAGTTACCTGCCATTATTTATTAATTTTTTTTAGTGAATGTTTCAATTTTCACAGTCAAAAAGCAGAACTCAGATTTGCACCGAAACAACATCGCCTAAATATATCATAAAAAAAACTAAAAGTGCAGCTATGAACTTTAAATAAGCAAATAATTATCAGTAAATTAAAAAAACAACTGTTAAATTTAAATTGTATTGTTTTTTAATAATATCTTTATATACCCTTGCATAATACCCTTTGACTTTCAGTCAAAAGTTTGCAACGCAGTGAAGGAAACATTTCCGACCCTATAAAGTATATATATATATTTGTGATCAGCATCACCAGGAGAGTCGATCTAGCCATGTCCGTCTGTCCGTCTGTCTGTCCGTTTCTACGCAAACTAGTCCCTCAGTTTTAAAGCTACTTAAAACTTTCCCAAAAGATGTCTTTCTATTGCAGGTAGTACATAAGTCGGAAAGAGCCGGATCGGGCGACTATATCATATAGCTCCTATAGGAACAATCGGAAAAAAAATTCAAAAAAAATATAACTGTTGGTTTAAATTTTTTTTTTTTTCTTTGGGACTTGGTTTTATTTAAATATTATTGAATTACTGTTTTAATTAAATTAAAATCGGACAACAATATCAAATAGCTGCCATTGAAACGATGGCAAAATGCAGCGCAAAATCGACATAGCTTCATTGTTTTAGTAATATAGGCTTAGAAATCGAAATGTGGTCGATCTGTAATAACTGCAAGGGTATATAAACTTCGACTGGTCGAAGTTTGCTTCCTTTCTTGTTCTTTGATAATATCTTTTAAAGACTCTTTCCCGGAAATACGATATTTGAATTTTAACTGCTTGTCAACAAACCCAGTCTTTAAAAGAGTCTTTAAAAGATATTATTATATCTTTTGGGAAAGTTTCAACAAGCCCAGCTTATTGACAGCACGACCGTGGCACGCTTAATTCTGATGAACTCTCGAAATTTTGGTCACACTGGAAAGATTAAAGTTTTTACGCTAGCGTACTCGTTTGTCGATCTGAGACTGGGCTTAAATTAAAAAAAACAACTTATAAATTTAAATTATATAGTTTTCTAATTTATTTGGATTGTCTTGGCAAAATAGTTGAGAATATCCTTTAACGGCTCTTTCCCGCAAATAAAATTTTTAAATTGTAACCGCTTGTTAACAAACCTAGGTGACTGTTGTACAGCGGCAGACTTGTCTTGCCAAGGTAGTTGATAATATCTTTTATGGGCTCTTTCCCGCAAATACAATATTTAATTTTAACTGCTTGTCAAGAAACCCAGCTAATTGACAGTACGACCGTAGCACCCTTAATTCTGATGAACTCTCGAAATGTTGGTCACACTGGAAAGATCTGAGTACTAGGCTTTAATCTTTTCGCTAGCGCCTGACTATCGTTCACCCAAAGTTCATTTCAGCAGAACGGCAACGCTATGCAATTTTCAGGTATATATCTGAGTACTGAGGTGAAAAGGTGCCTGTTTGCTCTCGCTCTCTCTCATGACTGACGAACCGTTTTCGTCGATCTGAGTACTAGGCTTAACTACTTTCTATAAGTCTTTTAAGCGGTTGTGTGAATACCGTATAACGATACGTTTCTATGCGATACTTATCGGAATGTTTTTTCGTGCGACCCTAAAATCTTGGCGCGAAACAATTTACAATTAATTGTCAGTAGATAATAAAGTTGCTTGAAACTATAGCGCTTCCGCGTCGCCGATAGTTTCAAGCTATTAACATAGTTTACAAAATGTAATCTATAATTTACTCCAGAGATGAAAGGTTGGATATGCAGGTAGTATATAAGTCAGAACGAGCCGGATCGGGCGACTATATTATATACATAGCTCGCATAGGAACTATCAAAATATTTTCCTTTGAGATATACATATTTATAATTTTCTAAATCAGAATTACGCTCTTAGTTTTGTCAACATCGGACAACAATATCATATAGCTTTCATAGAAATAACTTCATTTAGTAATATAGGCATATAAATCGAAATGTAGTCGTTTTGTAATATTTGCAAGGGTATATAAACATCGGCTTGCCGAAGTTTGCTTCCTTTCTTGTATATACAAAACTTAGACAACAAGCAAAAAAAATGAGGAACCAGCTAAAAACCAGATGCCTCCATTGTATCCTGAAATGCCAGCCCATGCAAATGCAACCGTTTTTAAGGGGAGGGCAGTGACATATTCACAAATTCAGTTATGTACCAATTAATAAGAATATGCAGTGTACGCTTAACCAATGTAAACAATCAACATCAGCAGGCGATGCCGCTCTTCAATAACATAAACAATTCTCGCTATTCTGAGAGGCACTCGTAGTCTCAAATTATTGTATACAATCAATATACCAAGAGGTCGATCTCGCTCCTAAACTTATGTAATCAAAGGGAAACACAAGTAAGATTTTTGTCACAAGAGTTTAGTCTTTGTTTTTTTGTTCACCTGAGCGTTGTCCCTAGTCAATTGATGGGGCATTAGTTCGACTCAATTAATAAATAAATTTATTGTCTTATATACAAAATAAAACTTATGCTAGAGACATTTCATCTTTCAAGATAACTGTCTCAGACGAGCTTTTTGAAGCCATATGCTCGGGCGACTTTTGGCTTGATAAATGGTTGTAAAAGAGTTGGAATCTGAGATAAAGAAGAAGGGGCCCGTGGGAGTAAAACTTCCTAGTCGAGGCCAAACCAATGTACAAAGTTCAAAAAACTAACTTCTAACTTCATTCTTTCCTATCAGAATGCGAGAGGCTTCCGTAGCAAGCTCACTAAATTGAATTTAGATAGCATTTCCTTTGCATTTCATATTCTGGTGTTCACAGAAATCTGGTTAAAGCCGGAGATGTTTAGGTCCGAAGTTTTCCAGGTAAGTACGCATTATATAGGTATGACCGTCCCTCTAGACGGGGAGTTGATTCAAATGTCTCGTCAAAGGGGTTATTTTTTGAGGAATTCAATACCATTGAATTTATTTTCGTAGAGTTATCACATCCTGGTATAATATATTCCGCACTTGTCTGAAATTCCTTATTATTTAAATCACCTTTCCGTTATTAAGTCTTTTGCAAATAAGCTTTCCGATAGGGATCAGTTGGTAGTTCTAGGTGATTTTAATATACCTGGAATTACTTGGTCCACTGAAGATGGATCGAATTCTTACTACCTTTAGCACAGCATGATTGTATTGACCGCCAACTTGATTTGTGTTTGTATCAGAGTAGCACCACTCACGCAACCTGAAGATCCATATCATCCTACAATCAAACTTACAATAGGCACGGATACATTTATAGAAGAAAAATCAGAAAAATCAACCAAACGAATACATTGTTTTCGCAAGGGAGTCTTTTTTTTAACTTAACAGGTATACTGCTATCTACGAGGGCAGTCCGTAAGTACTTAGCCTCACCGACCGATGGATTCACTATCGCAAGAGAAATGTACTATCGTGTAGTACATTCTCGTAGACGGCTACTGTCGAAATTTCAGCCGAATCGGACTCGTGGTTTTGTTTTGACTGCGTGTGGAAACGGACGTGTCCGCGGATTTTAGAAAAATGGAGAAAGAGCAATATCGGTCTGTTATTCAATTCTTGTTTTTGGAAGGGAAATCGCGCAACGAAATCAAAGAGCGCTTGGATGCTGTGTACGGTGACTTTTCTCCGACCGTCGAAAATTGGTTTAACGAGTTTCAACGTGGTCGAACGTTGGTTTTTGATGAGCTACGCCCAGGTGACCCGAAAACGGCTACCACGGAGGATAACGTCACAAAAATCCACGATCTCGTATTGGCAGACCGCCGATTGAAGATACGCGAGATAGCTGAGACAGTAGGCATGTCAAAAGACCGCGTGGGTCATATCCTGCATGAAATTTTGGGCATGAGAAAGCTGTCGGCGCGATGGGTGCCGCGTTTGCTCACTCCGGACAACAAACGCAACCGTGAGACTACTTCAGAGCAGTGTTTGACGCTGTTTAAGCGCAATCCGAAGGAGTTTCTGCGTCGTTTCGTGACCGTTGATGAAACATGGATCCACTGGTACCACTGGTACACCAGAGACCAAGGAACAGTTGAAACAGTGGACTTCACCCGGCGAACCTGTTTCGAAGTAGGCGAAACAAAAAGTGCTCTTCCATCATGACAACGCTTCGGCTCACACTTCCGCCCTTGCCAAGGCCAAATTGGTCGAATTGGGCTACAAACTGCTACCCCAGATACCCCAGATTTGGCCCCGTGTGACTTCTTTTTGTTTTCAAACTTGAAAAAGTCACTCGCTGTACAAAAATTTGCGTCGAATGAGGAGGTCGTCGCCGCCACAGAGGCCTATTTTGCAGACATCGAGAAAACGTATTTTTCAGACGGGTTAAAGAAGTTGGAGCATCGCTGGGTCAAGTGTATCGAGCTTGAAGGAGATTTATAGCGCCTATTTTCAAATTTGACTCAGAATGGTTTTATATATGTAAGACTGTAGGAGAAATAGAGAATAAGATCAGCAGAAAATCAGCAGATCTGCAGGAAAACAGCAGATCAGCAGAAGAACAGCAGTAACAGGAGATCAGCAGAATAACAGCAGTAGTAGCAGTACAGCAGGAACAGTAATAGTAACAATAACAGCAGAACAGCAGATTAACAGGAGCATAGCAGCAGAAAGAGAGCGATACGACAGGAGGCATTCGGCGGAGAGTATCAAAAATTCCTTCGGTAAAGTTTTTTTTAAGCTTTAACGATTCATTTGATGGTTTCACCAAAGCTCTAGCTATCTTCTAAAAAGTCTATCTAAGTCCATCTATTATCGAATTTAAGTGTCTCCATAAGCATCATACGTTTTCTGCCTGCATATTGCTATCTCTCTCTGCATTTTCATACAAATTGTCAACAAATGATTCCGTCTCCATTCCTCTCCCTCTGCCTTGCATTTCCCTGCGCTTAAAATATAAAATGAGCTTTAATACGGTTTTAATTTCTGTAGACTTTAGTTTATAGTTATTGGTGACCAACCCCCCACCAAAGTGCCACAAATTTGTTCAATTAGAAAATGAAATCCTGTACGATAACCGTTTAACCAATCGATACCGTGCTTTCGCTAAAAAATAGTTAAAAGCATAATAAATGTTTAAAAATATGACCGCTTACATTTTTAACTTTTTACTATTTTTAATACCCGATTAAAAAGTAGCCGTCTTATCCAGCATACGCTTGCATATATTTTTTTTAATTAAAAAAAAAAATTTTTTTAAAGCTGGGCACGAATTGTATACCCGACTTAGCCGACTGGAATCGGCATTTTATGGCACCAAATAAAAACCAAAAATTTTTAAAATTAAAACTGTGTCTGCTTTTTTATTTCTTTCTTATTTCAGCAAAAAATAAAAACTACAAACTTTTAGTTTTTTTTTTCAGTGCTGTCGTGTGGACGTGTTTTATGTATTCATAGCAGTGTGGGTCAGATCTTTAACATGCTTTAGTTTAATATGCATATTCTTTTATATTTCAGCAAAAAAGCCAAAGCAACGGTAAAGATCTTGGGTTACATTTTTTCCAGTGCGCCTTTATGGACCTAAAAATTATAGCAATTTAAATTGTCTTGGAATGTTTTTTTTGAGTGCTTTTTACAGTTATTGCTGCCTGAATACGCAACATACGTTTTTTTGGCGAAAATCTATTTGTTCAAATTCAAATTGTTTTTTGCGGTGTTTATTTTTACAGTGCTTTGCTACGCGCTTTTAGGAAACATAAGAGCGGGAGATCGCAGTAGATAGAGAGAGAGGAAAGAGTGTAGCAGGTGCGCAAAAGAAGAAGTTAACGGGAAAACTTTCAATTTGGTCAGCGTCGTATCAAGACAAATTGCCGCGAGTTGTGTTTTTATGTGATCCTCCTACTCTTTAACTAATTAGTTGGAAAATGTCTTTGCATAACCGTGTATTTTGGTGTATAACCGTATGTGAGCAATAATATTATTATTTTAGTTCGCCCTTCTCGGAATTTTAATTTTTTCTATTGAATGTGCAAATTTGTTGATCCCCCTTTTTGGGGGAAACCACATTAAAAACAAGAGAGAACGCTATAGTCGGGTGCCCCGACTATCAGATACCCGTTACTCAGGTAAAGGGAGTGCGAGGGAGATGGAGATAGAAACTTTGATCCCGCATAACTTTTTAACGAGTGCTCCTATTTGAAAAATTTCTTCTACATTTCGATATGTATTGATAAACACAATAAAACGGCATTTTTACTTTTCCGAAATATTTAAATTTTTAAAATCGTATTTAAGCGATTGTGGGCGTTAAAGGGGGCGTGGCACCTTTTTGAAACAAATTTGCGCTGCGTAGGAACTCCTAGAATCTGCATGCAAAATGTCAATCTTCTAGCTTTTATAGTTTCCGAGATCTCAGCGTTCATACGGACGGACAGACAGACGGACAGACGGACATGGCTAGATCGACTCGGCTAGTGCTCCTGAACAAGAATATATATACTTTATAGGGTCGGAAACGCTTCCTTCTACCTGTTACATACTTTTGCACGAATACAATATACCCTTTTACTCTACGAGTAACGGGTATAAAAACGCGACGTATCCTCTACCTCCGGGTGGTGTGGAAATGAGGGTTAATTAAAGTTTCAGCCAAAACTAGAAATATATTTAAAGTAACATCTAAAATGCAATTTACATAGTTCTACTGCAAACTTATTATATAAGAAAAGAAGGATATTCGGGTTATCCATCGCAAGCGAAGCTGCGGGCACCCTGCTAGTGTTAATAATAAAACCGAGGCGACCTAATAACCCACCTTACATTTGGGGGCTTGTCCTAACTTGGAAATCGCAAGTGAAAATTGACGCCGTCCCGAGAAGTCTCAAAAAATCAAGAAGCACGAAGTTTAACTGAATCCGAGAAGTTTGATCGCAAAAGGGAATAAGCAGATGAGTGAGAAACCAATAAAGTAGGAACTTTCTAAAATTCCGATTGCGAAAAGGAGACAGTCATATTACAGTTGCCGCAGCAGTGAAAAAACCAGAGCTCGCAAATAACTGTCGACCGTTTCTCGTTGTCTTCAAGTAAGTGTCTTCTCCTGACTCTTTACGAAAAGACTCAGAGAGCAACCGATTTATGGGTTCTTGAATAAGCTCGCTCGCGCTCAGAGCGAAACCGTTTATTTCTATACTGTTTTGTTCTGGTTGTTCCAAGACCGTTTTGTCGTGTTGAGAGAAGCAAAAGGTCTTTTGTGTATGTATTGGTTTACATTCACAGGCATAGGCAAGCAAATCGTTAAGCGTCTGTTTTGCAGATATATGGAATATGGAATCAAAATGGAACTTGTTAACAAAAATATTTGAATATTTTGAATAAATTTGAATTTCTCTATTAAACAAATTATATTATTTCTTATTCACAACAGCGAAAGTAAATGTGAAGCCCGTTTGCGTTGAGTTTTTCGGTCAATCGGTCTTTTGCTGACTCTCATGTTGCGTCCGTTTCTTGTTCCGATATACAAAGAACTCAACGAAAAGCGCTCAACAGAAAACATAAATGAAGGCAGCAAGAGTCTCTTGCTCAGAGCGAGAGCGAGAGTGGAACAACCGAAGTCGCTTCAATCGACGAAAATACAAAAACACTGAACGAGCTTGTCCAGCTTCTGGCGATAAAGATGGGAGCAGAAGAGCAAAACAGTGGTTGCTCAATAACGGCGGAAAGCTTTGTGAAAATCATTCCGGAGTTTGACGGAGAATCCATGCCGGACAAGAATTGGTTTGACAATTTCGAGCTAAATGCTGCAGCTTATGGTCTGAACATAAATCAGATGTATGTACAGGCTCGTGCCAAAATGACAAACACAGCAAAATTGTTTTTGGACTCTACTTACGTACATCAATACACAGAGATGCGTATGTTGCTGCTTAAACGCGTCTGCGAAAAGGGAAATAAGCCGTTTCAGCCGAACGATGGAAAAAGGACGCCGAATCAGAAGAAGCAGCATGAGTTTAACGACAGAAAGAGTCATTGTTTCAATTGTGGATCTGCTGCTCACCTCCGCAAGGACTGCAAAGCTGCCACGAAATGCTTTAGACGCAATAAAGAGGGCCACATGTCTAAAAATTGCCCTGGGTTAGCTGCTGGTGTCCAAGTTGTGTGCAGTGCAAGTCGCATGAAGAAGGTTACTATCAACGATGTCGAAGTGGAGTGCTAAGTGGATACTGGAGCCGATGTATCTATATTGAGGTAGTTCATCTTTAACAAAATACCTAATTTTATTTTGGAGAGATGGGCTTCGAAGCTTCGTGGACTGGGAAAGAAGACCACGTGCCCAGTTGGATGCTTTTTGGCTGAGGTAGCAGTAGATGAGAAGATGACGTCACACAAGTTCGTTGTCGTAGAGGACGAAGACATCGAGAATGACGCGCTGCTTGGATTCGATTTCGTTTCGAAGTTTAATTTTTCATTGTCGGCATAAGGATACAAGTTTTCTTCCCCGCTGGGGGAGAAAGCTTGTGAGGAACCAAATCAGATGAGTATTTATAATATTATTAATACAAATGATGAAATCGATGCTCCCCCCAGTACGCAAAGGAGGTATCGATGCTAATTAGGAACTACAAGGCGTCGGATTCATTAGCGGAGGTTCCAGTCAAGCTACGAATTGATGGCGAGATCGTTCCATTTCGTCAGTCACCGAGTCGATTCGCAATTGCCAAAGAGAAGAATGTCGAAAAGCAGATCGACGAATGGTTAGCTGCTGGAATTATACGCCCATCTACATCAAACTTTGCCAGCCGTCTGGTGCTGGTAAACAAAAAGGATGGCACACGCGTTGATTTCCGTAAGCTGAACTCGATGGTGTTGAGAGACTGCTTTCCCGTCCCTGTAATCGACGACGTGCTTGAAAAGCTGCAAAAAGCGAGTTTTTAGACGGTGATGGATTTGGAGAACGGTTTCTTCCACATTGCCATTGAGGAGGAAAGCAAGAAATTCACAGCATCATTACTAAATCCGGACTGTACGAATTCAATAGAACACCATTTGGATTTCGGAACTCGCCAGCCGTGTTTATTCGCTATGTAAACCATGTATTTCAGGAGCTGATGAACAAAAATATCCTCGATTTATACATGGATGATATAATAATTCACGCCGAGACTGCAGAGCAATGCTTGGAAAAGATGGCACTCGTTTTTAAAAAGGCGTTTGGCCTGAAGATCAAGTGGCGAAAATGTCACTTCTTGCTAAGGAAGATGTACTTCTTGGGCCACAATATTGAAGATGGAAGCCTGTGGCCTGGACAAGAAAAGACTGCTGCGGCTAGCAAGTTTTCGGTGCCGAAGGATGTCAGAGCAGTTCAAGCTTTTCTGGGGCTGACTGGGTTTTTTTAGAAAATTTGTTCTGAATTACTCGCTGATTGCACGCCCGTTGACTGACCAGCTGCGAAAACAGGTCCGTTTTGAAATGGCTGAGCCTCAGATGAATGCATTCCAGAGTTTGAAGGATGCCTTGAATAAAGAACCCGTTTTGAAATTGTATATCAGAGGGGCCAAACTGAGTTACATACGGATGCATCAAAAGACGGATTTTTTCCCGGCATTAATGCAGTGGTTCCATGGCAGACTCCACCCAATCCAGTATTGGAGCAAGAAGACAACAGAAGATGAGTCTCGCCAGCACAGTTACATCCTGGAAGCAAAAGCCGTGTATCTGGCGGTAAATAAATTCAGACATTATCTGCTGGGATCGCCATTTAAGTTTATAACAGATTGCTCCGCGTTCAAGCAAACTTTTCAAAAGACAGATGTACCAAGAGCAGTCACGCAGTGCATTGCTTATCTACAGGATTTCGAGTTTGCAGTGGAACATCGTCCTGGAGAACGAATAAAGCATGTTGACTGTCTCAGTCGCTATCCCGACCGCGTTCTGCTTGTGCCTTTGGAGATCACAGCTCGCATCAAAAACGCTCAAGGAAAAGATGAGATGCTGAAAACAATTATGGCAATTTTAGCCAGCTGTACATATGAGGGGTACAAGATGAAAGCGGGACTGGTCTATAAGGAGGTGAACAGCAATGATCTTCTCGTAATTCCGAAAGCGATGGAAAAAGAAGTTATTGTTGACGCCCACAGTGCGGGTCATTTTGCGCTACAAAAAACTGTTCATGCTGTGCAACAATCCTATTGGATTCCTCATTTGGAGCAAAAAGTTCATCAGGTTGTGAGCAACTGTGTAAGGTGCATCATTTTCAATAAGAAGCTTGGCAAGAAAGAAGGATTTTTAAACTGCATCGATAAAGGTGATCAGCCTCTTCATACGCTGCACGTTGATCATCTGGGCCCCATGGATGCCACCGGGAAGCAATATAAGTACATATTTGCGATGGTGGATTCATTTTCGGATATTATTTTCCTACGATTTTTGGCAACCCAGTGCGGATGGTTTCGGACAAAGGCTCCGCTTTCACAGCCAACTTGTTTGCAGAGCACATGGAGAAAAACGGTATCGAGCACGTGTGGAGCACAACCGGAGTTCACCGTGGAAATGGTCAAATCGAGAAGGTAAATCGCATGATCTTGTCAATAATTTCTAAAATTTCGGCAGATGATCCAGCCAAGTGGTTTAAGGCAGTACCAGATGTGCAGAGAGCTGTTTATTCCCACTTACACGCGTCAACGAAGAAGTCACCGTTTGAGAGGAAGAAATGTATTTAAACTTTGACGAGCAACGGCAGCAAAGTTTATTCAGAGGAATTCCATTTACGATAAATGAGGTGATTGGCATAGTATTGGTCATAACCAGGTAGGTATACTTATAGACCGGGACGCATATGGGTTTCTGCAATGAGCATAATGTCTATTGAGTTGCCAATAAGAAAAAGTCGAATTTTCTTTACAAGCCCTCTTGCATTTCATAGCCCGATTTTATGGTTGAGGCTGTGATTTCCTGGAAATTAGAACCCGAACTAGGTCATGAAAATACTTGTTCGACTCAAACGTTTCCATGATTAGTTTGTAAAGTTGATCCAATCTTGCGTTGATATTGCCTTCTCTATAGAGGACAGATTTCTGTTGGGATTGTAGTTTTTCCCGGTATATCTTCTCGCTGAGTTCTTTCTTGCCATATCTACATAAGAGACGCCATCTCTAATGGCTGACATAGAAGATAGCTGTCCGTGCTGGCTTTCATTTGATCTACTGTAGCTTGTGCTGCCTAGTATTACTCCTGGTTTTATTTTTTTACTTAATTCCATTCTGACTTTGCATCCTTTAAAACTGGCAGGGTGATTTTTTCCACAGTTTGCACCCATTTGGAGTTAATTTAAAACATTGTACAAGATCCTGATTACGGGTAGCTTTCTCCATTGTGACCCTGAGCCTTCCAATTTGTTTTATTTTTAGCGACTCGGCGACATTCGGATTTAGATTGAGATTGACATGGAAAAGATTTTGCCCAGCAGTATCGTTAGTAGCTTCTTCGTCATTATAAGCGACAGCTGAGTTACCTCGCCATCCAGGCTTCCTTGGGCAGTAAATATTCGATACGATAAAGCCCTTGTCCGTAAAGCAACGCTCTATTTCCTCTTTAGGGACTGTTGAGTGTATATTCCTCAATACCAGCTTGAATGGTTTGTCCTCACGGAGCTGATGACGCCAGAACTCGCAATTGAAGGCAGTTAAGCTACAAACCACCTTCCCGAATGCCTCAGCACTGAGGC
Source organism: Drosophila kurseongensis (assembly GCA_018153305.1). Classification (NCBI taxonomy): domain Eukaryota; kingdom Metazoa; phylum Arthropoda; class Insecta; order Diptera; family Drosophilidae; genus Drosophila; species Drosophila kurseongensis. The sequence continues at coordinate 52,131 of JAECXX010000127.1, read as the reverse complement.
CGAATTTAGACGTACGCATGTCATAACTATCTGCAAATATGATTTCATCAAGTGTTCTTTCAAGAGTGAGAATATTATTTACCTTAGGTACACATATTGGTGGAGGTTTCGGATTGGTTGATTTTGAATGGTTAGAACTCTGTCCTTAATGAGCATTAATTCCGGAGCTGTGTTCATTGGGCTCAAATGTCTCCTCATTTACATTCATCTCCTCAGCTAAAGGTGCGAAGCGGTTTTTGCGCAGTCCATTTGGCGTAGAATTTTGATTTACTTTGCCATTTGTTGCGTTGATAACATTTCCTTTACTATTCTTTACTTTTGCTGGCTCTTCACTCAGATCGAAAGGGGTCCGTTTCCTGCGACGAGAAGTACTAGGTGATTGAAAGGAGCACCCCAAAACAGGTTCTTCTGGAATATTGTCAGTTTCTGGATAGGTGGAAATTTCTGCAGAGGTAACTGGAGTATTACTTGTAGAAACTGCAGCGGTGTAAGTGGTTGCACAACAAACATGTATAGCTGTAACTCTGTTAGTTACGGGTGTGGAAGAACTAGTTTTACTGCATTTGCTGTTTTTAGTTGAAGGGCTTTGACCAGCAATTTCCCTCAACCTACCAAGTCCTGACAGCTCTCTCGAAGAAGGATAAGAAGGTGAGCTGGTATCCATTTCCGATTAGGAAAAGAATAGAAATCAAAAACATAGTCTTTAAAAGTCTTAACTTGCTGTCTCACGCCAGGCAGTGCGAGCAAGCGAGAGGCAAGACCCAGCCCAAAGGGCTCGTTCACAATAATTGCACTTCTGTTCAGTTGGTACAATTTAGCGAAAATAATAGAGACACCGAAGGGCGGTGTCTAAAATTAGATTGCGCGCAGATAAGAGATCACTCTCTGGTTGCTGATAAACACGAACGTCCGAAGCAATTGCCTAAACTCAAAATAAAGCAAGAGAGAACGCTATAGTCGAGTGCCTTGACTATTAGATACCCGTTACTCAGCTAAACAACTTTAGATTTTGCATTAACATAATGTGAATTAGAGTGACCACAGGAAAAAAGGACAAAAAGTTCAAATTATCAATTTGAATTAAGCGATCTCTTAGAGCTGGCAGCTTTACAGCACGAGTATCAGCACCAGAGCTGCTTTAGCGCAGGCAGCTTTTGTCCTGCACCAGCATACACACATACGCCATTGTTTGACTTAGACCTCCAATTTGGCTAACTTGATTTGATTTGCAAAGTTCTTGGGATATAGTTTGGTATTGACAAATGAAAGCCATCGCAATTTCTTTTAATAGAAATCCTAATCGAGAATTAACGTTGACTCTGTTGAGCACCTTGGCCAGCTGTTCCAAAGTCATCCGTTAGATGGCGCTATTGTATTGCGCGTTTAAATGAGTTTTTGGGCGTTGGAGTGGGCGTGGCAAACTTTTATTAGGCCAAGGTGTTGATTTTGAAACAAAATTGCGCTGCGTAGTAACTCCTAAAATCTACATGCAAAATGCCAATCTTCTAGCTTTTATAGTTTCCGAGATCTCAGCGTTCATACGGACAGACAGACGAACAGACGGTCAGACGGATATGGCTAGATCGACTCGGCTAGTGATCCTGAACAAGAATATATATACTTTATAGGGTCGGAAACGCTTCCTTCTACCTGTTACATACTTTTGCACGAATACAATATACCCTTTTACTCTACGAGTAACGGGTAACGTTGCACACTTTTGACTAAAATTATAATACCCTCTGCAAGGGTATAAAAATGTATACTCTTTCTGTAAGAGAGGCGGCAAATAGAGCAAACGTCTACATTTGTTGAGTTGATATTTCAAACTGATCTTTATTTTCTCAACTCCTAGCTTAGGTCGCTAACATGAAATTCTCATAATCTTATCTCTAACAAGACCAACGCAATGATCATCTGTCCCCCTTGCTGGGGAACCGATTTCAAGTGCAAGCGGGGATTTTCCGCTGCAAGATATACATAGTTGCTGTTCAAATATTTGGGGGATGAACCCAAGCAACAGTTCGAGATACATTTCTAGATGCCTAGTGGCGTTTATATTTACAGGACAGTGCTGCAGCGGTTTGATGTTTACATATAATTCTTATATATATATACGTGTTTATGTGTGAACATTCTGCCAAGGGCCAGCAAGATTAGGCGCACGTTTAACATTTACGTCGCAATCATTATTTATAATGGATTTAACTTTATAATATGTATATTCTTTATTTTTTATTTTCTCAATGGCTTATAGTACATATATTTGTTCTTAAAACAACGATATAGTGGACTGTAATTATTATTAGTTTTTTATATTTTTGTTTATTTTGTTTGATTTCAATTGTTAACATTTATATTGGTTATTGCTTGTAGTCTTTGTCTAACAGCACATTTTCGTACAAAATATATTATTAAAATTATCATAATTACTAACGCAATCATTAATCCAGCATGTCCAAAAATATGATGGAAATGCAGATCTTTCAAGTTGTAATGATGTTCTTTCATGTATTTAATTTCATTATTTAATCGTTCATTTTCAACAGTATGATTTAATGTTGTTAGTGTTAGCGGATCCCAAATAATTTTCGGAACTTCATTAATATCTCCTATATATGTTGATAGCGTTTCCTCGCTTTCAGATTGGATATTATGATGGGCAGCTAAGATCTTATCGTCGGCATGTGCCGCACAATATGGCGCAATACTTAATACCCCTGCTGAGGCAGGTCAAACAACTGTATTTGAGAGCAAGTACATTGCAGTCTGACTTTGGTATTCATAGGAACTTTAAACAACCAACTACTTTTCTTTTCCAGCTCTACCCAGTAACTTTTAGAATCCACGATTTGTTTGTAAATACAAATCGCAGCTCTATTTGGCTTTAGCGGCTGAATCTCACATGCGTTGTCATTCGCAGAATTCCAGGGCCAACTTCCTTTGCATATCCTTTTATTCGGTTGCCATTTCTGACATTTATTTATGGTTGCTTTAGTCATTATGTGATAAGAATCAATCCCAAAATTATAAATTAAATATTCGGATGTTGTATGCACCATGAGTCTGAATAATTTAGACGGATACCTACTAAACAGAGGCACTTAAGCGTTAATAATTAGTTTGTCGTCGATAAACAATCCCCTGGCTGTTAACAGAGTATATACTTCCTTAAGCTCTGTCCCTGACCTTTTCCCCGGAATTGTTAGATTTTCCGAAAGACTTTCCTGAATTTTCCCTAACTCCTTTTTCAGTTGGTTTGGGCGAAGAATGTTTGTATTCAGCCGACCATGATTAATATCGAATAAAAGGCTAATGATACCTGCCTGCACCTTTTCACCTTCTTCAATCAGGGAGCTCAGTTGTATGGTTACATAAAGAACTTTATCGATTCCTTATAGACATAATAATTTTCTTGAAGAACTTCCGTCAAGTTCTCAATTTTAATTTGCATACTCCTAAAATTTGCGTTCACGTCTTCGGTTGTTCTTTTTAAAAAATTAGTAGTTGAATCAACCACTGATGTTTGTTTCTGAACTAGTTTATCTATATTGTTTTGGTTGTCTAAAAAATTCTTCATATTTTCTTCTAATTGTTCTCTGTCATCCTCATCTATTATGCCAAATAAAATATGATATAATGAACCCATGAACTCGAACGGGGCACGCTTGCTTCTGGATCTCGGCTGCATCATAAATAATTTATTGTTTTCTTCTAGTTTCGATAATTGAATTTGCATATTATCCAAAACTAGACTACATTGCTCTTCAATGATATGAAGCCTTTCGCAAACCTTTCTCATCCCCTTTATGAGCGCATTACCTTTTGTAATCATCTTGAAATATGGATCCATTTTATAATAAATCACTAAATTCCAAGAGGTGCTTACTATTTCCACATCGCCCAACGGGTCTAAATAATTTGCCGCAGTGCTATTAAGATTTTGACTATGCAAGTAGTCCTCCTTCCATTTCATCCAAAAATCTCTTTTAATTTTTTGGATTAATTTTCACCTATCTAAATCACCTATTTTCTTGTTATCATTTATAGGTTCGATTATTTCTAATGGTGGTCGTCTTATTAAAAAGTGACCAGGTGATTGAACTTCATTATCCTCTATATCATTATATGATAGATATAGGGGTCGTGAGTTCAAAACTCCTTCTATTTGGCATAGCAAGGTTGACATCTCTTCGTAAGGATATATATTATCTCCAATCACTCGATTTCAATGATATTTCATAGATTTTACGCTGGCCACTCCAAAGTGAGGTCCTGCCGGGGGGATAAAAAGCCACTCAATCCCTTCTTTCTCGAGTTGAGATGCAACTACAGAATTTTCTTGTATTGGCTTTGCCAGTTCTTCGTCTAACTTTCTTGCTGCACCCACAAAATTTGTTCCATTGTCGGAATAGATATTGACACATTTTCCTCTCCATGCGATAAATCTCCTGAGCACTGCTAAGAAGGCGTCAGAAGTTAAATCACTTACAATTTCCAAGTGTATCGCCTTTGTTGCTATACACACAAATACCGCTACATATCCTTTGTATGTTTTCTGACCTCTATTTTTGGAACATCTTATATAGTAAGGTCTTTCGTAATCAATTCCTGTATTTAACAAGAAAGGAAAGCTTACTTCGGGCGGAGCCGAAGTTCATATACCCTTGCAGAATATTCTGTAAATTATATTCTCCAAAATTATTCATATGATGCATTTTAACACTCATAAAAAATCCCAACATCCTAACTTCAGCTTCCTACATGGCAGCTATAGGATATTGTCGGCTGATCCTTATGAAATTTTGGAGGTCCGATTGATTGGCCAAATATAAAACCCATAGAAAATCCCTCTTGCACATTTCGTGCATTCATTTAATTTTTTCTTTAGTGAATTCCTTAATCCAAAGATCCAATATTTTCCCTGAATGTATGTTCTCATTAAATTTATTCCACCATGCAAGGTTTCCTTATGAGCATTTTCTATAATTAACGAAGAAATGTGACTTTTATCGAGAATAATTGGATGCTTGACTTCAAATCTGGCATTGGAATTTTGGAATCTGCTACCTACTCTGATAATATTATTTTGATCAAGGAATGGATGCAAGCTTAAGATTTTAGAATTAATTTTACTTTCTTTTTTGTTAAGCAAACAGTTGAGCTCTGAACCAAATTGGTTCTTGCTCCTTTTTAATTATTATTGTTTCAGCATACTGTAATTTATTAGCTGTTAAGTAACGCGGATACGATTTATTTCTTGTTTTTATATTAGCAAATCAAACTATGTAACATATTATTCATCTTAATTTGTGAATACATGAATAATTTTCCAACAGGTTATAAATAATATCCCCAACGGCTGCCAACATTGTATTGACACTTATTTCTTCTTCTTCAGCATTTGATTGAGGTGGCCAATTCTCTTTTGTTTCATTTAGCCAACTTGGTCCATTCCACCAAAGATCAAAATTTACTAACTCACTTGAGGAAATTCCTCTTGAGGCCGCGTCAGCTGGATTATCTTCAGATCTACTTCTGTTCACTTTCGAAAATTATCGGTCCTATGGTTTTTAAACTTGATTTTGCTTTGACGACCTTTGATCCAAGCCAACGTAATGGTAGAGTCACTCCATGCGTATATTTTAGCCGCATTATTAATCGACTCCTTTTGTATTAGCTTACTAAGAGGATGAGCTGCGCATAGTTCTAGTTTTGGAATCGTTTTTCTATTTTTAATTGGCTTAAACCTGCTTTTGCTAGCTACTATCGTAACCAGCTTTCCTACATTTGCATATACTACGGCGGCATATGCTTTTTCAGATGCATCGGCAAAACCATGGAGTTCAATAAAAGAATCGGATCTGCTTTGAATCCATCTTGGTATTCTGATTTTTCCTAGTAATTCCAGTTTTGCTTTATAACTTGACCATTCTTGGGCATCATCATTTAATAATTCCTGATCCCAGCTATTTTCTGAAAGCCAAAGTTTCTGTATAAAAAGCTTCCCTGTAATGGTTACTGGGGCTAACCATCCTAAGGGATCATACATTTTTGATAAAATTTAAAGAACAGTACGTTTATTTTCTTTTTTTGTACTCCCTAAGTTGACCTTAAACTTAAAGTCATCTTTCTGGGGTTCCCATTGAAGTCCCAATGTTTTTACGGACTCATTATCTTCGATAGATATTATCTTCTTGTCCCCTGTATATTCTACAACTTTTAATATCTCTGGTTTGTTCGAATATCCATTTTTGCAAATTCAGATTAACTGACATGAATTCGCGAGAAATATTTTATATTATATTTAATGCGTCTTTTAACGAATTGGCTCCTGTCATGAGATCGTCCATGTAAAAGTCGCTTCTAATTATCTTTCCGAGTGCTTCATTTTTGCATTTGTCGACTATGTCTACTAGAACTCTACTATGGTAGCTAAATATGTAGCAGATGCAGTCCCATATGTTATTGTTTTTATACCCTTGCAGAGGGTATTATAATTTTGGTCAAAAGTGTGCAACGCAGTGAAGGAGACATCTCCGACCCTATAAAGTATATATATTCTTGATCAGGATCACCTCCTGAATTGATATAGCCATGTCCGTCTGTCCGTCTGTCTGTCCGTCTGTCTGTTTCTACGCGAACTAGTCTCTCAGTTTTAAAGATATCGAATTGAAACTTTGCACACAGCCTTCGATCCTTTGCACGCAGTATAAAAGTCGGAACGGCCGGGATCGGCCGACTATATCCTATAGCTGCCATATAACTGATTGATCGGAAATGCCATAACTTTGGTGTTTGTAAAGTTAGGAAGTTGGGATTTTCTATGGGTTTTATATTTGGCCAATCAATGCGACCTACCAAATTTCATAAGGATCGGCTGACTATATCCTATAGCTGCCATATAACTTTAGTGTTTGTTAAGTTAGGAAGTTGGGATTTTTTATGGGTGTTAAGAATGCATCTTATGAATAATTTTGGAGAATATAATTTCAGAATATTCTGCAAGGGTATTTCAACTTCGGCTCCGCCCGAAGTTAGCTTTCCTTTCTTGTTTTTTTTTAACACACTTTTAAAAATGTGAGCATATAAATCTGCTCCTATAATAGGTTCCACTCTACCTGGTTTATTAAATTATGGATCAGCAAGCCGGAATTTATTCCACCTGGAAGTGTCTATATTTAATAATTGAACTGGTAGTGCCTTCATTAACTTTGGAAGAATAATCGTATCTACTGTCAAATTATCTTTGCTTCCATTTCTTTTAATTTGCAAATTAACTTTATTCTTAGAAATAAATTTTTTAGTGGAGGAAACACCACTAATTTGTGTATAACTTTTAATTCTAGGTAATTGCAGAATTTGTGAAGCTTCCTCAGATATAATTGTACTTTTCGACCCACTGTCAATCAAGCTCTTAATATTTCAAAACCCCTATTCCTCGACTCCACTTGAGCCAGGGCAGTGGCTAATAACGCTTGCTCAGTTGTCCTACAGGTATTCACTTTTTCCTGATTATGTCCTGTAAAGTAAAGTAATATATGGTGGGGTTTGATACAAGCAGTGATTGAAAATGCTATGCTACATCAGAGTATTTTTTTTACTCCCGCTATTGCTCTGATTTCGATCGGCTCTGTTGCATAGCAGAGAGCACAAAAGCAAAACGGTTGCTCTTCTGCTCTGCTCTGTAGCACAGAGTTGCTCTCAACTACGCAGCTGCTACGAGAGCAAAAACTGAGTTGCTATCATTTTCGTTCGCTTTGCTCTCATTCTCGCTGTCGATGCTTGTGCTATAGTTACAACTACAAATAGTATGTCGCACATTTTTTGCTATTGCTATTGCTCTGTACTCCGACGTTCTGTGCTACAGAGCAGAGCAGAAGAGCAACCGTTTTGCTTTTGTGCTCTCTGCTATGCTCCAGAGCCGATCGAAATCAGAGCAATAGCGGGAGCAGAGCAATATTTTTATTGAAAATGCTGCTATGTAGCAGCAAATGCAAACACTGGTTACAAGTCAAGCAAAGTTTCAAGCTTGTACATTTTTTATTAAAAAATATTTAATAAAATCACAAAAGTGCAGTGACCGTTTTAATAAATCTACCATAACGCGAAAAGACGCTTTTTGTGATGAAATCGCGAATGTTTATATTGATTGGTCATTTAATTAATATAAAACTTAACACTTAAAACTCTAATTAACTTTACCACGAATACAATGAGTCTGAACGACGTTCGCACACAACGTCAACGTGAGCAAGACGAGAGACGGCTCTCAGTACAAAGAAATAACGCGTACTTCTCTTTTAAAGCAACCGAAAATAATGCAAGCTCTGATCAAGCGCGGGCAATTACCCCCAACTTGACCGAATTTTTAAACGTAGCGAGTGAGAGAGCGCGTTCTTGCTCCTGGAAAAGCGACGCTTACGTCGAGAGTGGCAACTCCACAGATCGCCATCTGCTAGGCAACGCTTAAAACATGCCTCACGCCAACTCACAAAAGCTTTACAGCAAGAAGAAGCACACGTCCACCGACGCTACATAGAGCAATTGTCAACATCTAGTACAAAACACTCACTATGGAGAGCTCACCCAACTCTAAGCTCACCGAAAGTAACCGTGATGCCTATTAGAAATCCCACAGGCGGCTGGGCGCGCAGCGATGCAGACAGAGCCAGCACGTTTGCCAACCACCTTAAAAATGTCTTCCAACCAAATCCTGCCACTAGTGCGTACACTTTGCCGACTTTACCATATGAGCCTCAGCTTCACCATGAGCCAATTGAGTTTCGCCCAAACGAAATCGTTAACATCATCAAAAATCAGCTGAATCCGAAAAATCCCCGGGCTGCGACCTCATAACTCCCAAAATGATCATCGAGCTTCCATATGGCAGCAATAGGATATAGTCGGCCGATCCCTAGAAATTGGGTAGGTCGAATTGATTGGCAAAAAATAAAACCCATAGAAAATCCCATCTTCCTAACTTCAAAAACACCAAAGTTATGGCATTTCCGATCGTTCAGTTATATGGCAGCTATGGGATATAGTCGGCCGATCCTGGCCTTTCCGACTTTTATACTGCGTGCAAAGGAAAGAAGGGTGTATGCAAAGTTTCAATTTGATATCTTTAAAACTAAGAGACTAGTTTGCGTAGAACAGACAGACGGACAGACAGACGGAAAGACGGACATGCTTATATCAACTCAGGAGGTGATCCTGATCAAGAATATATATACTTTATAGGGTCGGAGATCTCTCCTTCACTGCGTTACTCACTTTTGACCAAAATTATAATACCCTCTGCAAGGGTATAAAAAAAGGAGCCAAATCCTTGTGTACCTCCTTTTTTAGTATGCCCAAAGGTTGTTTGCATATATATAAAGTTGTTTTGTTTCTAAACTATCAGTGGGTTACTTTCTACAAATTTATATTTATATAAATTTTGGACGCAACCACATTCGGATGACATATTTTAACTAAATTTTAATTTATTGCAAACTATATTTCTATATTACGTTTTACTACATGCATCTCTTAAGGATTGGTGAAATTATTTTAGCGATAAAAAAAAAAGCGATTGTCCACTTTTTATACCCTTGAAGAGGGTATTAAATTTTCAGTCAAATGTTTGCAAAGCAGTGAAGGAGACATTTCCGACCCTATAAAGTACATATATCACCACGAGAGTCGATCTAGCCATGTCCTACTGTCCTTCCGCCTGTCCGGAATTATGTGGCTCATAACAAATAAATATTTGTGTATACCTTAGGACAAATATAGCTACAAGTAATGTACACGTAATGTAATAGGCTATTGTTAAATAGAACTTAAAAGCACCAACATTTAATGCCAGTGTCCTTTCGTATGTTTCGGAATAGTTTTAAATAAATAAGATTTAATCAGCGTTAAATGTTCGAAGGTTGGCACGAACTACAGTTTTATGGCCAAGCATAAGCTTAATTGTCAAATGAAGACATTAGACTCTTGAACTAAATATCGGTGCATTGATAGAACCGAAAATGATGATAAAAGACAAAAGCAAATTAATTAATGTATATATCCAAAATATTTCGTAAATTTTCTTCCGTTTTTATGTTCTGCTGATAAAAATGCCAGCAAGCAACAATTTGTGAAGCGGAATATATATTTTATCATTGCGTGATTTAGTTGTTTCTAGGCAAGCTGAAAGGATGTTCAAGATGATTATTACAAGTTTTCATTAATATTAGATAAAGTCGATTTTTGAATATTTAAATGGATAAAAAATCTGAGCTGAGCTCCAAAATAAGATCAGAAATTGTTATCAAATATAACTTGGCTGTCACCGTGAACATCGCTGATGCAGGCCGACTTATCGTCCGTGATTTTAAGAAGGACTTTCTAAAAACACCAAACGGATGTGTCCTTGGAGTGGAATGAGAATGCATCTATTTTCGTAAGTGGGAAAACAATACGCAGGCGTTTAAATGAAGCTGATATGAATCCATATATGGCAAAACCAATACCTTTTATCTCCCCTAAAAATAAAATAAAGCGTTTGAAGTTCGGAAAATGGGACATCGCCAAGACCTGTCCTGTGGACGGATGAGTGTAGTTTTGAAATCCACGCATCTCAAGATATCATTTGTGGAAGCGTAATGTTCTGGGCTTCAGTTTCATATAATGATATGGGAGACTTGGTTCCCATAGACGGATTCATGAACCAAAACCGATATTTGCGTTATTATTATTTCCCTCCGGTGACAGATTAAAAGGAAACAAATTAATTCTCCAACAGGACAACGCTCCTTGTCATAACGCCAGAATGATTACTAGGTTTTTAAGAAATGTTGGGGTTAAAAATGTTTATAATAAAATCAACATTCAATTATTGTATTAATAATAATCATAAAATCTATTATAATAATATAATATATTAATCAAATGAAATGTCAACGAAATGTTGATTTATCTAGTCAAAAACTTTTCTTAATGTAATTTTATATGCTCCTTTATTCTCTTTCTTACAAGAGTATTTATCGCACAAGTCACATTAGGCAAATGTTGATCTCCCCCTAGCAGATTCAATATTTGTTTCTCGGCATTCCCCTGACCAAACATAGTCTTATATACAACACAAAACTAAAGCCGGAAAATATGGTGGTAAACAATTTTTGAATCTAACATAAAAAGAAGGGGCCCGTGGGATTTCCTAGTCTTCAAAAAACTAGCTTCAAACCTCCTCTTTTCCCATCAGAATGCAAGACGCGTGCGTAGCATGCTAAATAAATTGTATTATGGTATCTATAAATCTCATATTATCGTATTTACAGAAACCTGATTAAAACCGGAGATCCTAAGCTTCGAAGTTTTTTCAAGTAAGTACCTCCTCTAGACGGGGAGGTGGAGTCTTAACCTCACATCAGAGGATTTATTTTTTGAGGAAGTCAACACTATTGAAATTATTTGCGTAAAGTTATCGTTATCGTAAATTTGCACCTTTATATTTATATTTATATTTATTGTTTTGAGTTTTTAGTTCAGCGTCTTTTCGCCTATCTTGGGTTACCCCAGATTTGTTTTTGCTTTAATAACTTTGAATTTGAAAATTTTCTGTAATAACGTCTTCCTATAGAGTCCATCCTTTCCGAATTTTTGACAAATGTGAAACTCCGATTCCCACAGAGCACATCCACCATCCGACAAAAGCTGATCTGAACAGCTGTGGCCAATCATTATAGCCTGTTGCACTTTGCATAACATTTTAAATGAGCTCAGCAGCGCTATAAATGATATTTGGTAACAGGCTGCAAATGACCTACGAGAACAATCAAATCGGACTAATATAGTATGTCTGCTCGCTGCCTTTGCCGAGCGCTATTTCCACAAGTTATCTGTACTTATACACACATCATACGGGGTCAACTCCGTGTACTATATTATTACAAATATAAAAAGTATTTACTTTTTTTTTCGGACGTTGATGCACTTTGATCAGCGCAAACAAGTGGCCCTTACGACACCAAGCATTGCGTGTTACGCGCGGAGCCCTATTCTCCAATGGGCGTAAAAAACAAGAGCGCGAGAAGTGAAAAAGAAAACGGTCAGACTAAATTAGAATGCATACGAAACCAAATACTAATACTAATTTTGTGTTAAAGAAGATAAAATTAATGCTTTTAAGATTGGCAAAGAGTCAGTAGTAGAAATAGTATGGTATAGTCTATTATAGTCACTACACAGTACTCTAAAAGGTTCCTGCATATCATACAAGTAGTTAGATCTACAATTACTTAAAGTAAGAGGAATAAAGTACCTATGTAGTTATTCTATTAGGCACAGAGATGTTTAGGCGACCCAGTAACTAGTGATGACGGAGAACTAAAACAAAATGAAAGGCTCCAAAAATAGGTACGAGCAATGTTTTCCATGTGATCTTCTAACATGGATCTTAAGTTATCTTTGTGGCAGGACTCAACGAGTCCTCTTTAAAAGCTATATCCCTAATTTGATCGAAGTTACTTCAGGCATCCCACAAGGAAGCCATCTTGGTCCGCTTCTTTTTACACTATTTATGAATAGCCTTCTCTCAGTTTGACTTATAATCGCGTACTGATGTACGCAGATTATATTAATTTATAACTGCAGTATAAGGATAGTTCCTGTCATTTAGACTTATAATCCGGTCTATATTCCATTCAAAACTGGTTCCGAGATAATTTACTTAATTTAAATGGCTATAAGTGCAAGCTGATGATTTTTTTCGTATAAATCGTAAATGTGCGACTTACGCGGTAAGTGGCAGCTCTGATCAGGTGATCAAAAGAATTTGATGATCCTTATGTCACTAGGAGTTTATTTATTTCTATAGTCCTTTCAGAGTATTGTGTTATGACACTAATATACTTTTTCCTATAGCCTAGTACTCAGATCGACGAAAACTGTACGCCAGTCATGAGAGAGAGCGAGCGGCAAACAGCTGGCGTTCACCTTACGTCAGGCTTTTTTTTCACCTCTGTACTCAGATAGACGAAAAAAATACCAGAAAATTTCATAGCGTTGCCAGTCTGCTGAAATGAACTTTGGGTGAACCCTAGCGAAAAGAATACAAATTTCAATCTTTTGGCGTGCGCTTCTCACTGAACATTTTAAAAAATGAAGGAAAAAAATCAAAAAACCTGCAAAAGTCGATTGCAGGAGTTTACATGTGAGGAAAAACATTAATAACATTAACACTATGTTATGTAGCACTCAACAAAGCTTATCATTCGAGGAATGCCGCTACGATCAATCAAAATAAACCTGACTAAGCAATTAGTTGTTGACTGGTAAGCGCGAGAAAAAACTCAGCTGCGTCGTGAGAGTAGTACAAGCAGAAACCTTTTAGTTAGACTAACGCAATTTTTGCGCACTAAAGTATCCTTAGGCATCGCTTTCATTTATGGAGTACAACTTTGTATAGCGACAACGGAAAAAAATTTCCATGCACGACATAGCATTTCGTTTTGCCGTTCTTCCCCAATTTCGGAAGCTTTTTAGGCCTTCCAAGCATCACCTAAAGAGAATCTATGAGGAACTCGCCGCGGTGCTCATCAGGCCCAAAAATTGTTTAAGCTCGCGTACACTTCATCCACTAAAAGCAGATACAGACAACTTGGAAGTACTCATGCCAGTACATTATCCCATTGGCGATACTCTGCTCGCATCTGCCCACTGTCGCCCTTAATGCCTAGTATCCAGATCGACGAAAACCGTACGCCAGTCATGAGAGAGAGCGAGAGGCAAACAGCTGGCGTTCACTTTTCGTCGGGCCTTTTTTTCACGTCGGTCTCCTGATCGACGAAAAAAATACCAGAAAATTCCATAGCGTTGCCAGTCTGCGGAAATTAACTTTGGGTGAACCCTAGCGAAAAGATTAAAAAATTTAATCTTTTGGCGTGCGCTTCTCACTGAACATTATAAGAAATGGGGGGAAAAACTTAAAAAACTCACAAAAGTCGATTGCAGGTGTTTACATGTGAGGACAAAATAACATTAATACTATCTAAGGTGCCTCTTGTCAGAGCAAAATGTTTTTTAGGTCCAGAATGTACGAAAAAACACAACAAAAGTGCAGCTATGAACTTTAAATTAGCAAATAATTATCAGTAAATTAAAAAAAACAACTGATAAATTTAAATTGTATTGTTTTTTAATATCTTTGTACAGCGGCAGACTTGTCTTGCCAAGGTATTTGATAATATCATTTAAAGGCTCTTTCCCGCAAATACGATATTTGAATTTTAACTGCTTGTCAACAAACTCAGCTGATTGACAGTACGACCGTAGCACGCTTAAATCTGATGAACTCTCGAAACTTTGGTCACACTGGAAAGATTAAAGTTTTTACGCTAGCGTAATCGTTTGTCGATCTGGATACTAGGCTTAAGCATCTTCATTTCGTGAGCAATATCACAACCATCAAAATATGGACACTATGAACCCGAGATTGGCTCTCACATCCTTAATCTTACCCAAAATGATGAAAAAAATTACAACTTTTGAACCAACGGCATGGTGATCATCAAAGACGATCAACGCAATAGACACTTCGTAAAAGTACAAGCCTACATCGTGGAGGAGATTAACTCATTAGAGCTGTAATATTTAAAAAAAAAATCGAGCAGTCAGAAACGATATATCTAAAGTTAATGGCTTCCAGCTGTTGCTCCGTTGTTTATTAATTACTCTTCTACATTGAAGATACAAATACAAGATCCACCGATAAACAGATTGAATACGGTAACATTGGCTTCCAGGGTATTACAAAGTATAAATGAACATAAAATGAATAAATTATTTTTAGATATAAATAAACAGTTGTACTATACATAGAACTATACACATAAGTCTGTAAATAAAATAATACGCAGTGTTATGACTCTTACTGAATGCTTTATTTTGCTGCTATGAATAAATTAGTTTAATAATATTTTAACAGGTATATAACAAATATGTAATTTCAAGGTGGGTTGTATTTTCGATTTTTCGTTTTTTAAACTCAGTTTCAATTATTAATTATAATTATATTTTTTTTAATTCTTTCTTCTCTCTCTTTATTTCATTTATTAATTTTTTCTCTCTGTTGACGCTTTTTCCGGCAATGGTTGGCTAATTTCTCATAGTTACTTTTAAAATTATTTATTTTCTTGTTTATTGTGCTACTGCAATCTTTTTCTATTCAAATTACCTACATTTCTATAATACGATATATTATGCGATTAAAGAATATGTAAGAATTTTATAAATGTGTTCTCCATTTAATTTTATTTAAAACCATGTAACAATGTCTTTTCTTGTTTTTAGACTATTTTGTTGTTATAATTTAATAATTCAATCGTATTATTTACATTTCTATTAGTTTCTTGGTTTCATTTATTGAATTTATCAGATGTCTACCTCGAAATTATTTATCGATTGACATATGCAACGTATTATCTGATAAAATTAATAGTTTACCCATTTGTCCTTACCGATTTCTTTTTAAAATAGTGAACTCGGATTTGATAAACATTAATTTTTCAAAAAATAATTAAATTTTAATTTATTAACTGCCTTATATATAAAATGTTTTAGTGATCTATTTTGTTTTTTATAGCAATAAAACTCAACGAAAACAAGTTTTATTTTGTTTTAAAGAATTTTATGAACAATTGTTATTATATTTTATAACTCGTATTTTGTCCTTACAAAACATTTGTCTACATTTAAGCATGTATAAAACTATTGTTCTTATCAGAACAATTACTTTATTTGAATTTGATGGCTATTTTTTTAATCTTTGAAACATAATAACATTAGCTTTGTGCAGATTTTCCATTTGGTATGATATTGCTATGTATGCAAGTATAAATCAACTTATGTACATAATGTACATGTACTCTTTTCTGCGATATACCCACTGGTGTTTATCTTGGTGTTAATATTACAATTACTCAGGTTTTAAGCGATGCCATTGTACTACAGTTTGCCTGGGCTTTGAGATCATGTCCTGCCAATGTTTAGTTTCTGATGCTCCAGAACCATTTTTACCTATTTCGATTGCATTTTAAAAAGATTTAAAATATTATTTAATTGGAATTCCACAATAGGGTTATAATTTAAATTCTTACCAGCTAATAATATTCGTCCTATCAACTCGTTCCTTCCAATGTTATCAAAATCCATTACCATAACATCCAAGGAACATTCTCTTATTTTTTCCCATGGAACGTTAAAACTAAATGATTCATTAAATACTGGATTTAATGTACATGTAAATATGGGCGTTTTTCTTTTTTCTACTCTTTTATCTCCAAACTGAAGCCAAACTTTTACATAAGGATCTAGAAATATTTTAAAAGAGAAAAATATTAAATTCGAATTTCTTGTATACATAATATAATTCAATAACTTAACAATAATTCTAAATTATAAGATAAGATAAGCAGTACAGATAAGTGGCCCAAAGAAACCAAGCACAAGCTTTTTACGCATGGGTCCTTCAAGCATTTTGGGCGAAAAAAAACGTGTTTGCAAGGAAAATACCTATAACTAAAGAAAGTTTAAAGTACAAATTTTATGATATAGATTATTATAATTATTACAAAGAGCACGAAAAGTGTTGTAGGTTCAGGTTTCCAAATTGCATGTTGGCCTAAAAGGCACATTAAATGTTAAGCGGCTTACCAATGCTATGGAATCATTATCAACTCTGACAAAATTGTGCATAAAGATAGTTATATGAAGACAAATTGAGAATTACTAATCTTCTAGCGTAAGAAGGCAACATAGCCTTTTGATCCCAATTCCAACCACTTAGGGCGAGAAGAAATTTTTTAGTACCGGTCATGATGTTGGAGACTCCAAACAGGAGCGCCGGATTCTAAATAAGCGGACAAAGGAAGTAAATAACAATTAAATAGTGTACGGATCATCAAATTGTTACCACCATCGCTTAATAAACCTAAGAATACATATGACTCTGTTAACAGTAGAAAGGTTCTAAATTAACGTCAATTACTATTTCTTTTTTTTCTTGCACCTTTCAAGTTACTCAGTTGAGGAACCAGATTGTGATCGAACAATTTTTTTTTGAGATATAAATAAAATATAAATAAAGTCCTAAGTTTGTATACCATAGCAGCTTCACCAAAAAAGTAATATACTATAAATCGACTTGGTTATTTACTGTGTAAAAATAATTTTATTTTCCAATTGGGTTTCTTTTATTCATTTCATCGACTGCTCGAGAAGCAGAAAACAAGTTCTATTTATATTATATTTTATATTTATAAATTATAAGATTAATATTTTTCATTATATCTTGATTTTAAATATATCAAATTAATTTAAATTTCCCAAATTCATTTTACAAATATTTTTCAGTAATCCGTTTCTATTATCCCTTTTAGATTTTCTTTAAAACTACTTCAAACCCATATGTAACGACCTGTTGAACGTGAGATGTTGTGAGTTCGTTTGTGAAGGATAACGCAAGAAATAATTTGGATTTTATTGGTTTTGTCTCTTTCACTACAGCCTTATTGCTACTTCTTCTGCTGCTCCCTATCGCTGTCCTCTGCGTCGTCGCTTCTAGTGCTCATTGGTGTCTGAGATCGGGACGGCTCCACCGAGATTTTGGATGTTAGGTTAATCGCCTAGCAGGTAGAACTAGGTTCTCCCTTATCGCCTAGCCACCTTTATGGCCAGACTCCTCGGTTTGACCTCGACTTATTCTTTTTTTTTTTTTTGACTTTTCGTCGTTCGGCGTCTCAACTTTGGAATCTTGAATCTTGGGCACTTGGTATTTGACTTCACTCGTTGACTGGTTCCGCGTTCACGCACTCGATTTGATTCACGCACTCGTATTGTACCTGAGCTGCGTTTGTGAGAAAAATGAGATCAGTTGGCAAAACGAGCAGAAGATAGGTGGTGGTCGCCGATAGTCGGGTCGCATCGAACGCCCAGATCGGTTGCTGGTCGGCGACGATCGAAACGGTGGCGCTCTTGCCAACAGGGCGGGTCGCTCGGAGAGTTGTTGGCGGTTGCGGTTGCGGTTGCCAGCGGTTTGATTGCGTGTAATGAGTGAGCAGAGTAGACGCGATAAGAAAAAGGCCGAAGTAGTGAGGTATTCGCGGGCAACAGTAACACAGAGCGACGGCCAAGCATTAAGATGGAACAATGTGACACAATAATCAGTGGAAATGCTACCATTCACATGTATTGGGCTGCGTACTATAACGCACAGGACGGCTGCCTAGCTTAGGAATAAGTAGGAGGCAACTCATACACACGAAATAAAATAAAATTGAAAGATTCCATCCTTTCAATTTTACCATTTTACAATTAGTAATGACTGTCAGCAGCTTCAGCAATTAGCTTCAGCACGCTTGGGTTAAATATGAAGAATAAAATAAAAAAATAATCTGTTAATACGAACAACCTTATATATTACGATACCGAAATGATCGCTACTTATAAAGATTACTTGCAGAATTCCATGTCGCAACACGAGAGCTTAAGGATACACTACACTTTAAAAAAAAAATGAAGAAAAGCAGTAAATAACCAATAATAAAAACCACACTTCGTTCGAATAAATAACATAAGGCACAACTCTAGATTAAGAACACAACACAATAGGATAACACATAGATACATATCGGAAATAAGCAACCCATTGGTACGTAAAAACGGAGATAGTACATTAGTTGAGGATTGAGAGGAGTACTTGTCAAAACAAATTGATACGACTAATTTATTACAAGGTTCCGCAGGAAGAGGAGAACAAGACCCAACAGCTATGACAACGCCAAATATGCTAGAAGCAATCAAGGTAATAGACCTGGTTGAAATTATTCCGAAATGTGAAGGAGAAGGAGGAAAGTTAGACGGGCTTATAGCTGCGGTTGAGCAGGTATTAAGCAATTTAAAGGAGAAGAGAGGTCAAACATCGGAATATTAGCGCTTAAAGCAGTTAGGAGCAAAATAGTCGGAGCAGCGGACAGGGTCTTAGAGTTAGACGAAGAACAGTTGAATTGGGATCAGATTAAAAAGGTATACCCTTCCCACTTTAAAGACAAAATATCAGAACAAGACCAAATTATGGAAATGACCCACATCAAGGAAAATAAACTAGAGGTTGAGACATTGTTAAATTAAATGTGACCAAGGAAAGCCTGGTCAAGCCCAGCGATCAGGGATAACAGTTAAGATGGCAACGACCAAGTGCTATGAAGAAATGGCATAATAATAATCAGACCTACAATGGCTCTCTCTAGTCCCTTAATATTCTGTGGGTTGTTGGAGACTGCTTGTGGAAAACTTGCATTATCATCCTCTTGGATATTGTGGAGTTTTCCACTTCCCGACGCCCCAATTCCCCCTCAATTTGAGGTGTTGTTTGAACTATACGACTGTGGCGAATAGTTCGATTGTCTGGAGTTATTTGAATTATAAGATTGTCCAGAATTGTTGGATGTTTTTGACATCTAGATTTGGCCACAATCTTCTGCGTGTGCCGGTGCCTGAATCTCGAATTGTCTCCTTTCATTTCGATTGTTGTTGTTATAGTTATTGCTGTTATTGCCCCTCAGTCTGACTCGGTTCTGATAACCATAGTTTCATTCCTTTTCTGGTAGTTACGATATGGTTCTCTCGAATATTCCGATGACTCTCCTTGTCTGAAGTTGTTTGTTCTGAATGGATTCTCAACCAGCGGGCAAGGAAAACCGAATCCTGGCCACTTATTACTATTTGGAATTGGGAACGGTTGCTTGGTTGCTAACTTCCCACAGATTCTGCGACCAATTACCTATTTCTTTCTGTATTTCCTCTTTTTGTTCCTGTTTTGGGAGTTCTTTAACATCTTTGGTGTGTGCCTTGGCCAGTTCCTGACCCTTCGCCCCGTGCTCCGTTTCTTCCAGAGCATATAAATTATATTCTCTACAATCTATTTCGTAAGCCTTTGCTATGTTTGGCACTCCCATATTCCTAATTGTCACCCCTATCGTTCCCTTTAGGGGACACAGACTTATATCGGACTTACATCGGAAAAGACAATAAAAATATTAATTGATACAGAATCCACATTTTTCTTCATTCATTAAACAAAACTACAGTAAAAACAGATATGGAGATTTCAAAAGGCGTATATAGGGCAGTACCCAGACAAAGCCTAGTAGAGGTAACAAACTATGCAGAAGTAGATCAAAAATTTTTTTTGGAGAAGTCATTAGAGGTTGTCGAATTCAAGTCTGAACAACACATCGAGCTATACAACATTGAATACTCAAGAGTTAGTGAAGGAAGCCACAAAACGGTCTGGCTGGTGCCTGAATTGTTTGGGAAATGTTGCCTCATATATATGGCATTTTAGGGAATAAAGCATTTTAGGCAGTATGTGTTCGGAACCAAACTTAAAATAGTCACCGATCATAGGCCATTAATCTGGCTAACGAGTGTTGAGGAACCGGATTAAAAACTTGTAACATGGAAATTACAAATGTTGGAATATGACAACGACATAGTGAATAAAAAAGGCTCTTTAAATGTAGTGGCAGACGCTTTGAGCAAAATACAACCGGAGCTCAATGTACTAGAGAATGCTTCTGAAGTAGCAACAAACGGGGAAAAAATTCACTCTGCAGGGGAAAAACCATTGAACGATTACAACATCCAAGTGGTTATAGAGAAAGGGGAAACAGCAAGGTTAGTAAGCAAATTCCATTTATAAATAAAATAAGAATAACTTGGAAGGAAAACATTTTCAATGCGGAAGCAGTTGGTCGAAGAGTTAAAAAAGTTCTAAGTTAAACCAAACAATAGCATTATTTATACCGGAAGACTTAGTAAAAACCATACAAGACCTAGCTGCAATTATTTGCTTACACCAAGTTATACAGGGCAGAAAGATATACAATCATACTGCCTGATATAACAGAGAAAGATCAACAAGAAGAGGCTATTAAGGATTATCACCAGAAAAATAACCAAAGGGGAATAGAAGAAACGTTAGCACACCTGAAAATAAGGGTGTATTATCCTCCCATAAAACAACATGAAGCCACAGAAAATGAAAATAGTGCCAGAGTCACCTATGGACTTATATTTTGTCGGCAAGAAATATGTATACACGATTATCGACAAAATTTGCATTCGGCAACGAAGCTCACACCCCAAGAACTCTTTACCGGCAGAACTCATTATTTTCATAAGGATCGGCCGACTACATCTTAAAGATGCCATATAACTGAACGATTGGGATTGCCATAACTTACAGAATATAATGCAAGGGTATATCAACTTCGGCTCCACCCGAAGTTAGATTTCCTTTTTGTTTTTATACAAATAAAATAACCATTAAACAATCCTATTTTGCGCTTTGCCCACAAGAACAGTTTTTAGTAAAAACGTACTCCAATTATTGCTTATTATTGTTAAGAAGGATTAGTGCAAATGAAGAAAAAATATTTCATGTTTTGAAAATAAAAAACAAGAAAGGAAGTTAACATTGGCAAGGCAAAGCTTTACCAGCTTTTTCAAAAATGTAAAATTTAATAAAACTATTATTTATCGGTTTTTATGCGTTTATTTTGAAAATAAATCGTCAATTTCCCAATAAATGTTTGATTAACAGCTCGCATTTGTGCGATGATCGAAGAGGCCAAAACTGGTGTAAGCTGGTGTAAACGTCGACTGACGACAGACAGACAGTAAATTTAATCTTTGCAAAAACCAAAGCTTTGGTTAAGTTATTATTCCAACTCCAGGCCTCTTCCTCGGGGTTCGGATCTAAAAAGTTTCAGTGCGCAACTTAATGCTCTGACTCAGAAAAACCTTCCCTTCTTTCTGTGGACGACGTAGATTCCTTTGATGAGGTCTTAGTTGAACAGATCCATCAAGCTGCCCCTCCTTTTAGAAGTATTCCTACTCCTCCTTCATCTTGGGCTTACTCAAAGCCTTTGCTGCCTTGGACAGAAAAGGTCATGCACTTCGCCGTGTCTGGATGAGTACGAGGCAAATCATCGTCCTCCGTTCGTGGTACACGTGGTAATTCGCAACTGATCAGCCTACTGAATAATATGGTTTCTTAACATATATCCATATTCTGCGAGATTTAGTCACAGACGACGAAACAGTATGGCTTTCATAAAAACGATCGAAATTTATCTCAAACAATAATAATAATAAGGGTATATAAACATCGGAGTTTTTTTTTTGTTTATTAATACTCCGGTACTCATATCCCGACCCCGGCCAATTTCTTTGTGAAAAAAAGGATAACAAATGGTCAAATTCATTATAATATTTCGGTCTGTGTCAAAACAAGAGTACTTTGACCTGACCACCGGGACTGATAAAAAAAAGAAAGAAACACTCCAACTAGAGAAGTTTTCAGATAGATTGAGTCCATAGCGCCAATAATGACCTTGAGAAAATCTGCAATAACAGATTCGAAGGTCCTTTAATGTTGTCAGGGCCAAAGGGCGCACTCTGTCTCTATAGCAGACACCAGGGGAAACTGCTTCTGGACATACTTAAAAATATAGAAAGCTCTTATTGTGGAGATTTTTTTGTAGGGAACATAAAGAAGTTTTGTGTTGACCCTCAAATTCCCTGGACCAGCGTGTGATGAAAGCTCGAACATCTAAATAATAAACAGAGTCAGTTCGTTCAAGCGCGGATTCGCCAATGGAGACACTGTAAAAGGCTGGATAAAGGACGTATTCCAAATCGGTGAAGAGGTGCAAAGATCGAATAACTTTTGGAACATTATGGTTAATAGAACAGCAAATGGTTATGCCGTATCGCCAATAAAAATTCGTTAATAATAACCGATTTTGCAGCGAATTAACTAACCCCCCTTAATGAAAGCCGCTCGGAGCCTTATCGGGACCTAGAGAATATCACAATTTTTCTTTGTTGTTATCCATCTATTAGAGCACAAACTCTCAGTGTGGGACAGCTGGTAGAAATAACCAAATTAATAAATAACGGCTGGGAGTCATGTTATTTCTAGGTTATGTCAAAGTAGATACCAAGAAAGGGTTACGGGGTCCACTTGTGGAATTGGTGAATTGATTGGGGCTAGATGTGGACAATGGTCTCGGGTGAGTGTAAACGTGATACGCTTACATTTTTGCTCGTTAACTT
Source organism: Drosophila kurseongensis (assembly GCA_018153305.1). Lineage (NCBI taxonomy): Eukaryota > Metazoa > Arthropoda > Insecta > Diptera > Drosophilidae > Drosophila > Drosophila kurseongensis. The sequence goes on along the minus strand of JAECXX010000127.1, from coordinate 28,977 downwards.
GCTCAAGTCAGTCAGGCTAACAAATGCGAAGACAATTGCGAAGGTGGATATAACCGACCGTTCAGTTCTTACTTAACCTGGTTTGTTATATTGGTATAACTGTTATAACTAACTTTGTTGTTATAACTAACTTTTTCCATTGGCGACGAAGGGAGCTTAATTTTAGAATTGAATTGAATATAGTGGTGATGTATATAACTGCTTACTTAAATAACTTCTTTATCATTTTAGGCCATATGTGTTGACCAGGGTCTTTTTTGGGTTTAACTGAAGAAGAATTGGGGAGAAAGGATCTACATACGTTCAGGACGATCAGGAGTGTAAGCTGGTTCGTTGGAGGATGAGGCTAAAATTTTATAAGTGGGAGGTAAGGATGTTAGTCTATTCTTATTGTCAAGTTGGGTTCTGTCGATGGCTAGGTGAGCTGTCCGGCGTAGAGTAATTGGCAGCGGAAGCAGGGCCGTAGCTAGAATGGGGCAGGTGGGGCGGTGCCCCAGGGCCCCCGAAGGGAAGGGGCCCCGCCGGACCATGGCTTTCGGACTTTCTGAATGTGCTTAAAATGGATCACAATAGTCAAACAAAATACAAAAAATTCTAAATTTTTTACAGTTTTATTAGATAATGTACAAAACAACATGTTTTCGCTTTATTTCAACATATCTCAGTATCTCATTTGGTAAATACCATTAAAAACGCCGCTTTCTCGCTTTGCAAGCCGCAAATTCGTCGATCGCTTGGCTGAAATCGATCTTTCTTTCTCGCTCATTTTCAATCGATAATAATGCCAATCCACACAATCGCTCTTTCCCCATAGAGCTTCTCAAATAATTTTTAATCAATTTCAATTTCGAAAAAGATCTTTCCGCCGTTGCAACTGTGACAGGAAGTGTCAGAAACATGATACAAGCAGTGCATACATCAGAGTAACTTGACGTTAAGGAACTGTTTTCAATTATGATCATTTCAGCAAGTTGTTTCAAACTATCAATCAGAACGATTTTTTTTCTGAACGCTGAACGCAACGAGAGTAATTGCGATGGAAATGTGGAAGAAATGTGATCACGGAAATTTCCCGGAAATCTTTTTTTCTTCATTCTCTTTCTTTCGTTTTGCCTCTCCTTTTTTCGCTCCGCTGGGATAGATACGTTTCATCGCGCAAGTTAACAATTATATAATTGTACGCAGAATAATTATACAATTGTCTGATACTCTTGTTTGTCAATAGCACCTCAATTGAGCAGCTGATTCGCGTCAATCGAGGTATCGAAAAGTGTTTGCGACCACTATACGCGCGGGAAATTCAAACGTTCCACACATAGACAACCCTAAGCGTACTTTAAAATTTGACAAAAGACTTCCGTATAGGGGGCCCCAAATTTACTTGTTGCCCCAGGGCCCCCGAGGCTCTAGCTACGGCCCTGAGCGGAAGACATGACTGCTGTAAGTACTTTAAGTGAGTTTTCAGTATCAGCTTCGTATTATAGTTCTGGTTATAGTTCTGGTTCCATTTAAAACCTTCTTTAACTTCTGGATTTTAGCCAGTTTTTTTTTATTTGATTGGGCTCAAGTTTTTAACGCATATGAGAATATGCGGCTCATCTTGTTAAACAAGCAAACAAAAGCCCCAGTATTGAAGTTTTGCATTTTAGTCACCTGCTGATTGAAGGGTAGCGAATATTGTGGGTGAGTAAAGTGCGTTAAGAAGTGGCCTGTAGGTAGTTAGTAGCAAACGTTTCTAATAGATACGATATGGCTGATACGCTTTATGATAATGGACGTGTCTTTTGGGGAGTCATTTATATTAATTTTTTTTTTAAGAAGGTTTTGGTTTTGTGTCATTTCCTGAAGTGTACTTTGAATCCACAGCATAATGTTTGTAAGCACAGGTAGAATATATTCCTTCTTTTAAGCAAGAATCATTCTTGAAGAATGTGTATTAATTTACAGATGCACTTTCCAGAAACTTCGTGACAGATCGGCAGTTTACTTCACTGTTCACCTGCGGCTTGGTCTCGGAGACATTATCTTTTTTAATAATCGTTATAAAAAAGCAGAGCCACCATAAGCTGACGCAGTAAGTGAATCGATTGGTGAGAGGACATATTGGCATTGCGAGATCCATGACTGTGCATAAAAGTCGGGGACAAAAAAACGGACTTTATCGGGCGCGCTTTACGACATTCCGTTGCTTTTGTCGGTAATTTAATGTGAAATAAGGAAGACTTATTAAGAATTAAATATATGGGTCCAGTCAATAAGCATTACCATTTATTGTTAACAAACACTAATAACATATTATGTTAAGGGTATGAGGATAATGTTTACCAATTTTACAAGCATAAGATATAGGTTTTTATTAAAACTAAAATTTCAGCTTACCAGATTTTCCGTTGATATCCTTAGCTTTTAAATTTCTCGCTTTGATCAATGTTAAAGTTAAAATTGAGTTTGACGGGTGATAGCAAAGTGAGGAAAGAAGTTCTCCGCATTTGTCCTTGGCAGGGGGCTTTAATGCCTTCCAAAAAGACTGCTTTCCAGCAAAATCAACCTTATTTAATAAACAAATGCAAGCATTTTTACTATATATATTGAACATTTTAATAAGTTGTTACCTGACATAGGGGAAGAAATACTTCTCCTATGGAGTCATCTCTTGAGAATCGGTCGTAATCAAATACATGTAGGTGTAAAACCTACAAAATTTGATATATCTACAGTTATTTTTTATAAAAAATTACATTGTATGTTTATAGAGGAATAAGAATTAATACTCGAAAGGCACCTTATCTGTTGTAATCTGTGAGAGTATTGGTAAAATTCGAGTACCCACCCGTTAAAGTTTAATGGTTATATTTTTAATTCAATATATTTTATTATTTGGACGTTGATGCACTGTGATTAGTATAACCAATTGGCATTTACCAAGCAGTGGTTGTTACTCGGGGCGCCCTATATCCTTTGGCGTATCTCATGTATAACAAGGACAATAAAGGAACATACCGTCTATGTCAAAATAGCTTACTGAATAAATCGTTTACGCACAGTGGGCAAGCATACATGGAAAAAGGCGACTAAAGTATTTAGGCCTAGTACTGAGTTCGAAAAACGAGTTCGCTAGCGGAAAAACTTTAAACTTTCCAGCACAGCGTTCTACGATTGCACTGTCAATCAGCTTGGCTTGATTACTTATCTCAAAGGAATATTTTGATAAATAGAAAACCACAAAACAAATATTTTTTAATTTTTGGTTTTCCTATGGGAGCTATATAATATAGTCGCCCGATCCGGCCCGACATACGATATACTACCTGCAATAGAAAGACAAGCAGATAGCCTTACAACTGAGGGGCTAGTTTGCTTACAAACGGACGGACGAACGGACAGACGGAAGGGTATAAAAGTAATATAAATTAGAGCATCGTGAATCATTACAACTCAACCATTAATTAAATTGCATTCTTAAGACGGCAGCCACAGGCATTACTTTAGGATTGGACGAATTAGTTTAATAAATAATGTCTGTGACAATGATGATTATGATAGAATTCCTCAAACACCAATAAGTCCAAGCACACCAAGGTCATTAATATACATATGTACATGATTCTAGTTAGTCGTGAAAATTTGATTCCAAATTCATGTCAACATAGAGATTGAACGTTGTTGCATGTGGGGTGTTATAACGTAATAGCAAACAACTTTGGTATACCTCTGTTATTAGTGGTCTAAAGCAGAGTCATAGCGTTTATCTCAGCGTTAAGTTAGCACACAACCTAGAACTCCGCTGATACCCGGTGAATATACAGGCTTAACCCTTTAAGCCTAGTACTCTGATCGACAAACGACTTCACTAGCGTAAAAACTTTAATCTTTCCAGCGTTCATCCGAACTGAGCGTACTACGGTCTTACTGTCAAACAGCTGGGTTTGTTAACAAGCAGTTAAAATTCAAATATCGTATTTGCGGGAAAAAGCATTTAAAAGATATTATCAAATACCTTGGCAAGACAAGTCTTCCGCTGTCCAAAGATATTAAAAAACAATACAATTTAAATTTAACAGTTGTTTTTTTAATTTACTGATAATTATTTGCTAATTTAATGTTAATAGCTGCACTTTTATTGTGTTTTTTCGTACATTTTTGACCCAAGAAACACTTTGCCCTGAAAAGAGGCACCCTAGATAGTATTAATGTTATTTTATCCTTACATGTAAACTCCTGCAATCGACTTTTGCGAGTTTTTTGATTTTTTCCTTCCATTTTTTAAAATGTTCAGTGAGAAGCGCACGCCAAAAAGATTAAATTTTGTAATCTTTACGCTAGGGTTCACCAAAAGTTCATTTCAGGTGGTTGGCAACGCGAGGTAATTTTTTGGTATTTTTTCGTTGATCTGAGAACCGAGGTGAAAAAAACCCTGACGAAAAGTGAGCTGTTTGCCTCTCGATCTGAGTACTATGCTTTAGAGACTTGGAGTTGGAAGCGATGAAATTTAATATGTGATTTGAAAACCTGCCCAAAAACATCCGAAATTTTGTTTAATAAGAATGGGCATTTCTATGTGTGGAAAAGGCAATTTTTGAAATTTAAAATAGGTTTAACAAAAAAATGTTTAAATTTATTATTCAATCTATTTTTATTATAATGTCCGAATATTTTTAGGCGATTGACGAATTGACGAATAGAATAATGTATCATTCGTGTAAAATAAATATTTTAATGCATAATGCAAACTGTTGACAGCTTTAGGAAAGAATACTTTAAAGTCTAGAAAAAACATGATAATTTAATGTATGGAAAACAGCTTAAATAAATGTTATTAAAATAAGGCGATAAAAAAATTAAGTTTTTGTTCGTTGTTACTTAACCAAGAGAATCGGTCAATTCCTAGTAGTTTCGCTTGGATGGAGAACGGTCGTAAATGCTTCTAGTGGTTATATTCGCTATAAATTTTTTTTCAAAAATGTATAACAATATTTTAAACATTAAGTAAAACAAGAAAGGAAGCAAACTTCCGGAAGCCGTTTAAATGTGGATATAATTTAATTTGCAACTATTAAAATACGACTACACTTCGATTTTTATGCCTGCATTACTAAAAACAATGAAGCTATTTCGATTTTACGCTGCTTTTTGCCATCGTTTCTAGGACAGCTACATATATGATATTGTTGTGCGACTTTGACAAAACTAAAACTATATCTCAAAGGAATATTTTAATAAATAGAAAATCAGCAAAATACATTTTTTTTAATATTTGATTTTCCTATGGGAGCTACATATGTATGTATATGATAAGATGTCCGATTTTAATTGAATTACAATTGTAATTCCATAGTATTTAAATATAACCAAATCCCAAAGAGCAAAAAAAAACGAGAACGGAAGCTAACTTCGGCAAGCCGAAGTTTTAATACCCTTGCAGACTTAGCCGCAATTGCTAAAATTGAAAAAGTAGCGAAAAGAATAACAAATGTGTAAAATAATAAACCGGAAGTCTTCTTAATAAAAAACATCAAATTTTGACCGATTTCACCCTATTGTTCCTATGGGAGCTATAGGATATACACGTCCGATCAGCACGCACTTTTACCTTGATGAAGGTATGCATAAAAAAATACGATTTGAAAAAATTTATGGCAATAGCTTTTACACTGCGCGAAATATGCTAAAAACATCAAATTTGGACCGATTTTACCCTATTGTTCCTATGGGAGCTATAGGATATAGACGTCCGATCGGCACGCGCTTTTATCCTAATAAAGGTATGCATAAAAAATTACGATTTGAAAAGATTCATGTCAATAGCTCTTACACTGCGCGAAATATCGTCAATTCTTGCAAGATATATCCGATTGTTCCTATGGTAGCTATAGGATATAAACGTCCGATCGGGGCGATTTTCAAACTTGATCTGCGTACACATGTTTTAGGACGAGGGTGAAAGTTTCAGATCGCTAGCTTTTAAACTGAGCTCGCAAACGGTATTGAAACAGACGGACAGACGGACAGACGGACAGAAGGACAGACGGACAGACGGACATGGCTATATCGACTCCCCTATTGGTCCTGATCAAGAATATATATACTTTATTGGGTCGGAAACGTCTCCTTCACTGCGTTACAAACTTCTGACCAAAATTATAATACCCTCTGCAAGGGTATAAAAATTAAGTTTTCTGTAATTATACATAAAAAAAGATTAGCTATACGTAATTAATTTAATTTTTAAATAGCGGATGTAGTATGTACTTGTCTGATTGGCAGCAACTTTTACCCTGAGCAAGGTGTACATAAATAAATTAGATAAATTGCATAAATTGCATAGTTTCATGCCAATAGCTTTTATACTGCAAAATTGTCATATACAAATAGGGAAAAAAGGGATATTTTCGCAGCCTTTAACAATTTTTCCTACGGAAGCTATACGATATAGACGTCCAATCGGCAAGCGCTTTTACCCTGATCAAGGTATGCGTAAATAAATAAGACTTGGAAAAATGTATGTCAATAGCTTATACACTGCGCGAAATATTCTAAAAAACATGAAATTTTGACCGATTTCACCGTATTGTTCCTATGGGAGCTATGGGATATAGACGTCCGATCAGCACGCGCTTTTACCTTGATGAAGGAATGCATAAAAAAATACGATTTGAAAAAATGTACAGCAATAGCTTTTACACATCGCGAAATATTCTGAAAAACATCAAATTTGGACCGATTTTACCCTATTGTTCCTATGGGAGCTATAGGATATAGACGTCCGATCGTCACGCGCTTTTACCCTGATCAAGGTACGCATAAAAAAATAAGATTTGGAAAGATTTATGTCAATAGCTTTTACACTGCGCGAAATATCCTAAAAATCATTAAATTTAAACCGATTTTACCCTATTGTTCCTATGGGAGCTATAGGATATAGACGTCCGATCGCCACGCGCTTTTACCCTGATCGAGGTATGCATAAAAAAATACGATTTGTAAAGATTAATGTCAATAGCTTTTACACTGCGCGAAATATCATAAATTCTTGCAAGATATATCCAATTGTTCCTATGGGAGCTATAGGATATAGACGTCCGATCGGGGCGATTTTCAAACTTGATTTGCGTACATATGTTTTAGGACGATTGTGAAAGATCGCTAGCTTTTAAACTGAGCTCGCAAACGGTATTGAAACAGACGGACAGACGGACAGACGGACATGGCTATATCGACTCCCCTATTGATCCTGATCAAGAATATATATACTTTATGGGGTCGGAAACGTCTCCTTCACTGCGTTACAAACTTCTGACCAAAATTATAATACCCTCTGCAAGGGTATAAAAAACAATTATAAACAACAAAGTTTTACTTTTTAACATTTTTTTTTGCGATTGTTCCTATGGGAGCTGTATAATATAGTCGACCGATATGGCTCGTTCTGACTTAAATACTACCTGCAATAGAAAGACAACTTTTGGGAAAGTAGTGTTTAGGACACAAAGAATAGGAATTTTTTTTGTCAGCGTATTATTTGTCACAGTGATCTAAGTGTTTTTGGTTACCTTAAAAGCTTTAGTTTTCTAAGTGGATTGTGGGATTAATTTGATGTTTTGCACATAGCGAACGATTCCAGTTTATAATAACGCTTTATTTTGGTTGGGAAGGCGGCTTGTCACAAAGAACTGACCGTACCGGGCGCTAAATAACTGCATTTAATTTGGTTGTTGTTATGTTTATTGTCATTGTTAGGGTCCAAATTTAAAAGTGGGCATTTTGCTGTTCGTTGTTGTTATAAGCAGATTATTGGCAAAGTTGTAGGGGTCGAGGGACGGGTATTGGTCATAATAATGCGGGAGATATGACATGTGATATGTTAATTAGTTTTACAATTTCGATTATGTTTTCTGTAGTAATGTCAGTAACCGTTGGTGTTGTTGATACCATATTGAATATTCGAGCTCTGATGCTATTGTATGTTGGGCAGTCTGGTGAATCGGTCAACGTTAGCATGACGTGTTTGTTAAAATATGTACAAACCCTGGATTCCGACCCTAAAAACAGCAAATACTACAACTGTTTGAAGCGGCATGAAACTCCCCTAAACGATTGGCATAAATAAACACGTCAATAATAAACAATCCACATAAAATTATAAATTAAATATCAATGAAACAATTAACAAAAAGATACACTGTAATTAAGTTAGAGCTCGAAGCAGTCGCGAAACATTTGAATACATACACACATATATTTACGTAATCTTGTTTGTAAAACAACATAAACATCCTTGGATAGCGCAAATGGAAAACAAAGGCTAAAAGCAATGACGTAACCATCGACTAACGACATTAACAACAGGAGATCGGATTCCACGGCTCGCTACGACCCAACGGAACACATGTGTGAAGAGAAGGAAATAAATCGAAACACAGCCCGATCGTGATCCGATCAATCTCTTGCAAAGTGTGCGGGGCAGTGGCGACGAGCTGGCAAGGATACATACATGACGTCCCAGCATATTTGTAAAACGGAGTTCATATATTTGAGAGAACTAAAGGAAGTGAGAAAATTGCAAACGGGAATGCTGCTCGTTGTTAGTTCGGCTGATGACACCACCCAAAAATTTTCGAGGTGCGCCATCAGTGGGGCATATTTATTCTAAAATTGGTTTGCTGAGTAACGGGTATCTAATAGTCAAAGAGATTCAGATTCTTTTGTAGACCCTTAAAATTTAGATATTGATTTAGATTTGTTAAAAAAACCACTCCTTGTTTAAGGGGTTATCCGGGTCTTGAAGCACGAAAAAAAGCCTATTTTCGTAAATTTTTTTAAAAGATCTTACGACAATTTCACAAATTTCATTTATTGTACATTAATGTTTAATGTTTGACCAACATTGTGTAAAAATTTGAAACAAAAATTTTAAAAATTGAGGCGTTGAGACAGGCTTGAACTTGACCACATAAAAAATTGTGTCCTTGCGGTAAGCAAAATATCTCCGTCAATTTTTATCTGAAATCAAAAAACCAAAGTTATTCTGATAACATAACAAATAAATTTTTTGAAGTGTCAAGACCCGGATAACGCCTTAAGTAATTCAGTACGCTTGTATGAAGAAAAATAGGTAAACCATCACCTCAGAACACCGCGACATGCATAGATGATGAGCTGGACAGACAAGGGCCTACCACCTGTATCCCGAGAAGAGCACGGTAGGCATGCTCATAAGTACTTTTAAGAGTTATAAACAAACTCTAAAAGAAGGAGAAACTCCATCACCACCTGCAAAACAACAATGCTTAAATGGTCCATTGAAAAGGGACGCAAATGAACAGAACACGAAAATGTAACTGCAGTATTAACCTTAAATTCTTAAATGAACAGAACACGAAAATGTAACTGGAGTATTAACCTTAAATTCAAAATGTTCTTATCTATCTAAGCTCCCATTTGGATATTATAGCGACATTTACACCCAGCTTAGCAACATCTTACCGCACTTGGTCCTCACAGCTCAGCTTTGTCTTGGTTTCCAATTGAAAGCCACGACAAAGAATTTTTCTCTCAAAAACGTTAATTGTTGTATCAAACTATTTTGTTAGCTTTGGCTGCTTTTAAATCTCTGAAACGCTTTACTTAATGCTCTTATGAACAATTGTATGTCAATATTATCGGTGCCCTGTTGGTTGACGTTTGGACAATGGTGTAGCTTATTAAAGGAGTCATTCGGAGTTACCCTGCCGAAAGCCTCTTTTAGTGTCAAATAGTTCTAATAAGAGTTTAGAAGACTAATTTAAGTCTTAATTAATATTAAGAAAATTTAATTTAAGTAAAAGCTGATAGCAAAGCTATTCGGACCACTGTTTAGCTCCTACAAAAATTCCCTCTTCCGACACCCTCGACAATGAGGCATAAGTTATTGGTAATTTTTATACTTACACGGGATTGAAGTTTTTGAATGGGAAATCCCTCAAAGTAAAATGTTTCATTCCATCTTGGGTTTAGAGTTCGGCGTTTTATTTTGGTCTCCAGTCTATGTTTTTTGTCTGGTAATAAGGTGACGCGAACATATGGATCAGAAGTACCACTTAAATCTTTAGCTGGAAGCTCTTTTCCTTGAAGAACTTTTAAAATTAATGTTGTGTTTTGAAAATCGTATTCCAAAGAGAAATGTATCTGTCCAACATTTTCACTTGAATCTGTGCTATCCAGGTACATGTCTGTCATAGAGATACTTTTATTCTAAAAGAAGTTAAAAAGAAATAAAAAAATAATTAGGTAGTACATATGTACAAATCTAACACATTTATAAATAAGATAACTTTAAGTCCAAATACTATTCTACCCAAACTTATTATGTTTTAAATCTATCTGGATTAAACTTTGCCATCAGAAAAAATTTAGTTTTAGTTTAGTTTATAAAAATCAGCATAATCATAAATATTCCCGAAAAAATTGTTAATAATAAAATATAATATTTTTATAATTAAACTTCCACTCGAGATGTAGTCAGATCTAACATTTTTATAAATTCTGTTTTAATTTTATCCAAAACGGACGAGATGCCATAGGAACGATTAAAGTATTTATAAAACAATCGACATCGTTTTATTGCCTTTAAAGTCTAGTACACAGATCGACGTAAACTGTTCCTCAGCTATAAGAAAGAGCGATAGGCAAAAAGCCCGGTATTCAAATATTTATTAGTAATTAAAAAAACAACTAACAAATTTAAATTATATTTTTTTCCATTTTCTTTGTATAGCGGCAAAATAGTTATTTTGCAAAGTAGTTGAGAATATCCTTTAAAAGCTATTTCCCGCAAATAAGATGTTTGAATTTTAACTGCTTGTTAACAAGCCCAGCTGATTGACAGTATGACCTTAGCACGCTCAATACTGATGAACTCTCAAAAATGCTGTCACACTGGAAAGATTAAAGTTTTTCCGCTGGCGAACTCGTTTTTCAATTTAAGTAATAGGATCGGCCGACTATATCCTATAGCTGCCATATAACTGATTGATCGGAAATGCCATAACTTTGGTGTTTGTAAAGATAGGAAGTTGGTATTTTTTATTGGTTTTATTTTTGGCCAACCAATATAATTTACAGAATTTCTGCAAGGGTATATCGACTTCGGCTTTCCTTTCTTGGTTTTTAAAAGATATTATCAACTACCTCGGTATACCTCTGTTATTAGTGGTCTAAAGCAGAGTCTCAGCGTTTATCTCAGCGTTATGTTAGCACACAGCCTAGAACTCCGCCGATATCTGGTGAATATACAGGCTTAACCCTTTAAGCCTAGTACTCAGATCGACAAACGAGTCCACTAGCTTAAAAACTTTAATCTTTCCAGTGTGACCAAAATTTCGAGAGTTCATCCGAACTGAGCGTACTACGGTCTTACTGTCAATCAGCTGGGTTTGTTGACAAAATTCATATATCGTATTTGCGGGAAAGAGCATTTAAAAGATATTATTAACTACGTTGGCAAGACAAGTCCGCCGCTGAACAAAGAAATTAAAAAACAATACAATTTAAATTTAACAGTTGTTTTTTAAATTTACTGATAATTATTTGATAATTTAATGTTCATAGCTGCACTTTTATTGTGTTTTTTTCGTACATTTTTGACCTAAGAAACATTTTGTTCTGACAAGAGGCACCCCAGATAGTATTAATGTTATTTTGTCCTCACATGTAAACTCCTGCAATAGACTTTTGCGGGTTTTTTGATTTGTTCCCTACCTTTTTTTAAATGTTCATTTCAGGTGGTTGGCAACGCGAAGTAATTTTCTGGTATTTTTTCGTCGATCTGAGCACCGAGGTGAAAAAGAAGCCGGACGAAAAGTTAACGCCAGATGTTTGCCTGTCGCTCTCTCTCATGACTGGCGTATAGTTCTCGTCGATCTGAGTACTAGGCATAACTCTTTTATTAGCCGAAAGTGTGAATAAGTGGCGTCCAAAATGTGTAATATGAACTGCTTGCCTTCAAATTATGGTACTTTTTAGGCACAATGTCAGCAGCAACAAGAGAGAATGCTATAGTCGAGTGCCTTGACTATTAGATACCCGTTACTCAGCTAAACAACTTAATATAAATATGCCTTCTTGTAATAAATTCACTAGAAATATTAAACATACATACATACATATATTGGCTAAACACTTACATTCTTAAACAGTATTATATGTAAGTCTAAATGTTTGCACAACACGAGTAACGGGTATAGCGAATAGCTTTCTTTGAAAGGAGTTATCTTTGCCGGGCAATTGCAACTGTGTACAATGTAAATACATACATATGTATATGCTTACAAACATACAAACATACGCCATTGTTTGACTTGATTTGATTTGCATAGTTCTTGGGATATAGTTCGGTATTGACAAATGAAAACCATCGCAATTTCCTTTAATAGAAATCCTTATCGAGAATTAACGTTGACTCTGTTGAGCACCTTGGCCAGCTGTTCCAAAGTCATACCCCAAGACATTGGTGCCACGGGCCATGAAAGGCGGAAATGTAGGCGCTAGCCAGGCTTAAGCGTTTAATGGGTTTTTGGGCGTTAGAGTGGGCGTGGCAAACTTTTATTAGGCCAATCGATAGGTATTGACGAAACAAATACATATCAATTAAAATTTTCATAATAGCATCAAAACTGTGGCCACAGCTTGTGGCTTGTGGGCGTCAGAGGGGGCGTGGCACCATTTTGAAACAAACTTGCGCTGCGTAGAAACTCCTAAAATCTACATGCAAAATGCAAATCCTCTAGCTTTTATAGTTTCCGAGATCTCAGCGTTCATACGGACGGACAGACAGACGGACAGACGGACGGACGGACAGACGGACATGGCTAGATCGACTCGGCTAGTGATCCTAAACAAGAATATATATACTTTATAGGGTCGGAAACGCTTCCTTCTACCTGTTACATAATTTTGCACGAATACAATATATCCTTTTACTCTATGAGTAACGGGTATAAAAAGGGATATTTTTTTATGTATGGCACTCAGAAGTCATCCCAACCAAGAAGTTTGTTGTCATTGAACCCTTTGTATTTGGTACTGTTGTGAAAAACCTTAAATATACTCTGGAAGAGCAGTGCGAGATTGGCAAAAAGTTGCGAAATTTTACTAGTAGGCTTTTGTAATGATATGATTAATACATTGATTTAGTGTAGTCTTACGAGCACTAGCATGTTGCCACGAAATAAATTCGGAGGCATTGCGGTCTTACGCATTGGAAACTGCAGAATTGTTTGTGTTCACAGAATTTTAATTCATGGAGCAGACATTAAAAGGCATTTTTGCCTTCCAATTGGTATGATGTCCGAGGAAGCTCTTGAAGCCTGGAACAAGGACTTCCGAAACGTACGCGAGAGCAACACAAGAAAAAATTGCAGAAAAGATGGAAGATGTGTTAAATGCCTTATTAGTTTCTTCCGACCATTGATAACTTCATTGTCAAAAGGGTCTGCAATTGTTTCTACAAAAACAATTATTATGGACGATGATGTTAAGAGTTTGCTTCTAATAAAGAATCTGGATATTCCTCTTTCTGATTCCGAATAACATTCTAGCCTTGTTTATCATTTAATAAAAAAAAATGTCTGACTTAAAAAATTCTATAATTTTTCTCTGATCAGTGAAAAAACCGACTGAATCCATCTATTTTAGTTTAGAAGTTTTTAATTAAATGCCGCTAGCTATTAATTAAATGCCCACTGTGCGCCTCGGCGAAATGATTGTACCAGGCATAATATGACATATATTTTAATGAAAATTTGAGAAGACTGTTGAAATATATAACAACAAAACCTGAAAGTTTCGCTTCAATCGAAAATTTGTTTCCTTCCCAAAAAAGTATTTGGAAAAATCGATTTTTTGAAGCTTCTAAAGACAGTAGCAAGTTGTTCAGAAAAACGAGCTCTACAAGGCTGCAAAACTTAATATTTGACACAAATTGATAAAATTTAGCGATTCATAGTATTTGAATTTGTAGCCGAAATATTGTGGTTTACAATTAATTAGTAAAATATATTTATTGCAGGTACTAGAAAATACTTTGTAAAGGTCTTAGATGTGGACCCCGAGGACATGAAAACCTCTGCAGGAAGTCAACGCTCAGGCACCTCTGCGTCACATGCAAAGCACGCAAAGGTTGACCACAATGCCAAGCTTGTGGAGATAGTGCTCGAGAAAGGCTGGAGGAGCAGCGAGCGCAGGCCGAGATCATTTCATTGAATTGAGCTTCGGTGTCTGCCATCCTTGACATTAAAAATAAACTGATATATGAAATTATAATAAAAAAAAAAACCAACCTATTTATATTTAATGATCTTGATTTGATACCATTTAGACAATATTTATTTTAAGCCTGCAAAAATGTGCAGACATATTAGTCCGATTTGGTTGTTCGCGTAGTTCTCTTGCGGTCTGTTACCAATTATCATTTATAGAGCCGTTGTGCTCATTTTAAATGTTGTGCTGTTCAAATCAACTGGTATTTGATGATGGATGTGCTCTGTGGGAATCGGAGTTTCACATTTGTCAAAAATTCCAACCGTTTCGAACGAATGAACTCTATGGGTATTAGAGGGTATTAGCCGAGATATTACCAAATATATTTTAAAGCAATTTTTCGAATGATATATTTTAATATCTTAATTTAAAAGATTCGATCTTCTTTTATTAACATATTTGCATTTAATTTTTTTTTCAATTTCTTTTAAGACTGAGAAAATATTTAAAAATAAAAAAAAAACCCCCTGCGTGTTCCAATTTCCACTCGTTAACCAACCAATTTGACGTACGTATATTGTTTCGTGTCAGGATTTAAGGATTGCTCAGAAAAATAATCGACTCAAAGAATCGGTTAGGAGCGATAAGCCACCATTTAGGACTAATTGGTAAATTTTCACGCCAAAACCACCCGCACAGGGTATGTTGACAGTAGAGGCAAACCATTTTTCAACGAGCCTGAATTAATGGATAACTTTCGTATATACATATGTAAATGAACATTATACATATGTATATGAACGCACAAAATATGTCTTTCTTTTAATCATTAAATGTTATAATGACAAACATCAACAATTTTTTAGTATAAAGCCTAGTACTCAGATCGACGAAAACATAATAAGAGTGGAGCTATGAACTTTAAATTAGCAAATAATTATCAGTAAATAAAAAAACAACTGTTAAATTTAAATTGTATTGTTTATTAATTTCTTTGTACAGCGGCAGACTTGACTTGCCAAGGTAGTTGATAATATCTCTTAAAGGCTCTTTCCCGCAAATACGATATTTGAATTTTAACTGATTGTCAACAAACCCAGCTGATTGGCAGTACGACCGTAGCACGCTTAATTCTGATGAACTCTCAAAATTTTGGTCACTCTGGAAAGATTAAAGTTTTTACGCTAGCGTACTCGTTTGTCGATCTGAGTACTAGGCTTAACCCAAGAATGGCTTCAGGTACCATTTACTTACAGCAGAATCCTTAGTAGTCCCCTCTCCAACGTTTCCAACCAAAGAAGCATTTTGTGGTTTTGTTTGTGTAGTCCCCGAACCACTTTAAAAAATATTGCAATAAATTAATATGTACGATATACATTAAAAATACCTACCCAATCAAAGGAGTTCTAAGACTTAAAAAACCATTTAATTTTCTGTTAATGTTATTTTGAAGAGGAGTTGTGATAGCTTGCGTCGCCGGCACTTGAGGTTTTGTAGGTGGATTTCCAGAGTCAGCAATGTCCTGAGCAGCCCTGAAAATATTTTATATTTGTATAAGATAACTTTTTTTTGGAAGAATCGGAAATTGCTTCTATGCATATACAACTTTTCACTGAACAAAGAAGACACACCCAATTCTAGTTAAATAGCACCATTAAAATTTGGTATCACTCAATTCTTAAAATTAATTAATTAATTAATTCGGCCAAAAAAAGGCCTATTTTCAAGAATTTTTTTTCACAAGATACGGTTAATGTCAGATCAATTTTTTTATTGGCATATCAAAGTATAACATTTAAACTATCACAAATTTTCATAAAAAAAAGAGCTCCGTAAGCGCCTCCAAGAAAAGGTTTTGCGATGAAGAGCATAAGCCTTTACTGGATCATCAGAAAAAAGATGTTTCTAAAGTTTTTTTTTTAATTTTTGGTAACACTTTGAAGTCAAAAAAAGTTTATAATGGTATACCTAAATAAATTAGCTTTAAGTTATTATTGTCGATTTCACTGAAATCTTGTTTCATATCATATCCATTTCATCCTTTGTGTTTTTGTTGTTTGAGTCAACCTAAACTCCATATGTACATATGTATGTTATATCAATTCTGCAACCAAAATTAAGTACAGTATAAAAAAAAATTACCTGATGCTTGGGCTTATGATCCGTACTTATAAAAAAATATAGACTACTCATGTTCTCACTTAATAAGGTGTTGTATGCATTTGTTTAATTTAGAAAGATAATTAAAAACTTAAAATTAAACACCTAAAATTAGTATTGATTAAAACACAAGAAACTAAAAATCGAAGAAACAAGTTCCAGTTTTAGATAAAAGTTTAACGAAATCAGAGTTTTTCTATCATATCTGTACGTATATTTCTTCCTTTAGCTCTAGATAAATCTCTTGTTCTTCGGCTTTCTCAAGAATCCTCTTTCTATGATATATACCATGATATAATACTATAATATAATATATGTATACTTTAAAAATTTTACTCATTTTATGAAACATCCTATTGGAATCTACCAAATAAATATTTATAGTTGGCAGATGAGCCGCAAACAATATTAAAAAAAATAATTCTACGGTAGAAATTCATTTAGGGCGGTCATTACAATAGAGTTTATCAGAATTGTGCTTTCTGTTAATCAGCTAGTATGTTTGTTAACAAACAGTGAAAATTCCAAAAACCTTTTTGCAGGCAAAGGCCCTTAGCGGATATTTTCAAGTACCTTGGTGTCGGTGTACAACGAAATTAAAAAACAATACCATTTTAAATTAAACAGAATTTGTTTTTTGTAATTTAATATTCATAGCTGCACTAAATTCTTGCAGGTGTTTTTTCTAAGTCTTATGTTAGGTTTTCCGTTCATGTTTGATCTAATGCATTGACCACAAACACTTCAAAATATTGCAGCTTTTAATCTGTTCGCTATGGCCTGGCTAACGCTCTCCCAAAGTTCGGAGCTAGCGATAAACATTTGTAAAACCATATTTTTGTTTGTGTCCCTTTATTACCAAATATTTTCCTGCATTTGTTATTTTAAATTATATTTAATGGTTTGTTAAAAATTCGTTCAAGTCATAATATTATTGTTTAATTTGGATGTTTTAATTTGTTAACTATGATCCCGATGCCTTTGACTACGTTAAAGTTCAATCGTAAAACATTTCTACATTATTTGTCTTAAAATCTTAGGCTTACTCTAAAGTTAAAGTATTTTAAAGTATTAATTTCAGTCAACTCAGGGAAGGAGACATTTCCGACCCTGTAAAGTATATATATTCTTGATCAGCATCACCAGGAGAGTCGATCTGGCCATGACCGTCTCTCCGTCCGTCCGTCAGCAAAATCGACATATGTACATATGTATGTTAACGAATTTCCACCAAAATCCTGTATGTCCCCTGCAGTACCGTTCATCACCTTTTAATCGCTTTTTATCACCAAAAATTCATCACTGCTGATGATTAATCGATGAATCTTCATACAAATTAGTGATGAATTTAACATTGGCATGTCCTAGGAGTTAATCAGTGAAAAATTCATCACTCTTTAATCAGTAATTCATCACTCTTTTTTCAGTTTTTCATCACTCTTTAATCAGTAATTCATCACACAGAGACAGAGTAAGAGATGGAGATGGAAATTTTTCTGCGTTTCCCACGATCGGGGACTGAGAGTTTCGGCTCTGCCTGCGACGCACTCGACTCTGCCGCCTTTGGCTCTGCCGGCGTAGCAGTCCGCTGCTGATTAAACGGTGATAAATTTTTGTAGTGATGAATTTCGGAACTGCAGGGTCAGCTAGAAGAACCTTTGTCGTGGTGGTTAACACCTTGGTAGAAAAACGACGTCATATTGCCGAACTCGGTTCCGATTTTTTGCTGGTACAGTCACCAACTTCATCTTGGTGCTCTCTGTCGATATTGCTCGTCAATCCATGTGCACTTTTGACCTTGCACAAGAACTTGGGTTCTTATGACCTTAACGTTACTGGCTGAATTAAGCGCACTCTTGTACATATGTTTATGGGAAAAAACCATTTGTAATGCTTTTTCCAAACATCTTATAGTGAATGGTCGAATAGTTTTTATCGCTTTTGCCGATTGCGCCAATCATGTATTTTAATTTGTGTTTAATTTTAGTATATTTATTTAATAACATTTTTATAGACTTTAATAGTAAGCATAGCTTTTCTTAGCTGCTATGAGCAGCAAGAATGAGAATAAGATCAAGCGCGCGGTTTTTCAGTGCATAAGTTAGGTATATAAGGTAAGTACCGAAATATGTATGTGCAAGCAGACAAATAATTAGATAGCATCTAACAACTTATTTCTGACTTTTTTATACGGTCAAATTTTAAATGGGTAAAACGATCACGAATGGAAATGATTAGATTAAAATTTTTGTGCCAGTTGGGTGTCTAAATCTGCACGGAATCTTCTGTATTCATGTAATTGTATGTAGCTTGTAAACAAAAATGGATACACTAATCATTTATAAAATTTACACAGTTTTTTATGTACAATGATAGATGATTTGAGTACCAGGAGCGAGAAACTAATAAAAACAATTTTAACCATTCCAGGAATCTAGGAAACTAAAATTGAAACTTACCTAAGACTATAACTACTGGATTCCTCGTCTTCGTTTGGCTCAATAAACTGTAATTGGGATCTTTTATGTCTCCACCATAAGTATCCGCCAGCCAGAAAGAGAGCGATGGCAATAATTAGACCCAAAACAGCCAAACAAGCTATTAGTACTATGCTCGCCATATCTGCAATGACGAATTAGTAAAAGACAGTTTAATATTTAATAATACTTCGCACCTTAATCCGAAAAAAATTAACTTTCAAACATGATTATATAAGATTAAGTATATATGTCAAGACATATGTACACATAACAGCTTGTTTTTATATTAATAAGTAGACTTGTAATAAAACACCAATATTATTTGAACAGTTCCAATAATAAATATTTAATACCAGTCTTGAAAACTTTTTTCTACTGGAAAATGTATTCAACTTTTTAACGTATAACAGTATACTTTTATTTCAAAAGTTCAATTTTGATTGCCTTTAAATTGTTTTTATATCTGCACATATTTTACGTTTCAACTAATGTATAACTGCATATTTTTGTGAAACACTTTTCTTTGTTTATATTTTAAAAAATACAGGCGTCTGAGGTTGTAGCTGCCGGAGTCCTCAAAATAGTAATGCAGAGAACCAAACTGATATCTAACACATAATAGTAAAGTATTTTCCGCTTATAAATAGTCTTGCTAAATTGGTTGTAAATTGTATTTTAACAATGTTAGGCCTTTCCCTTGAATTGTACAAATCGAACAAGCTATGTAAATTTTAGCTAAAAACAAATGTATTCTTTAAGCAATATGTTCGTATAAGTTAATATCGAGCTACTTATGCCAATGAAAACACATCGAATACATTTTTTTATAAGAGCTGCGACAGGCATGAAAAGCTCGACTCCGTGCGCATGACAATTGACAAAACCCTGATGAGAGCCTTATCTGGTGCCTGTAAACATTAACTTTCTGAAATACGTTTGCTACATTACATACAGGTGTCGCCCTTACAAGAGCATGTCGAAAGCGGCGTTGGATCCAGAGCACTTACGAAAGGCTCTATATACTTGGTAACTTTTATTAGAAGCAATGAAAATCTTGTTTTTACTGCGGCACTACGTGTCCTTAACTAAACAAAATATAACAGCACCCTCCCAAAAGCCTCGCAATGCCTTGGAATGGTTGCATTTTACTACATGATGTTGCAAGAATATAACTTTTACTTGACACAGAAACAAAAATAAAAGATTTAAGTATGAAATTATGTCCTTCATAATGACAAAAACACACGCCTTATGGAGGCATTTCGCCTAAGTAAACGTTATATATAATAAATTATATATATGTATATTGTGGCAGTTTTTCTGCCATTAAAAATATTGAAAATAATTTAAGGTATTTAACCATTTTTTATTATCGATAAAAATTGATATCACTGAGTTGCAAACTTTCGACTCAAATTGTATTACCCTCTGCAAGGGTATAAAGGAGATTGCGTTTGAATATTCCTCATGCTCTCACTTAATTTCGGTTATTAAGTTCGGGTTTTTATGTTAATCCGTTTCGCTGAAATAAGTAACTATGATGCTAAAAGCACCAGAGCCTTGGAAAAAATAGTGGCTTTTTTTAAATTTCGTAGTTTTTAGGATTGATAGATCTTCACTCTTTTGCTCATAAGATCAAAAATTGTTTTGTGTAATTTAAAAATGTTATTCCTAAATTGTTATTGTTTTTATTATTTAGAACTGATTTATTTTGAAACTAAGCTTGTAACCTTTTTTTGAGTTTCGATTTAAATGTAATATATATTTTTATGCGAATAGGTTTAAAAACAAAAGATATGTTGATTTTCAAATATATTTTTCGAACGTTCCTATGCCGGCCATAAGAAATAGTCCCTGTGTACTTAATCATTTTAAATTGTTTCTTTGTAATCTATAAAAATATTAGGTTATTTGGTATTGACACACCGGTGTTTTTGCATTGAAATTATGCGCTCTGGGAATGTTGTAAATTGTTTGAAAGGTCTTGGCCACATCATTTGTTTACATCAGTTTCCGCTTTTTAAAAATTACAATCGATCGAAATGGAGTTCACAAACGCGGAAACTCGAGCTTTTGTTTTTTTTTGTACTAATATTTATTAACGCGTTGATCAACCAACTTAATGGCTATAAAACACATGGAAATAACAAAGAAGAAAAAACAACATGAAACATAACAGAAATGAGAAAATGTAACAATTTTATAACAGAGACAGACTACACTATTGTCTCAAGACGCGGGTTTGATGACGTCCTCGTGTCCAAAGATCACCAGGTTGTCGACGCTTCAGTCTTCTTCTGGTAGTTTGATTTGCCAAGGATGCTGCTAGTTGGTTGGTGTGGGCTAGTAGACGGTCATTGTATCGGCTAGAATGCATGTTGATCTGCTCTCTCACCGTGGGGATGTGAAGATCGCTAGCTAGGACCTCGTTTCTTATATACCACGGTGCATTCGTAATTGTACGTAGCGCTCGGTTTTGCACTCTTTGGACCCTCATGACATTTGAGTCTGAAGCAGTAGCCCATATTTGTATGCAATATGTCATTGAAGGAACTACAATCGACTTATTCAGCAACATCTTGTTGCTGGGGCTGAGTTTACTTGTTCCTTTAAGCATCCAATTTAGTTTCCGAAGTTTAGTATGACATGCTGCTGTTACCTTCGTAAGTCGTTTGTCCAAAATCAAGCCCAAGTACTGAGCTTGGGAAGATTGCGGTATAACTGGGTCCTGGAATTTTACTCTGGGGAGAATTTTACTTCTAAGAGAGAAGTTGCAGTGCTGGGACTTATTCCCGTTTATCGAAATGTTCCATCGATTCGTCTATTCGCCATACAGGTCCAAAAAGTTTTGGGTGATTTCAGTCGCTTCAATTCGACACGAGTTGGCAATAAAGTTGAGTTGGCAATAAAGGCTGTAGCATTAGCATATGTAGCCAAGAGGGTACCCGGTGCCCTAGGGTATGGCAGGTCAGCGGTTAATATAGTGTATAAAACCGGACCAAGTACGCTACCCTGAGGTACGCCAGCTCGACTGCATCTGATAGACTACCTTTCGCATCGCACATCTACCATAAAATTTCTTTCTAAAGGATACGATTTTAGGAGAAGATATTGTGCAGTTGGCAGAAAAGTTTTCAACTTAAACAGCAAGCCATCGTATTCATATTTCGTGTACATTTCCAAAGGTTGAAGCCGTACGATATGGTGGGGTCCGCGTTGAGAAGCATTTCATCAAAAAATTCGCGCATGGTTTGGTACAGAAGTTTTTTAAGATCATCTTCGGCACGACGATATGAACTTTTGTCGACTGGATCTTGAGATCTCATATATCTGCGACGCTGAGGTTATTGAGGTTAACAAGCCGGTTGACTGCTGCTTGAAAGCGAGGAAGGCTCGCATTTCGAGGAAGGATGCGAGGCCTGGAGCAAATTTTTTGCGCAGCGACTCTGAATTTGATGATCAATGGGATGTGATCAAGACTTTCTGTAATGAACAGCAAAGTCAATGGCTGTTGGTGTTCTTCGGCTATATGGATAATGCGAAGGCCATCCGGTTGCAATGACCTGGACATGAATTATCTCAAAAGAACCACCTTTCGGAACGTGTCTCAATCTGCGAATCTCTGCTGCACCTTAATAGTTGACTCATTTCTGGATTGGCTGGTCACTGGCAATGAAAAATATGACACCACCAAGTGTAACAATCCTGGTTGAAGCACGGTTACAAAGCCAGGATTTCACCCTATTGTTCCTTTGGGAACTATAGGATATAGACATCCGATCGGCACGCGCTTTTACCCTGATCAAGGTATGCATAAAAAAAAACGATTTGGAAAGATATATGTCAATAGCTTTTATACTGCGCGAAATATCCTGAAAATCATTAAATTTTAAACGATTTCACCCTATTGTTCCTGTAGGATATAGACATCCGATCGGCACGAGTTACCGTATCGGTACCGCTAACTAAACCTCCCCGTGCTACCTCGCATATGGAAGATGACCGGCAGCCAGCCGTTCATTGCCCTACATAGAATCGCACTGTCAGCAACAGGCAGGATGTACGACGAACACCCGCTCGAACAAAGATACAGAATATACAGAAAACTACTTGTTAGCATTTAAGTACACACATACACACATATATATATTGTAATGCACACCAATATTTCCGGGCTGGGGTTCCAATTGGACCAACATGCCGTAATAAAATCATTCTGAAGTTGAATATCAAAAGAAACAGACGTTTATTTTAATATCCACAATACATTAACTGGACTTAAGGTTACCACAATACAAATATAAGCGGACTTGATACTTAACTGGCGCAGCCGGCCACCTCAGCTGGAAGCCGATAAGGAGTGTTAACTACCCAGAGGACTGAGGAGGACCATGAAGACGTTTTGTGGACTACTGATCCTAAATGGGCAGTAAGTAAAGACAATTGTGATGGAAGTGAGGCGTGAAATAAACAAAACTAAAGAGATTAAATGAAGAAAAAGAAAATACAGAAGTGTAAAAAACATGTATATGTTGGAAAAGGCCAAGGAGAAAAGTGCAAGGCTAGCAGAAACGAGAAATGTGAGGAGAGGGGTAGAGACGGAATCTAACCGAAAAGTGTAGTGCAGCGTGTTCGAGACAAGGTTCAAACGGAGGTTCGATACAACTCAATCGAACTGAGTTGTTCGTTGCAGCAGGTTCGAACGGAGGTTCGGTGCAACTCGATCGAGCCAATATAGTTACCAACAGGTTCGAGTTGGAGAGAGGTTTGACCAAGATGGAAACGGTGACGATGATTAGTCGCCGAGCGAATACCCTAAAGTTCTTGTGCAGCTTAATACAAAAGTGCGTTGAGGAAGTGAATAATAAACAAGAAAAGAAAGCTAGCTTCGGGCGGAGCCGAAGTTGATATACCTTTGCAGAATACTTTGTAAATTATATTCTCCAAAATTATTCATATAATGCATTCTTAATACTCATAAAAAATCCCAACTTCCTAACTTAACAAACACCAAAGTTATGGCATTTCCGATCAATCAGTTATATGGCAGCTTTAGGATATAGTCGGCCGATCCCGGCCGTTCCGACTTATATACTGCGTGCAAAGGAAAGAAGGGTGTGTGCAAAGTTTCAATTCGATATCTTTAAAACTGAGAGACTAGTTCGCGTAGAAACAGACAGACGGACAGACAGACGGACAGACGGACATGCTTATATCAACTCAGGAGATGATCCTGATCAAGAATATATATACTTTATAGGGTCGGAGATGTCTCCTTCACTGCGTTGCACACTTTTGACCAAAATTATAATACCCTCTGCAAGGGTATAAAAAAGATTGGATACAAATCGCAGGGTGTCTGTCCACTCACGCGCTTTTACCCTGATCAAGGTATAGCTTTATACTGCGCGAAATATCCTGAAAATTATTAAATTTTAAACGATTTCACCCTATTGTTCCTATGGGAGCTATAGGATATAGACATCCGATCAATGCGGTTTTCAAACTTGATCTGCGTACACATGTTTTAGGACGACTGAGCTCGCAAACGGTATTGAAACAGACGGACAGACGGACGGACGAACAGACGCACATGGCTATATCGACTCCCCTAATGATCCTGATCAAGAATATATACACTTTATGGGGTCGAAAACGTCTCCTTTACTGCGTTAAAAACTTCTGACCAAAATTATAATTCAGCTGGCCTCGTCCTGTTTCCTTAATTTTTTTCCTGGCACAAGGTCGTTTTTCCGATGGAAAAACAGTTTCCCAATACTGCATAGGTTTCCTGGGGGTCCACCACTTGTTTGCCCTCCGTAATCGTGGGGTAAAGAAGCTTCAGCTTGTAATTGATGTCCACGACTTTGGGTAGTGCACGTATAATGGGCAGGTGCCGTTAGTTAGGATCGATGGTTCCGCGATTTCCATGGCTTACACCATATTTTAATATGGTAGGCTGCGATTTTCTGCCAGAAGGGTTTCCACCTCTTGTCCTGGGGGTCCACCACTTGTTTGCCCTCCGTAATCGTGGGGTAAAGAAGCTTCAGCTTGTAATTGATGTCCACGACTTTGGGTAGTGCACGTATAATGGGCAGGTGCCGTTAGTTAGGATCGATGGTTCCGCGATTTCCATGGCTTACACCATATTTTAATATGGTAGGCTGCGATTTTCTGCCAGAAGGGTTTCCACCTCTTTTTGGTCCAAGAGATTCGTGTTTACTACGGAGGCCTTCGCCAGTTGACAGGCTTGTGTGATTTCGTCGACCTGCTTCAGCAGTATCATTGCCTTGTGCATTAAAATTGTGGCCAAATGACCTCTCCATCAATGGAGTTCACCCTCGCCATTATAACGTCAAGCTTCTGTAGTGATTCGTGTGTGGCGTCAAACAGTCTTGTATTAATTTGTATCTGTTGGTTATTATTTTGAATAACGATGTCTTGAGACTGGAAGATGGTTATCCAATCCGATGCGTCGGGTGATCTGGCAACCCATTTCCAGGCTGACCACATCGGTTACCCACCTTTGCGTAATGTGAAGTTTGTAGCCCGGGAAGTTCTCCCGGTAACATTCTTGTAGAGACTGTAAGTAGCCCTTAGGAATTTGTATGCCATTAATTATTAATGGCTTCAAGTATTTCATCAAAAGGGTGGTAAATTTAGTGTGCAATCAATGGGGTTCAAGTGACGCATGTAGACCGTGTTTGGGGTTTCGCAAGAATATTCCAGCCTATCTGGGTCAAAGACAAGTTGATTCCTAGACACGTTAATAGGGGCTTCCAGGTGAGGAGTTAAGTCCGATGCCTCTTGAAGCGCACTGTGAACGGTAGCAACGTAGTCCGTTGTTGAAGTTGAGGATGTGACGGCATTGAGGTAGTTTACATTCGAGACGATGCGAGTTAGAGCATCAGCAACCACATTGGATTTGCCCGGCTTGTAAATAAGCTCGCAGTTGTATTCTTCTATGCGCTCTTTCCAGCGTTTCAAATTAGCCTTATAGTTCCGATTGCCTAATGAAAAGGTTAGGGGTTGGTGATCGGTATAAACTTTAATGGACGCGGCGCCATACAGATAGCATCGTAAATTATCGAGGGCCCATACTATCGCCAGCATTTCTTTCTGGTTTACTGCGAAGTTTTCCTCCGTTTTGTTCAGAGACCGTGGAATATAGGCGATGGTCTTTCCCGTCGTCTCTTTGAGAAAGAACGGCTTCTATGGCATAATTGGAAGCATGAAATATAAAGTCTTATTAAAGTCTGGGAATGCCAAAACTTCTGAAGAAGCAAGGATGGTTTTCAAGCCGTCGAAGCTTTTTCCATCAAAATTGTTAAAGAATTGTTTTTCCTATCAATAATTGGCTTAAGGGATAATGACATAACATAGAAGGCAGTTAAACCGGGAAGAACGAAGAAGGTGACCGGAGAGTCATTGCCTATTGGGCTAGAGAATGGTCCGGTTAGTTGATGCGTTATTTTTATCTCCCCTCCAGCGGATTGAAGCGGGAAGGGTTTCGACAAGGGCTTGCATCCCTTGGCTAACTGGGGGCTAATGAAGTCCTTATTCGCGCCAGTGTCTATTAGAAACTGTAGCTTAGCCCCATCTTTCACGCCATACTCTATGTATGGAACGCTAGAGAGGCGTCGGTTGGTGACCAGCCTGATTGTCTGGTAAGACTTCATCATAGTAAGCCTGACCGACGGATTTTTCCTCATGCTGGTTCAAAGCGGCTTCACCCGAGGATGGGACAGCATTTAATTGATACAACTTTGGGATTTCCGAAAAGTGTTAAGGCTAGAAGAGGTGCTGGGGCTGCGTTTAACGCTCGAATTAATGTTGTTAAGAGTAAGTAACATGATTCATTGAGGCCAGATTCTGCAACTCTAAACAGATTGCGTAGGCCTCTTACAAATTTTTTGGGCCGCGAATTAATAGTAGCTTAGAGAGGTCACCGCTCAGGTATAAGTTTCGACCAGCGCACTACGAATTCCCGGGCTTTGGTCACCGTTTTTAACGCACAGTGCGGGATAAAATTGGGGTGCCTCACTTGAACTTGCTAAATTTGTCCTCAGGCTGCAAGTGCCCCAGATTAATATATTTTTGCAAAAAATCGTAGTAAACAACGCTATATTTGCAATAATTGTTGCTTTGCCATTTGTAATGAATTTTACAACTGTTAGTGGGCTTTGCGCACTCTCGAAAAAATGTGTTTTTAAAAAAATGAGCAATTCAAAGAATCCCTTGGTGCTTATTAATATGTAAAATTTTGTGTGTAATCCGATGACCCAGAAGTAGAGCCAGCGGTACTGAAGGCCACAACTTCATAGCAAAAGGCAGTGAGGGAAACACACCTAGCATGATATAACAATTTGGTTTTGGGCACAAGCGTGTTACCATACCCCCTCACACCAACATAGAAACGCCGCCCACAGCGCGATCATGGATGTCAAAAAGTGTCAGATGACGACAAGATCTGGGACCTGCCGCACTTCGGGGTCGGGAACCCAAATAAGCCCGGGAATACCCGTCTAGTCTTCGCTGCCGCAGCCAAGGCCCACAACAGTTCAAGTCTCTTCCATTCCATCGGGAAGAAGCAGTCGGGGTCTGCGTAGATATATTAAGGAGATGTTTCATCAGGTTCTGATAGAGCCGCAGAATGCGCCCAGAGGTTCCTGTGGAGGAACGGAGACGACTGGTGAGATCCAGATCTGTACGAGATGATGGTGGTGACGTTCGGAGCCGCTTGTTCGCCGTGCTCAGCACTTCAAGATACGCCCAAGCAGATCCTCGCGCGGTACAGGCTATTGATGATTACTACTATGTGGACGACTACGTGGATAGTTTCTCAGAGGAAAAAGAAGATATCGCTATATCAACACGAGAAAGAAAAAATTCACGCTGAAGCTGGTTTCGATTTGTGTCGCTTTTCTATCAGTTCAGTCAAGGCTTTCAACCCACTAGGATCCAATAAAAATTTGGAATGGTCTGAGGCAGGGAAGAAAATATTAGGCTTGCACTGCGTAAAGTACCATAAGGTTCCCGGCAGCGTGATGACTGGGGAACGTACACCCACCCGATAGGATTCTTGAGCTGCTTCCTGGTGACCGCCAAATATTTGATGCGTGAGATTTGTCGTAGAGGAGTGCAATGGGATGAGTTGGCGAAAGAGTTTGAGATGTGGAGGCTGGAAATAATTTAGGTCAGAGATTTCCGGTGCCCGCGCTACTTCTTTGGTAGGCGACGCGTACGGCAACTACAGCTGCGTGTGTTTGTGGACTCGAGCCAATCAGTAGCAATGTAGGCTCCCAATTCCTGTGTTCTAAGACTAAATTTGCCCCGATGAAGAGGATGACGCACGTGGGGTCCAAGCAGCTGTACTCGGAACCTGGCTGATGGACACCATAAGACGAAGGATCAGCAGATGCGTGCTCTGGACTGACTCTAAAACCGTTCTGCACTGGATAAGCATCACCCAACGGTGGTGGTGCCACACCAACGTGGCAGATGACGTGACGATGCCGCAACGCCATGTAGACTTTAGCAGAAGCTCGAGATGGATGAGCGGGCTAGCATTCCTGCGAGAGTCGGAAGAACAGTGGCCCAAGCCTTCTTCGAGCGATCGCAGCTGTCCACATTCCTCAGAAGATGCCGTGTGAGTTTCCACTAGTAATAGCAAACGAGTTTATATTTTTGCAGAGATATTGTGGTCAGAACCACAGCGTGGGTCTTAAGGCCGGTGCCGTGGATTACATGTCGAGGGTGAGGCATACGGCCTTACCGCTACAGATTCAGCGCACGGAGCCCGATCATACTGTCTCACAAACACGCGCTGGCCGAGATGGTAGTCCGTCATTATCACAAAGGGATGAAGCACCTAGATGCGACCATTACGGAGTGTTACGGTGAAGTGCAATGTATATGCAATGTAGAGAATGGAGGAAGGGAGTCGTGGAGGAACTATACCCAGGAGCAGATGAAGTACCACGACGAGCAGCGGTGCGCATTGCTAGTTCCGATGGAGCGAAGTTAATTTTGCGTCCCATCTTCAGATGTTAGATGTCTGTTTGCAGTTTTACATTTTCTCCGTTGAAAATTGCGATGTAGC